>OW284512.1:46091405-47341405 GCA_935413205.1 Polydrusus cervinus
TATTTTATTTAAATTGCTCATAATTCCAAAACCACTAAAAATGTGGATTGTAACATATTAGGCATTTAGATAGGAAATTTAATTCTCTAAAGATCTATGTATTACTTGAAAGCTTAGAAAATTTTAAATGTTTACCTTTATTAGTTTCAGAGTTACTAAACTTTCTTCTCGAAGCGTTTTTACACAAAAAAATCCGTTTATAATTATTCATATCTCAGAAACGGTTACAGATAAGAATAGATTATTATTAACAAAAGTTATTTAGATTTTAATAAGGTAATCAAAAATGCTAAATATACAGGGTATTCTATTTGAAATAGCAAAGTTGGCATTAACTTCCGGTATAACCGGAAGTAATAAAAACTTCAAAGTATAATGTTTTAAAAGCTCAAAACCAATTATGCCTGCTATCAAATTTTTAGAAAGATAGGGTTACTCGTTTCGGAGATCTTTTAATAGGCCACTCAACGTGAATCACCCTGTATAAGCTATATTTCCATTGGTATATAATATTTATTTACGGATATTGTAAATTTAAATCTTTTTTGAAAATTTACTAGGCAAAACTATTTATTTCGTTATTTGTTACAAAAAATTACAATTATTTATTTTTTACAGTATTTATATTGAAAATATTTTTTAAACTAATAATTTTTGAGGTTTTTGGTGTGGGACTACCAAGAGAAGGCGCTATATACAACGCAAGAACGTTGATACCATAGGCTTTAAAAACTTTCGTTTGGTATGGTATTAACACCTACCCTGCAATGACAACAACAATAGAGTTCGAAGCCGGACTGTAGGTGGTGACAATGCTACCCATAGTAAAGTTTCACTTCAGGTGGTTTGAAATTTATTTTTCCTGCATTTCTTAAAAAATAAGTTAATTTTACAACCAATATTCACCCTATTAAAAGTGTACTTTTACAAAGAACTTGTGTACTATTAGAATAGAAATACTCTACAAAATTATATGAAATTTCCTGCACGACTAATAGTGTAATATTTTTACAGTATATATTGTGAATAAATTTCCAACGATAAATAATGTAATTATTTTACAGGATGTGTCCCAAATAATCCAAAATGCTTTTTTTTAATGGAACATTATGTCCTAGGTCCCTATAAAATTCCATGTATATACTTTGTAAAAAATGGCATACGCGTAAATTCAATTGTTTTTAGGATATTGACGTTTAAAATATGGCATTTTCAGATTTTGACAGGCTGTATCATTGAACATCCCTTAAATATTAATCTATTATTGGAACGGCGCATCTTAGATAAAAATGGTATTACTTTACTTAGCCAAAGAGACCAACTTCCGGGGTTTAACATGTTAAACCAAAAAAATGGTTTTACGGTCTAACAGGCTAAACCGGAAGGTCTAACTTTTAGGTAGAGAATAAAAAACTAAAATAGGAAGGTAAAAACTGCCAAATTAAGAAACGTAAAAACCATCAAACAACTGAATTTAGACATATATATAAAATTTTATACCACATCTACGTGGAATTTTAAAAGATCCAGGAGTAAATAGTTTACGTCGGGTTCTCGGGTTACCACCCGGCTAACTAGCTAAGCTAACAAATAGATACAGAGGCACATAATTCATTTATTTAGACTAAGTGACAATTTATTTAGAAAAAAAGTTGAAACCTTATACATACTTACAAACTATTAATATATTTTGCCAATTTCCATAATATTCATGGTCCACTTGGCCCGAAACGCAATCCTATCAGTAATAGTTAAATTCTTCCTAGTCTATTAGAAAACTAACTTAATAATAAAAATTAAAATTCGCAATAAGCGTCAATTTAATCAACCGAAACTTAAACGTTTGATAATTGGAATTGACTATATAAATAGTTTTAAATTTCATTTTCACTTAAGTTACTTAGAGTACTTGTCCGAAAAGTGTATGGTCTAACTGAATTTATATTATTAAATTTTACAAAATAATGTCTGTAGAAGTGCAACAAGTAAGTTGAAAATATACTAAACCGGAATCAAATTTTCCTTAAGAACCTAATTATAAATATATTATATCGAATATATATATTCTCAAGAATGGTCCAGGGGTTTTGGAAATTAATAGTTTATTGTGTATCTAGAAGTAAAAGCAATACATTCCCGGACAATAATGTAAATCTTGTGTTGAGGCGATAGCCGAGGTCAACAAGCATTGCAGTCCGAGAATGTGCTTTGGCTACTAGATATACGAGCCATTTCTCTGAAATTGTATCAATATTGTTCTAAATGTATAATTTTTTTAATTCGTAACTTTTTTCTAATTAAAATCTAAATTTCTTCTGAAATTGTTTCCTTGACGATCATACAATGTCATATTCAAACACTTAAAAGTATTAAATGAAGGAACTACCGAATCTGAATACAAATAAAGATATCGGGCCTTTTATTCACATAATAAACATTTTGAAAAGTCCTAATTAAATTTTTTTAACTCTCGGCCGCTGTGAGTCTTAAATAGAGTAATACATTTATTTTAATCGGTTTTTAAAAAATAAGGCTGTATCAGATGGTAATACCAATTTTGATACGAAACATCATAAATAGAAATTATTATAATAAATATTCCTACTAATAAAACTATTTTATTTCCAGAGATTTAAATCGTGTCTAAGCTTCTCTAACAGTAAAGGTTGCCCTCCGTCAATTGACGATGGATTAGAAATCTATGGACTTTTGAAACAAGCTACCAGAGGAGATAATAATAGAGGTATGTACATTTTCAAGTATAGAAAATTACTTAATGTGTTTAGAGAAATATCCAATTTATAATTCAGTTTAATATTTAATAACTTCGGAATTACTTAACCAGTATGAGGGAAGTAAACCACAACATATAATTTCAAGGGTTTATGTTTTTTGAAAAATTATATTTTTGTTCAAATTATCTTAAAACTATTGGGAAGCACCAGCTTTACTTAAATTAGCATATTTATGGTAAAGCAAAAATATTAACTGTTATTTGTATAAGGGTAGGCAACAATCAACAAATAACTCTGACTTAAAACTTTTTGTAGGGTCAGTAGTAGATTTTTAAAGGCCGAAATTCTTCATATTCATTATTGGCGTATAAGAACATTTTGGGAAAACCGTGAAACACATCACTTGACCTGTGTAAATTCCAACTGTCAAATAATATATTGCCAACAAAAATATTGACTGTTAAAGCATGAAAAATAAATGTTCAAACCACCTGAAAATTCCTTATACAATAAGGTTGCAGTTCTTCTAACACAGTTAGATAATGAAATACGAATTAGATTGCTAAGTTCTACCAAGAAATGAAAACTTTACATTAGTAGGATGTCACCACCTGCAGACCGGTTTCGAACATTGTGTTTTTACAATGATTGAATATTGACAATATTTTTCTTGACAGTTGGATTATGCACAGATCTAATGATGTGTGCATGGTTTTTTCGAAATATTCTTATACACCATTATTGAACATGAAAAATTTAGGCCTTAAAAACTCTACTATTGACCCCAGAAAAAGTTTTAATTTAAAAGCGAAACTTAGAGATAAATAATATTGAGTTATTTGTTGACTACCCTCATTCTCACTACACTCATCCTATAATAACATTAAGGGCGCTTCACTTCACAAAAAGAATAACTTATTAGATAGCCAATAAAAAATAAATAATCCATTAATTAGCTTTGGTGTAAAAAGTTTTATTAATTAATAAGAAAAAACTAAGAGGTTATTATATTTGTAACCTACGAAATATTCGTCAAATTTTAAAGTACCCTAGAGCCAGATAGACATGCAGTTAGGGGCCATTTTCTTCTGATTCATCGGAAAGCCATAACCTGATGCAACTCCACAGACGGCGAAATGCGCTGTTCATTTATGATTTTCCGATGACTCTCAATAAGGATGAAACGGCCCGTCATTGTGTCCTACCTCCAGGGTACTCATTGTTTTGAATCTGTGTACTTTAGTGCAAAACACAGATACATACATACATTTTCGGCTTCTATGTTATTAATAAGTAACGTTTATTCTTTGCAGTCAAGCCAAGTGCTTTTAATATAGTAGAAAGGGCAAAATGGGAAGCTTGGAACAAGAAAAAAGGAATTTCACAAGAAGAAGCCATGTTAAATTTCATAGGCTTAGTAAGAAAGGCATACTCATGCAGCTGTTGATAAAAGTACGAAAAAAGAAATTTACTGACAATGTCTACAGTGACCATGAACAAATCAAATAAACCACCCTTTTTTAAAAAAAGCTAGGTTTTCGATGTTGTAAAAAGTATTTTCTTAAGATTCGATTTAAAGGATAAATACTTTAATTTGCTTGGATGAAATATTATTGAATATTGGTATAAAGCAATGTTATCTTGAGATAAATGATTGATGTGGTGTTGTAAGCAACTATTTGCTTGAATGAAACGTTAATGCAACGAGAAGAGAAATAAGAACTCCTGGAGAAAGAAAAAGAAAAGTTTTAGAAAAAAAAATTGTTATTGTTATTATTCTACAATAATTACCTTATATGATTTGTTCATGGTTAAATACTGCTAATGAAGTTTCCGCAAAGGTCTTGATGGAATGGGGACCAAAATGCTACTAGACAGCCATGTGCTATTTTATAATAAGATTTTTTCTTGTAAAAAAAAATAATAAAATAATAAATGAAGTTTGCAAATTCAATTAGTATTTATTTTTAAATATTGAATAGATAATATGTTACTTTTATATAATAATATAATGCATACCTTTATTGCGGATGAGTTCTTGGTGCTAATAAAGAAGACGAGTCCAATAGGATGCATTATCTACGAGTAACATACATCGTTTTATATTAATTTTTTAAGGAGCAATATAAATTTATTATTCTAATAATTATCCGTATAACCGTATATTAGTACCATTGTTTGGTACACAACATTATAGTTTTATAGCTGATTCTAGGGCCGAAACATGTCCTTTATATATTTATCATGCAGTATTTAGATTTGTATACTATTGCAATTTTAATTTATCATAATCAATAAAAATTTAGTGCTTTAGACAGACCTTTTATTTATATTTTTTTTGGGGGGTTTTCTTAAAATTTATAAAGAAAAAACTATTTTAGTCCGTACTGTATTTGTATATTTATAGGTAAAACGATGTATTTAAAAACAAAATACAATTGAAATTGTATTGTTGGGTTGCATAAAGGTTTATAACCACAATTAACTAACTAGCACGTTTGACTGTGACATAAATTATATTGACAGACATTATGAACAATTAAAAGTGCCTGATTAGTAAATTTAAAATTCAAGTAACCGAGCCAGTATGATTGTGAGAAAATTATTTCTGCCAATGTCATGTATGTCACAGTTAAACTTGCTGGTTAGTTAATTATGATTAAGTGTATGGTCCGAATATCACCAACCTTAACCACAATTACCTGCGTCAAATGACAGATCAACCATAAAAATCCGGTTAAAGTTCGGGACGCAAAACCATGTTAGTTAGATGTTACTTTGGAACACACAGAACATAATTTTAAATTTTTCCCAATTCTCATTTAATGTTTCAAAGATTGTTTCTCGTGCTTTCTTAGGAAAAAAATAATAAACTACAGGTTAAAGACAAAACCATAAATAAAACTGGATTTTATTGGAAAATGGCGGCCGTGTCGTCCTTATTAGGATTTAGAGAGTGTTAAATTAATCCAATTAATCTTCTATGTGTCAAAAATATGCTACAGGAACCTGCTCCTTCTGCCAACTGAACAATCAGAATGCGACAAGAGCGCTAGTTTTTCCCTTATGATCAGTTGGAAAAGCTTTATTTAAAATTACTTTGTGATGCAGGATTGTACATTAACAGCTTTATCGGGGTAGATACACTTACGATCTGCTACAGGACCTACAGGTGCCATATGGTAATGGCAGTATGGTCAAAAAAACTTAACTTCGATGTTCTCACTTTTGGTCTCCAGAGGGTGCGATAAAAAAATTGTAGCGTGAACTCAAAATGTTGGGTCTCTTGTTTCCAACTCTGAATATTATACGTTGCTAGCTATGTAAAGTAGCGTTGCTAGCTATGTAAAGTCTTACTTTCGGTGCAAGGACAAAAGAAAAATGGATTATTTTACAAGTGGAAGATCCTTATTTTATTCGAACTGACAGACTGACAATACTCAAATAACTAGTTGTCATGGATTATTTTACAGGTGGAAAAAAAACTTATTTTATCATTTTAATTTGAACAAAATCAAAGTTTATTACTTAATAATATATTGATCAGAGAACAGTAGTAAAAAAAATTTAATACATTACACGATGCGAAAGACTTTTTTGGTGGTCGGATGTATTAAATCACCTCGGCTTCGCCTCGGCAATTCAAAAACCTCCTCACACCAAAAAATTAACTTTCGCATCTAGTAATGTAAATAACTATTACTAATAGAAAGAGGCAAAGTTATCTGTAGTAATATATTAAGGGATGGGGAAATTATCTTTCGATAATTTCCCCATCATTCCGAAGCCCTCGAGCGATTTCCTAATGGCAAAAAATCTGAGAATGATTTTCTGATTATTTTCCAATCCCGAAATGTATTTTGAAGATTTTATTTACCAAATAAAAAACTAACGATTTATGTTGCACAATTTAATGTATTGCAATTAAACACACAATTAGTATACTGTATAACAGAATGCTGAGGGGTGGAGTTTGAAGCAACAGAGCCAATTTTCGCTGCTGTGGTCTCTTCACAAATATCCATTCTGGGATGAATAGGTTGAGTACTGATGGGTGCAGCAGGGACCATGTTCTTGTCGTCGTTTTCTCTCATCTTATAAATGACATTCTCATGGTGCTCTTGATCGATTTGCAAGTACGGCCTGATTGATGCAGTCGATGAATGGCCTGTGATTTTTATCAGCTGCTCTTCCTGGATGCCGCTTTTCGCAAGAGCAGACACAGCAAAAGCTCGCAGCGAATGGTTTGTCACTTTTTTCCCTATAATTAGGTCAGCTTCCTGTGCGTAAGTTTGTTTCCATTTTGACAGTGTGTTCTTTCCAACGGGAACATTTTTGTACCATGTCTTTTTGGTCGGATTGACACTGACGAAGAACCTTGGATTATCAATATCCTGCCTTTTCAATACATATTTATGATACCGGCGTACAGGACACATATCTGGAGAATCGTTATTTGAAACAAGCCATTTTTATTCGGCACATTTTCTGTCTCCCCCTTTAGCGGTTATCGTAAAAATTGGGTTGTATTGGATTCTCTTGGTTACGTTCCCACAAAAGTCCTTTTCTACCCTGAAATGACTAACCAGACTTGTGCATGCCTCTCCTCCTCTCCAAGCAAGTTCAAATGAAAAAATGTAAAATAATTTCTTGATCAGACCATCTGGAGTGTTTTCATCAAGAATAGCGATGATTTTTTTGATTTCATTACCAGTCAAAGCATTGGCACTACATTTTATTTTTTCTGGAATTTTTTAAAGCTCCTTTCTTTTTGAATTTCTGGCATCTCTGGCAGATTTGAAGACTATGTCTTCGAAAGGGTTGATTTTTCGTTGATATTGGTTGAAATATTTTTCCATGAGTAATTTCGCAGTGACATTCCATATCGTTTTCACTGTACCTGAAATCAAGAAATATGCATTAAGCACAAGAGATTGACGGACGTACAGGCAGAGAGATAATTGCGCGAACACCATACAGGCAGAATTAGAAATTGAAAACGCGCAGCTTACCTTCTTTGTAGTCTGTTCCATCTATTTTCCTCATATTGTATGCCCAGTCCTTCAAAATTTTCGCCAACATATCATCAGGCGTCACTAATGTAAAATGCTAATCTAGTGTCTCACAAAAATTCTGGAATTGCTTCCATATGAAGTCTTTTGATCGCTTTGTATTTTCAGATCCATTTTTATCGACATTTTTGGTGATTTCTTCGAGAGAAAAATCTCCAAAACGTTATATTTTTGTAAAACGTTTAAATGATATCTCGAAATGACACTTTGGCGTTTGTATTTTATTTGTTGTCCATAGTAACAACCAAAAACGCCATTGTTCGTTATCTAGATAATCATCAAACATCACCACGACAATAAAAAACCTGTTGTTACAGACATGTGATTTTAACTGTTGACAAGTGCGATTTTCAGTTTTGACGGGTGAGATTTTCACTTTTGACAAGGATGATTTTTACCGGGGAGCGGGAGATTATCGCTGAATAATCAGGTGAAAATCTACCCGCTTTTATAATGGATGAGGTAAATAATCAGTTATAGTGCATTGTTACAAAAACCAAAAATAACATTGACACTGGACCGATGACGTCAGCCGGCGCGCACACGGCCAATATATTAATCACTACACTCTGTTTAGTCAGAAATAGGGTAAAGTTAAAACATAAAAATCTCCATGTGTTGTAAATGTTATCGAGGACCAACGCAATTTCTTTGTGAAGTAGTTCTCGTACTTGTATCTATAGTTTTAAGATTAATATTGCAATTACGTAGTTTAGATGATTGATGTATCTTTAGTGCAGTTCTTACGTCACACCTCGCATTTACATAATCATTACTGAAACAAAAAATAAAATAGGTCTTATATTCATAATTAAAGGGCCCTGTCAATTGACATTGATTAATAATTGAAATCATTTAGACAACCCTTGTCATTTCGAAAAACTTTAATTTCACGCAGTGCCGTAGCTAGAGTATTTGGCGTCTGGTGCTAAAGTCCGCCCGGACGCCATAAGCGCAAGCCTATAGCAACCCATCGCAGATGCAATATTTTTTTTATGAAAAAAGAAAACGGAAGGGTTTACGTTTGTGATGTCATTTTCGAATATAAGTAAACTGTGTATTGTTATTTTATTATTATTTATGAACTAAAACACATGGCCCTCTAGATTTTAAGAAAGACCAATTAAGTTCATAAAAAAAACAAAAAGTAAAAATTTGACATTCACCACGTAGATTACGTAGGTTACCTCCTCTTTATATGTCTATGGTTGCCTCATTGAGGTAGGATTATAAGGAGGCGCCATAAGATTTAATTTCGCGTCGAGAAAACGGTACCACTAGGCGTGGCTAATAGTAGTTGCAATATGGATGCCTCGCCAGGTCCGGACTATTTATATTTATATGTATTACGCTAGCATTAAGCTTATAATAAGATAATCATATAATGTAAATATCTCGGTAAATATCATTTTTTGTTTTAAAATACAGTGTCTAGCAAAAGTCCCGCAATATGCTTTATTTCGAAAACTTTTTGAATAAAAAAAAATATGTTTTAAATAAAAGTCTTTGAGACTAGGGTTTCTACTGATTTAAATAGCTCACATATTTTCTTTTTAAGTGCAGTTTGTCTAAATTTTAGGATTTATCTAATATAAGTCACTGTCGAACACTGTATACATATTTATTACTATAATTTTATTGACAATCCTTTTTTTATATTCTAAAATAAGATAATGTGCAGCTATTACACACAAAAAATAAAACAAATTCTTGAAAAACAAAAATTTATTGTCCCTTAAATAAAACAATCTTATTACTATGATGCCTAATACTTTCTGATTTGTTGGATTTTTGTTTGGCGAAATGGTACAACCTTACATTTATGTACTTTTCTGCCACAGCTTTGATTAGCAATACTCGGTGACTGTCCAAAGCCGACTGATCAAAGCTATGAACTACTAAATTAAAAAAAATATTTTTATTTACAAACTTTTTTAATATTGTGGTAACTAAAGCTGCTGCAGATATTTGTTGAGAAAAAACAATGTTTTTCAAAACTTTTTCCGCAAGAATACATATCTCCAAAACATCTGTTGAGGGATATTGTAGTCCACCTTTATTTTTCTTATCTATAAAAGAATATAGATACATATCCCTCGTGTCACTTGTTAAAGCAGATATGCATTCTGTACAGAATATTTTTTTTTTAAAGAATGTACGATAAATCCAGCTATATAGGTAATAATATGTTTTGAATATTCTGACAGCGGGTCTGGCAAATAATCATGATCTCTGATAATATCATTTAACTCGCTGTCAGAATGTTCTTCCATTCCTAGTGCCCTGTAATCTCTTGAAGTGACATTTATTTGATGTACAGGGTCACATTTTAAAATGTGGAGTTGCTCTAACGGGACACAATTTCCATGAAAACTATGACTCAATTCCACATGAATAAGCAATTTTTTGTAGGCTGATTGAAACTGACGTGCAGTGGGGTTATTATTGTAACCTCCTTGGGACCGAATGGACCCAAAGAATAGCTCAATGTGATCTTGGGAGAATTTATAAAGTGGCAAAAACTGTAATCTATTCCTAGTAACTAAATTTTTAAATAAGACTTAAAAATAAATTTATTTAGGTACTAGTTAAGTTTTAACTTTTTTTTTTGAAAAATTTAACCTTGAAAAAGCTAAAATTTACCACTTAGGTTTCTTAAAATGGCTAAAAGGTGCGTAAAGTAAAAAAATCTTAAAGCTTTAAGGAATCTATAAATACATCTTATTTAAATACAACCCTGTTTTTTGTTTACTTACTTATGAAATGTTATTCCCGTAGATTTTTTCTTGTCGACTGCATCCCTGCTATTGCAAGAACGATGAGCACAAGAAACCATTATTGTATTTAAATAGTTAATATAAATATCACTCGAAAAACAATATAAAACACAAAAAACTAAAAAAACACTCTCCCGTCATAAAACGTCAAAAGGTCACATTTGTTTGACATAAACGTCGATTCAATATATCTACCTGTGGTCACTTTTAGCCACGTTATGGCGTCTCTGTATAATCCTACCTCAATGGGTTGCCTTCTATTAGGCAATCCAAGCCACTTGACATTTCAGCTGTCAATTTGCGCCTGGTTGGCAAACAGCAAAAACAAGGGTTATAAACATCCATTGTTCGCATTGATTCAGGTAATTTTTATGACCTTTGTTGGAAGTTTTGGGAGTTTTAAACCATATGAATTCCAAATATTTGTTAGTTCTTTTAAGTGTGAAGACGTATCTGTGTATTTAATTATGCAGAGTTCTTATTTGAAGAAATTATTGCAAGAATGCCCAGACGTAGGATGTAGGCCAGAGGTATGTTTACATTTTATATACTTTTCATTTAGAATTTTCTTTCCTCAGTTAAATAGTAAAATTGTATGCTTGAATATTATTATTTAAATAATGCAATCATTATTTATTGTAGATATCTAATGAAGCTTAAATTAATATAAGATTTGGATCCTTTTACCCTGGCAGTTACTGATTTGGACTACACCATTAATGGCATTCCACCAACCAGTTGGTATCTACAAAAGGCAGGGAGAATAACTGCTTCAAAACTTATATCTGTTTGTAGAACAAATAAAGAAGCACCTTCGCTTTCATTTATCAAAAGCATATGCTATCCAGCACAATTTTATTCCGGACAAAAGCTTCAGAATGGGGATTAGAACATGAAGCAGTTGCTGTCGAACAGTACAGAAAAAGTATGGAAGAACATAAAGATTTCATTGTAAATGATGTGGGGTTAATAGTGAATTCAAAGTGGCCACAGTTGGGAGCATCACCAGATAGAATGGTTTTTAGTGAATGTTTTTTGGGGGGAGTGTTAGAGATCAAATGTCCCTATTTGTTATACACAAATGACATTAAAATATTAGTGAATATGCTAAATGCAAAAAGTCTTGTGAAATTTCAGATGGTAGTAGGATTACTTTGAAACGTGATCATTCCTATTACTTCCAAGTACAAATGCAAATTTTTGTTAGTAATTTGCAATATTGTGACTTTGTCATTTGGTCGCCAATAATTTTCTTTAATGAGCAAATTTTCCAGATTTTGATTTTTGGAATAAGAATTGCCAAACTGCCCTAAAATTTCATTCCGAAGTTATAGTACCTACTTGAACTTTTGGGTAGATATTTTACCCGAAGTGAAGGATCCGCTAAATTAAATTATTGGTACAAATGTAAGGGTGTCAATAATGGAATCCAATGATAAGCTGCAATAATGACGAGTGTGAAATAAAATGGTTTCATTTTAAATGTATAGGATTTTCTAATACTCCAACTACACAATGGTTTTGTGATGCTTGTCAAATGGGAAAATAAAGAGTAATGTTTAAGTTTGAAATGTAATATTTATAAGGCTTTCTCATTTAGACAGTGGCGTCATTTAAGGGAGGACATATGTCAACCTATTTTTTTTTGAAAACCCAGGTCATAGTTTATTTTAAAATTTATAGAATATTTGTAGACAACATTTTATGTACAAATTACTAATCTTGGAGTAAGTTTTATAAATTATTTGTAATTTTTGCTTGCAGCACATATTCGTACAAAAAAGTATCTTGCACTTTCTCAAATGACATATGCAATTACACTGCCTAACATAGTCTTTTAATCTTTTTATATTTACAGTTTTTCTGTTTAAGATACATTTTTTAAAAAGTAATCCAAACCTTGTACTTATTTTTTTTATGTTACCTAACAATTATATTAAAAAAAAATACAATTTTTTTATAGTATTGTTTTTTAATTATCAAGGAAAAGGAGGTAAATAATTGTGGTAGTTAAATTATTTATTAAAAAAAAAATAAAAGAACGTTTTGTTTCAAATTAATGTTGTTTTATTTATATATAATATAATTCAGTATATAAAATATTTTAATATACTTATACTTAATATAATTTTTTAATCACAGCATTAATGAATAGTTTAGCAAACTGCAGTTGTTCTAGTTTTGTGGACAACATTAACATTGTAAGGTCAGTTTGTGTAGCAGAGCCTGTCTCAATTGCTTCTTCATCTTGCCCTCATTCCACATCTTCTCTTTTTTATTTATAGCGATAGTGCTCTCGCTATAAATGACAAGCAAGAGTCGGGTCGGAGTCGGACCGAGCGCTGGTCAATACCTGTAGCGGGCGCTTGCTCTAGGCGCAAATAAACAAAGCAAAAAATGTTTTTAACATTTGCTTAATATATTTTTTTTGGACGCATATTTTAGTTGGGCTCCTGGTGCAAGGGCACCCTTTGAAGCCTCCGAGCTGCGGCGCTGATTTTACATGTTAAAAGTAATTTGAAAAGTTAAAAATAGTTAGTTATATATTTTAAACATATGTCTTATTATTCAACAAAAGAAGAAATGCTTATTTCAGTCCTGCAGAATCGAAAAACTATACGATTTAATCAACGACATGACTCGGATCAAAGATACGTCAGAACCTGTGACGGTGCATCCATCAGTAATTAAACAGACGGACTATAGACACTATAATCTTTTTTAGGTGCAAGGTGCATAAAAATTCTTTAAATTTGAACTCGTGTAGGTGACGTAACAATTAATGTTCTTAAACGTTGTGTAAATTAACCGAAAGATGAAATCTACGTATTATGATATATAGTCCAGGATGCAAATGAAAATGAAACTATAATAATTAGAAATAAAATTTGCAAGTAATAAATTAATTATGAAGTTTCAATTTATGGCACTGGGTGACAGTAAAATGGTGTCCAAGACGTCTGGAATATTACAAATATTTTAAGAACTACTAAATATATTTTTTTGAAGATTCAGGTTCATATACGGTGGCCAGGTCTCATCGCAGGATTCCACAATATCCAAACTACTTAACTTTTTACTATGTTTTAAAAACATCATTACATCTACAATTAATAATGGTAAAATTTCACAATATTTACTACATTTTTTATGCTATAACTATTTTTTGTTCACTATAAATAAGCTATATTTCCATGGGTATGTAATATTTATTTACGGATATGGTAAATTTAAGTCTTTTATGAAAATTTACTAGCCAAAAATATTTATTCCGCTAATTGTTATACAAAATTACAACTATTTATTTTTTACAGTATTTATATTGAAAATATTTTTTAAACTAATAATTTTTTGAGTTTTTGGTGTGGGACTAGGCTTTAAAAAATTTCGTCTGGTATGGTATGAACACCTACCCTGCAATGACAAGAACTACAGAGTTCGAAGCCGGTCTGTAGGTGGTGACAATGCTACCCATAGTAAAGTTTCACTTCAGGTGGTTTGAAATTTATTTTTCCTGCATTTCTTAAAAAATAAGGTAATTTTACAACCAATATTTACCCTATATACAGTGTACTTTTACAAAGAACTTGTGTACTATTACAATAGAAATACTCTACAAAATTACATGAAATTTTCGACACAACTAATAGTCTAATATTGTGGTAATAAATTGCCAACAAGTACACAACAACAGTGTACAGGATGTGTCCCAAATAGTCCAAATATCCTAAATGAAATGAAATGAATGAAAAAATACTTTTTCAAATGTAACATTATTTTCGAGGTCCCTATAAAATTCCATGTATATATTTTGTAAAAAATGTCATACGTGTAGATTAAATTGTTTTTGAGATATTGACGGTTAAAATATGGAATTTTCAGATTTTGACAGTCTCTCGGCGCATTTTAGATAAAAATGGTCTTACTTCCTTTATCCAAAAAGACCAACTTCCGGGGTTTAACATGTTAAACCAAAAAAATGATAGTCAATTACAGATCAGCCAAATTTACATGCTGTAAATTCGTTTTCTGACAGTTGAGAGAAGTTAGATTAACAATATGCTTCAAAAATATGCAAATCTGTGCGATGAAATTTGTTCTTTTTTAATTTAAATCAAAACATTTATCCCAGAGTCTATGTATACACAATATTTTCCTAAAGAGTACACGAAATGATGCAAAAATTGAAGGTATAATAACAAAATTAATACCAAAATATATTTCTACCAAATTATTGTTATTTTCTGACCGAACTAAAGATTTGCGCACAGACACACTTTCTTATTTCAAAAATATCTTTAATTCCACTCATTTCTAGACAATTACTACAAGCTTTGCATAAAATGTACTACCTATATACCTACTAAATGAACGTTTTCTTACTAACCTTGCTCGGAAGTTTGAGCACTCCACCTATGGCGTCGTGATCAATTTACTTCCTCGTGCGATATGGACATCTTATCCACTCTTGTTGCACAAACTACTATTGCCAATTTCCATAATATTGATCTTCCACTTGGTCTGAAACGCAATCCTATCAGTATCTAATAGTAATAGTTAAATTCTTCCTAGTCTATCAGAAAAGCTAACTGGAAATCAAATTAAAATTCGCAATACGCGTCAATTTAATCAACCAAAACCTAAACATTTGATAATTGGAATTAACTATATAAATAGTTTTAAATTTGATTTTCACTCAAGTTGGGTACTTGTACTTGTCCGAGACGTGTATGGTCTAACTGAATTTATATTTTTAAATATTACAAAATAATGTCTGTAGAAGTGCAACAAGTAAGTTGAAAATATACTAAACCGGTTATCTTTTAAAATTTCTCAAGAATGGTCCAGGGATTTTGGAAATTAATAGTTTCTTGTGTACCTATCTAGGACTAAAAGCAATACATTCCTGGACACTAATATAAATCTTATGTTGAGGCGATGACCGAGATCAACAAGCATTGCAGTCCGATAATGTGTTTTGGCTACTAGATATACGAGCTATTTCTCTGAAAAAAATGTGCCTTGGCTATAATGTTTACGTACTATTTTTCTGAAATTACAATTACAATATTGTTCTAAATTAGGAAATTTTCTTAATTCGTAACTTTTTTTAAATTAAAATTGAATTTCTTATGAAATTGTTTCCTTGACGAACATACAATTTTATATTTAAACACTTAAACTTAAAAGTATTAAATGAAGGCGCCACCGAATCTGAATACAAATAAAGATATCGGGCCTTTTATACACATAATAAACATTTTGAAAAGCCCTAATTTAATTTTTGAGACTTCCGGCCACTGTGAGTCTTAAGCAGAATAATGCATTTATTTTAGACGATTTCTAAGAAATAGGGCTGTATCAGACGGTAATACCGATTTTGGTACGAAATATTGAAAAGAGAAATTATTATAATAAATAATTCTACTAATAAAACTATTTTATTTCCAGAGATTTAAATCCTGTCTAAGCTTCTCTAACAGTAAAGGTTGCCCTCCGTCAATTGACGATGGATTAGAAATCTATGGGCTTTTGAAACAAGCTACCAGAGGAGATAATAATAGAGGTATGTACAAATTACTTAATATATTGAGAGAAATATCCAATTTATAATTCAGTTACAATATTTAATAACTTCGGAATTAATTAACCAATATGAGGAAAGTAAACTACAACATATAATTTATAGTGTTTATGTTTTTTGGAAAATAATATATGGTAAAGCAAAAATTACCTATTTTAATTGTTATTTGAATAAGGGCAGACAACAAATAATTCAATATTATTTATCCCGAGGTTTCGTTTTTAATTAAAACTTTTTCTAGGGTCAGTAGTAGATTTTTAAGGTACATTTTGGTTGCAATTTCGTTTGTTGTTGGCAAATTTAGGCAACATATTTATTTTCTTAAGGGGAACGGAGCGACTTTTTTACATTCATCAAATATATGTCTGCAATTATAAATATTATCAAATATTATATTGTTTCGTTTTGTTGTTTGTTTACATTATTTGTGAACCAAATGTATATTTTATAAATATAGGTGAGATTATGCCTATACTAGGTGGAATTTACATAATTTAATATATAAAGAAAAAATATAGTATATATATTTATAATATCTTATTGTTTTCTATTAAATTGTTAATAACCGGCTAGAGGACAGTTTTGTGTGCCTGTTTTTTGTACTAAAGTACGCAGATCCAAAACAATGGGTACCCTGGGGGGGGGGGGGGGGGGGGGTAAGAGACAATTACAAGCTGTTTCGTCCTTATTGGGAGTTATCGGAAAGCCATTAATGAACAACACATTTCGCCGTCTGTGGAGTTGCATCAGGTTATGGCTTTTCAATGAATGAGGACGAAATGGTCCGTAATTGTCTACCTATTCCCTTCTTAATTATTATTACTTACACAAAATTTTTGCTTCTATGTTATTGATAAATAACGTTTATTCTTTGCAGTTAAGCCAAGTGCTTTTAATATAGTGGAAAGGGCAAAATGGGAAGCTTGGAACAAGAAAAAAGGCGTCTCACAAGAAGAAGCCATGTTAAATTTCATTGGTCTAGTAAGAAAGGCATACTCATGCAACTGTGGATAAAAGTACGAAAAAAGAAATTTACTGACAATGTCTACAGTGACCATGAATTAAACCATCCTTTTATGTAAAAAGCTAAGTTTTCGATGTTTGATTAGTTGCTTGGATGAAATATTATAAGGCATATTGGTATAAAGCAATGTTTTGTTGAAATAAATGATAGATGTGTTGTCGTAAGCAATTATTTGCTTGGATAAAACGTTAATGAAACGAGAAGAGACACAAGAACTTTGGGAGAAAGGAAAAGAAATGTTTAAGAAAAAAAATGTGTAATTGTTATTCTACAATAATTACCTTATACTTATGATTTGTTCATGGTTAGATACTGCTAATGAAACTCCCGCAAAGGTCTTGATGGAATGGGGACCAAAATGCTACCAGACAGCCATATGCAATTTTATAATAAGATTTTTTGTAAAATATAATAATGTGATGTAATAAATGAAGTTTGTAGATTTAATAATATTATAATTTATTTTTTATTATTAAATAGACTTTTATGTTACTATTATAGTACATAATGCATAGGTTTCTTTATTGCGGACGAGGTCTTGTTGCCAATAAAAATGGGAGTTCAATTATCTACGAATCACATACTGTTTTATGTTATACTGCATGTTTTTTACTTAACTTCAAGGCCTGATTTATGATTTCTTAAAAAAATTCCTAATATGCTCTTATGAGGTTCCTATCAAATTCCTCAAAGACGAAACACAAAAAAGAAGAAAATGTTTTATATTGCGCATTTTTTCTCTTCAATCTAATGAAGTAAGTCTAAAATTATGGCCGTGAAACAATCACAAACAAACGTAGTAAACATGAACAAATTAATATTACTAGCCAAGTTCAATGACACAATAATTGCTACTTAAATAATATTTTGTTACGTTTTCTTTTTTTTTACCTGATATCTCTCCAATTATATCATGTTAATTTTGGAGTTGTCTACCTAATTTATTTCGATTTACTGTACCAAATATTTAAAATTGTAAATTCTCATTTACAATTTTAAATTCAATTCTTATTTACAATTTCCTTACCTTTCGTAGTTTTTTCTGAGCCATCAGAATTTATCAGAAAGAGACAATAGAATCCCATACACAGACAATATATCAAATAACCAAGAGCACCGACTTTGTTACTTTGAATTCTTTATTTAAAACATTAGTCTATATTTCAAAAAAATATACCTCACCAATTCCAAGATTAATTCAATTAACCCTCTCCACCACATACGATTTTACAGGATTAATGTATCTAGGAAAAAATTCGACCAGTTCTATTAGTGATGTGCTTTACTTACCATGGTTGGTTGTCCGGTCGAAGTATTTTCGCATTAGGAATTCCAATGCACAACTTTTTGAATTTAAGTAATTAATTTTAAAATGTCTTTATTTACTATCTATATTTTTACATGACAGGTTCTTACACTTATCGTACTATATATTATACTATATATAAAATACTATAAACCTATACAGTATATATTCTCACTTATTATTATATAACAAGGACACGTCAACTAGGCAACGCCCTGTTGAGGCAGATGTTAGCCCGGGGTAGGTAAGCGAAACTTTAAATTTATTTACTTAGACAAGTTCCAGTAACCTATTACTGCCATAAGGAATTTTGTTTTGCTTTAACTCAAATGAATTTGATGTTTATTCTACAATTGTTAGATTTTTGCATTGGTTTACTGGAGAAACAGAGGAAAAAACAAGCCTAATCTTTGTTCAGGTACAACGTAGCAAACATTTTGTCATTTTGACTAGAAATTATCAGTAGGCGGGATTTATGGATGGGATGGGCTTAACCCGAGTGGTATGAGAACTTTAGGTTTCTTGGTTATTGGGATTTTATTTTAATTTTAATTATATTACCTATTTTGCAAAAAAATAAGTAATTTATGGTAAATTGGTTTGTGTACGTAATTGTCTTGTATGCGCTTCGTAAAAGTTTGTTGTTAGGTCTTGTACGTATTGTTTTATATAGGGCGTATTTTTTGCGTTATGTAATATTCGTAATGGTGTATGTCCTGGTGGTGGTATTTGTCTGAGTACCATGTTTTGTAGTTTTTGTAGTCCTTTGTATTGATTGTCTGAAATGCTACACCATACCGGTGCGGCATAGGTCATTACTGGTCTTATCATTTGATTGTATATTGTCTGTTTGTTTTGTGGCGTGAGAAAATATTGATGTCTAAGTAGTTTTTGTAGTTTTCTTGTCGCTGCATAAAATTTACGTATTGTATTTGTTGTGTGTTGTATGAAGTATAGTCTTGTGTTACTCCCAGGTATTTTAATGTCTGTTTGGGTGGAATTTCTTTATTATTTATGTTGATGTGCTGAATCATGTGAGTGTCGTTAACTTTCCTAGCTATAATCAGACACTCACATTTATCCTCGTTTATTTTTCCATTTCTCATACCACGGGAGGAGGATCTTTAAATGGTTTGTGAGATGTTCTCTAGCTACATTCGCGTGAAATGAACTAGCGTACATTAATACGGCATCTGCATAGCCAGATTGGAGTTCGAAAAATCTGGGATGTCAACTATAAAGGTTAAATAGTGGCGCTGCCAGGGTAGTGCCTTGTTGTACTACGGCGTGTATAGTAGGGCCAAAAGAACAGTAGGTACATTGCTTTTTATCAATTTTTACCATTGTTCTTTGGGCAACGTGTGTCACTAGCAATACTGCTAGTCTATTTTCCCTGAACCCAAACTGTTCCTCCGGCACGTTCTGATCCAACTTTTTGATCTTTAGTTTTTGGTGAATGATTTTCTCTGCAGTTTTTCCGATACAGCTTAGTAGTGTAAATTGGTCTGTACGACTCTGATTCTGTTGGCGATTTTACAGGTTTTAGTAGGTATTGATATTGGTACTATAATTGCTCACTTCCACTGGCTCGGGAAGTGCTGCATTAGAAAAATGGCGTTTATAATGTAGTGTAGCTGTGTAATTGTTTTTGAGCAAGATATTGGAGACTTCATCCTCTTCTGGCGCTCTGTTAATTTTGAGTTGTTTTAACAATTTATACATTATATTTTTAAATTTGTGCTTCAGTATATATTGTTTAAACTTTAGCATGTCTGTATTAATTTTAAGAAACAAACTCACAATATTATATAATTTTATCAAATTGATAATTTTATAAATAATACATAGCAAATAATTCAAATGATTAAGAATTTTGAAAGATAACAACCATAATAACTTGAAGAGAGTCAATTACTATAAAAAGTGAACTATATTAAATAGCCCTAAGCATAATTTCGGTTGATTAGGCGAAGAAAAATGTCTCGTAAAATGGCTAAGTGCTTAATTATTCAAATACTTTTAACAATATCTATTACTTTTCACTATGAAGGTAAGTTAACAATATCTGTCACATAGTTACTCTTAGCTAGAGGTCTGCATGGGACGGGTTTTCATATCGGGCCTGAATGCGGCCCCGGCGAACTCTCGGGCTGAAGTCGGGCTCGGCCACTTAATCAATAAAGTTTTGGGTTTTCGGGTTTGTGCGAAAACGAAATAGATAATGTTCTTCCAAAAGTAACGTAAGTACACACTTGCTGCATTCTGACGAAAGCTTGATTGGCATTACCTTTTTGAAATAGACAATTATAATTTTTTTCTTCAATATTAAGTTTTACAATTAGAAGGACGTAAAAAGTATTTAATAAAATCCACCGAAACCTTACAGATGTAAACACTGATTTTTTCAAAACTAAATATAAAGGAATATCTTAACTACTCACTCTACTTCCTGCGCATACAGTTATCCTCCCGAATGACTCAACAAACATGTATCTGTCAATTTTTTTTTTAAGAGAACTTTTTAATAAATGAGAGTTAAATTGAAAAAAAAATTAAAATAAGGCGCTATTTTATGTATGATTGCATACAAATTTCATCTTATCTGTTACATGCTTGAGAATTAACCACAGCAAAATAATAGATTGTTGTTTCAATAAGATATTTTATTAAGGTAACTGGACAGCAATGAAGCATAATAAAATTAAAAATGAGTGTCGCCATTACCCTTTCAGGTCATTGATAATTCTGTTACATGCTTAGTCAAAATTTAAAGAGTTCTAAGTAAAATTACGTTAATTTGAAGAAGTAGTCCATACTTGAAGTGAAGTGGCAAGTTATATGGGGGGAAGAAAGTCGACTTAGACTTTCGAGTATTATTTCTCCCAATTTAAAATTACCTACAATAAATGTAGCTATAAGTTGATATTAGGTAGTATTTTTCTATGTGTGTGGGGTTTCAAAAAATATATTTTTGAAGTTCTAGGAGAGTCATCTTTGCAAATAAGCAATGGAACCACTGCGGATGAAGGTGAATTTCCATATATGGTATGTAGCACGTTTAAGAGAAAGTGGTATTTAATAAAGAAATTTTAAAATATAAAATAAAATTAATTAAAATATTTGTCGTAGGTGCAAATATATTATGGCTACTTCCAGTGTGGAGGATCAATTATAGGCCCAGAATGGGTTTTGACTGCCGCTCGCTGTTTCGATCCAGCTAACGACGCCGACGATAGAGATGCGTAAGTTTAATGGGGTTTTATATTATAATTTATCTCACTTCACCAGACTCTAGGGACGGGAAGGGCGAAATATTTTGGGAGTGGCATGTTTTCAATTTTATAGTTATATCTGCATTATATATTAGGGTGGAATGACGTAATACTTGGCAACTCATTTTTATTTTCGAACCGGAATAGCTGCTAGAAGGTGCAAAATATCGATTTCCGAGATTGAGGTTTCGAGGTACTTCAAGTGACTCAAAGTATCGAAATAATTAATAGATATTTTTCAAATCGATTTTAAAAAAATCCTAGGTCTTAACGTCGAGCTAACCAAAATATATTTTTCAATGTTGCTGTGAGAAATACTCTTCAAGTTTTTTCAGGAATTGCATCCTATTTAAAAAAAATATATTTTTTCGACATTATATTTCTCATGGTATTACACTGGATATTCCACTCATATGAAAAAACGCCCATAGGAGGTGTGGAATTACCGAAAAATTAATAAGTGATTGTTCCACTGCGATGACGTAAGCCGGTAATTTTGACGTTTTGCATTGTAAATATGTCACCTAACATCAAGTGTACGAATATGTTGATATTCAAAGGCAACGCGTTCTGTGGTAAACAGATACCATACATTGTATATAGTTTGGCAGTTTTTGAAATGAACCGATTTGGGGCTTTTTTTGAAGTCGATATCGATGCTCATGTCGAAAAAATTATTCCCATGAATACCAGGAAAAATAAAAAGACGGTTTGGAATCATTTTATGGAGTTTTGTACAGCAAGAGGGTACCAGTATTCACCTGAAGACGACTAGAGATACTTACCAGTTAAAACGTTGTGATTCAAAACAAATAAAGACTGCAATTCCAAAACTCCACTACCGTTTAAGAGAGTACCAACTTATAAATAAAATTGGACTTTTAACCTTTGTGGGTACATTGGCGATGGCACTTAGAACCTTTTAAAGCAAATATCTACAAAACTTAGATTTTGGCACTTAGTGCCTTTGGTACTTAATTTCGTGTCATTATTTTGAGTGACTTTGTGTGAAATTTTCAATAATTAAATTATTTCAATTAAGACTTTTAAAAAAATTCCTTGATTTTTTGTCTTTAATTCTATTATTGGTAAACTCTTTACATTCAACGATAATTTATTATAAAACTTCCCGGCCAGATATCTGGGGTCATTCTGGCACCTTCCCAGCCTTCAGTAAGTGGGCAACGAACAGAAGGGGGCGCGGGAATCACCCCGGCTACGCCACTGATGGAAACTATCGAATTTTAATTGATGATCATCTTAGTCATCATAAGGTCCTTTAAGTTTAAATTATGTACAGGGTGTACAACTAAAAAGGACGCCAGCTGTTTCTTGGGAACTGTTACTGTACACCTTGCGGAAAAAAATATTTATAACAAAATTGATCAAGCAAAATCGCTAGAAATTATTTTTAAGTACCTACCTAAGTTGACCGCTAGGGGCGTAACTACAGCGACTCAAAAAAAACACGATTTTTTCAAAAATTCTCATAGTAAATGTAGTATATCAAAGGTGGCATTGCTGTAATATTTTATAAAGAATTCTGAATAACTTTTGTTTTTAAGTTTTTGCTTTAACTATTCAAATAAGAGGGAAACGAGGGGCGAAAGTAGTTATTAAAAAAGACTTATATAACTTTAGTTTGGCTTACCGTAATTTAACCAATTTGGGCTCGTTAAATAGATTAATATACTTAGATAAAAAATATAGATAGTTAAATAAAGTTATTGAGAAAAGTGTAGAAGTTTTTGATTGGCCCTCTAGCCTGTCGTAACGGAATTTCGAATGGGTTCGTTGTTTATTAACTTAATAAGACAATGAAAATCTTATTTAACAAGCCCACGTTTGTTAAATTCGGGCAAGCAAAACCAAAGATATAGGTTTTGTTTAATAACTATTTTTGTCCCCGGTTTCCCCCTTATTCTGATAGTTAGAGCAAAAACTTGGAAACAAAAGTTATTCAGAATTCTTTATATATTTCAGCAATGCCACCTTTGATACATCTTTACTATGAGGATTTTTGAGAAAATTCCGTTGTGTGATTGTTTACTATAGATACGATCTCCAGAGGCCAACCAAGATACTTAAAAATAATTTCCAGCGATTTCTCTTAGTGACTTTTCTAACAACATTTTTTCCCGCGAGCTGTACAGTCAACGGTTCCCAAGATATAGCCAGCATCCCTTTTTAGTTGTACACCCGTTACGTAAATCCACATGTAAGAAAATAGCCAACCTTTTACACTCCATAAAATCTCGGCAATTGTCCCACGACAAAAAGTGCCTCGTATTCCAATAGTGCGACAAAGTATAGTGTTAGATTAGATGTTAAATAAAAATTTCCGAGGATCACACACACACACAGACGCACATTTAAAAAATACTTGGCGTGGATTTATGAAGGACCCTGCATATCGCAATTTTTAAAACGCGCTGCACAATTTTTATTAAATGAAAATTTCTCTCTCTGCCACCATAAGAGAGTTATTTTACTTTGTCACCCTATTGGGACACCCTGATAAATACCCCTCAATATTGGCTGGAACGGGTTCGGGCAGGCGCCTTGACCCTACCAATTTAAGGCTTTGATAGAAACGTGCAACATGCAAAATTAAACTCAAGATTGCATGCCATTTTTTGATACTTTTAGCTTGTAAGACCTATGACATTCAGTAAATATGCCACATCAATTAAATTGCCAGAAGCAAATGACGAGATACCATTTCATACACCAGGTGTCCTAAGTGGATGGGGTTCAAGAAAGGACTTAGGACCATTAGTTCACGAATTACAAAAAATTGAGTTACAACTGCTTACAGATCAAGAGTGTACAAAGGCAATGAGTGATTATAGTGGCGTAGACAGCTTTAATACAATCCAAAATATATGCAGCAATGATGACATGAATGGAGCATGCTCGGTAAGTTAGATTACATCTAACGTTCTTGGCTACTGGTGAACCTAGATCTTTCTTAACTCTTTCCATCGGTTCCGTTTCTTGGCCTGACGTATCCAGTTAAGACATAAATCCATAAGAATTAGTTTGGATTTGTTCGGGTGTGCTCAGGTTGTTTATGTGCTTCTCTTTCTTCTATCAAAAATTAGTATACCTATCCATAAGGTAGTATCAAACTATCGAAAATTTCAGTAAATGACTAAACAAATGTCCGTCAAACGCTGTAACGTTAAACCGCCTGTTTACTTTGTTTGACGAGAATTAAACCGGGGTTTAAAGATTCTGTTTTCAGCTTTCCGTTCACTAACTTGAGTCAACTTTTGATCGAACTCCTTAACTTTTAATTGAAGAAAAGAAGAGAGTCGGGTTGTTAAAATCTTAGCAGAGCGCTTTCGGCTTTCGCCATCCTCAGTGCTATTCGTCAGTATACAATGATATCCTCAAGGTGGAATGGCATTTCGTCCACACAATGTTTCAAAAACAATATTAAAATTGTAAAAAGACAACACGAAACAAAACATAAAACATATTTGATTTAAAAAGACATGTTGACAATGGTAAAGGTAACGAACAACGTTGTCTTCGTTCGTCGTTCAACGTCAACATGTCTTTTTAAATCAAATATGTTTTATGTTTTGTTTCGTGTTGTCTTTTTACAATTTTAATATTGTTTTTGAAACATTGTGTGGACGAAATGCCATTCCACCTTGAGGATATCATTGTATACTGACGAATAGCACTGAGGATGGCGAAAGCCGAAAGCGCACACGTAATACAAACCCGACTCTCTTCTTTTCTTCAATTTTACCCTACGTGTACACAGCCACAACGAATTTTCCTTAACTTTTAGTTTTTCTTCCAAAAACTAGGTATTTATATTAATTTTAAAATGTCAATAATGGTGAAAAACCAATCACACGATTTAATTATAGGCATCTGCACGAAAAGAAAATACACGCATAAAACATAAGCTTTACTGATATTCTTTGGTAAAAGAGCTTGGCGGTAACTGTATAACATTTTAGATGCGCAAGCTTAACGTTTTAGGGGCGGCAACTCTCACTTTATGGTGGTGCATTGCCGATACGAATTACTTACGTTTATTTATGCACCATAAATTATTGTTCATTAGGGATCAGATTATGGGAATTTTGGGCACCTGTGTTTATTTACAGAAGATAATTACCCCATTCCTCCCCCGCAAATCCCCCTTGTACCTTCATATACGAAGCAGTTTTCATCTCATGTTACTACGATTTTTTAAAACAGAATTAGGTCAGAATACCCAAGCTATACCTACCAGGAAAACATGTCCAATATATTGTCGATTTTATGTTGCTCTGTTACCATACCAATATTATTTTGCACTATTAATATTCATATAAGACAAGTGGCCATTAGTAATCCAGAACAAGACAAGGTTACGGTGTCTGTTTGAAGGTCGGAGACAATGATGTTTCTTGACTGATAGAAGAGTTTTGGACTTGCATTGTTGCAAACTAGTAAGTATCTCCAGCCGTCTTCAGGTGGTATTCACCTGAAAACGGCTGGAGATACTTACCAGTTGAAACGCTGTGATATAAAACAAATAAAGACAATGCAAGTCCAAAACTCTTCTATCAGTTAAGACAAGGTTAGTTTAAAGGTTGGACACAATAGCGTTTCTTTAATGGCAGTATAGTTTTGGACTTGCATTGTCTTTATTTGTTTTGAATCACAATGTTTCAACTGGAAAATACCTCCAGTCGTGAGGGTTTCTTCAGGTTCAGGAATACTGAAGGGCTCTGTTCTGGGGCCGTTACTGTTTTTATTTTATATTAATGATTTAGCAAAGCTAGTTAGATTCACAATATTTGCGGATAATACCACGATTCTTTGGCAAGGCGGTGATGTAACCCAGTTGGAAAGTGACATTAATTGTGATATGCTAAAGATTAAAGAATGGTGCGACTAAAAGTAACCTACTCACTTTTAAATATCATATTCACAGTATAGGACCAAAAGCTCATATTATAGTGAAGAATTCAGCAATAAGTACATTTCTGGAGCTTTATGTTGACGATAAATTGAGGTTTGAGCATCACATAGCGAATTTAAATACAAGGACATCAGGTGGGTGTTATGGTTTGAGGATTATATACCTTCCATGACGATGATGAATAACGCCAATTGTCAAACGATTGACCATCTATAGGCGCAGACCCTTTGCGGGCCGCGGCCTCAGGATGGTCGCGCGTCTCTGATGAGTCCCAGTAGGATGAAACAACGAAAGGATTGAGATGTTAACGGACAGGGCATACCGTTCTTAGCAGTGAGTCTATTGACCCATTAAACTGCCATTCTCCAATGACAAGGTGAGGGGACAGCGGGTAATAGACGGTGCACAGCGTGCAAACCCCGGACGCTCAGCGCTGTGGAGAGCTACCAATAAACTATTGTTTACCGATAGGTATGTCCGTCGTCCTCACTTAAAATGAAATGTGAGGTCATCCTTGTTTCAGATTCTGGGTGCTCATCAGTGATCTGGCTTGGCAATGTAATACGTTCGATGTCCAGTTATCATATTGATCCTCTAGACTCCTTAGCTTATTTTTGTCGGTGATTTATTCAACACATGAGAGGTAGGCAGCTTGGCTGCTCCTGAGTTCTAGTTAAGGCTGATTAAGCCTTCTCTTTTGATCAAGAATAAATCTGAAATACAGACTTCCTAGACAACTTCCACAAGGAGTACACAAGTTATAGCGCTGCCGATTATCTCTTCTGCTTTAACAAAAAACTCTTTTTATTATAACAGCAAAAAATTGTTTAATCATTTTCCCCTTAGTTGACGTAAGATTGTTTGCCATAGAAAGTTTCCTAGAGACTTAAAAAAATTGTTAACCGAGAAAACCTTCTATTCCATAAATTAATTTTTCGAGGTATCACTGTAAGGCCATTTGTTTGTTTTTAGGGTGTGTTTTGGCTGGCCTATATTTGACTTTTTTGATTTTAATTTGTTTTAACTGTAATCATGTTTGGTTCTTGAATTGATATTTTATCTTTGGTTAATAATTATAAGTTGCTTTGTCAATGAGAAGCAGTTCTTATTATAATAAAGCTATATTTGATTTGATTTGTCTTCAGGTGAATACTATACTAATATGTGCTGAAGACGACTGGAGATAATTACCAGTTGAAACGTTGTGATTCAAAACAAATAAAAATAATGCAAGTCCAAAATTCTACTGCCGTTGAAGACAAGGTTATTCCTATAATTTATGGTTACCTAGTTGTTGACATCGTTATCCAAATTTACATCCAATATGAAATAGAAGCGGATGCAACCGAAACAGATCAAAATACAAACTTTTCGAAAACTGAATAAATCCCTAAAAAAACCGTAGGTACTTATAAATACTTTTCTAAACTGAAAAATGTAGTTACAAATATTTTTTAATATTTTCAAAATTGTTCACTGCTGCTAGACACCCAAATAATGTCTCAGCTGGATGTTATACTGGGGAGCACGAAATAGTAATAAAACGTATAGTATTGATAATTAAGTAGATCAGGAATATTAAAATTGTGTATCATTGCAGAATGACTTCGGAAACCCATTTGTCATAAATGGCATTCAATATGGGTTATATTCATGGAGACACTACCCATGTGGCTCCGGTCCAGCTGCCTATACCCGGCTGACTAATAGTGAATACCGTGAGTGGATAAGAGATGTTACTGGTATTTAAAATGTAAGGAATAAAAAATTATTTTAACAATTATTTGAGTTTTTTTTTTATACAGAACGTATACTCAGCTGGCCGGCGTTAGCAACTAACAAACTTCAAAAAAATATCCATTTATTAGACTATAAAAGAAGCTATTCTAATTATCTAACTGGAGGTATATTATTGAAGTGGTTTAAGTCATATATTTGTCTGAAGGAACTTAAGTAGTAGTATTAAATGAAAAAAAATAAAAAATTAAGTGCAAAGTAGGTACCTTACGGTTTAGTTTTCGGTCCTTGGCCATTTTTAATCGACAGCTGGCAGCTTTTACAATCAGATTAATGAGCCGAAAAGACAACGTAATATACCAGCTAAAAATTAAATAAAGAGAAAATCTACTACGCCTTGCTCTCCCGTTCTTCGGAAATGTGGCTAGGCAACACCTCACAAACCACCTTCCATGGTAAAAAAATGGAAATTAGAAATAAACAGAGACCAATGTGAATGCCTCAACATAACACGCAAAGCACACAACATGAACTTAAACCAACACCTGATGATAAATAACACCCCCATAGAACCTGGAGAAAAAAATAAATATCTCGGCGTCATGCTAGACAAAAAAAACTAAAATTCATACATAACACAACATTATCTACCTAACACAAAAATTTTACAACGCAACTAAACAATTATACAAACTATTAAACTATAGATCTTCTTTATCGTTCTATAATAAACAGACAATCTATAACCAATTAATTAGACCAATACTGACCTATGATTCACCGGTTTGGTGCAGCATGTCTAACGAACAATTTAACCGACTACAAAAAACAGCCAAATTCTTACAGCACGTAGATGGACTCCACTAAGATAATTACATCAACAGACAAAAACACCCTACATAATGTAATACGTACACCACATTTTATGACACACACATACAAAATGCACCATCCACACAAAACCTGACATATACAAGCCTGTGATAAATTGGTTTGTGTGTTATGTTAACTGAAGCCCAATTCTCGAAATCGAGGAACAGCGTTCTCATGAGATCATTCACTTCCCCGTCAGTGTTCCGGACGATTCTAAACTCTCTCTCTGAACTGTTCCTCAATTTCGAGGATTAGGCCTCAGATAACATAACACATAAACCAATTTATCACAGGCTTCCCATTTTCCAGCAAGATAGATAATATCATAAATTTTCCAATTTTCATTTCTGAAAGCACACTAGGCCCGCTTACTCCTAAATCCCTCCTACCAAATTAGGCAACAAAAATCTTTAAATTTAGAGAAAACACTTTTATCATTTTCGATAAATAACATTTTTTGCTACTTTGTATCTGAGAAAATTCATGCTGGTTTTTTCAAAACGTTTTTCCAGCAAGCACGTAATAACACAATATTATAAAGTGACGATCGTGAACCAACAAATTCTGTAAGCATTAGTTAAAATAAAAATTCTTTCATGGCAGTGTTTGGGTTACTGTAACTGGCCAAAAACATCAATTCAAAGTCAATATTAACTTACTTAAGGGTCAACACTAGCCCCGTTGGAGCGTTGCTTGACGCGTATCCTAGCTAATTGCTAGCTACTCAATAAAAAAATGTTTATGTAATAATTATCTTATATAATATGATAGTCGTAAGCTAAATTGGCATATAATACATTATAATACTATGAATAAAGAGCAAACCTACTTCACCTTGCTTTCCCGTTCTACCATCTTGCAGACGACGCATTAGCAGCCAGCCCCGCGTTACAAGTTTTCTTTTTTATTTAATGTATAGCTGGTATATTACGTTCTCTCTTCGGTCCGTTAGGTGCTTGATTGTAAAAGCATTTTTCTAGACCTGTATATAAATGAACTTACGTCACTTGCCAAATTTTTGGATTTTCGGTTTTTGACCGCTAAGGGACCGGTATACACTGTAAAAAAAAGTTGATTGCTGAAGCTAATTTTTTCTTGCTAGACTTTAGTTTCCTAACAATAATCTTTAGTTTCTCAAACGAATTTTAGCTATTACTTGGTTGGTTTAAACGAAATTCTTTAGTTTTGGAAAGTAAACATTAATCTTAACTGTATTATAGTATTCGCAACCAAATCGGCATGTTGCAACTAACAGATTAGCTTACCTAGTTCCCACAACAAATTTAAATATTATTTATATTAACCAAACACACCAGGACTACCAAGAGATGGCGCTAAAAATTATATACAACCCTAGAAGGTTGATAATATTGTAAGTGTCAAGACCAGAGCTGGACAAAACACTCGAAATATAAGTGCTTCGAGCATCAAGCCTTTTGAGAAAGTAATTGCCAACATCAAGCACCAAGCACAGATATACATTCTAAGTGCTTGCAATTACCGCGAGGAAAGTCTTTGAGTTTGGAATCAAATAAATATAGTCATTACATTAGGATTATCAGGATAAAGCTATAAAGTCTAATAACGTAAGGTCATATTATTATTACAATAAAAAATAATTTTGACACTAAATAAGATTTCTTTACAAACAAACAAAGAGAATTAATAAATAATGTAATAGATTTCTTGATAAGTGGCGCACTTTAACTAGAATTATTTTACAAAGACTGAATAGTAGAATTAAGTTTTTAAATGTAATCGATTTCTTGACCAATTGGGGGGGCGGGGGAGTGCCGCATGACTGAGGATCCTGGTTCGAACCCACGTTAAGCTCTAGGTCCCCTCGGGAATGACACTGGCAATGAACGAAGAGGTAAAAAGCCTAATTCGAAAAAATGGCAAGAAAAGACAATGACAACGTTAGTAGTATGATTTAACAACATTAGGTTCTACTTTCTATACAATGAAGACCCAAGGTACTGGAGAAACGCAAAGCACCAGCCATTCTAGAGGGGTTTGACCTAGCCCTACAATATTCTGAACAAATTACCAAGGCAGGGAAACTGGCATGCTATATAGCTGATTGCGACAGCCAGTTGTTCAAGTTTCAGTTCCTGGACTCTAAAATTCCTAAACATAGTCAACACAGCCAAAACATCTTTAATGATATTAGGACTCAAAAATTCGATCAAGCACATACAGTGTTTACAGACGCCTCGGTGGACCCGGAAACAAATAGCGTCGGTATTGGAATCTATAGCCCTGAATTAAATGTGGAAATACATAACAAACTAGCAAATAACACCAACATATGCACAGCTGAAATCATAGCTATAAGAAGGGCGATTAGAGTTTGCAAAACTCTTTCTAACAATTTTGTAATCATATCAGACTCCAAAAGTGGTCTACAAAAATTGGAGAGGACAGGTATCCAAGCAATGTCTGATTACAACACACTTCTAACAAGACAAGCTATTTACCAAGCAAAAAGAGAAGGGGTACAAATAGATTTTGTGTGGGTGCCCAACCATAGTGGTATAACTGCATAACGGACGCGCACCTACACAAGATAAAAATTAAAGATTCACCACTCTGTAGCTGCGGCGAATTTGGAGATCTAAACCACTATTTATTGGGATGTAACAATAACAACTTTGCAAAAAAAATTTATCAATTTCTATCCCACTACATTGACACACCATTTCATATAATAAATATAATAGATAAGCCCCTATGTGATGCTGCTTATAGCTTATGTAGAATTATAGATAAACTAGAACTTAAAATTTAAAGAAGGCCCTCTCGGGCTTACTGCTTTAGCTAAGGTGGTAAAATTGTAGATAAGTAGCTGCTTTGTGCTTTCCTGCTTGCTATGCTTACCCGCTTGCTTACCCGCCTGCTTACTTTAGATTAGACAACAGAATGAACCTACTTATATATAAAAAAAAAGTAAAACTATCCCCCCCATCCTCAACCTAACCTGAAGTTAACCCAAGTGTGTTAGCTCTGATACTCCACAGAGCGAGAAGAGTTTAATTTCCTTTGTTACATAACCTTTCATATCTCTCCTCTAGACCAGTGAAGAACAATACCTGAAGACAGCACGGGAGATAGGCAGAGAACCATCTCGACGCACTCGTAAGAGAGCGCCTATCTTCAGAAGACGGAAATACTAAAAGGAACGCATAATCTGGCCGTATGCGTAACGCAAAAGGCCATCGAAAAAGTTTGAACTGAACTGAACAACATTAGGTTTTTGCCTTGTGCGCGTTTACATCGTCGACTGCACTTTTCCGTCATTAATCAATAAATCAATCTTGTTTATTGGTACGTCATGGCCATATTAGGCAATCTAACGATGTGTCAAAATGGAGCTGGATGGCAAATACTGCTTTGTAATTGGTACACGTGACCATAAAAATAATGTTGCTGGTGGCACTTAACTGGTGACTCAATGCTTTTTGCCATCCAACCGCCATATTGAATCACGTGGTTTGGATTCCCTAATTAAATATTTCTTTGGAAAAAACGACACGTAGATGTATAAATGTTCACCATCCCTGGGATAGAGTATCTCAAATAAATCAAGAAACCTGGAAACTGGCAACACTATGTAGAAAAGTGACTTTTAAAGCCCCCTTCAAATATCAGTTTTGACGGAACAAATAACGATAAAAGTCTGCGCGCGCCAGATCATTCGATTTTAACCTTCACAGCACTGCCTAACCGCCACGTCTCGTCTCATTCCTGCTTAAATCTAAACATTCATCGAGCGGCAGGACAAGCAGTGTGAATCGTGTATTTCCACAAGTTTAATAGATAACATAAACCGTAAGTAAATTAAATTGTAATTTATAAATGACTTTTGTAGGTTAAACTTTAGACTATTTGAATTATAGACACAACGTTATTATTTGACTCGTTTTAGTTTAGCTTAAACTAGTAAAATAACAATAATTTACTATAATTTATTAATACAAAGTTAGGTCGATGTGATTTAAAATATGCATATTTACTAACATAAGAAATACAGTACCTACCTACAATTCGTAACTTTTGTTTGCTATACTGACTGCTGTACCCAAGTTAGCGTACAAATTACAATATACAGTGACCTATCTAAACTATTATCAAAAGAATAAGTTGTCGGCAAATTAATTATAGTCTTCTGTTATACACCTATAATTAATGTTATAATTCTGTAAATTTCACATTATTTTTTCATCAATTTTCCAATTATAGGTATAATTTTAATTTCCTCAAAAATAATTTATAATCATGTAGCAAGGGCGGACTTATACATGGAAGAGGGAGAGCTACTGTTACTGCTTCCAAATAACTTTTAGGCAAGGTGCGTGGACTTTTTTTAGGGAGAAAGTGCTGGGAGGTGTTGTATACAGGGTGTTCCTTAATGATGTGCTAATATTTTAGGGTGTAATTCCTCAAGTAATTTTATGAAGAAAAGTTCATATAAACATATGTCCTTATGTTGATTTTTTTTTAATGCATTTTTTGTAATATCTCCGAAAGTACTTTGGATAATATTTTTAATTTTGGCATGTGCTAATAGGACATAAAACCACATGTTTCAGTTACAAAAGCTATTTTTTTGCCCATCCCTGCCCACCATGTCCTCTGATTTTTTTTAGGAAAAAAGTGTTATGCCACTGAAATTCTTCCATGTGCATATTATTTCCAATTAGCCTGGTCAATTCTGCATAAAAATGGTCTCTTGCGTTTTTCTCCTCAGGCACACCGTTCTCTATTAAAATAATTAAATTCAAATAGCTTCATGATCTTTAAGCATAAATTTAAAAAATATATTATTAAAAGTTTTTCAGTCATTTAAATTTTTATAAAAAGGAAACATTAAATTTAGAAACAAATATTTTTTCAAATTTTTAAAACTCAATAAGGTATACCATAAAATATAAAGCGAAAAAATTTAAATTTCACCACACATTTCTAGCTCACAATATGCCTGTATTCCTCAAAGGCATAAAAATAAGCTTGCTGTAAAATATTATTCGTCTTTTCTCAATTCGTTTAATCCAATAATTAAATTGGGAAGAAATATGTAATAATTTAATTAAAAAATATATAATATGTATAATTTAATTTTAAAAAAGTGCTTACCTATACTGTGTAATAATCATGAAAGTAGCGACATATTTAGCGTATGTAATTTTTGGAGCAATAGGCTCAAAAGAAAAAATTAAAATATAAGAGGGATAAAATAACATTTTTGGCAAAAATATTCTTATATATTATAATTATCAATTTCCGGCTTGTTAAGATCAGGGAAACTATCTTTAATCCCTATAAGTACTTCAAAAAAAAATTAAGGGAAATAAATATTATTTTTGGTAAAAACGTTGTGCCTATATTGTTTTAGGGGTTATTAATATGAAAATTTCGCACCAACTTTTTCTAATCAATCAGAAGATTTAATTTTGAATCATTATCATGACAACGAAGACAATTTCCGGAATACTGGAAATTTCTCTGTCACTTTAGTCAAAATAATGACAACGAATGAATTCAATTATTTGTCAAGGCAAAAAGGCATATTTTTGATTGCAAAATTTTCTTACCGAATCTTCCTCGAGTTTGAATTATAAACCCGGAAATTTCTTCTGAATCGCGAATTTTTTAAGAAAATTTTCCTCGGCTGACGCCTCATGATATTTTCAAATTCAATTCGCGACCTCGAAAAATTTCTAAAAATAATTCATACTCTGGGGAGATTATAAGTGAAAATTTCGCCATCTAGGGGCCCAAAAATCCAACGCCATCAACAATATTCAATTATCACGATTTAATTTTTAGCTTTTCACTACTTTTTTAAGGGAAAATTATTTAATTTAATTAAACATTGAAAAACATTTTAAAACTAAAATTTTATACGATTTTATTATTTGATCCATTTCTGAGTTTTTTTATAGAAAATGAATAAATTTAATAAATTTAAAAGAAGCCTTCATTATTATGCTCTGCGCGAACAGAGGGACCCAAACTACATTTTTCATAGTATAATTAGAATTAAGTTATGTCCGAATATGATGTCACGGTCTTCTATTCAAAAATGAAAAACTACTTATTTTTAAAAGTTGTTTTTAATTTTTACTTTTAGAATATTGGTCAAACTTCAAATTTTTCGTTATTTCTAACTTGCCTTAAACCATTTAAATTACTTAAAAAGTCTTGTTTTTCCAATTGGTAAAATTAAGTTAAGTAAAAAATCTAGTGTGTCTACAGGGTACGGTACTCTAATTTGAACTTTAATATTCTTGAAAAGTATTCTTTCTTAATAAAACCAATCTGAGTGAGAAAGTAGGTATATATTTTAGTTTTTAAGACCAGGCAGATGCATAATCCCAAAACACCGCTTTGAAACACGTATTTTTTTGCTTGTGTGTCCTCTTGGTCTACTTATCAGGGGACACACTGTATCTATTCCCGAGAGTTGGGATGGAATAAGTACTTTCTTGATACACCACGTCATTAACCAATTTAGTTCAAAAATAAAAAAAATACATTATCTTAACAATACCTTATTTACAGAGAATTTTTCGATAAAAGTATTGGGGCGATAAAAAATTTATTAAAATTCACAATTAAAAAATATTCTATTTTGGATACCCACCTTTTGTATGTAAATAACATTTTAGCGAGTCACATACATATAATTAACTTTTTAAAAACCTTTCATTACCAGCGCCAAACGCAACTTCGTTTACTGGCTTATCTAATTAAAAATGTAAAATAAAAATGTTACTAAGGGGTTCACAAGAACTTCTAGTGTGGCGAATGATACCTTATTTTTTGTCAAAAATAAATTAAAAATTTATTTTAAAGTTTCAATCGTATAGGTTTAAATTATATCATCCGCCATTCAGAACATAAAAATAGAAATATTGCGGTTATTCATGTTAATTTCTTATCTTCCATTCAAATTACAAACGATGTCCCGATATTATCTTCAAAATTTCCACTGACGCCGCGCCACTTAATTCTCGTAATATTCGTTTTTATAATTTTCTCTATACAATTTTTTTTTTATTGCCATCGCCCGACGCACGTACAACACGCGCAATGTGGTGGAAACGCACGGTTTTTTTTTTTTTTTTTTTTTTTTATGATAAAACACCTGCACTGTAGGAAAAATCCTTTAAGGCGCTCTGGGAGCGGTGCGAGTGCGAAAAAAGCGATTAACGTTGGTCTTGAAACGTTGAAGATTGTATTTATTGGGAAACACGACCTCAGGAAGATCATTTTAGCATAAATACACCAAAATACTTAACAATAATTCTGTAAAAATATATTTTGGTTTTATATATTTAATTTTGGCATCATTTCATCACTCTTTAGGAAAAATTGATGTATGTTCTGGGATAAATGTTTTGATTCAAATATAAAAAAATAACACATTTGATCTGGCAAATTTGCATCTTTTTGAAGTAAATTCTTAACCTAACTTTTATTAAGGTCAGATAAAGGCGCGCAAAATTTACAACATATACATTGGGTTTCTTTGTAATTGATCACTGTGATTGGTCAGCTTCATATCCTAACTAGGATGGATATGAAATTATATCCCATCAGTTAATCGGATTGGCCCAATTATTCAAATCCTTTAGTGTAAAGGAGTGGGAGTAAAAAATACATAGGTAGATTTCAAGGTCGTAGGTATTTCTAAAAATAATATGACCTTATGCACGTTATACTTGCGATTATCCAATACACAGAAAGGTATGTCCCAAAAATGTTGTACTGTTAGTATTTTCAATTAAAAATATATTAGGTATTCAAAAACGCTATATACTTTCTAGGTCATCATCATTAACCTAATGTTTAAACTTTTTAAATTTACATGAATAGCCTCAAAACTACTTAAATTCAATACATCTAATTACATTCTAACATAGCCATAAACACTTGTATAATAAAATGAATTACTACTTGTTAGTTAAAATACAGAACGGTAGGTAATTACCTTCCTCAATTAATTCTCTGTATACCTACATACATATAATAACCATAATATTATAGGTACCTATTCAATAAGTCGTTTACATTCTCCAAATGTTTGTATTATTTAAAGATTCTCTACTGGTAGAAAAATAGTTACTAGAATATTTGGACATGGTTTATTATATTGCCTTTTAAAATAGAATTAAGAATGTCTTGATCTGCCATGGTATTAAAATTGACCCTGCTGAAAGCCATTACCGGTGTAGGGTCTTCGGGATTGGTGTTTACATTAAACGGATGGTAAAAATCAGTGGCGTCTCTTCTATTAGGTCATGTGTGGTCAATGACCTCCCTCGGTATTCCCTTCTTAGGAAACTTAGTAGGTACCTATTTATTAAGTTTAAAATCCATCCAATTAGCCAAACTTCGTTTGTTTCGTTTCTATTATTACTAATTTATAATAATAATAATAATAATATTTATTACACAATGGTTACAGCTTTTATAATCAATTATAGTATTTCTTGTAGATGTGTTAAATGTATCCCTAATGTAAAGCGTGCACCTAGGTACCTTAATACCTGTATGTGCAGGGTAGTGTGTGAGGTTTTAGGTAATTATATAAAAAACTATCTTTGATACAATAATAATAATACTAATAAACAGTATTAAGAGAAAGTCCATATATAAATAATCCAATAAATTAAATGACCTAAATAAAGATGTTCTTATATGTCTGTAGATTTACATAGAGGTGTTCCCTGCATGCTACACTGAATTTCTTTAGATTACTTAAAAGTCTTATTTGCGGTGGTAATAAGTACATTTTTGGTGCCAGATAGGAAATCGATATCAATTTTTTTGTGGTGGAAGCATTAGGTGTTTCTAGGTTTTTTTTTAACATCAATCCTAGTTTGGTGCGTATGGCTTATAAAGTTTTTGAATTTATTAGATTTGTGAACATAAATGCAAATAGATAAACAATACAGTGAACGAACAAATATCTCTTTTGAGTAGAGCAAAGCAGTAGGATAGCGCTTATTCTTTCTGAAAATTATTTTTAAAATATAATTTTGTGCAATGTATAAACAGGCTAATGTATTTTGATAGAGTCCACCCCAAACAACCACGCCGTATCTAAGCAAAGACTCCACTATTCCCTTATATACCAGGATCAGAAGTTGCTTGTTTAAAATTTCTCGGATTGTATAAAATTTAAATACCAACTTTCTGATATTCTTCGTTAACCTAAACATGTTGATCCCATTTTAGGTTTTTGTCAATTATAATTCCCAGGTATTTTGTATGATCAACTTGAGGTAAATTGCTATCGAGGCTATCTATGTATAAATTGTTGTAATCTGGACGGTTTGCAGATGTGAGTAAAAAGGCGATGTAATTGGTTTTTGCAACATTCAGAGATAATTTAAATGAGTCTAACCAGTGTTTTATTCTATTTATGCCCTCAACTGCATGGTCTCTGACGGATTCCCACGTATCTCCAGAAAAGACAACAACCGTGTCATCAGCATATGATATTACTTCTAAAACATCCCTCGTAACCCATGTACTGCTAAATAATCAATCGATTTATAGACTAACGGTGTCAACAACAGCCGAATACCTCTTCCGTCCACCCCCCGCAGAATCTCCGGTCCGCCGATTTTCTGACCGTCCCTCAAGAAATAAGAATAAAATAATCTTTTAAGTAAACATATGCTACCACTTAAAGGAAAGACGAATACAAATATACCTACACTGCTTTGCTGAGGGCTTTTTTCAAATAATTTTTCTATTGAAGTTCCGATGGACGTTACAATGTTGTAGAAAAAAGACTTGCGTAGTTTTTTATTTATTTTCAGGGAAAATATCGTAACTTTTGTAGGGTCAGGTCAGGTGATTTTTAATTATCGGGGTAATTTTTTTTATTATTTTTTTAATCAAATAGGTGCAGTAAAATGTCGATGATGCAAATTATATTAAAGACTTAAGAACAATAGTTATAGTTTGGTTTTTAAAAAGTGGTTGAAATTTAAAATTAATGGTCGTCCACAACCTAATTTAAACTTTATTAATTTCTAAAGTTGGAACCTTAAAAGTCCTGTAAAATAAAAAGGCGTAAAAAACTGACTGCCCAGTAGAGCGAAAATTAAAAAGAAAATAGTTCTCTTTCATTTCCACCTGAATAGAGGTTAACTTTTTGCCATTCGGCCAAAAAATTACCTTTTGCGGCAACCGTCCGGGAAGTACCCACTTGCCGAACGCATTTTCTTTGAGAAAGTAACATTTCTCCGGCCTAATCTAGGCCGGAAAGAATCCCATCGTTGTTGTCATTGTGAATATGAAAATCTTGGTAGATATGATTTTGATAAATGCAGTTGAACACTACCATAGCAACGAAATAACGACTGACAGCTATTTGAAATTAAATTAGCTGACATTTTAATTTTCGAAAGTTTGCATGGTTTTTGGTTGCAATTGTCGCAATAAACAAAAGCAACAGCGATAGTGAGTTTGAAAATGTGCCTTACGAAATTTCCAATGCAGCAGCAGCTGCTACAGCACAATTATTGCATGAAAAATCAAAGTCCAGGTTTTGTTCTACAAAGAAATATAATAAAGAAATGTGTCTCATTGATTTATTATTCTACATGGTTGCCGAAAAAATAGTGTACGCAACACGTCCGAAAACAGTTTTTTTATCCGATTGTGTCAAAAAATGACGTTTTATAGATCAGATATTTGGACGAAAAGGTAACCTTTTTAATAAGGTATTGATTATTGCGCTGGTAGCTAGGTAACCTTTGTCGTCCTAGTCCGAAAAACATTTTGTCGGACACTAAAATATTCTCAACAGTTTATTTTATTCATTTATTTACAATATTTATATTAAATGTACAATTAGAACAATTTTGAACAAGAACGGGGTGATGTAAATTTGATTTTGAGGATGTGTTATTATTTTTGGTCTCCGTTATAATATTATTCTCCAATGTTGAACTCGATTGGGAGACGGATTACGACACCTGAGTCGAGACTGACTGCAGGTCAGATTGTGGAATGTTGAATATTTTCTTGGTCAGCTCTAACTTATTACTTAAGGAATCATCTATGTAGCCCTCGGCTACTCCCGAAGACTTTCAGCCTCCATGCCGTTTTAGAGATGTTATGTCTGCTCCCGCATCTACAAGTAATGTGGCCGATGTTCTTCTGAAACAATGTCCCGTGAATTCCTTGGCATTCGGCAGTTTTAAGTAAGATGCTATTTCCTGAGGTATAGAGCCAAATTTGTGTATACCGACAACTTGCTTATGGCATTTTCCATTGCGATAAGACACAAAAAATCGCCCATCACTCATATTTGTTGGACGTAAAGCCAAATAATTTCTATAATACTTTAGATATTCTCCAGTCACCGTAAATGATCTCGGTTTGTTTGTTTTATTATAGGGAATTTTTATTAACAAAGCCGTTCCCAAATCTTGTATGTCATCAATTTTCATATGAGCCAGTTCTTCTCGACGACATGCGCCCGCGATTCCAAAAATAAAAGCAACCTGTAATTAAGAAAATTGTTAGTCAGAAATTTAAAATACTATTATATAGTTACATTTACCTTCAACATTAAGTATTTGTCATCTGGAGCATGGCAAAGGAATTTGTGAACCTCTTCTCTAGTTAGGATCCTTGATTTCTTTGGACAATATCCAACACTTTTTTGTTTCAACAATGCTCGTAATCTCATGTATTTAGATATATTAATATTCTGTTTTACATTTACCACTGCACGTAGCATAGAATACTGCGACCACAGAGTAGATGACTTCATAGTTTTCGATAATTCCGCCATATAGACCAAGAAGACGTTTTCGGAGAACGACTGTATATTTTTTTCTTGCCGGTAATCCATAAATTTTTTATAAGCTCTTTCATATATTTCCTTAGATTTTTATGGCAACAAATGTAACATTACTTCCTTGGCAGTTTCTTGAATGTCAGGTGGTGTACCTTCTATAAGATCATCGTCTATTTCCATTTTTAATTGTGTTTTTCAGGTTTTAAAACTAGCAGAACACGAAAGATTAGTTAAAACTATCGCCTGATTGATAAAACGTCAGTTGATAATATTAATTTAATTATTTGTTAGATCCATGGATACGCATATTACAGGTTTCATTGTTCAAACATTCAAGGGACAAAAAATTACAATGCAAGATGAAATATATTGGTTTTCTTAATTTTTACATTATTTTATAATCCGAGCAAAAACACAATCGGATAAAAAATAACGTATGTTATACGGACGAAAAATGCAGTATTTCGGACGTATTGCGGGAGATTACTGGACGAGGCAAAGCCGAGGCCAGTAACCCGCATAGTCGGACATAATATACTATTTTCATTCACCGTACTTATTCAGTATTCACCTGAAGACGACTGGAGATACTTACCAGTTGAAACGTAGTGATTCTAAACAAATAAAGACAATGCAAGTCCAAAACTCTACTGCCATACTATTTTGAACTCGCAGGCTTTCAGGACTCGCCTACGGCTCGTCCTAGAATTTTGTCGAATCGTCCAAAAAAACAGTATTTTCTGGACTTTGTAACGTAAATTACTATTTCCGAAAATCGATCGGAAATGTTGACATTTTTGATAACATTTACAAAAGAAAAAGTCAATATTTCCTTACACTTAGTCGTTTCTAGGCAACGAAAAATAACTGTTAGGTTAGGAAATATTTATTATTGTACTGTAAGGAAATATTATTTCTGTACAGCTACTTGTAAACTAAAATATGTTAAGCTTGACAATTCAAGATTACTGTGTTTCTATAGTTACAACACAAATATTTAATGGCATCCTTTATTTGTGAACAAAGTTAATTACATTTATTTCAAAATTTTAACAAGTTGATTGTAATAAGTTATGTCCTTTTAATAATTTTCGATCTACGGAAAAATAGTATGTATACCTTGTAGAACAAGCCACATTCCCGGACTTCGTATTGTCAGTCTCGGCTTGCCCCTCGACCTACAATCTTTCCGGTCGTCCGTGAATGTTCAGCTTTTCCTACTAGGTATACAATGTACTATTTGTTTTTTAATACCTTCAAGATCCTGGGTTCTGATCCTTCAACATTCAATTCCTTGGCAGAGTAAGGTCACAGCAGCAAATAAACTGATTAACGGCCAAACGTAGCTAATTTAACCCTTCAGCAAGACCAGTATCGATATTACAGGTCCGATAATAACAAAGGGAAATAAGAGTAATATTGGAATTAAAACAAAGTAACAATAACAAACAACAGATCAATATGCAACCAAGTGTAACGGTAACATTGATGGTAAAAGGGGAGATTATAGTACAATAGATCTGTTAGTAGTGATTACATTGAGGGTAAAAGAGGAATTCGAGAGATTGACCAGTATAAAATATGTATGTTTTTCACAATTTATTTACATTCATTTGGACTCAAAATGTTGGGAAACACAAAAATCAGATTTGGTTTTAGTTTATTTCTATAAATATTTAGGAACTTATTAAAACTACTAAAATAAAAATAGATAAGATATATCCTTTAAGGAATATACTGACTTATTATGAGAAACTAAGCACCATCTGCCACCTTAATTTATTGTATTATTTATATGTTCTACAGTTAGGTATTTTGACACTAAATAAATATGTTTGAAATAATCTTCCCGAGATAATATCTATGCAAGTTTTTATGAAAGTTATGCCGATGTAAGTAGAGGATATTAAAAAATAACACATATGGGTCTTACAAATAATAACTTGTCCAAAATCTTACACAATCCTCTAGATTCCAAAAAACATACAAGTCTAATTCAAAAATCAACAGTTCTGATACTACTTAACTACAAGAGTAGTATCTACCTAGTAATTTTTGAATTTAAATATATATTTTTAGATCAGATTAAAAAAAAATATGTACTGTTTAAAAAAAATTTAATATGCTTAACTTTAAATTTAACTGGAACAGGCAGAAAGCAATATAAAAGTGCGATGCCATCTTTATTTACAATTAAAGTAGAACAACAGACTATTGGTCAGTGTACAGCAAGACGAAGTCTGCAAAAAATAACCTGATCTCCAAAACTACTGAGATTGATCCACAACTTGCTCCAGCTTATCGTCAAGGATGCTTGCACAGTAGAGGTCTCTGTTCTCAGATGAGATCATAATATGCCTCTATGGTAGTGACCGAAGAGAAAAAAAGGACCAGAGACCAAGATGCATTTTTAGTTTACTAAAAGATCGTACCAAAGAGGCCAGGCCGTTACAGAAAGAATAAAAAATAAGATAAAAACTGAATAAACCTTATAAAACTCTGCTTCCATACACTCGTATTTTTTAATAATAAATTGAAAATGGTCAAGTTTTATTAAATCAAACAACATATGAAACTGATTTACAAAACGATTGAACAAAACACCACCGTCGTAGAGGTGTGTGATTGAACGAATACCTGCAAGTGTACGTCGGTGACGGTTTCTTTATGATTCTCGCAGAAGAATAATATTAATATTTCTTAAAATGTATAATAACAAATAATTTTTATTTGTATATACAGTGTGTCCACGGATATAGTTCGGAAGAGGAAAAACTTTTTTATTTGTGGGTTTAGAAGAAAACGTTATTCTTTATAAAAACGTCTGCTTGTTCTAAAACTACAATTTTGAATATCAAATTTACGATTGCTATACAGGCTAAGTACATCAAAAACAACATTTTTAATGATTTTGATTTCGATTTTTTTTTAAATTATATGAAAATATTTTCAAAACTTTGATTTATTACACCAATTGTGCAAAAAAGTCTAATAAACATTTTTCTCAAAGTAGTTAATTTCATCATTTAAACGAAATCCAAAAAACTAAAAATGTTGTTTGGGACTAACCATGTTTTAAAACGTTTTATTTTGTGGATTTAGAAGAAAAAGTCCCTCTTTATAAAAACGTCTGCTTATGTTGAAACTACAATTTCGAATGCCAAATTTACGATTACTATACAGGGTTAGCCAGAAACAACATTTTTATTTATTTTTTATTTCGTTTAAAATAAATTTACGTAAGAACAGACAACTATTGTTGCTGTCCTACTTAGAATATAATTTTATATCTGGCCGAATAACGATTTTGTTGTAAGAAAACTATTTTTCTTTGTCTACTTTTGAAGTATTTTTATTAATACAATCTTTAATTTATTCAATCATAAATTATAAAAAATTCAAAATGTTTTTTCTGTTCATCCCTGTACAGTTATCGCAAATCTGATGTTCGAATTGTAGTTTTAGAACAAGCAAAATTGATTTAATAAATCAACGAATTGAAAAAAAATTTAAAAAACTAAAAATGTTGTTTCTGACGAACCCTGTATAGTAATCGCAAATCTGATATTCGAAATGGTTGTATCGACACAAGCAGACGTTTTTATAAAGAATAACTTTTTCTTCTAAACCCACAAATAAAAAAAAATTTCCTCTTCCGAACTCTATCCGTGGACACACTGTATATGGTGACAAACGAGCGCAACAACATGTCAGGATTTTTTACGAGTTTTTTGTTTTGCATACAGTAATAAATGTCGATTAACTAAGGTTTTATAAAATATTTTTTTACAATAAAAAAGTTTAGCAGCATCTCAGTTTTGCACATGAAATATTTTGTTTTAAACTATATTTATATAAATATGATGTCCCTCAGACCGAGCACGGGGCCCCTCTGAAAACGGGGCCCTAGGCCCGGGCCTACTGGGAAAATAAGCCCTGAGTTTGTAGGTCTCTGAATTTTATCCTTTAGCTTTATATCTAGGGGTCGGGGGCCCCCCCAGCATCGCATCAAACTGCTCAGTCATATGTCCGCCCCTGGTGGTACATAATAAACTCACTGGCAGAAATAACGCAGTTGTAGAGATATAACCAAATTCCCATAAAATAGTAGAAAAACAGCAGTGAATAATAAAACATTTCAGGGGATGATATTTAATATTAGTAGAGTGTTATACAAATATCGATCTATGTCGGCTTGTTTATAAAAGTGTTAATAAAACTTTATTTGTATTTATTCAATGTTTAATATAATACCAATGTTTTCTTGTAATGTAGTACGTATATCTAATTAAGTATAATAAATAAATTCACTGAAGTATAAAAAAGGTTTAGTAATAAGTTGCTGGAATAATTAATAATGTAATAAAAGGTTGACTGATTGTTTTATTTTTTTCTGTTTCAGATAAAGCATGTCTCTAGACGAGGTAAGTTTTTTATTTGTCCTCTACGTTATTAATATTTTATTCATTTTTTATAAGTTGCAAAGAATTAAGGGGATGGATGCAATTTTTCTATACACAGGGTGTTTCGTTAAGGTTTGTCACCGGCCATATCTTGGAAACTTCCAAAAAACAGAATTATAGTAACTCATCTTTAAAAATAAAATGAAAAGTATTTTTCGTATTCAGCGTTGAAAAATACTTTTTATTTTATTGAAAAATCGGCGTACAACCGACTTCTCCCTGTTACGCAACCCATATTTGTTTTATTATAATAAAATTCTTCATTTAATTTCCTTTTTAATGGTGTATCACAAGTTAAAAAAATACTCTTTTAGGGTAATTAATAAAAATATCATAAATGTAATTTCTAGACCCGTATAAGCTATAAGAAGTTATATCAAGTATGCCGTGGAAAATAATTCATTCATTTCAATCTCTGTAATTATTATTTATTATTATTTGACATTTTGGTCTAATAAATGCAGAAATAATATTTTTGTTTTCCACGGCATACTTTACATTACTTTTATGATGTTTCTTGTTAATTTCTACTATTACCTAATAAATAATTTTAACTTGTGTTACATCGTTAGAAAGAAAATTAAATGATCAATATTATTATATTAAAACAAAGATGGGTTGCCATTTAAAAAAATGGAGAAATTCCTCCTTGTTTTTTTTAGAATACACGTTGTAAATAAAATAGTCATAATGGATACACAGGTTAAAATGAGCTATTTTAACGTTTCCATGGCCTACTCTTTACTACTTACCTTGTTTTACCAGAATTATGGACATTTTAAAAATCAAAGGAAAATTAATCTAGACGGACATTTTTAAAACAAATGTTAAAGTGTAATATGGCATTGAAAATAGAGTCTTCTATAGAATTTAAATATAGAATAAAAATATGAGTTTTTTTAAAGTTGACTTTACTTCCGGTTAAACCGGAAGTGGCTTCGAAGGTTTAAATTGGTCGAAAAATGGCAATTTACATACTTATTAACGTCTCATATTTTCAAATCTTTACTGCTAAAATTACGAAAAAAAATTGTTGTGTCACTCTATATTCAATTTTTGAAAATATTTATAATAAAAGCACAACGGGCATACATATGTATGATCCATGTAAAAACGGTTAATGCCGTTAAATATATTCTGTGCCTAAAGTAACGTTAATAAAGAAAATTATTATTTAATTAATTACCTGTATATAATAATATTCTTCCTAAATCAGATAAAAAATTAAATAAATCGGGTACTAAATTTTTATAATATTAACATTTATCTTACTGGGAATCAATAATACTTTTTCTAGTTTGGTAAACAATAACGAGGTGATATAAAAAGAAATATAAGCAATTTAATTGATAAAATATTTAACAAGGCACTTGGATTGTAACATCAATGACAGTGGTAGAAACTATTTACTCACAATCAAAATTGTCTGATTAGTTAATTAAAAATTAAGGTAACCGCGGACCACTTTGATTGAGAGAAAATAATTTCGGACAACATAGTTAGTTATTATTTAAAATCTTTATGCAACCTACGATACACTAACCCCGGTATTGTAACGCGCATAAATTCTCTATTTTTTTCTCATATTGTCACATCACGTTCAAGGGTGCTTTAACAATGTTAATGCCGGTTTACATTAAGTGCCAGTTGCAACGGTAAGTGGTTGTTTTAATTGAGAAAAATTGTATCAGTTGATTAAAAAGTATAAAACTGCAGAGAAAAAAATTGATCCCTTATTTAAAAACATACAGTCGTATAGTCCGTACATTTACTGTCTGGATGCACCTCACAGCTTCTGACGTAATTTTTGATTAGTCATGTCGTTGATTAAATCGTATATTTTTCTAATTCTGCTAGGATTTAAATAAACTTCAAAATGAGCATTTTTATTTTTGCTGAATAATGAGACATGTTTTCTGAATATGTTCCAACTAACTATTTTTCGCTTTCAAATCACTTTTAACATGTAAAATTTAAGTTCTTCGAAATGATAAAGGTTGTCAAAACGAATTTTATGTCAATTGAGAGGATCCGCTGATTAATAACAGATCGACTTACCTTATTTCTTTGTTTCTGTTATGATTATGTATTTGCGAGGTGTGACTTGCATCCACCCAGTAATTGTACGGATTTTACCAATTTTTTGCTACTTGCTTTTCTAGTTTTGTTCTACCAAAATGCCAAATACGTAATCTAGTCGATAAATATCCTTTCGTTAATTATTATAATCAGTACATTATACAACTCTACCCGAACCGAAAATAAAAAAAAAACAACAGCCACTCACAGACAGAATGTAACCCAACATTTGTGTGTTTTCAAAAAAGGAAAGAATGCGATTAGAAACTAAAACAATATCGTTTTCATAATTTTTAGATAAAGGCTTAGATGCAGGGTAGCATCCTAGGAACACTGCTTTACATTATACAGTGTGTCTATGGATCGAGTTGACAAGAGGGAAAACCCGTTATTAACGATTTTACGAAGAAAACTCAAGCCTTTTTGCTTTGAAAATGAGTGGGAGACACAATACAGATCTATTCATAAAAAGAAACAAGTGAGACTGACGTTTCCCACAGGGCTGACTCACAGCCTTCTTATACTTGGCTACAGCTAGTAAAAATACAGACCAAATAGCTGCAAGGGTTGCCACTTTCCCCAGGCTCCCCCCTCAAAGACGTTCCCCGCATCTGGATCCGTCAAAGTGCCGAACTGAAAGGGCTACTAGGAATTCCGTCTCACCCACTCCTTTTAAAGCAAGAAGCCTATGAGAAAAGTCATTATTTATAAAAAGTTCTGCTAAGTTTACCATATGAATAATTGCCTCCATAATTGACATAAGTATAGACAAATCCATAAAAAAATAAGTTTTTGTTCCCTATACTAAATTAGAAGACTCCTAATTTCTAGAATTGTTCGCTACTAAATTCCTAAAAATTCCATATACCTTACACAATTCCTCATTAATATACTATTTGTTTTAGCGTTTCAACAAAGCTGCGGCAGATGTCAATAAATTGAAAACAAAACCAAGCGACAATGATCTTTTGGAAATATATGGTCTGTTCAAACAGGCAACTGTTGGTGATATTAATACCAGTAAGTATTATTTGGGCGATATTATTTTGACAGCATATGCCTACTGACAATATCGTTTTAAATTTATTATTAAATGGAAATGTGGTGGACGAACTGCAACAAATTTGGAGATAAGTGGGAAATAAATGTAATCACCAATAAATAACCATTATACAGGGTGGCCCATTTGTCTGACAAAGTAATATACCGTCTCTACTATTAAAGATATCAAAAAAAAGTTTTTATAAAAGTTGTGAGGTACAAAAAAATTTATGTTTTAAAATTATTTTTAAACATACAGGATGGTCCAAAAAAGTAGGACAATAAAAAGATACATTTTTTTAAATGGAACACCCTATATATTTTAGCATCTTTTGTTTCCTTACAAAATTGTCCATATGACGCCATATTTAGTTTTTTAATTTTTTGCAACGTGCCAAACAAAATGCAAAATTCTTAAAATTTTGGAAAAAACATGATAGTACAAAATTACCTGTATTTCTCAATAAGAGTATCAAAAATCGAAAATTTCTTGTAAGCTCTTAAGTTTAGGGATAGATAAACTGTCTTAAATCTTTAAGTACCGAAAATTGTATACAGGGTGTTTTCTGTTGACATCCAAATATACAAAATTTTAAAATACAATAACTCTGTTTTTTCAAATGAAACACCCTATATTTATTAGGCTCGTCTGATAGATATTTTAAGTATCTTTTATTATTGTTAAGTCATACCTATACCTAAATTTACTAGTTTGGGCAATATTTCGATTTTTATTTAAATTTTGGTGAAAAAAACTATAGTTTTTATTTTTCTAGTAAGCCATGACCAGCAAACTAAAAACAAGTGTAATTAAATATTATCCCATATTAAAATAAATTGATAACCATAGTTAGTTACGTATTTATTTAATTTAATAAAATTTTGTTTTTATTCCACAACTGGATATGGAAAATAAGTTTACAAACATTATAAATATAATAATTATAAATATGACATTATATTCAATTACATTTGTTTTGACTTTGCTAGTCATGGCTTACTAGAAAAATAAAAACTATAGTTTTTTTCAGCAAAATTTAAATAAAAATCGAAATATTGACAAAACTAGTAAGTTTAGGTATAGGTATGAATTAACAATAATAAAAGATACTTACAATATCTATCAGATTAGCCTAATAAATATAGGGTGTTTCATTTGAAAAAACAGAGTTATTGTATTTTAAAATTTTGTATATTTGGATGTCAACAGAAAACACCCTGTACAAAATTTTAGATACTTAAAGATTTAAGACAGTTTATCTATCCCTAAACTTAAGAGCTTACAAGAAATTTTCGATTTTCGATACTCTTATTGAGAAATACAGGTAATTTTTTACTACATGTTTTTTCCAAAATTTTAAGAATTTTGCATTTTGTTTGGCAACGTTGCAAAAAATTAAAAAACTAAATATGGCGTCATATGGACAATTTTGTAAGGAAACAAAAAATGCTAAAATATATAGGGTGTTCCATTTAAAAAAATGTATCTTTTTATTGTCCTACTTTTTTGGACCATCCTGTATGTTTAAAAATAATTTTAAAACATATATTTTTTTATACCTCACAACTTTTATAAAAACTTTTTTTTGATATCTTTAATAGTAGAGACGGTATATTACTTTGTCAGACAAATGGGCCACCCTGTATCGCGATTCTATCATCCTAGTCTATTCTCTCCGATACTCCTTTACATTACGGAATGTAGATTGTTGGTTGTGCCTCTTTTATTACTTTTTGTGCGTTTGCCCTATTATTACAATTTTCCAATATTTCGTCAACTAATCATTGGGTAGCCATTTTTGTTGAGGTCCCTCTTAATGTACTTAGTTTTTCTTAGGGCTTTATTCTAGTTACAGAGGGTAATTGCCAAAAGGGTTTAAGAGGGAAGTTTTTGCATAGTAAGCTAAGCCATATACTATCAAGTGTTTTTCTCTTAATTGTGTTTTTGGTGGGAATGATGATGGCTGTGTAAAAGACAGCCGAAACCGATATTCGTGAAAATAAATTTGTGGAAAAAATACTGGAGTTTTCATTAACTAAGGTTCATCCACATCAGTTTATCAATCAAACAAATTAAAATATTTTTCTGGTTGTGTTCACAAAACATCCAAATATTCTTATAAGAAAATTCCATACGTCTTTGTTTTTGATTTGAAAATGAATTAATCACTTTTGTTCTTGAAGTTACCAATATTGTTTACAAAATGTTTTTCGGCCTGCCACCTAGTAGCTGGTAACGGTAGCAAAACCGAAAGCATAACTATATACCCTAGTAGTGCCCTAACCTGATTGGGACTCTTTTTACTCGATAAAATAAAGCACCATATGAGGATCTGGCCAGGCCAAACAAGGACGATTACCCTACGTGTCAGAAAGAGAGGGCGATATATTCATTGGTGTTATTATCTCTCTCGTACTCGTTTAACATCGGGCCAAATACAGAGTTGGCCGTAGCAGCAGGGAATTTTCACGGTGTCACCCACACATTAGGGAGATTTTGCATAGTTAGGCGATATCAGATATAAACCTCTTAAATTATAAATTATTCACATTTACAAAAAGAATGAATAGGGAGACAAAGTAAGTAGTAATAATTATGAGTGAGAAATAAAAAGTTTGGTGTACAGGTAGATAGGGCCATGGCACTGTGGCCCTATTGTACGAGCAGCCACTGCTTTTTAGTACAGGGTGCTGGCTAAAATAATATCAAGGCGTGTGAAATCTCCTGATTTTAAAATCGTTAAAATGTTTCTAAAATACAAAGCAATAATTATTAAATAATTTTATGTGGGTTACAGATTTATGTTAAGTACTTACTGTACCCATTACAGCGCAGTGCCGTTCTTGTCAATTAAAAAAAATCCAAAAATTGTGATTATACCAATAATGATGACAACATGATTTACGTTTCTACAAAGTATGCCGTCTACGTAATAAACTAAAAAAATTATAGATTGATCAAATTTTAATATATGGACGTTTGAAATTCTAGTACTTTTTTTCATATTCCATAATGAATGGACGCAGTGTATGTACCATCCGTGAATGTATGTGTTAACTTTAAAAGCATTAGGTACTGCATTCTTATTATATAATATCTTTATACATTGTTTTAGTCAAGATAATTATATTTAAAGTAGGTGTAGAGTTTTACTGCATGCCAAATTTCAGGCAATGAGTTCCGTCGTTCGCCCTGTTACTAGATCTATCTAGTTTTCTTGCTTCAGCTGTCTTTATTAAACTTTTATTTTCATTTTAGCCCGTCCTGGATTGCTCGACCTAAAAGGAAAAGCGAAATGGGATGCTTGGAATGGAAGGAAGGGTACGTCTGGAGACGATGCCAAAGAAAAATACATCGCCAAAGTTGAATCACTAATTAGCTCATTGGGTCTCGCATAATTATGTCTAAACTATATTTGTGTGATATTTATTGTTAGGCATATAAAACTTTTTTGTATTTTATGATATAAGCAAACATACACATTTAGAATTAACAAAATGTTATTTTATGGCAACATTTTAAAATAAATTTACTGTTTCTATTTTGGCGTATAATTAAAAAGTAGAAATATAAAAGCATACAAGGGCAACATTTCCCACTTATTCGATTAATCGAAACAAACAATAAATCGAAAAAAAACTGTGGCCAAAAAATTATGAGAAATATGGGAAATCTTTTTATTGCCGATTTCTCAGGAAATTTTATTCCTGATGAAAGTTGGTACATGCCTTAAAACTATAAACTCATATTTCAGATTCCACCTGCGAATAATAGCAAGGGAGCAAAAGTAATTTTTTTTTGAAATTGAGTAAAGTACCTCAATTAAGAAAAATACAGCAGAATTTTGTGTGGAAATGTTGTAAATTAAAACAATTATCCAAATACGAAATTTGAGTTATGTATCTCACTCTATTTTTCCTCAAACGGTAGGCCTCTGGTCGATTTTTTTTACGCAATTTTAACATATTTATTAACTAACTTAACCATGGGTTAATAATAAAAATGTATTAAGTAGTTTTAGACCTTTTAATGATACGAGTTGATTTAGATATTAGCGTGTTGCACGCATATTTAAGCACATTTTACTCAACTTGTGTTCTAATCAAAATTAGGATTGATACCGACTTTATTTATACGTATGGGAAATAACTAATAATATATTTGTCATTTTCACCCAGTAAGCTCAAGTTCAAAAACCTGCTTTAAAAAATGCATATAAAATTGGTATTTTGCTTTTTTAAAGAGTAGGTCGTGAAAATAATAAAATTAAATAATGAAATGTGTTTCTATTAATTTTTAATTTATTAATTGCTTTCATGGCGTACTCTTTAAAAAAAATATGTACGTATTTTATATGGATTTTTCAAAGTAGGTTGTTGGACTGCGTGAAAATGACAAATACATGTATTATTTCTCGTAGTATGATGAATAGATTGGTTTCTATTCTAATTTTGATTAGAATACAAGTTGGGTAAAATGTGTTTAAACATGTGTGCAACACGCTAATATCTAAACATTGAAAAGTTTTAAAAAGTTTGCAACTACATACTTAATAAATTTTCATATAAACTCATGGTTAAGTTATTTTATAAATAAAGCTTTAAGGAAAATAATTAAAAATTGAGATATATAACTCTAATTTTCTCTATTTTTTATAGTTAAAATACTATTATTAAGGCATTTGCTCCCTTACTATTAGCCGCAGGTGAAATCTGAAATATGCGTTTATAGTTTTAGCGCAATGGGCATATGTACCAACTTTTATCAAGAATATAATTTTCTGAAAAATCGGTAATAAAAAAATGTCTCATATGTTGCCTACTTTTTTGGACACACTGTATATTATAATAAAAAAGGTCCCCGCCTTCCGACACAACGTTTCAACTGGTAAGTATTTCCAGTCGTCTTCAGGTGAATACCTACTAAATAAGTTTGGTAACTACAGCATTATTTATACTAGGTAGTGACGCATAACTAGTGGGCAGGGTCTTGCGTTGAACTCTTACGTGTTCTATTTATACTAGCTAAGTGTATGACGCGTATAACTGGATGAGTTATGCTCACACTCAATGAGTCATGCGTTTAACTTTTACGTGGTCTTATTCTACAATTACATTTGCTTAACAAAGGTTTCCAGACGTTTCTCATATCTAATGAAGACTTACTAAAACAACCTGGGTTTTGGTGTAAGGTGGGAGCTTCCTCTTCCTCCAGTGCGGTTCTTTTTGCAGGATTTCGGCTTCCGTACACATGCTATGATGGCCGTACGAACAGGCGTTCGGTCTTTCCTTTTTGGGGGTTGTTCTTACGTTCTTTAACCCTTACTTTGAGTGGTCTTAGTGTCTCACCAATAAGGGATAGGCCGTCTCCATTATCCGTCTTAAAGACACTACAAATGAGTATGTTTCTCCAACACATCGCATCTCCCCTCTTCGTTCTCACAAATGTCACGCTTTTTGTTTAACTTTTCAGAATCTTATTTTTGTTAATGATTACTATAGAAAGAAATGTCATTTATTTTACAACAGAATATCCTTAGACGAGGAACGAGAGAATATAACAATAAAAAAAAAGGTTCGATTAATACAATATGTACGTACCTACATACCACATATATCTATATATGTATATGGTACATACGCACCGGCGGCAGCGAAGGTTGTTTAGCCGTTTGCCGGCCAACATTGGACTACAGGCTTACTTTTACTTGGAAAATAAAAGACTTCAGAACAAAGGTTTATAAAGAATTGTTATTTACTGTATAAAACAGTAGATGTTGAAGCTACTGTAGAATCTGTGAAACATAATATGAGAAGTGCATTCAGAAAGGAACTTAAAAAAGTTAAAATATGAAAAAGAAGCAGAATTTAATAAATACTCGAAACAATTATCATTCACTCTAAGAATTTTTTTTTTATTTCTGGCACTCGATTGGCACTCGATTGTCTGAGTTCTCGTATAAGCTCCATGTAGGAGAAAGGGCAATGTCTTCTTAACCACTCTTTTATCCAAATTGTTTTTCCTTTCCATTTTCTCTGCTTGTGTGATATAATAACAATTGCCGCTGCGCACACTCTTCTTGTGACATGTTTGAACTGACGATAAAAAACTGTACGTGTATAGTGAAATGGAGGCCGCTATCGAAACCGGCTCAGAACTGCCAGCCATTATTGGTAAAAAAACCGAACGTGTAGTGTGACTATCGATAACGGCCGTAGTAGACTTCGGTTTAATCGCATTTCTACTTATTAACTTCGGCATGGTTAATCGAGAATTTTCTATGGCTGTATAGAACACACGCCTTTAAATACATTTTTTTATTTACTTTACTTTAAAAATATCTTTATTTGTTACAATGCTTTTTAAATTGTCATATTATTCTACAATATATATTATATAGTGTATATAAAGTGGGTATATTGTTTCGTTTCTGCTAGGCACGATTGACCAGGACATGCAGCAGGGCTAATGCCTTGATGGAGCTGTTGTTTGCCCTTAGGTAAAAATAATGATGACTTTTTATGGTTATATAATCGGCCAGTTCCGGTAACCCTTATACTGCCATGAGGGAATTAATATTTAGCTTCCGCTTTTAAAATACATTTAGATATGGTTGCCATTTTACTAAATTTTGATGCTAGGTGTTTGTTGAAAAAACGATTAAAAAAACCAGCATGAATTTTTTCAGGTACAAAGTAGCTCAATTTTGTCTTTAGAAATTGAAATAAGATTTTCTATAGACTGAAAAATGTTTTGTTGCGCGGTGTGGGAGGGATTTAGGAGTCCTGGCAGTGTTACATGTGCCTTTTCAAAATGGAAATTGGAAAAATATTGATTTTACCTATCTTGCCGGAAAATGGGAAGCCTGTGGTAAATCGGTTTGTGTTTTGGATTGTCTGTATGTCTTGTGTAAGTGATGTTTCGTGTTAGAGGTGCGTTTTGTATGTGTGTTTCGTAAAATTTAGTCGAAATGTCATGTACGTATTGCATAATGTACGGTGTGTTTGTCCGTCTGTGTAATTGTACTAGGGGTGTTTATCTGCGTGCTCTAAGTATTTGTCTCTTTTTGTAGTGGGTTAAATTGTTCGTTTCAAATGCTGCACCACACAGGGGCAGCATACGTCATTGTCGGTCTGATAGAAAAGATCTGTAATTTAGTAGCTTGTATAATTATCTTGTTATAGTGTAACATTTTTGTATTATGTGTGTGGTGTGATATATGAAGTTTAGTTTTTTGTCCAGTACAACCCCCAGATATTTAATTTGATCTTTGGGCTCTACTGGAGTGTTGTTTATTATTAAGTGTTGATTTATGTGTGTGTTATGTGGTGTAATATTGAGGCATTCGCATTTTTCTCCGTTTATTTCCAACTTCCATTTCTTATACTAAGGAAGTAGGACATTAAGGTGGTTGGTAATGTGTTGTTTGGCCACATTTGCATAGAACGAGCTGGCATATACCAGCACGTCATCTACAAACATGGCCAGATTGGAATTTGGAAAACTAGGGATGTCTGCTGTGTATAGGTTAAATAAGGGAGCCGCCACTATTGTTCCTTGTTGAAGTCCCGCATGTACCTTATAGGGTTGGAGAGTTCATTTTCGATTTTAACTTTTAGGGTTCTACCTGACATGTAGGAGATATGAAGTAGAGGGGGAAACTATGAATTGCATTTTTTTATTTATTAAGTATTTTAAAATATAAACTTTCCCATTAGATGCATTTTTGACCTTTGATAAACATACTCTTAGAATTTACCTATAATCATCATATTATCAAATATTTTTAGTGTCAACTCATCCAATACCGTATAATTTTTAACAAAACACATTTTTCAAAATATGTAAACGGTGATAAAGTCAAAAGCGATTATAAATTTATATCTAAGTATATACTCGACAGATTTAAAAATGTGATATTATCTAAAACTTATGATTGACAAAATAATCGGCCTTTGTTAAGTGAGTGGTAAAATAAGCGTTTTTCATCAATCAAATGGTTGCTAGGCCATACCATTAATTATTTTCAGCTCATTAAACACCTGCTCTGCTCCGATAAAAATTTATTGGTGAGCACTCAGCATGCACCTCTTATCGATCGGAAAACTGCTGCTTGTCATTCTTGTTTTGTCGGTTTTTTTGTTTACATCGAAATTATTGTGGAATTTTGATTAAAATAACTATTTTTTAAACTTATTTAATAATTGAACCAGTTTTACAAATAGAAAATTCGTTGTGGCTGTGTACACGTAGGGTAAAATTGAAGAAAAGAAGAGAGTCGGGTTTGTATTACGTGTAGAAAATTTGATTGAGGATGGCGAAAGCCGAAAGCGCTCTGCTAAGATTTTAACAAAATAAAAAATTTTCTACACGTAATACAAACCCGACTCTCTTCTTTTCTTCAGTTTTACAAATGACTGGTCAGTTCTAAATTTTTCAGCCACGTTCTTCCGACTCTAACAAGATGTGACTCTCCTCTTAGAAAACATATAAATGAATATACTGACAGGTTTATTAAATAGCACTTTTTAACACAACGCTTAGTTTTTTTTTTGATAGACATACATTTATAAAGGATGGCATTTTTAACTGGAATAAATTCAGTATCAGAAAGCCTCTTTATTTGGTAAAAAAATACAGAGCTACTGCTGCGTTAGTTTGGCATACTTTTTCCGGGTCTTCATGAAATTTACCCCACTTTTGGGGGTAGAAACCGCCCCCAACTTTTTTTTTAAACATAAAGGCATGTATTGTGATAGCTCGTCGAAAAGGTTAATTAACAAAATCTATGGCCACCTTTGAATATAAAACAGACCTTTATTTAAAAATGATAGATTGACAACGAGTTGCATAAATAATTATAGTTCTCCATTATACCTTAACCGCGTATTAATGACAAAATTTAATCAGAGGCTGGCAAAGCCAACTTCATATTTGTGCGAATTAACCTTATATTTTACAAGAACTGGCATCTGACAGCGGCCATCTTTTGCAAAATCTAAGGCAATTTTGCGTAAACACGGAGTAGGCCTTGCGAGCATCTGATTAAATTTTGTCTTTTTAATACGCGGTTAAGCTAACCGAAAACGATTTTTCTTTATGCAACCCGCTGTGAAAAACGTTAACCTAACCAACGTACCTAACAATTAAGTCGAAAAAGAAACATAACACGCGCCAAATGGATACGTTACAAAAATGACCGAATCTTAAATTGAATGCGATTTTGGAACGTACTTACTAGAAGCTTGTATGTCTTGGCGAATCAGTCGTCGCTACTGGGTCGTAGGCGCCCGCGACTAGTGACCATAAAGGAAAATCCACCTTAAAACAAATCAAACATTTTTATCTCAATTTACAATATAATCAATAATGAATGATAGAAGAGTTTTGCACTTGCATTGTCTTTATTTGTTTTAAATCACAACGTTTTAACTGGTAAGTCGTCTTCAAGTGATGGAAATTTAGATTATAAATATTCAACATTCTTTAAATAGTAAGTTTTATTTGATATCTCATTACAACGTTTTCGGGTTTTTAGTGATATTTTTGTAATTCTTTCAAGTTCCACAACTTCTTTAAAAAATTATTATTATTTTCTTTGTTATTTGACGCTCACACAAAAAAGATTTTTCCTAACGCATGCGCGAAGAGCCTTTTTCGCACTTGACTACTTTCTCTAACTCTGCTTCGCGTCGTTTGTGCAACAAAAGACGCGTGATTACCACTTTGCGCACTTATTGGGAAAATAACAATTTCTTGGTAATCATCTACTACCATACTTGTTTCGTGCTCTCAGCACCTTTAAATCTAAGAAAGGGTAAAAGCAATAAAAATTAGTATCAAAGTTAGTTTTTATTATTATATTTCACAAATTAATTTACATCTTCTGAGTAATACTTAAAATAAAATAATAGCACCTTTGAATAAAAATACGGAAAAGAAGAAGTGTAAATATGACTTTCAAACTGCTACGGCTACGACGGAAATGACGTCATTCTGAAAAACCACTTTCAAATGTTATTTTTGACATTTATCTTGGCATCTTCGTGTAATAATAAGCTTGCCTTTTTTATTTATTTCATAGTTAGACGTAAAAATAAAAAAACACTTTCGAATGTCAGATGTTGATAATTATCTTGGCATCTTCGTGTAATAAGCTTGCCTTTTTTGTTAATTTCATAGTTAGACGTAAAAATTAAAAAAAAAACACTTTCGAATGTCAGATGTTGATAATTATCTTGGCATCGTCGTGTGATAAGCTTGCCTTTTTTGTTTATTTCATAGTTAGACGTAATAATTTTAAAAAACTTTCGAATGTCAGAAGTTAATAATTATCTTGGCATATTTGTGCGATAAGTGTATTCTTTGTATTTATCTTATAAATAATTGATAGGTTTGTGTCAGTGGTAAGACCGTAAATTAGGCGAAAATGGTCAGTTGTGTAGGTGCGGTCGTGCCCAGACCAAAAGTACGAACGAAAGGGAATCATTTTTTACCAACAAGTAATTTTATCTTTTATGCTTAAATAGATCAGTTAATTGAATTCATGAAAGGAAAGTTTAAGATGAAAACTTGCAAACGGTTTTGCTCTATCTGTACCAACAACCTAATATAGATGGACAAATACGTTCATTCATAAAAATGGCTCCGCCTCCGAACTAAATAAGTATGGGCGAGGGGATTTAGGGGTTGATGGTTCACATAATAAGTAGTAACTATCCCTAAACTCAGTGGCGTAGCAACATAAATGTGTTTCTTAATATTTTTTGGCATACTAAGTGTGATGGTTGTCAAGAGGTTAAAAATTACATATACTGTGAGTTCGGGTCTGTCCTTATTTTGTAATATATACAAATTTATACAGTATAGGTACTCATAAGATCCATCCTCTTACTAACATGAGAACGGCTTAAAACAAATCAATCAAACATAGTGTATATAGATATAGAAACACGTAAAATGTGAAATAAAATACGAATATTTTACGTCTAAGCATTAAACAATAAATGGAAGTATTAAAGGTAGAATGGTGATGTGAATAACAAAATACAAAAAACCGACCCATATTCAAAATTTGTAACTATTTATTAAAAATATGGTGGTTCTTACTTTTATCTAATTTGTGATATTAATTTTAAAAAATACTGTGTACAAATTACTTTTAAAAAAAGTGGTCTCTTGCTAATTCCAACGATTTACACAAATCTTATAATACTATAATTTGCCCACCTTTCTTTCTGCATTAGAAGTTTAGGACATGTTGGAAATACTTCCTTTTTGAACTTCTTCACTCTGTACATAGTTATCGAAACTAAAATGACTGCGGCAAATATGTAGAATTTTTGGTAAATATGCGTTTTGTAACTCAACAATTAAATTCACTTAATACGTATATTTACATGACATGGAAATATAGAAAAATATATCTCAATAGAATAATAATTATTGTGGTATTAGCTAGTTAAATGACCTGGGTGTGCCCGCCTGTTGGCTAAAATAATACTAGAATTGACAGGATACACTTACTGGTTAAAAGAAATATTTGGGGAAGAATCAGCCTATTTTCGGCACATAATAAAATATCTAATCATCGTCCATAAATTTTACACACTAATCAAACCACAAATAAACCGCGATTTACCGAATTATAACCTAGATCTGACAAATGTCAGTCCATCGGTTTGGATCGGCTTCGTTCGGACCAAAATTGGCGCGCTTCATTTACATTGGCCGTTGTCGACGTTGTCAAGCTTACCAAAAAATAGTTAAACTGAACAATTTTAATTTTTAAAAGGTATTTTTATAATTTTGTAGGTTTAAAATTGTACTTACATAAAATATGTAACATTAAAGACTATTTACATTGACTCTTGCCAATTTATATTTATTGTATAGATAAGTACGTCAAGTTGGCAGAATTTTTTTTTACATGTTTCAAAAATAAATATTCCCGGAAGCTGGCAATAGAACTTAGACCGCTCGCTATTAAATCGAACGGCATATATAATAAGTTGTATAAAACAAAACCGGGGGGATTCTCTCCCAGGGGATTGTTGAAAGACTTCTTCCTTTCAGTGCTTTTATTTTAAGTATAACACACATATACTTCTATTATACATTTTTTCTTTCTTAAGTTATTCAGGTTATTGTGTATCAGCAAGTTTTTCGGGTTGCTTTTCTGCTTCTATGTCCGCCGGTTTTTCAGGCGCATTAAAATGACTTAATCTATGTTTTTTCATACTGCTGGAATCATAAAAACCCTTTCCACAAACACTGCATAGATAAGGCGTTTCTCCAGTATGAGTTCGAATATGTACAGTCATGTTCGATTTTAAAGCAAATGTCTTTCCACAAAATGAGCAAGAGTAGGGCCTAAAATAAAATCATAATACAATAAATCAACTAGTAAGATGACGCGATGGGACCATTGAATTCAGACCAGTAGAAGAATGGCCGATCAATTTGGTAAGTTATCTCATTATAAAGCATCAAGTGCAAGCTCTACGCCTGCGCAGCCATCTGGTACATTATTTCTAAACATAAACAGCCGTTATTTTTATTCATTGTGATTGTATTATTATTAAAACTTACTTTTATAAAATTAGTGCAGTTTAGTTCAGTCTGTTACATGTTCGCGTTAGGTTTCAGGTCCATCCTGCTGGTAAAATATCATTTGGTCTAGATTTCCATAAATAGGGAATATTCTTTGAAGTTCTGGTATAAAAACTTTGCAAGAAATGTAAGAGAAAAAAATTTGAGTTCTACAGCCGCTATAAGCAGCGTTCCATTTAAAATCCCCACCCTGTATAACAGACACGGTCTACTCAACTTCGACATGGAAATAATTTATTAGTTACTACCTACTTCGCATTGAAATGCGCACCCAATGGATCGCCTGCTAGATCTGTATAAAGGTGACTACAGACTATGCGTGTATTAGCGATGCGTAATTCGCGCTGTTCGTCACAAGTTCGTTGTAGTATAAATCAAACCCTACAGACTATGCATGTCTTTACGATTCGTAATGAAAGTTTATTTGGTTCGGCACGTTCGAGAGTGCGTGTCGATGCGTGACCTTTGAATTCTTCAAAAAACCGCTTCCAAAAGCGAAACCCTGCGGACACGCAAACCGCCTTGTTTACGCATCGATTTTAGACGCACCAGTCCCTGCACACTATTTACGAATTGTCCGCGAATCACGCATCGCGACTTACGAATTGCGATAACACGCATAGTCTGTAGCTGCCTTTAAGTAAAGTTAAGAGAACTAACTAACCTTTCGCCACTATGAGTTCTTTTGTGAATTTTCAGGTGGGATAGTTGGGAGAACGATTTAGAACACAAAGAACAGCTGTATGGTTTGTAGCCAGAATGTACTAAACTGTGTGTTACTAATGATCCTGTGTGTGCAAATGACTTGTTACACATAAGGCACTTGTGGGGTCTCTCTCCCGTGTGAATCTAAAAATAAAACTTGTATATATAGAGTCGCCAAGAAAAATAGCATCATAGAGAGAGCCTTCCATACCAGCGTAAAACGCAGCGTCGTTTCCTGACTTGTCTAATTGAAAATTTAACAAAAACATTTTACGGTTCACAATAACTTCTAGTTTGGCGGAGGATACCTTATTTTCTGTCAAAGAAAAATTGAAAATGTATTTAAAAGTGTCAATTATACATATAGGTTCAAATTATATCATCCGCCATGCAGAACATAAAAATAGAAATATAGCGGCTATTCACGTTATACAGGGTGGCCCATTTGTCTGACAAAGTAATATACCGTCTCTACTATTAAAGATATCAAAAAAAAGTTTTTATAAAAGTTGTGAGGTATAAAAAAATATATGTTCTAAAATTATTTTTAAACATACAGGATGGTCCAGAAAAGTAGGACAATAAAAAGATACATTTTTTAAAATGAAACACCCTATATATTTTAGCATTTTTTGTTTCCTTACAAAATTGTCCATATGACGCCATATTTAGTTTTTTAATTTTTTGCAACGTTGCCAAACAAAATGCAAAATTCTTAAAATTTTGGAAAAAACATGATAGTAAAAAATTACCTGTATTTCTCAATAAGAGTATCGAAAATCGAAAATTTCTTGTAAGCTCTTAAGTTTAGGCATAGATAAACTGCCTTAAATCTTTTAGTACCGAAAATTTTGTACAGGGTGTTTTCTGTTGACATCCAAATATACAAAATTTTAAAATACAATAACTCTATTTTTTTAAATGAAACACCCTATATTTATTAAGCTCGTCTGATAGATATTGTAAGTATATTTTATTTTTGTTAAGTCATACCTATACCTAAATTTACTAGTTTTGGCAATATTTCGATTTTTATTTAAATTTTGGTGAAAAAAACTATAGTTTTTATTTTTCTAGTAAGCCATGACCAGCAAAGTTAAAACAAATGTAATTGTATATAATGTCATATTTATAATTATTATATTTATATTTATAATGTTTGTAAACTTATTTTCAATATCCAGTTGCGTAATAAAAACAAAATTTTATTAAATTAAATAAATACGTAACTAACTATGGTTATCAATTTATTTTAATAAGGGATAATATTTAATTACATTTGTTTTTAGTTTGCTGGTCATGGCTTACTAGAAAAATAAAAATTATAGTTTTTTTCACCAAAATTTAAATTAAAATCGAAATATTGCCAAAACTAGTAAATTTATGTATAGATATGACTTAACAATAATAAAAGATACTTACAATATCTATCAGACGAGCCTAATAAATATAGGGTGTTTCATTTGAAAAAACAGAGGTATTGTATTTTAAAATTTTGTATATTTGGATGTCAACAGAAAACACCCTGTACAACATTTTCGGTACTTAATGATTTAAGACAGTTTTTCTATCCCTAAACTTAAGAGCTTACAAGAAATTTTCGATTTTCGATACTCTTATTGAGAAATACAGGTAATTTTTTACTATCATGTTTTTTCCAAAATTTTAAGAATTTTGCATTTTGTTTGGCAACGTTGCAAAAAATTAAAAAACTAAATATGGCGTCATATGGACATTTTTGTAAGGAAACAAAAAATGCTAAAATATATAGGGTGTTCCATTTAAAAAAATGTATCTTTTTATTGTCCTACTTTTTTGGACCATCCTGTATGTTTAAAAATAATTTTAGAACATAATATATTTTTTTATACCTCACAACTTTTATAAAAACTTTTTTTTGATATCTTTAATAGTAGAGACGGTATATTACTTTGTCAGACAAATGGGCCACTGACGCCGCACCACTTAATTCTCGTGAAATTCGTTTTTATAATATTTTGTATATCAAAAAAGAGGTTTTATTGCGTAGGTACAACACGCGCGATATGGTGAAAAGGCACAGTTTGTTCGTGATGACTCATCGACCACTGTTTACACTAAAAGACAAATTTTACCATTAAATATAATTTTTACAAATGGTGGAAACATTTTATTTCAATTATTGAATTAAATTCACAAAAAAAAATTACAACGAAAAAAAATTTTAATTGAGAATTTGCCAATACAAGATGATTTTTATGCCATCGTTGCAGGGAAATTGTGTGAAATTTGCACTATTTCAGTTACTACCATGTATTGTGGAATTAAAATATACAAAACAAAACTAATCAATCTGCCCTAAGACCAAACTAAACCATGTTCAAATATATTTAACATTTCCTAAGGCATTCAGCACTTTCAGTCTTCGGTAACTATTCATTTCAATATTTTAAACTTTGTTGCGTTATTTATTTTACAAAAAGAATAATTAATTTACTCACCTTAACATGGGACTGAAGATCCGCTTTTCTAACAAATCCTTTCCCACAATCACTGCATAAAAATTTCTTTTCTCCATGCCTTGAAGTATGGCGCTTAAGAAATATCAATTTTCCAAACTGTTTTCCGCAAATTTCGCATTCAAATTTCGCTTGTTTTAGGTTTTCCTCCGCTTTCTCTTCATCTTTAGATTCGTCGGTGGATTTTTGTGTAAGTTCCGTTGGATGGTGTTTTTTTAAATGTAAAGCATAAGGTGCTGATCTAACAAATACTCTACCGCAGATTTTACAAATAAACTTTTGTTGTACGGCTTCGTTGTGTTGTTTTTGGGAGTGTATTTGTAACGATGTGGCTTGAATAAAACCTAAAAAAATTGCACTGTCGAAATATGTGTCAATTCAGTACCTAAGTCGTTTTTAGCCATTCATACAAAAATTTGATAGTCACTTCGATGTTTGTCGTAGGTACTATATCTTTTGAATTTCAATCTCTTTGTCCCAACCGATTTCCTTAGAGAGATGATATTTGGCATGGCTATAAGTACTTATGACTTAAACACAGACCACGAGATTACTGACCAGCTTGCCGTTTTGTTAAATTCCAATTCAAATTCAAAATATGCTTTATTGATCATAAGAGCTTATGCTCTTGTTGACAAAGCTGAAAACTTAGATTTAAATGAAATAAAAGTCAACCAAAAAGTCAAAGTGAGATGTACATAACAATAATAAAATCTATATGATCTTATGCTAAACAAAATATATACCTACAGAGAAAATTATACAAAACCAAATAAAGGACAATACATAAACCGAACTATTACAAATTATCTAAAAGATACTCAGATACGGTGTAATACACGTGTTCCAATAACAATTTTTTTAACCTGAATTCGAAACTTTAAGTAATTACTTAAGGATTTTATATTAAGAGGGAGATGATTAAACATCTTTTTTGAATTGTATATAATATAATTGTATACAATAGCGCTAGTTGGCAAAGGTAAAAGAATATCATGAGTATTTCTAGTCTGGTAAGCCAACACATCTCTCTTGTATGCATCCCTCCTCTTAAAAATCAGACAAACAGATTCCAATATGAAAAGGCACGGCAATGTTAATATTCTGTGTTTCCGAAACAGAGGCCTGCAAGGCTCCCTATGACTCACACCGGAAAGGCATCTCACAGCCTTCTTCTGAATTAAAAATACTGACCTAAAAAGAGTTTGAGAGCAGCTACCCCAAAACGGTAAACCGTATCTTAGGTGAGACTCTATAAGTGCAAAATACACAGATCTCGACAATGACAATTGCACCTCTCTGGATGTAAGGCGAATAGCATAGCAACCTCTCGTGAGTTTACTGATCAAGTTCGCAATATGTGTATCAAATTTTAAGTTCTAGTTCAGAAAAATGCCCAAAAACTTTATACAGGATCTAGTCTCCAAAACCTGATCGCCTAAGTAAACATTATCCAATGTGCAATTAAAATGCATTATACATGTCTTTGATATATTACAGGAGAGAAAATTCGAGTCACACCAATCCTTAACAATCAGTATATTCTCAGAGATCATCCGGTGCAGACGGTCAATGTCGTGGTCGTGTCAAAAGATGGAAGTGTCATCGGCAAAAAGTGTAAATGTACCATTAATTTTAAACTTCGTTATGTCGTTGAAGTATAGTAGAAAAAGCAAAGGGCCTAGAACAGAACACTGTGGAACACCAGCAACAATATCCATCTGAGCAGAGGTCCTCCCTGCCACGCTAACAACCTGCTTACGATCACTCAGGTATTATCGAAACCAGTCCAACACATTGTTTCTACAGCCATAATGCTCCAGCTTTAGCAGCAGAATTATGTGACTAACACAATCAAACGCCTTGGCTAAGTCACAGAACACCGCCGCTGCCGCTGATCTGTCATTAATTTTTAAATAGAGTCTTTCAAGAAAGGAAAATATGGCATCACTGGTATTTTTTGAACTTTGAAATCCAAATTGGTTTTTATCAATTATATTATACTTTTGCAGAAAGCTACTAAGTCTTTTATGAACAAGCTTCTCTAGAAGTTTAGACAGCGTAGACAGCAAGGCAATAGGGCGAAAATTTGATTCTAAGTCGACATCACCACCCTTGTGCAGGGGGACCACCAAGGCATTCTTGAGATTAGACGGAAAAACTCCAATCTCCAATGAGCTATTAATTGCCAGCGACAAGGCACCAATTGCCCGATCCGGAAGGTTCAGCAATATGTTAGCTGAGAGATTATCCAGACCACATGCGTTCTTCTTTTTAAACCCGTTTAAAGTTTGCTTAATCTCAACAATATCAGTTGGATCGAAATAACAGGAATCAGGTGCTGAAGTATCACCCAAAAAATCCAGTGCATCTTGTGAAGGTTTGATGTTACCGACTATCTTGGTAGCCACAGAGCAGTAGAAAGCGTTCAAAGTATCAGGAGACAAGTCAGGCACGACTCGAATATTCCCCCCCTTACCTCTGAGATCGTTAACAATAGACCAGCTCTCCCTCTGCTTGTCCCTTGATTGAGATATTCTGGAGTTATAGTGAGATCTCTTAGCAAGAGCGATAAGTTTCCTGTACAAACTACGGTAAGAATTAAAGTATGACAAAAAGGAATTGTTGTTTATATGTTTTCTGAAGTAATGAAGAGATCTTAGATTTTTAGCCGATATTTTGAGCCCCCTGATAAGCCACGGTTTCTTTTTCTTTTTAACATTTTTAACTTTTTAATAGGAAAAAGAATCTTAGAGAAAAAAATCGTAATTAAAGTAACTATGAGAAAATCCTGAAAATAATTTTTTAGTTCCAAATTTTGCCGCAAGAGGGTACAATTCAAAATTAATTATTAAATTTCTCCGAAACTTCCAACATTAAGGTATATTTTTGATTACATCGTTAGAGACCTTAGACAATTCTGCATCGTTCTGGTTTAAGGCTCATTGGCGTACCGATCTTGATAAGAGTGGGGGAAGCTATTGAAAGTGTAATCATTTAAATTGCTGTAACTTTTAAACGACTTATCCGATTTGGGTAAATTTAAGCGTGTATGAAAAATAATTGTTAGAGAGTGCAATTTGTAATAATAACGATTTTTTTGATTTTATACCGAAAACTTAAATCATACGATATAACTATGACATCACAATCGAAAAGTATATTAAATTTGCAAGAAAACCCGTAAAAACCGCATTTCAATATCTCTTTCTTTTCAGAGTTATTGCAAAAAGAATAACGTTTATCACTTTAGTTGAAGAAGTAATTGTTTTCATAGTTCCGTGGTCCAGCAATCCACGCCAAAAAAAAATGTTAAACTTTATTTTTTCTGAGTTTCTATGCCCTGTAACAAACCAACACTTTTTTATGATTTGACAGGGCAAATAAAAATAAACAATTTAATTAAACTTCTTGATAACATACCTACCTTTTCCACATATTTTGCAAACATGTGGCTTTTCTCCGGTATGAATCATCTTGTGTCGTTTTAGGTTTCCATTTAAACTAAAACTAAGAGGGCAACAGTCACACTTAAATGGTTTTTCTTTAGTGTGTACTCTCATGTGCATTACTAGCTTATATTTAAATGCAAATGATTTATTACATTGCTTACAAAAGTAGTAGCCTTTTTCATTTCTTGAGTCTGAACATTTCCCCAAGTCATTTATACTTAGTCCTGTTGTTTCTTTTCCATTTCTTGAACTCAATCGTTTGCATTTGTGTGAGCGTTTACGAAAGGTTTTTTTCTTTGCTACAGGTTTCTCTAATATGCAAACTAAGGGTACGTCATCATTTGAACTTGTGGAGTTGTAACAGTCATTGTAACCATCCGGATAAACAAAATCATCCTTGCGTTCATTTTGTTTCTTAAGTGCACATTTTTTGATACCTATAGATTTTTGTTCCAGATATGATTTCAAAATATTCTCATTTTTTATGCAGGTATTTTTAAACTTAAAATATAAATTTAGTTGATCAACACAGGGCGAGCATATCTTTTGTGGTAAGTCAGCATTGTATATATCCTAAAATGTAAGGTAGCAAATAATATATTTTTGTTTTCCTAAATATTCGTATGAATCAACTAATACTGCTGCACCCATGTCAAGTAAAAATGGATGATTTTTTAGGAATAACGTATTTTTGCAGGTAGAGATCTTACGATTATTTCATTAGATTTGGAAATAATATTTTTTAAAGTAATGGAAATAACGAAAACATTCTTGTATTTCAGTGTAAATTTAAGAAATAAAATTTTATTACCCTGAAATACAACACTTCTCGTTTTCAATTCTTGGGCCGGGAATTGACGGTGAAACAAAGTATTTTTCACATTTTATAAATATTACGAGATGCCCAAGCAATGAAAATTTTAGTAAAAAATACCACCATATATTTTAAAAGCAAAAGATAAAATAATTCTTTCATGGCAGTAAAGGAATTCCCGAAACTGACCGATTGTACCACAGCAGTAAGTCATTTTAACATTACCAGTGGGATAACAACAACCCCACCTAGGCGTAGGCCCCGGTGCATGCCCTGTTCAGCTGTGGTCAGCGGAATCAATAAATAACTATATTGTTAATATGTTTATTAATATTATATAGTGTAATGTAAGTGACCATTTATGAAATATTTGTAATAAATAAAGATGTTTTTAAAGTAAAGTAGGTGCCCGTTCTGCATAACTTGAACGAAATTTTGGACAGATTTCAAAAACGCTATAAAAAGTTTAAAATAATATTTTAAGGATATTAAATTAGATTCTCAATAATAATATTTAAGTAACTAGTTTCTTATGCTTAGCTTTTTCACATCAGCGCAAGCATTGTCAGTTGCACTTAAACATTAAATACCTTAGCATCAGAAAATTAAGTAATTAAATGTGAAATCATGTTATGACGGTTATCAATGTTATCCAAGTATTGTTGGCCAAGGCCTGCTGAGTTAGTTAAAAGAGTGCGAAAGTGTAGTTTTTAATTAGAAGACTTGCCGATAAGCAATAATTTTAATAATTAATTTTCAATTGTGCTCTCTTGCGGCAAAATGCGAAATTTAAAAATTATTTCCAGGATTTTCTCATGGCCACTTTAATTACGATTTTTTTCTCTCTGAATTTCTATGTCTAGTAGTTTCTGAGATATGGCCGGTGGCCGGACGAATTCACGCTCCATATGAAAATTTTTATGATTGATTTAACAGAAAATGTTATTCTTAATAAAATTTTCTGCAAAAAAAACTGTACTGCTGATTCTATTCAAAGGGAAAAATGATAATACAAATTAATGTAGGTACCCATGTAAATTAATATATCTATCGACCAGAGCTGTGAAAGTTACTTCAGAAAAGTAACTAGTTACTTTTTCGATACTTTTGCCCAAATGTATCTAGATACTTATAAGGAATAGTTACTTTTACCTAAAAGTAACTTAGTTCTTAGTTACTTAGTAAAAGTAACTAGATACTTTTTCGATACTTTTGCCCAAATGTATCTAGATACTTATAAGGAATAGTTACTTTTACCTAAAAGTAACTTAGTTCTTAGTTACTTAGTAAAAGTAACTAGTTATAGTAACTAAGATACTTTTACAGTAACTAGTTACATTGATTGTAACTACGATAATTTTAAAGTAACTAAGATCCTTTTTAAGTAACTAGTTACTTTGATTGTAACTAGTTACTAAAAGTAACTAAGATGCTTTTGAACTAGATACCATAAATTTACCAGGTAGTGATAATTCATTTTCCTGTACACACTACCACTATTACCATCAGAAAACTAAACTAAGAAGTGTTAATTCGAACAACGAACAAGTAGAATAAAATGCTTTCCAAGAAATTTCGCGTTTCAACCAGTTTGCTGTTTAACGCTCGCGACTCGCCGCCCGTCCCTTCGCGAAAATCTGATTAACGGCCGCCGATCGTCCCTTGGTCATCATCTGATGGTGTGCATTATTCGTTACTTTTGAAAAGTAACTTGTATCTAGTTACTTTTTAGGAGTAACTAAGTTACTTTTAAAGTAACTAAGTTACTTTTAAAGTAACTAAGTTACTTTTAAAGTAACTAAGTTACTTTTAAAGTAACTAGTTACTTTTAAGTGTATAGTTACTCCTAAAAAGTAACTAGATACAAGTTACTTTTCAAAAGTAACGAATAATGCACACCATCAGATGATGACCAAGGGACGATCGGCGGCCGTTAATCAGATTTTCGCTATAACTTTTTAGGAGTAACTAAGTTACTTTTAAAGTAACTAGTTACTTTTAAGTGTATAGTTACTCCTAAAAAGTAACTAGATACAAGTTACTTTTCAAAAGTAACGAAGTTACAGTTACTTTTCGCATGATTCAAAAAAGAACTAAGTTACTAAGTATCTAGTTACTTTAAGTAACTAGTTACTAAAAAGTATCTAGTTACTTAAGTAACTCACAGCTCTGCTATCGACCAATATTCTAAAAGTAAACATTTTAAAAAACTTTTATTTTTGATCTTTTCAACCTAGTCTCGATACAGGGTAAGAAAAAAATAAAATATTTTTAGTTTTCTTGAATAGACGGTCACAACTTCGTATTCGGGCATAACTTTTAATTCTAAATAAGTTTTACAAATAAAAATTGTAAGGCGACGCAGAAACTTTTATAAAAAATAAAATTTTCAATCAATAATAAAAAAGATTTTCATATGAAGCGAAAATTCTGCCGGTCACTGTATGTAAAAACAATGTTTCACATATGCATTTTTCAAAATGTTTAAAAAAAAAGGCCAAAAGTAACTCTCTGGTAACCAATTTATTTATCTTTATTTAAATTCAGCCTCTACTTCATTTAATAGGTACTTTCAAATATTTATATATCAAAATATATAATGGTCAAGGAAACAACTTTATACTAAATTATAATATGAATCAATAAAAAAAAATTAATTTATACCATGATGCGATTTCAGAAAAATTAGTATTTTACAATCAGGCGCCTAGCGGACAGAAAAGAGAACATAATATACCAGCTATAAATTAAAAAAGAGAAAACTTACTTCGTCTTGCTTTCCCGTTCTACCAGCATCTTACAAACGGCGCATAGGCAGCCGTCGATAAGCAGCCAGCCCAGCAATACAATCTGTTACCTCTTTATTTAATTTATAGCTGATATATTAGTTCTTTTTTCTGCCGTTAGGTGTCTGATTGTAAAAACATTTTGCCAGACCTGTATGTAAGCACAGTCCCGAACTTCAATGCCCTCGACTATCGCCGCAGTCAACAATTTACTTTGTCGTTCGGAAATGTATTACTTTTACTTCTAGATACTTACACAACATTCTATTGTAATGAATAAAATTACAATAATTATTAACTTGTGATCAAAGCTGGGCAGTAATTGCCTCGAAATTGCTTGAAAAGGGGCCTCAAGTACAATAGTGCTTTAAGCAGTGCTTGTAAGCACTTTTAAAATACAGTGCTCGGTAATTCAAGCCCTTTATAAAAAGTGCTTGATAATGGGATTTTGGTAAGTAATTAAAGTTCGCATTTCTAGCCATTTAAAGTGCTTGCAAGCCCTCAAAATTACTTTCCTCGGTAATTGCAAGCACTTAGAATTTCCAAAGTGCTTGTGTTGGCAATTACTTTTTCAAGCGAATTTTAAGGAAACAAAGGAAAATTGATTTAGGTGGCCATTTTTAAAATATATGAAAATTTGTGATAAGCCATTATGAAGAGAATTTTCGATAGAATTTAAGCATCAAATAAAAATGGCGAGTTTCCATTTAAAATTTGACTTTACTCCCGGGTCAAACGGAAGTAGTTTTGAAGGTTTGAATTTTTAAATCTTTAGGTACTTCTAGAATTACAGAAAAAAATTCCTGTATCACACTCGTCATTGATAAGTACCCAATGTTCCTTCCTAACTCATATTGCCCCCACTCTCCCCTACCACGTAATAACACCACTTTATCAACAAAATATTAACTCTTTTTAAACCAATATGTTAAGCATAACCTATACCTACTAACTGAAAAAACCGGTTCTTTAAGTTGTAACTAATTGTGGATGTTAAGACATATGTATCCAGTCCACTAGGATGGTGGGACTTCGTTACTTAGTATTGAGGTACAGACTAATTATCCTGATGAAAGTGCTAACTTTGCTAAAAATATTCCATACTCTTGAGATAAAAATTAATAATGTAAGTTACTACTTAGGACAAACACAACAACAAAAAAAACAAAGAGAACAAGACCACTCATTGCAGGCGCAAAATAAATCTCTACCTGAATATAACTCGGCAACTCAAACTATTTCAGCTCTGATACTGTAAGCAATAATGCATATTTACGCTTTAGGGTAAATACAGTTGCGTCTATTGTAATACCTACTAATGGACAAAAAGCTTAACTTATGGTGTAATTAATTTACTTACCTCGCGGCATATAAAATCTATTAGTATGTCAGCTATACCTATACCCTCCTGTACAGTAATGCTTGTTATAGGCTTAAGATATCTGGTGGAGAAACATGTTCTGCATATACTTTTTATGTCAGAAAAATTTATTTCCATTGCTTCTTTTCTCCTTTGTTTACAATTTTAAACAATTCTGGTTCTGGATATTTATTCGGCAATCGTATTTGTATATTCGTATGAATAAACTCACAGAAGAAAAAGGGTGTTATTTATTAATTATACTATCCTATATGACACAGAGAAGTTAAAGGTAAACTTATGAAGACTTGATCACAGACAAAAAAGAAACATTATATATGTCTATGGACTTAATGCTGTAACTTCGCCACAAAAGATTGATGACCACTTTAACGGATAATAAGGCGCTTTCGAAATAGGGCACTATTTATCGGTATAGGTAATTTGGATTTGTTTATTATACGCAGTGTTGCCATTTGGGGCGACAAAGCGCCAAAATGACGCCTTTTTGTCTCTATGAGAGTGTGGCGGCGCTTTTCAATAAAAAGCTTATTATTGGCGCCTTTTTACAGGTAAAAAAATTGAATATACACGTTGTATACAATACGTTTTTACGAAGAGGGACTTGGCTATGGAAGTTTTGATGAGTGGTATGGTATTTTCAAGAAAACGATGACTTTTTTTTAGACGTTACTTAGGACAAAAGGGAAGTTTTGTCTGCCGCTGTTTCACAGCAGCGGGAGACCGGCGACTTTTTTTTTTTTAGAAGTCAGATTTTTTATAGTCCTTGTTAAACTCAGAAGCATTTAACTAGAACTCGTGCTGATCTAGGTTTCTTTTCCATATTCAAAACAACAATAATTCCCTTGACAAAATAATTTAAAAAATCAATTTTAAACTCAGGTGAATACCGTTGAAAAGTCTAGAGAGAACTGATATCTGCATTCTGAGATAAACCAAATTAGGTACATAAAAATATAGGAAAATAATCCTAGTTCCGAAAAGCGGCACAATTGAAAGAATAATAATACATATTTATTCTTTTAACTGGGGACCTCGCGGTCTATTTTAAGCCAACTTTACTGCTGCCTCCTTATCTAAAAACTATTATTGCGGTTTGCAGCCGCAGTTCATCAAAGAGGTTGTTAAAAACAAAAAACAACTAGAGCTAAAACCGACCCTAGGCCGACTTTGTGCGTGTCGCCCCGCTCGTAGAATAAAATAACGTTTTTATATAATGTAGTGATTAATAATTTGCATATAAAATATTATATTTTGCCAGTTGCTTTCTGAACATAGACAAAAGAATTATATACCAGTAGTTTGTTTTTGTCTATGTTTCTGATACCAACTGACATAACTTTGGGTGGGGGGGGGTGCCCCCCCCCCTACCCCCTTGGGTCCGGCCCTGCGTCCAAAAAATTTTCGAACTGCGAGATTAATATCTCTAGGATAATTTTGATACTTATGGTGAATCCGCACAGGCAGCAAACGTCGGCATATCAAAACCCAAATCATGAATATGACTCTCTTGAGAGAGAGGAAACGATTCTTCGTTTTATGAGAAATTTCCTATTTTGACCGCACCGCGCATGTTTCTCCTGTTTTGACCGCTTATACTGCTCTTTACCCTGGACTCCTATTCTCCATTTCAGGAGAAGACCGTCTTCTCTTAAGAAAAAGGGAACGATCCTTTGTTTTATGAGAAATTTCATATTTTGTCTCTCTTCTCTCAAAGTGAATGTTCCCTTGTTTGGAGAATATAGGGGTCCGGGAGAAATAACTTCTCATTACTTTTAATAGAATAATTAGAATTTGATAACAATAATACTATTTCTTGCTGGCAGGGAAAGGGTTATTACCGGTGTATACGGAGCATCTAAACTCTAATAAACCATCGACTTAAAACTCAAGCACATGCACAACTTCCAGTTCTAGTATCCAAATACTAAAAGCCAAAATATCTCAGTTTTAGATTTCCCAAATTCGATATCGAATATGTTCTACACAAGGTCATGAGACATCATTTCTCTGTGGACATCAGCTGTTGTTAAAATATGGTTATGTTTTTAAAATATGTCTTTATCAGTATTAAAAGTTATTAAAATGTTATTTTAGATCAAAGGTATGAATAAAAGGTATGACAAAAAGTCCCAATCATGTGGCGATTTTTCTTGGAAAATAGATAACGAATCTTCGCCTTCATATTCTGAAGGCAGTAAAGAAGAGGGTGTAGATGGATGTACTTTGGGGCTGGTACAAAAAACTCAAACTTCGACACGCGTTAGTCTTTTAGTAGAAGCACTAATAAAAAGTATGGTTGCTGCATATGAGGCAGATAGTAGGGTAAGTTTATAGTAGTAGTAAATTTTGGATTTAATGACAAACCCGTATGCGAAAATTCACATATTTTCTAGCATATTTTATAATATTTTCAAATAATATAATTTATAGATACTAATCACTTTTTAAAATCGTTGGAATCAATCAAATTTAGTATCTAGTCTAGGTATAAAATGGAAGCGAAAAATTATGATTTTATCTGCATCATTTGAAAAAAAAGTTGAGTACAAAGTAGCTATGTAAATTGTTTTTCAGTGTTCTTTATATCTCGGAGGTTGACTTCAAAAAATCTGAAAATGGTGACAGACTGAATTTAAACGTTTTTTGAGTTATTTGCCCATTATTGAGGGAAGATTGAAGAGAACACTTAGATAATGTTGCTTCAGAAAAGGCTTTTCATCAGCATTGTTTTCAAATTACTTTCATATTAATATGTGGCTGACGGGACTTACATCTTAGGCACACAATATTTTAATCCACTTTCACTTTTATAAATGAGAATTAGTGAAACCTTAGTGAAACCGTTTTACCTAAATAAAACAAAATTGTCTATTAATATAATTATGTTATTACAAAATGAGATGTGTTTATTTACATCAGATTGAAATCTAGAATAGTAATTATTGTATTTATGGCCAGTTAGCCTCTGTTGACTCAAATTACACTAGAATTGTGTCAGCATATACTTACTGATGAAAACTAATATTTAGAGAAGAATCAGCACAAATTTATAAAAAACACTTGGCGCGTTTTTTCGCATTGGCTGTTGTTAGTATTATCAAGCTTGCCAAAATATAATTACACTGAACAATTTTTATTTTTGTTAAAAGGTATTTTTATGATTTTGTAGCTTTTAGTATGTAAAATATTTAATATTAAAAACTATGTAAAATTACACAACTTCTTACACAAAATATATTTTTCAGTTCCTCCAACACAACAAAATTATTTTGCATATTAGGCTATAACAAACTAAAAACAAATGAACAATCACCCTTCTAAATGCAATAATATGAAGGAATTACTTAATTTAAACGACACTGTTTTTAAAATAGAAATTTTAATGGCAAAAGCAACAAAATGTCTTATTTTTCTTTGATTTTTTTAACTTTAAAGAAGTTTAAATATTATGGTGTAACATAAAGAATAGTGATTATTAGCAATACAGAAGGAAAATTGGAAATCTCTGCGGCAATGACTTATCCCCTAAGAAACGCAGCACTTTTAGAAGGAGTAAGTCAAAAACTAAGCGTTTTCGATGAACATCGTTCTCAGATTTGTAATTTACGCCCCAAAATTGGTTGTTTCTGAAAAAATCATCAATTTGGTGTGGTGTTCATATCAAGGTTCATATAATGGATAATTCCTTTTTTCAGATATGCAGTTAAAGCGTAAATTCTGAACAGCATTTTTTTAATCCTCTTTCTGAAATGTTTAGCAATGTTTTTGTTCAGCCAAATAAAAAAAAACTTTTTTAGAAGGCTACCAGCACTTACCGTAGAATCTGTAAAAGACTTTTTCGCATGGGACTCATTGATGGGAGCTGGAGCATGACTGAGTTAGAGGGAGCTCGGGCACAATTTGAGCATGGTGTGCTACAACTTCTTGGTGTGAACTCTGGCAGATCACCATCTTTGCCTTCATTATGGCCAGGAGATGACTCAGTATCTCAGTATAAAAGAGAATTTGAAGAGATTAAGCAAATCGGTGGTGGAGCATTTGGAAAGGTAATTTTTTTTTTGTTAATTTCAGAGTCAGATTAAATTGTTTAAAATTGTCATCATAAGAATAGTTCCAGAATAAAAAATAGAATAGTTGCAAAATAAAGTGAAATGCATTTTATGTATCTATATCTTAGTTTTATATTTCTTTCTATTAAATACTTTCGAAATTGTGATTATTCTATTCTTCTATTATTCGCAGGTATTTCGAGTAAAGCATAAACTAGATGGAGCAGAATATGCCATTAAGAAAATTCGTATTAATTCTGAGCGCTTAAATTCTGTAAAGAACTACCTGTCAGAGGTAAAAACCATTGCCACTATGAATCATCCAAATATTGTTCAATACAAGGCTGCTTGGTTAGAAATAGAAGCGCCACATGATTCTCTCTCACTTCCTGAACCTCAAATGAATAAACCAAAAATAACCCTTCAATCTAACGAACCAACTTCTTTTATGTTTAATAAAAGTATTTCTTTCACAAGCAACAGGGTTGATACTGACACAAATTTTGAAATTGCATTTGAAAACAGTAAGGATTCTAATACTAATGCCACCAATACATCTTCTAAGGAGACCACAAAATCTTCTGAACCTGCTAAAGCTGTTGTTCTTAAAGAGGAAATATCATCAAGAGCACAAGTATGTTGGGCCACATTGTATATTCAAATGTCTTTATGTCATGGCACATTACATCAATGGCTTAGAAGGCCCACTAAAACATTTAATCCGGAAATTGCATTGACATCTAACACAGCGCAGGCCTTTAGAACTAAAGCAATAAAAGAAATTTTAATTCAAATTCTGAAAGGTAAGCTAATGAAGATGTTTTTAGGAGTTTTCATAAATTCAATTTGAGTTAACACTTGAAATTAGATATTAGGGCCAAAATACTTTTTGATGCCCAAAAATCTGTCTCTTCGCTTCAATTTCACTTTTTATAGGGAAACAGTACAAATTTGCGAAGATGACACTAATTTATAAACATAACACTATTTTCCTATTTAATAAATTAGGATAAACCAAAATTATATATTTTTTATTTGCAAATTACGGTAACATCGCTTTCTTTTTTAGTAAGGCAGTTGTTTTTCATACAAAATATGACTGTCCTTGAGCACGAGTCTCATGTTACAAAGAGCTTTTCTCATAATATCTCCTAGATATCGGTGTCCTTGAATATTGTTATCAATAACTATAAGTTTTGAACCTTATTACAATAGATACTTTTAACCTTAAATGCTTTAAACGAAACCAAAAATTTGAAGAAATAGTCCATACTTAAAGTGGAGTGGAAATTCAGAAGGAAAGAAATAAGAACACAAAGTCTTCCTCCACTATTATATTAAATTAAAGAATCTCGTATGTTCAGAGAAACTTTTTATCTCTACATGTTTCGAATGCAGAAGCATTCATCTTCAGGAGAATGAATGAAAAAGAAGAAACTAATAGATATCACCTTAACGGAGCATCAAAATTGTAAGTTCAGTAAATAGAACTGTGAGAAAACTAATACACACGTGGTATTGTAACAATAAAAATATATGGGATTCAGGCTCATGGCACTGTAAAAGATTATATGCAGAATAAAAAATATAACATCTCTGTCTGAGAAGAATGGTTGGAAAAATGTGGAAAAGAAAAAGTTATTAATTAATCGAGAAATTGAAGGCTGGTCATAACAGAAAACTGAAGTGTGAGGAAGATGAAGTTATTAAATTATGTTAAAATTGGTGGGTTATTATTTAAAGTGGCAGTTCTAACAAGGTTCGTGGTATGTGGTATTCATCTGACGAACCTTGTTAGAACTGCCACTTTAAATAATAACCCACCAATTTTAACATAATTTAATAACTTCATCTTCCTCACACTTTATTATTATTATTATTATTATTGCCTTTATTTGGTAACAAAAAAAAAATTACAAAGTTAATGTATTATTACAAGATATTTCTACCAAATGAGGTGAAGTTCACTACTAAGAGCGCTCTACCACTTAACCTCTTAAAATAATTTATTCACTAAAATTAAGAACAAGATTTACTTCAGTACCTATATAATAATAAAACTAAAAATTAAATATTAGATATATAGTCGGTTATAAAAAACAATTATGCACATTTAGAAATAGAAAAACTTCAGTTTTCTGTTATGACCAGCCTTCAATTTCTCGATTAATTAATAACTTTTTCTTTTCCACATTTTTCCAACCATTCTTCTCAGACAGAGATGTTATATTTTTTATTCTGCATATTATAATCTTTTACAGTGCCATGAGCCTGAATCCCATATATTTTTATTGTTACAATACCACGTGTGTATTAGTTTTCTCACAGTTCTATTTACTGAACTTACAATTTTGATGCTCCGTTAAGGTGATATCTATTAGTTTCTTCTTTTTCATTCATTCTCCTGAAGATGAATACTTCTGCATTCGAAACATGTAGAGATAAAAAGTTTCTCTGAACATACGAGATTCTTTAATTTAATATAATAGTGGAGGAAGACTTTGTGTTCTTATTTCTTTCCTTCCAAAACCAAAAATATTTTAGACTGCGTCGTTGCTATATGAAAAAAAAAACCTTAAAATAAGCGTATTAAAATGTAATGTACCCCATTTTGTTTGACTTGTAACTCTTAAAACAAATGATAGCCGCTGCGTGGGGGGAGTACGTTAGTCAAATCAGTCGCTTCACAGTCGTTGGGAGAGGTGCGTGTATCTATTGAGTGGCCGCTGAGTTATCGCCGTCGAAAGGTAAGTACTGACGATATTTACATTATTATTCTTTTACACGGTTATTTAGGTATCAGTTTTGACAGTGACAAAATGTTTTCATTTTGTTTTTCCATTTAGTGCATATTTACGATATAATCAATATTTACAACTGCGTTACTGGTACACTGCGTTACTATAAGAAAGTAGCGCAGTTGTTTAAAGTGTATTTTAAGTAAGTAATACATTGTTAAAATCAAAATACACGTATATTATGTAATTATTTTAGAAAGAAGCTTCTACACTCAATGGCTTTGACAACTGCAGAAAAGTAACGTCGCTATAGGCTTCAGTTAAAGCTGGACCCCATTAGAAATGCTAAAGCCAAAAGCAAACCAGACTTGTTAATTGAAAGTGTTCGAGCTATTTTATATAATGTTAAATACCTACTAAGAAGTTTATTTTTTATTTTGTATTCTAATCTACTAAATCTCCTTTAGAAAGCACAAAATACGGTATGCAATATACTACTGTGTTACTAAGATTACTACTGCGTTACTTTTTGTCCCCAGTTTTTTATAGTAGGTATTTACAGTAATATATAGGCTTCAGACTAGTTAAAAACGTCTTGACTTCATACGTACCTATTAATTATGTTCAGTTGAAGCTTCTATCGCTAGTTTCTACTAAATTTTTTTTTGTCATTAGAAAAGTTTAAATTTTTAAATAAGATTTTGGTAACGCAGTAAGCTAAACTATTAGGAATATTTCATTCAACTAATTATTTCTGTAATCTAACTTTATGGGAGATTAATATTAGTACTACAGTTTAAAACTGCCATATTAGTGAGATTAATTGTAAAAGTTTAAATAAAACTTACATTTGTATTGAAGTAACGCAGTTGTTTAATTTTTCGACCGCTTAGTGTATAAATTGCCATAAGTATAATTAAATCATTCATAACATCGCTGCCGATGTATGTATATTATAAATTGAACTATTACGAATTAATGAGTATTAAAAATTAAGATAATATTAATTAAAATCTCATTTTTTTTAACTTCTGCTCAAATTAGGCATTGAAAAGTATTTTGGCCCATTAATTAAAATTTTCATTTAAAATCATTTTTTGGTATTGGCTAGTGTTAAAAATACAGAATTAACAAAATTCTTCAAACAATTTGAGATTTCCATAGCTTTTAACACAATCAATAAAGATACCTTTATTGAAGACAAGAGATAACAGTAATTTTTTCTTTTTGGTCTATGACGATTGTTCTACTGGATATGTTAGTCAGTCGGGTAAAGTTTCCATTAGGGTCCAAAAAAACCTATCTTTGTACAACAAATACAAAGATTCGGGTATAACTGAGACGAGATCGGTCTTTGCAAGTCATGTATTAACATTGGGACATAACTTTTCCACTTCTAAAAGTTTCACAATATTACAGAAGTGTTCTGAAGGCAGAAACCTTGATTTACTTGAAAAAATGAAAATCGCTAAGGCAGATAAGACCACCGTTATGAGCATAAATTATATCTTCAATTTTGAGCCTCCATTTAATTTTTAATTATCTTAAAAATGAAAAATTTGTTTTATTGAACAATATTCTCATCAAATATAATTTTTAGGGATTTCCTATATCCACTCAAAAGGAATAGTGCATCATGATATTAAACCTAGTAATATATTTGTATCAGCTGATGGCGGTTCATTACTGGTGCAACTCGGCGACTTCGGCCTGGCATGTCCTTTACAACGTGCTCGTCACAGTTTAGCTCGAGGTACTCCTTTATATGCTGCTCCAGAACAGTTATCGGGACATTGTGATCCTAAGGTATGATCATTACACACATTCCTTTGTGTCATAAAGGAGTTATTTTATTTTGCTGTCAATCACCGTGATAAAAATTAAACTTCGTTCGGTTTTTTAATATATCGTTAACATTGTCTAAAAGTTAAGCGGTAAATAAAAAAAAAATAAGTATATATAAACGCAGTTTTTTGATGTTAGGTATAATAAAATTTTGAAAAATATTACCTATTATATAAATTGTTCACAATAATATTAATTAAAGCATTTCCAAAAATATTTTTAAATTATCTGTTTTTAATATCCATGTTTTTACTTCCACTTTATATTTGTTTAATAAAATATTTTTCTTAAATTTTTGTTGGCAAATAATCGTTTAAATAAAAACATAAATATTCGAAATTTTTTTGTCCTTTATACTTATTTATTTTAAGCTTTATTGTTATTTCATTATGATTATGGTTTTTAAATTGTGTAAGGTTTTTATTTTTAAATATACAGGGTAATCCTTAAGTACATGAAGAAAATCTACGATATGATATCTAACATAATTTTAAGAGGAAAAGTTGACATGGACAAATATAGAGTTTATATCGCGATAGAAAACGGCGTTTCGACAGTTGAAAACCACAGATGACATTCACAGCTGATTTTAGTTCCGCCGAAAAGTTACTAGATTTAGTGTGGACCGTAACAAGTTCACATGTCAGTTCGCGTCCTATTATTTTCGTTGTTTTTTGGTGTTTTTTAGTATTTTTGTGGCTGTTTTTTATATAGTGTGTGTTTAAAAATATTTGAGATATTTTTAGATTTTTACATTACTTTATTGTAAGTAATTCCTATAACAATATCTAGGTAGTATTCAGTGGATACCTAATAGGTTCTTGACTTTTGTTCCAATTTGGATAACATCTCCAAAAGTTTCTTGACAACTTTAGATAAGAACGATGATTTAAATAGAAAAATTTGTTAATTCTTCTTTGATAAATTAAAATGGGAGATAAGGAACCTAATATTTAAATATTTTTTTAGTTTGTTAATGGAACATAAAAATAGTCCGGTCCTGTCTTTTTAGCCAACCTCTAAACGTAAAATAGACTAGACGTCAACAGGGTGCCATAAATGACAAGTGACTTGGCGTTTTCTTAAAAAAATTTGACTATACAAATACAAGGTTTTTTATTATCTAATGCACCATATATTAAATTTGTTCTGTTAAATAGCAAATAGCAATTTGTGTCGATTTTTTTTTGAAACCCAACTTGTTTATTAGAAATAAAATGTATTCTTTATAGTTTCCAATTCTTATTTTTTAAATGTTTTCAAATACTTTGGCTTATGAAGATATTAACTTTATTGGTCTATAATTACTAATTTTATTTAAATCTCCATTTTTAAAGATAGGTCGTATAACACCAATTTTAAAACCTTTTGAATTTGAAATAGTAGTTTTAATAGTTAATATTTAAGTAGTTATACCATCGGCACCGGGAGATTTTTTCAATTGGTTGATGTTGAAATTATACATACATCATCTGTACCAAGTACAAGAAGACATGCAATACAAAAAAAGAAATGGCGTCAGAAAAAAGATTAATTATCTAAATGCTAACATCTACCATATTTATCTGATATAATCCTGCATAGAATAGGGTTCCAAGTTAACCAGAAATTTCTTAACCTTAATTTTGAACAACTTAAGACTATTTGTACATTATATGTTATTGGGTAAATTGTTAAAAAGTTTTATGCACATATATAATAAGGACTTTTCTTTGTTAAGGTTGATCTGTGCCTCGGATAATTTGCATTTAGAGTTCTTGTATTGTATTCATGAAATGTCTGTAGCTAAAAAATGTCTCTATTGTTAAAGAAAAACAACAAGCATTCATAAATATATACTCCATTGACTGTTAAGATACCACATGATTTAAAAACATTTCTAAAACTATCATTAAAACCCAAGTTTATCAATATCCTTATCACTCGTTTTTGAGTCACAAATATTGATAACTTGGTGGTGGTCCGATTTTGGAATATGACAGTATAATTTGGTCTCCGCATAACCTTTGGCTAAATATAATTGAAAGAATGCGGAGAAAATTATTGCAATGCATGCATTACAGAAAGTTTGGGATTTTTCCTCTGCAAGGTTATGATAATGAGTATCTTTTGGGAATTTTTAATAGATTATCTTTAAATAAAAGAAGAATAAGGATCTTCTTGTGTACATTGTTTAAAATGTGTAAGGCTGATATTAACTGTTCCAACATTCTTGAAAAGCTGCCGTTTACTTTCAATTGTATTAATTCTAGAAACCGTAAGGTTTTGTATCTGACCTTTCCGCGAACTAATCTTTATAAGAGTTCTCCCCTGTATGGATTATGTAGTCTATTTATTTTGTATGCTTCTGATTGATATTGACCTTGTTAATCTGATACGCTTTAAGAAATAGGATACAAGATACAGAATAATTTACATATAAACTAATTGTTGAATATGTCGTATTTTATGACTTCGAATTATAGAATAAGTTGACTGTCTGTAATTGACTTTTTGATGTTGAGTACTTAAGAGTAAGTGACGCATCCGCCATTTCATTTTTTCATCAATATATCGCATCCTTTTCGCTTTATCCAAAATGCTGCGAAATATTCGTCTTATGGAAGCAATTAGCTACAGTTTGAATTTATATACACTAACCCTCACTTTTAAATATTTTAATTAGTTACCGAGAAACAATTACTGCGTTTTTAAGTATAGACCCAAGTACTTATGCTAAATACTAATATTTTGCTAAAAAGTACTTAATTATAAAGTAATGAATACATAAATATTAAATAAGAACTAATCAATTACAAAAATTACTTAATAAATTAAAAAAGTATTTCACTTGATTTCAAAGCAAAGTACTCTGGTATTTAAAGTGGATAAGTACAAATATTGGGTAGGTACTTAAAGGGTAAACTATTATGAGTTTATAAAGTAGTTTGTACATTTTATATATTTTTACCATTGAATTGTTATTATACGTGATTTTTGTTTATAGTAGAATAATTGGTGAATATTTTTTTTACAGAGTGACATGTACTCGTTGGGCATAGTATTGTTCGAACTTCTAGAAGATTTTAATACAGATATGGAGCGCACAAAACGCATAACTGAACTCCGCAGCCAAACAGCACCACCGATTCCTGACGATTTTGGGTTACACAATTTGGTCACTGCCTTAGTAAGACGACTTCCTGACGAACGCCCAGATGCACTAACACTTCTTCATTCTTTAGAAGGCACCATGGAACCTTCCGTGCCTGTATCCGAAGTGGAAGCCTTGCATATACGCTTAAGTGAAAAAGAGCGGGAAATCCATAGACTTACTGAGTTACTTCGTAAACATGGCATTCAAGAAATATGATAATCACAAACAAAGTTTGGCTGGTAGTTAAAGTATTAGTTAAATTAACAAGAAATTATTTATACGTGTTAGGCTAAGCCGAAATTTGTGATCCCTACTTTTATACAAACCCGTACTTAATAATACCCCAGAACATTTTATGTTATAATTAAATATGGCCACTATGTTAAATAACCAGACCAAACCAGCTCTAATAGTAATATCGGTAAGTACATTTACTGGTACCGGGTGTACAACTAATAGGGACGCCTCTATCTTGGGAACCGCTTACCGTATGGCTTGTGGAAAAATAGTATATTTGAGTTATTAGGTTGGCCGCTAGGGGATATACCCATAGTAACCAATCGTAAAACAGGATTTTCGTAAAAATCCTGATAGTAAAAGAGTAGCCAAGGTAGCATTTTTTCACTCTAATGAATACAAAGATAACTTGAAAAAATGTATTATTAGATGACAAAACGTTAAAATTTTAAAAAACTTTAAATTGTATTAAATTTCTAAAGCTTAGAAATCCCTAACACTGTATTTAAAATTCCAGGTCCGTATTTAAAAAAAGTTACTTGATGTTGGTATTTAAAGAACGAAACGTTGAATTTGAGAACTAATAATTCAATCTTGTAAAACATAAAAGACGGCTATCAAAAAGTATTTTTTGTTTTTGTCCCAAGTCAAAAATGAAGGCGCAAGAAATTAAAAACTAAAAATAGAAATTTCGGTTTTTTTCGGATATCTCCGAAAGCATTCGGAATATTTACAATTTTCTTTTACTAAACTATTAAGCCCCAAAATACGCACGTTTGCCTTAATTTAACTATCTTCGTATCTCTTACCGTTTTTAGATCCCCTTGTACGCACACGAATTTGTATCACCCTTTATATTGTAGGATATATAATATACCTTTACCATGAGTATTTATAAAAAAAAAACGTTTTTTTTTAATAGTCATTATAGTTACGCCCCCAAGGGGCCAACCTCAAAACTTTAAAATAATTTTAAACGATTTCTCTTGGTAACTTTTGTATATATTTTTTTGCAAGCTGTACGGTAAATAGTTTCCAAGATACAGTCAGCGCCCATTTTAGTGGTACATCAGCAACTGGAATGTTGTGGTTTTTGCTTCAACGTCATTGTTTTGATGCTCTTGTTTTATTCAAGAGTAACACTACTTTGTATAAAAATCATTGCCATTTAAAGTACAAAAGGAACCTTTATATTTCCTGCTAATATACCTACATAATAAAATGTCATAGTATTTTTTAAATACAAACTTTATTAAATTTTATTTTGATATTTTTTTTGGATAAGTAAAATTATTGGTATCCACAGCGTGTGCATACAAAAGATGTCTTTTTCTTTTTCAGGTTTACATCCAGTAAAAAATAAAATTTAATTTCTAATTAATTTTTTAATAGTCTTCTTCCTCACACTTACATTCACTTCTTCTCCATATTTTTTCTCTAATGACTAGCTAATAGTTTTTTGCTTAATGATCATTCCCTTTCATTTCATTCTTATCTTTCGACAGTTCTTCCATACAAAGATGTTAAATCTTTCATTCTATCTTTAAAGTTTTCACAGTGCCTTAAGCCTCAAACCCATATACTTTTCTTATTCACAATGCAATGTGTGTATCGGTTTCCTCATCGTTCCACTCATTTTATATCGAACCTATAATTGTGTTGCTCAGTTAGGGTGATATCTACTGGTCTTTTCTTCTTTTAATTTTTCTCCTGAAGATGAATGCTTCTGCATTCGAAACATGTAGAGAAGTAGATTAAAATATTTCTATAATATATCAGTGGAGGAAGACTTTGTGTTCTTATTTTTACCTTCTAATTAATTTATATTTCAAAACAAATAAATAATAATTTTATTCCGCAAATAATATTCCAAAGTGTGTCATGCGAAAACTCCCCAATATAGATCGAAGCATTATGCTCGGCCGTATTTTAGTTTGGCTCACGGTTGACCTTATCGGTTTATATTAAATTAGAAGATTATATAAATGAATTGGAAACTAAAAGTGAAACAGACATACGCGCTCTCGAAAGTTAAAAACGGTCAAATCCGGCCGTCGACTTCGCGTTCCATCGGTGAACCACTTCAATCATGTTCAATAGGAATTTATGGAAACACAGTCGAACCGCTCGGTGAATCGCAAGCAAAACTTTGCGTTAGACAAAAAAAACTTAATATAAAATAAGCGGATTGTATTTGGAACATTTGCATAAACCTTTTATTTTATTAGGAATACCGAATCGTCCTTAGTATGCCCTTAAGCCCTATTTAGTTCGTTTATGTGTGTTTTTGACGTGTACTTATGTGTGTTGTGATTTGTATTAAAGAACGATGACTTTAACAGTTCCAGAAATATTACAGTTTAAAACAAGCGGTGCGTTAATATTTGAAAAACGTTCAGAAATTATAGAAAACATGCCCCAAATCTTTTTTGGATCTGATCACGAAAAACATAAACAGTTATTTTAGGCAAACTATGTACATGACTTTCTGGATTTGCGGGTGTATAACAAATGCCTTTTTTGTTTCCGTGTATTGTGTTATACCGATAATTTATTATAGGCTAAAATTGGGGTGACTGACTTAATACGTTTAAAAAAAGTGACCAAACATGCTTCTTCTAATATTAATATGAGTAATACTAGTGACTTTTCTAAAAAAAGGATAGAAGGTTCGATTTTCTATACAAACAAACAACTAGCAACTACATATAGGTAAGAGAACTATATAAAAAAAATAATAAAGTAAAACTGTTTGATGTAAATGAAAAAAAAAAGTCACAGCAAAAAAGCAATTTTAGTATTTTATGGTTTTGCGGTGTTTATTAGTAGGTAAATAATTATTCCTTGGCTAAACTATGTACTCAACTGCATTTTGTTTGTTAGGTTACTGTTGTTTACCAACTGTAAAACTGTGTTCATAAGGATTTTTTACTTTCACATGGAAATTTGCTGTTTCCTTTACACTTAAGTGGCAAGAATAGTATTCCTCCAGTTAACTGTACGGCAAAATTTCATAATCTCACTGTCAGTGCTGAACAGTGTCGCAACCTTTAAAAATAAAATTTCCCATGTGTTAAGAAAAATTTCACGAATGCACACAATACGGAAAAAGTCTTTTTAAGCGGATCACACCACAAGTGATCCAAAAGACTGTGCGCAAAAAAATTCTCTTTTCCGTTGGAGACAGCGCCGACCTATCACTCTTCTGTGCTTTGTTCTCACAAATTCGTAAATTTCCCATTAGTTGACAGCATTGTTATATTAATTATATTTCTCTGTAGCGTTCTTATAAAGTACTGACCAATCATAGTTTATTGTATTTACTAAGGCTCCGCCTTCTTTTTCAACAAACTAAATGGTACTAAATTAATTGTATGTAGCATTATTATTGAGTTGGTTTTACCATAATTTCTAATAATAGTCCCGTGGCTAAGACGGTAAAGCGTCGAACTTTGGATTCAATAATCGTGAGTTTAAGCCCGGCAGCCTACACACTTTTTAAACATAAGGTTCGTAAGTTTGGTCGTAGAAAAAATATACTGTTCAACTTGAATGGATTGTCCATATCGCACTCGGAAGTTTGAGCACTCCGCCTACAGCGTTGTGCTTAGTTGACTTCCTCGTGAGATATTGATATCATATTCGCTCTTGTTGTACAAACTACTATTATGTGAATTTTTCCGTAAAAAGTGCTTTCAACATACAGGTTTAACTGAAAATTTAATTCATTATACCTACAAGGCGCCTTAGAATGAGAATCCTGAATAGGTACTAAATAAACTGATCAGCAAAAAAGTCGATAAATTATTTTTTTAAGCCTTTATTAGAGGTATACAGGGTGATTTCTAAGTTGGTGACACGTGAAAATGGTAAAATTTGAAAACAATGAACTAGTAGATAGTGCTAATATACGGTGAGTGTCGTCAAAGAGCGGCTGATGCTTATAGATTATACGCAGAACGCTTTCTTTTGCGGGCTCATCCTACATACAGAAGTTTTCTTAATGTTATTCAACGGACAAGTTAGGCAGAACCGTATTTAATCCATAGTGTAATAAATGAATATAATTACCTTATTTTTAAGTTTTTTGAAAAAAGGTATTTGAAAATGTTTATTTTAATGCCTTCTATACACAGCTAAAAAAGAAGTATCAACTTAGGAATCACCCTGTATATGTAATTCGGATATAACATGAGGGACTTTAAAGCAGCTTTCAGAGTTTGAAAGATTGTTCCTTGTAGAATAGTAGTGGGGAACGCCTATGAAATAGCCAATACGCATCAATGTTGTGACGGGAAAGAAAGTCGTGCAAAAATTGAAAATTTCAAGTAGTGCAATTTTGTTAGTTACGTCTATTCACCTAATAATATAATTTTATAACCTAAGTCAATATCTCGGGACGTTTTCGTTATTTTCTAAAAAAATAATAATTTTCAATGTTTTTTACAATACAATGAGCTAGTTATTTTTAGGATTTTCATTGCCTTATATCTTTTTCTTTAAATTTTTTTCTGCATAAAAATAACTTTCCCACCCCACATAAATACCTACCTCTTTCCATTGGTAAGAAAAACTCAATAATTTGCTTTAGCTTTAGCGCGGTTGGGTTCACGTAAAAAAGAGCTATCGAAAAAGACCTTCCTGTATCGGAAATCTAGTAGTGTTAAACTATAAAAGTTTTATGTTTCTTTCATTTGACTCTCTATGTGCTATTCAAGAGAACACGTAAAAGATTTAATAGATTGGATGATTTTATGATCGACATTTATTTGGTAAACTTATATAGTATTTGGATTTAGCACCGTTAGGAAAAGTGTAATGAGTCATTTTCGGTATATTTATAGGTTAAGAGCTTAATTTTATTGGAAATTGTTACTTATGCAATAATTTTTACGACATTTTGCAATTTTCCTCCAAATTTATCTATACCGGGTGACCCAATTTTTCCCGTAAGTCTAGAACTGAATATGTAAAACTATCAGGAGTTCATAAATGAGTAAACGCACAGTGATAGATATTGTAAATCATTCCTGATGGCGCAATTGGTTAGCGCTCTGTACTGGATATACGGAGGTTGTCGGTTCGAATCCGGCTCGAGGAAATACTTTTTTCTGAATTTCAAATTAGGTGTTTATACACAAGAACTTTCCATCTTAAATAAATGAGTAAATTGACAATTTTTGGTTAATTCAAACCCCTTCTGGTTTAAACGGAAGCGAAGTTAACGTTTAAATTTCAAATAGAAAATATTGTAAGTTGGGGCTAGATTGCGAAAAGAAACAATATTTGTCTTCGTCAACATTTCGGTTTTATTTTAAACCTTCATCAGGGCTCTGTAAATACAATTGTCCAAATGATTTTAGTTGGTTTCGTTAAAACAGTGTATTTAACATATACAGTACAATCTCGGTAACGTGAATACAAAAAATTCTAAAGAGTTCATATTAACGGAACGTTTATATTAGCCAAGTTTACAAAAAATACATATAAATACATATCTAACAACTATTATTGAATACTACATAGTGTATATTGATACAATAACCTAACCTAAGATACTTATAGGTAGGTACCTAATCTTTTATAGCAAAATGTTTCTGCTTTTTCCCTTAATTAAGCAAACTGAAGAAAGGCATTTTAATTTTCCTTTTACATTGACCACTATGTAGTATGAACAGTGTTATTCATACTACAGAGTGGTCAATGTAAAAATATTATGTTCATATTACTGAGTCGTTCATAAGAGTGCATATTCATATTATCGCGATTGTACTGTACATACATATACCACAATGTACACTAGTGGCCAAAGGTAGACAGACAAAGCTTTTTTTGATTAAATAAAGATAAATATTATAGTGAACATTTTCCATATAATAATATGAATATGCGATATATGTACATTTGATACCTTAGAAACATCATATGTAACAACAACTTGGGTTTATCACGTGTGAATGCCACAAAATATGAAAAATGCTTGAACAAAAGTAGCTGGACAAAAACCTGAATTTGGGTTTTGATGATTACTTTCTAACTAAATTCCGATATGTATAGTGTAATAATTAAGAACGATAGTACGAGCAGCGGTCGAATCAAGTCGTGCTCAGTACTTAGTGTTCAGTCCAGTGTGTGCATTATTAATGCATTCTCCAGTCAGAGATATTAAGAAATAAACAACAGTACACTAACATTAACAAGCACCTCCGGAGTCAGCCACTGCGCTGTTATCCGGTGGCCACCAATAAGCTTCAAGGCAACAAACAACCTTCAAGATGAAAGAAATAATCCATTTACAACATGCAGAGTTCCAGCAGCAAATGCTGGAAATTAAAGCAGAGCCAAAAACAAGCTTTAAAACCCAGTTCAGGACACTCCTCGAACTCAAAGCATCTTAATACACGCAGCTACTCCAACAGAAGGACAAGGAAATTCTAGAACTCAAGAAAACACTACAGGGGAAAATAAAACAGCAAAACCCAACACCAGAACCAACCATGGAATTAGCCGGATGAGCCTCAATTCGAGGAACCAAATAAAAATCGCCGCAGCAAAAAACGGCAAAAGAAAACAGAAAACCCGCCACAGCCGCCAAACGCTCAAAACAATAAAAAGGTAAAAACAGTCGAAAAAACAGGATGGCGGCGACACCTCAGGCTTACCAAACGACAACAACAGGCAATTTAAAAATCCTTTCCATAGCCCTAAGGAATAAGGCCCAATACAACACAGTCACGAGCATAGACATATAAAAAGATTTTTATGCTCGTTTTTATGTCACGAGTCACTTCAAAATCTCCAACATATGCATAGGCCGATCAACAACAGTGCCAGAAGGCGTGAAAATGCACCCCTCGACTGAAGATGACTACAGAAAAATCGTCAGCTTCTTTTACAAAAATAAAGGATACATTTTTCTCATACAAGTTGATTTCATAATACAAAGTAGGTTAAAATGAACCATTTTAACATTTTCATGGCCTACTTTTTATCATCTACCTTGTTTTACCATTTCGGACATTTTAGGAAACAAAGGAAAATTGATTTGGGAGGCCATTTTTTAAACAAATGATGTGTAGTTTGTCATTGAAACAGATAATTTTCTATTGAACTTAAACATCAAATATAAATGGCGGGTTTCTATTTGAAATTGCAAAGTTGACTTCACAAATCGGAAGTGGCTTTGAAAATTTCAGTTGGTCGAAAAATGGCAATTTACACACCTATTAACTTCTAAAATTTTAAAATCTATCGGAGATATTTTACTTTATCAAACTATTGAAAAACTTATACAGGGTGATTCCTAAGTTGATACTTCTTTTTTAGCTGCGTATAGAAGGCATTAAAATAAACAACTTTTTCAAATACCTTTTTTAACAAAACTCAAAAATAGGCGAGATAGAAAAGTAAAAAATCTAAGTGCGGGCCTGGACATAAAAACATGACCGCTATAGTTTCTGTTGTTTTTCTTAGCTCTTACTAGTATTAGTCATGCATACGGGTAGTCTTGAGCAATACGCTGTGTGTGTGATACGTGAAAATGGTAAAATTTGAAAACAATGAACTAGTAGATATAAGGTGCTAATTTACTGTGAGTATCGTCAAAGTGCGGCTACTGCTTCGAGATTATACGCCCTTGCGGGCTTATCCTACACCCAAAAGTTTTCTTAATGTTATTCAACGGGCAAGTTACACAGGACTGTTTTTGATTGGTAGTGTAATAAATGAACGTAAGTACCTTATTTTTGGGGGTTTTGAAAAAAGGCATTTGAAAATGTTGTTCATTTTAATGACTTCTATACACAGCTAAAAAAGAAGTATCAACTTAGGAATCACCCTGTATATTATGTACTTGTAGTAGGTATAATTAACCACGAAGTTTATGTTAAAATGTATTTTCTCCACTAACTCTCTCACACTAACCCAAATTTAATTGACCCTTCAGGGTAACTAGCAAACTTTCCTTTCGGCCCTTTCGCCCTTGTTTTTATTTGCCTACGCCCCTACTTGACGTTTATTAAAGTAGATTTAAAAAAGTAATAAAATTACATTTTATCAGGAAAACTGCTTAATATTTATATAACCTTTTAAAAGGCCCCATAGCGCTTCTTGAATAAATAATTCATGATTGAAAACCACTTTAGAAAATTTTCTTTAAAACGACCTTATTTTATCAAGGCGGTATTAGTTTACCTACTATATCTCTTTGAGATGAAGCAAGTACGTGAAAGTAATGTAAAACTGTCAAAAGCAACGAGAAATGCAAGTAAAAATGGGTGATGGATTTTATTTTAATATAAACTATAAATAGTATGGAAAGAAATAGACTTTTAGTTGGAGGGAGGGAAAAGTTAAATTACTTGATGCGTTTAAAACGTATGTGATAAATTTTTTTCGTTGGTTCGCCTCAGGTAAGGAAAACTAAATTTTTTATATAATAAAAGCCACTGCAAAATTTTTATTAGATATTTATTCAAAATCTTTGGGAAGGTCTGCCCTACAAAGGTAAAAGCGTCTAATCGCAAAATTCTCCATTTTCGTATTTTCATATAAATGAAATATTTACATTCAGCTCCACATTTAAGTAAAAAAATGATGTTTGTAGCTCATATAAATTGAGAGTTACAGATGCAACAAAACGGTCTATTGTTAGGACTTTTCTAGTCATGTAAAGACAAAAGGGTCTAATGAGCATATTTTGTAAAATATTGCAAAGGCAAAACAGTCTAATGTACTTTAGATCACCATAACTGGAATAAAAACAAAGGCAAAAACGGCTAATGTATATTAGATCGTTTTGCCTTTATAAGGGTCATATATTTATATATAATCTATTGTATATTAGACTGTTTTGCCTAAGTTTATTCAAAAAAATGTTCATTAGCCGCTTTTACCTTTGCAAGGGCATCAAAGAAAATGTAGTTAAAAAATATCTAACAGACCACAATAAACTCATTTCTTATTATTGTACGTTCGACGTCCTCACACCTACTACCTAACCGGCGGTAAATCATTTGACATTATTAAGTGGTTGTTATTAAGTGCACAGGAGAAAAGAGAAGTATTGGAATACTAAAAACAATTGGAAGGAGTTAATGGCCAGCTCCCGTACTTTAAAGATATTGTGGCCATAAAATTTATAAAGGGGGCAGAATCACTATATGTAAAAAGTAACTACCAAGATAAAGAATATGTTTGCTATGATGTATTAAAGAAAAATGCTTCTTTAGTACTTCCCGAACATATTCAAATACCAAGGGGTATTTCCACTCAAAAGAAGAAAACAATTTTAAACAAGTTAGTTTCCAGAATGACTGAGACTAGAAGACCATTTTGGAATAATCTTCCTGAAAATAATAATGCAGCAGATATTTTAAATGAAGGCGTTTAAAAACAATATATTTTATTTTTTGTTGTTGCTTACTCTTTTATGTGTTTTCTGTATTATTTTGAGTTTATTTTATTTTCATAAAGGTATTTTTCATTTATTTGTATCTTTTATTGCCTACCCATCTGATTCTTTACTACAAAATATAATGTTAAAAACAGCTAAAGTACATTAGAGGGCATGTACACTTGCATTGCTGAGTAATAATATTCACTAGTACAAAGGCAAAACAATCTAATATACATTAGACTCTCTTGCCTTTGTATGATATGTTAGTATGAACATTAAAAATCATAGGCAAAACAATTTATGCGTCATAAAGAAGGTTAAAACATAACACTGGTTGATATAAAATTAATACCAGATTACTGTAATAGACTGCAATGAAATGCAATACATTTAAAATTTAAAAAATGTTCCTATTTTATTTGGCAAACAAAAATGATATAATGTCGATTTTCTCAGCTTTACACTTTTACAATTAGACGCTTTTACCTTTGTAGGGCAGAGGTAATACAAATTACTTTATATACAATTCTAAACATTTTATTGAAATATTAGGTACCTACCAGGAATAGTAAATAAGTATCCAAAATATTTCAAGTAGATATATTAAATTTTGTAATCATTATTCAATACTTGACATAATTTCTAAGAAGACAGGTTGACAAAAAAACGTAAAAAATTACTTTTTATTTAGCCGCAGATGTCTGTAGTCGCAGCAGCATAATCGGGTAGTAAACGAAGTTGTAAGTTCCGCCATAAAATCTACTTCATTTCCTATGCGACTATAGTTACTTAGCCTCATACAAAACAAAATCAGTGTAGCTAAAAACATTTAGAGAACGAAATATAACGGGCTTTTTATTTCCTAAGCGAGTACGCTAATGGGTAGTCGTAACCGCATAGGAAACAGAAATATTATGAACATTTACTGTTTTTTAGACACTTTATATTCAATATTTTCCAGCTAACCATAATTTTCCTTTGTTGGTTCTTATATGCTTGAAGATATGTTTATATGTATTTGCTCTTATTCTTGACAATTTCTTTAAATATTGAAACTTTCACGTACGTTTTTAATACTTTGAGCTAAACAGCCTGCAGAGACTGGCTTGCCTGTGCATTAGTGGTGCAATGAAAAGCACCCCCACCGCAGCGATGGAAGTAATACTAGGACTACCACCCCTAGACATTCACATCAGAAAGGAGGGCAGCTGTATCGCCTCCAGGATGAAAATAAATGGGGAATGGCAGCAACAACCCATAAGAATCGGGCACACAAGAGCCGCGGATCTAATCAACGACGAGCTCTTGGAGATGCAAACAGATAACATGAAAGAGGTCTACAACTTCACCAGACCCTTCAACATCAGGTGCGACTCTGACATGTGGTCAAAAGGGATACTACCGTCATTAGATAAGGGCCTGGTTTGGTACACTGATGGATCAAAAACGGCCGACGGAGTAGGCGCAGGTATATTTGGGGAAAGACCCAGAATGGAAATCAGCATTCCCCGGGGAAACTACGCCACAGTATACCAAGCAGAAATACGTGCTATACAAGCATGTGTACAGAAAAATATCGAAAAGGGCTACCACGACCAAGAGATATACATTCTGTCAGACAGCCAAGCTGCCCTCAAGGCCCTGAACTCCAGTCGACTCAAATCGAGGATCACACTGGAGTGCCTAAACGACCTGAAAGACCTGGCCGCAAGGAACAACAAGGTAGAACTCCTATGTGTTCCTGGCTACTCAGGGATAGCAGGCAATGAAAAGGCCGATGAACTGGCAAGAGCTGGATCATCTCAAAAACTCAGGGGCCCTGAACCCGCCCTTGGCATATCAAAACAGGCAACCAGAGCAGCATCAGACAGGTGGGCACAACAACAACACCTGTCCCGATGGAACAGGATACCGGGTCATACCCAAGCGAGGGCCACAATTGGGAAACCCTCCAAAAAGTTATCAACTGGAATGATGCCTCTAACGCGCACCCAGCTAAAACAAGTGGTCGGCCTACTAACAGGCCACTGCTTAAGAAAAGACCTACGCCGAGTAGGAATTGGCATTGAATGCAGGCTTTGCGGCGATAAGGACGAAACCGCCTCACATATCATATATAACTGCGAAGCACTGACCCGAGGAAGACTCAGAATCTTCGGAGACATCCAATGTGGGGATAACCTCCCACATGACAAACTTGGTATGAATTTGCTGGACCTCATAAAAGGAACAAACCTTTTCTAGCAAGATAGGGGAACAGAATAAGCCACTAGGCTGCAGTGCAAGAAGCTTGGGCCGAACGCCCGACCCCCGCTTTAAACCAACCAACCAATACTTTGACGTTTCTCTTGACAAACGCGTTGGCTAAAATGTGATTTAAAAATTCCCTAATTTCGAGAACGGCTTATCCTCACGAACATTGGCTAGATTTATGAGATATGGATATATAGCTGACTGTCTATTTACATGTACACGACAAAGATGATGAACACGCCAATCTGTTAGTTACCCGTTAATCAGCTAAAAGCCGTCAAGAGATTGTTGTTACAGAACCTGATAGCTATAGTATGTGTATCTCTTTCTTATGATTTTGCAATGCGCGTGTCTTCCCTGCGCTCTTTCAATATTACAGAGCCGGCATTCATTCGTTCACGTGTTGAATAATAAGTGCAACATTGTTGTTGTATTTGGTATTTTTAGAGATTACTTTGTTATTATTTTGTGCGTAGACTCTCTGGTTATAAACTGTTGGACAGTGTGTATCTGTGAAGTGTTCTTTTTATGAAAAATTTAGTAGACATATTGTTTATTTGGTAATTAATTATAGGAATACCAGTACGGCCCTAACCAAACCTTAAGTTCTATAAAATAAATGTTACTAAAAAAGCTTACGTGAAATAAACAAGTAGAATTATTATTATTTCATTAGTTATACAGGATGATTCCTAAGTTGATACTTCTTTTTTAGCTGTGTATAGAAGGCATTAAAATTAATAACATTTTCAAATACCTTTTCTTAAAAAACTCAAAAATAAGGTAGGTACTTACATTCATTTATTCATTAAATACGGTTCTGCCTAACTTGCCTGTTGAATAACATTAAGAAAACTTCTGGGTGTAGGATAAGCCCGCAAGGGAAAGCGTTCTGCGTGTAATTTTAAAGCAGCAGCCGCACTTTGACGACACTCACCGTAAATTAGCACCATATCTTCATTGTTTTCAAATTTTATTTCAATTTAAAATTAATTTGCTTCAGAAAAACACACCGCAGTGCATTGCCAAATAAATCACCAAAAATTGCATGACTAATAAAATTAAATGTCAATTTTCCGAAGAACTCTATATCAATGTTTAAACCCCGTATAGAATGTTGACATGTTAATCAAAATATTAATATTTTACGACTAAAATTCATACACAGCGTTGGCCACATTAAAATATATGCATAAACATGAATTGCACTACTAATGAATAATTCAGTTTTGTAATGCGGACTAGAAACCATCTATTGCCATAACAGTTTGTAATCTCGCGCGATTATACACTATTTTCCATGACAAAAACAGCGAAAACTTTTAAGTGGTGACTACCATAATGACGAATAAAGGAAGTGAAAATTTTATATTTTATAGACTTACTAACATTATATTAAAACACAGTCGAATACAACCAAATAACATGCTAATGGAATAGGAGTTTATCATTATTACGGAAAAACGTTTAACAGCGTGTGGACACATTTTTTTTTATGTCTCCGCTGGGTTCTAACTACTCATTGCTTGTTTTCCGAGCAATCTCGTTAACCACATCGCCACGGAGGTTTTGAATTTTTCCCAGTTAACTTCGGTCATATTAATTTTCTCTAATAATCCCCTAAACAGCCTTGAAATCTATAATTAAATTTTATTGGACTACATTCTTGGTCTGATATTTCAGGCTAGGGAAATAAGAGTTTAACTTTTTTGTGTGGAATAATCTCGGGTGCTATATGTTAATTAAAGGAAACTCTTTAGTAGTTAAACTTCAAGCGCACTAATGCGTGGCGAAGCGCGCTGAAAAACGGTGTTTTGGATTTCTTACATGTGGTATTACAATGTGGATCCGCAGACACAAGCGAAGCACGGCGTATCGAACTCAATGCTAAAATTCCTATTCTCATATTTCGCTGCGCCGCGCTTCGCATAAGTGCATGTGAAGCTTTAGTCGACGTTTTGCGCGACTTTGACGCGCTCTTTCAGACCTTTTTATTATTCATGCTAAGAATTATACAAATATCACAAAAGTGAAATATAAGTAAATATATATTTTGTTTGGAATATAATAAACCTTTAAGTATTACGTCACAAATTGTAGCGAGGAACAAATTTGACGCTCACTATTGGGATCTCGTAAACGGTAATAGGTTAAATTGGGACAAACCTGTGCAATTTGGAGACGACGAATAAGCTGTCGACAAATTTGGATAACTCCGAGTAATCCCAAAGATAATGTGCATACGAAAACAATAGACGGGCTTACCTCAATAAGTTGATCCATATATATTCTGACAATCAAGCAGTCCTTAGATCGCTAATATGCAACAAGGTAACCTCAAGACTGGTATGGGAATGCCAAAAGGAACTGGAGACCCTAGCAAAAGTAAATAAAGTAATACTGCAGTGGGTACCAGGACACGAAGGTATTACAGGAAACGAAAAAGCCGATAAACTCGCAATAAAAGGCTTCGAGAATACATTCATTGGTCCAGAACCGGCACTTGGAGTACCAAGGTGCACAGCACGAGATGCTATTGTATCAATAGACAGGTATTAGACCACACTTTACTGGGGATCCAGACCCAAGACTTACGAAACAGACCCAAGACTTACGAAACAGCTTCTTTAAATGAACAGCTGTTGAGAACCATCTGCACAGAATGCAACTGTACAACTGCAGATTATGCGGACAAGACAGAGAAACTGTACAGCACATAGTTTGCCATTGCGAGTCACTGGATCGAAAGAGGCAACAAATACTCGGGCAACCAAAACTGGAACCAGAGGACATCCTTACCCTCTCCCCAGTTGACCTACACAAACTAGTGCAAGGAACTGAGATCACGGAGTGGTTGTAACAACCAAACAGGGTGAGCACAATGGGCCAAACTTGGTCTAAGTGCATCCAGCGCACGGACGAGCTTTCGGAAGAAAAAAAAATACCAAAGATATTCGAAAAAAATTCTCTTTTATGTTTTTATTTTTTTCATAGCTTATTTAATTTTTTATTTTCATTACCACTTTTTTTCTATAACTTGTTACCAACAGCGGTGGTGCCAGGGGGTCGGTGCCCACCCTAAAAACATGGGTGCTCACTCAAAATTGAGGTATTCGGAGGTATGGAATTTCCGTCCGGGGAAGGGGGATTTGACTATGAAATTTTTGATGCGAAAGAAGTGGTATTATAGAAGCATGGAATAATGTAATAAGAGATAAAGAGAACGATGATGACCTTTTTTCTTTTTTTAGACGTCAGTTTGGACAAGATTGGAGTTTTGTTTACCCCGCTGATGGCGTTATAGAGCGTGGGGGAGGCGGCGATCTTTTTTTTTTAGAAGTAATTTTTGACTTGGGTAGTGCTTACCCTAAAATGATCACTGTGTCCACTGGCGCCGCCACTGGTTATCAGAAATTGATTATGATGTTTGGTCTTTCGGATAAGATCATCAGGTATCTTTAAATATGGTATAGGGTACACTTTTTATTAATCAAAACACTTTTTTAATTTATGTAACTGTCGTTAGTTTATTGTTAAAATTATTTAAATTTTTGCATAATCCGATCTTAAAATAATGCAGTAAAATACATTGCGCAAAAAACTAATTATTTAAATTAGTAAATTAATAACTGGTCTTTCTTGGGTCGTGAAAAAGGCCTTTATCAAACATTGATTGCCACTCTGAGCCAGTGGGATATTCGTAGGCTGCAATTGATTCTGGTTTCATTGTGGTGCTGTAACCCGGCACCTGTAAATATTAAGAACAATTGCAACTTTTTCTCTAAAAACAGTCAACAAGGATTTGACGGCAGAACTAAAAATACATATGATTGTTAAGGACATTTCTGCAAGTTTTTTATATGTCGCAGATTGATGCCTGTTACATATGTAGTTATTTTAAATAATTTCGAAAACGGGGCATAGGGTAAAAATTTGTATCTAAAATAGTGGCGGTTCGCGGTCTTAAAAAATGGTGAAGAGCTAGGTATAGTACGGGTACTTAAACAAACATTGACTAAAAACCCACGGAACAAAACTTTTCTCTTATCCTCATATGTCCAGCGACTGAATGGAGTTTCCAACAAATTACAAACTATGTCATTAATTGGGTTCATTTTTAAAACACACAACTAAGTAGGTACGTACGCTACTGAATTAACTGAAAAATAAAAACAAAACTTTTTAATCACACAGTAAATCACGTAAAAAAGAATATCTATAACCATAAATTTCGCGAAGCCTCAAAGTAAATACCTAAAGGTTAGGCGAACCAATGCTAAAACAATGATGCATACGACTGATCTATTTTTAAATTGCCCTTCATCACAATGCAAATTGTTGCATGCTGTTTGTGTGACTGACGTCACGTAACCATAGCAACGGTGAATATCAAAGCCATGTTGGACGTTGGGTCTTCACATGCTTTCAGCTAACGGACGCGCTCGACTGGGGCGCGCCAAAATGCACGAGTGTAATTAATGTCCATCGGAGTTAACCGTGGCCCTATTATGCATAGCTACATTCGGATTGAATTAATATCATTAATTCGAACATAATTTTTTTTAAGAGCTAAAATGGTAGCTGTATTGGTACATTTATATTACATATTAGTATTGGCGAAAAACTTCCTCCTGGTTTTTTTTTTGGTGAACCTGACGAGCCGCCACTGATCTTAAATAGGTTTCATATTTATATAGACAATTTGGAAAACTTAATAAAAAATCGGATAATGACAATAAAGTTAAAAAACGTATTCTAATTTTCAAAAAATTCCCTCTTTAGATAATAGAATTTGTTTATGGGGAAAGGACACACCGCACAAATCTTACGTAAATGCGGATTCAGTAAAAATCGCTGATTTTTTTATATCTTTTAGTTTTCAACGTTCTAATCAATAGCTCTTATGGATGCAAAACCACAAATCCAATAATAATATAAAAATTGCACCGATATTTCTAACCTTTTTATCCTGCTTAAATTAATGCAACAATGAATGAAATTCACCATAGCTTTAAAAAGTTTAAAGTAATTTTCTTAGTTTGGCTAGTTGTAAAATTTAAGTACTCTTAAGGTCGCTTACAATTTTTGCATGTTAAAGTAGCCAAAACATTATTTAAAACTTACTGTAGGCGCCATATAGTGAGCATTTTTTATGACACACGGGTTGACAAAATGTTCGTGTTGTTGATCGGCGTATTCGACTATTCTGTCTTTGCTTGTTCCAGAAAGAGCAACGAAATCCCACATTTGCAGGTGCTGAACCATCTCACAAAGTCCGATACCGCCAGCATGTGGACACACTTTAACTAAAAATAAATAAATCTCAATAATAGGGTGATTCTCAATAAATTAATTTTCATTGCCAGATTTTTAAATGAACCAATTCTGACATATGTTCTTTGACCCCATAAAACTTACCGTGACTTGTATTCAATTAATGAAAATGCTTCGTTTAATAGACAAACACAGTGTGCATCGCTGTGTTAAAACGGCGATAACTTTTTTAATATAAAAAATAACCCCAATATCAATCGAGATAAAATAAATCCAAAGATTTTCTGCAGTTTTTGGTATAAAAATTTATTAGATAACTCATTATATAGGTAAGTGAAGGCAAGGTGAAGATAAAGAAAATATTAATATCATTTTTTACCCAGTTGAAAACATTTATTTAAAAGAGCCATCCATACCAACTTGAAACGCGGCATCGTTTCCTGGCTTGTCTAAATGAAAATTTAATACAAAAGTGTGCCTATGGGTTCTTAAGAACTTATAGTTTGGCGGAGTATTTTTTTTTTTTTTTCAAAAAAAAATTATTATAAATCTTTAAATTCTATCATCCGCCATGCAGAACATAAAAATATAAATAGTATGGCTATTCATATTAATCTCTTATTTTACATTAAATTTACAAACAATGCCCCGATACTATATTAAAAATCTCCACTGACGCCGCGCCACTTAATTCTCGTGAAATTCGTTTTTATAATAAGTATTTTGTATATAAAAAAGACATTTTATTGCCATCGCCAGACACAGGTACAGTATGCGCGATGTGGTGGAAATGCACTATTTATTCCTGATGACTCATCGACTACTGTTTGCTCCTAATATTTATTTTTATCAGATCAGAATCACATAGGATAAGTTACTGCTAGATCTCATTAGTGAAAAATATTAATTTAAATATTTTATTCATAATAATAATAATAATAATAATAATAATAATAATAATAATAATAATAATAATAATAATAATAATAATAATAATAATAATAATAAAAGCCGTCTGGGTTCCGGTTTGCGAATCTAGGCCCAGGGTAGAACCTGCCTGCCGTAAAAGGCGGCTAAAAGGTTGGTGGTCCTTGCCTTAAAGGGGCCTACATTGGTCACCGGCTACCGCAGGTAGGCGTAGGAACTGATGTAGTGAAGGAACGGCTGTCTCCATGTTAGGAGCGGTTTTTCAACAGCGTCTGTTCCCTATGTTAAGGGCGGCTGAACTAACCTGGCAGAAGGTATAAATGCAAACCATTTCTAACGAAATGTGTAAAAACGGTTTAAAACCAATATGATGTCGAATTTAAAAGAATATGTACCCCAGGTGGGTGGAAACGAAAGTTTACAATCCCACGCTGCGCAAACAGTCAGCCTCACGGATTCTGGGGGAGGCATAAATCCGACTAGTACGAATAATTCTAACGGCAGGATGCTAAGACAAGCCCCTGCCGACAACCGCACTATTAATCAACAGAACACCGGCGAGGAACACATCCCAATAAAGACTATCTTGCAGCCCGACCCTGGAGTCGATAGAACTGCCACTGGTCTACCAAGAAGAACAGAAACCGGTCGAATCAAGTGGACTCGTGACATGAATAGAACATTTATCAAAACATTCCTCTTGATTAACGACTGTGAAGATAACCCCCGCCCTGGCTGGAGAATAAAACTCCACCGAGAAATAAGCCAAATATATCCGGAATTAAAATTGTCCGAACAAAATGTAGCGTGCCGTCAAAGAGCTATTTATGCTAACCGCCTGCTACCCCAAGCTGAAATAGACCAAATCCGGCGTGAAGTTGGCAGAACATTGCACAACCTTCAGCAAGGGGAAGAGCTAACAGCACAGCAGGAAGTAAGAAACGAACAAGATCAAACTATACAGGCTGATACGGACAATACAAACCAAAAATATTTGGAAAATTTGTCCTTATTCGAAAATAGTGACCCGACCTTGAGGCCGAGTATCCCTAAGCTGAGATTCAAGAAAGGAACCCACGAAATACTAGCGGGAGTAAATTTAGCAGCAGGGACGTCCTTAAATAGAACTGAGGACCTCGAGACATTACACAGTGGGTTATATGCTGCAGCAGCAACTGTAATTGAACTCAATGGTCAGGCATTATATCAGAGAACTGAGAAGAAAATTACCAAGAAGCAAGTGGTACCCGCTTGGAAAATGAGACTAGAAAAACAAATAAGCCAGTTACGAGCACAAAGTGATATCATTGGAGAACATCTAAATGGAAACTCTAGCAGCAAGGTTGCTAAAAAGGTTAAAGATATACTGAAAGCAGAGAGTATTCCTTTAGATAGTCCCGATGTAAAACGGTTGCTAACAATCGTAAGAGACAACATTAGACAAAAACGTAAGGCTAAAGGCGCCAGTCTAAGGCGATACAATAAAGCCACAAAGAGGAGAGTACAAAACCAACAGTTCACCACGAACCAAAAAACCTTCTATAGGACATTGAGCCAGGAAGAAAACGATGTTACTCCAACTAATGACATAAATAAAGACCAATTTAATGCATTTTGGAGTAATATTTGGTCCGACGCGTCCCATTTCAACGAAAAAGCAAGCTGGCTCGAAAAATTTGAAGCTGAGGCTGAAACTTTGCAAGAAATGCCTGAGCCGCAAGTAACATCCAGTGATATAAGGGATGCCACTAAGAACTTGGCTAACTGGAAATCACCGGGACCTGACCAAATTCATAATTTTTGGCTTAAAACCTTCACCAGCTTACACCCTATAATAGCAAACTGCTTTAGCAAAGCTCTCCTAAACCCCGAACACTTCCCAGCTCATCTTGCCAGTGGCAATACCTTCCTTTTATTTAAAAAAGGGCAGGTAAACGACCCAAAAAATTACAGACCGATCACCTGTCTGTCAGTGGTGTATAAACTTTTAACATCAGTCATGTATTCAAAATATACACACACTGCATAAACAACAACCTGGTAGCTGATGAGAAAAAGTGCTGTATTAGGAAAGCTTCGGGTTGCAAGGAACAGCTTACAATCGATGCCGTTATTATAAAACAGGCAGAAGTTAAAAGTCAAAATCTAAATATGTGCTACATAGATTATAGTAAAGCATTCGATTCTGTTCCTCACGACTGGCGAAAGAAGATATTGCAAATATACAAAGTACACCCCCTAATACGCAACATGTTAGGCACCCTAATGGAGCAATGGAATACCAATCTCCATATTGGACAAGAGAAGCTTGGCAATATAAATATATCAAAAGGTATATTTCAAGGCGACTCTTTAAGCCCCCTCTGGTTCATTTTGGCCATGAACCCACTGTCCTCACTACTAAAATCAACATCCTACGGATATCGTCCCAACTTAACTGAGAATTTTAGAATAAACCACCTTCTATTTATGGACGATATCAAACTCTACGCTGAAAGCAAAACCCAGCTACAGTCCCTAATTCAAATAACCAACACATTTAGCGATGACATCAAAATGTCGTTTGGCTTAGACAAGTGCGCAATCTTGAATGTCGTACGCGGAAAGACAACAAAATCGTGGACTGCTTGAAGGCATAGATATGCTAGATGAGGAAAAAACATATAAATACTTAGGCATCTCCCAAAACCAACAAATAAACCACACAAGCCTAAAAAGGGAGTTTAAAATCAAATACAAAAGCAGACTAACAAAGCTTTTTATTACTCACCTGAATGCTGGTAACCTTACTACTGCCATCAACACCTGGGCAATACCAATACTTACCTACTCATTCGGAATCCTGAAGTATTCAGACACGGATTTGCACGAACTAGATAGGCTTACGCGCAGGCTGCTAACAAAATTCAGATTCCACCACCCACGCTCTGCACTTGAAAGAATCTACCTAAAACGAAAGGAGGGAGGAAGAGGTCTCATTAATATATATAACTTGTGCAAGTCGCAAGAGACCTCTATGAGAAAATACTTCCAAGAATCGAATGGGGAAATTCTTAAAAAAGTGGTAGCAGCAGACGCTGGATATACAGCCCTTAATTTAAAGCAAAACGGATTACCTAACATCATCCGCGCGCCGCCAAGTCAACAGCTTGTAACTTGGCAAGAGAAAGCTCTACACGGCAAATACCCTACTGCGCTCCAAAATCCACTCATAGATAGAGAAATGTCACTGAATTGGTTAGAGAAAAGGCAGCTCCACGCTGAAACAGAAGGTTTTATAATATCTATACAAGACCGTGTCATTAGAACTCGAAACTATGAAAAGGTCATCTTGAAGAGAAACGTGGAAGATGTGTGCAGAAAATGTAATTGTCCCGGAGAAACGATAGAACATATCACGGCGGGCTGTGGTGCTATGGCCCCCAACGCTTACCTGGGGAGACATAATCAGGTGGCTAAGATCATCCACAAGGAACTGGCCCATAAACTAGGGCTAAGGGAAAACCTCCCACCATACTGCCAATACTCACCCGAACCAGTCCTTGAATCCCCTGAATAGCTCTTATATTGGGACAGGCCAATAATAACGGATAGAACAGTAGATCACAACCGTCCGGATATTCTTCTTATCGAAAAAACCACCAAGAAAGCTTTCATAATCGATATAGGTTGCCCACTAACACACAACCTCTCTAAAACCGAATCGGAGAAGAAGACCAAGTACTCGAATTTGGCTATAGAGATAAAAAATATATGGAAGCTAGATAAAATTGACATAATTCCGATCATAATATCGGTGGAGGAAGCTATGACGAAAAATTTCAAGCCCAACTTGGAAAAACTGGGACTATCAGGTTATTTATACCAACTAATCCAGAAAAGCGTCATCCTCCAAACATGCCATATAGTACAGAAGTTTCTAAACAGTACAGGTTAAGATGAATTTCTTCTCTGTACTGTAAATAATACCAGCAATACCAACAAAAAGCTGTGAAAATTAACATTGAGAAAAATAATAATAATAATAATAATAATAATAATAATAATAATAATAATAATAAATGTCTTTATTTAGAATCTAAGAAAAAATGTTACAACCAATAGTTAAAGGGTAGTGGTATCCAACTACTGCTGCTCATACAACCACCACCATCTTGTACTCAGACTGAAAATGACAATGACCTATTGTTGAAACTTGTTCCCCAAAATCAAAATTTTAAAAAATAAGAGTGGATTAAGATTTTCGTCTCATTATATACTATAATATCACAGAACATGGACTACTTCCATAACTTTACAAATTAAACTTCTGTAACTACTAGGAATTAAAGAAATGTCTACCATATTTTATTGCGATTCATCCGAAGATGTTCCCTGATGTATTTTTCGATCACTCTGTATAAATAAATTGGATAAAGTGTTCCATGTTTAAATATTAAAAGTAGTATTTAAATTTCTGTCCCAAGACAATTTATATTTTTAATTGGATTATTGTCTTACTTGGGTGAAAATACCCATTCTACGTCAAATAGTAGCTTAAAAAATGTTTGTTTTTAATTACCTCCCAATTTTTGAGCCATTAAATATACACTTAAAATCTCATTGACCCCTCCAATCCTAGCCGCGTCAACCTGACAATATTCGAGGGCTCCCGCTTGCATGAACTGTTTAAAAAGTACTCTGTTACAGCACATTTCGCCAGTAGCTACTCCAATTCCCAAAGGCTTAAGAGCTTTCGCAATTTCGGCATGACCCAAAACATCATCTGGGCTGGTTGGTTCTTCAATCCATAATGGCTTAAATTTAGCCAATTGCTTCATCCAGTCAATAGCTTGTTGTACTTCCCACACTTGATTCGCATCCACCATCTGCAAATATATTTACTAGTGGTAGTGTCCCAAATAGCATACAATAACAAATAACGTTGTTTAAGTCTAAATAACTTTAAGTTGGAAAATGGGTAGAAATTGGAACCGCAATTGCCTATTTAAACGGAAAATAATTACTTAGTCCCGAGTTACAGACACAATAACGTTATATTTAGGTACTCTAAATGTGTCATATGAAGTAAGGTAGCAATATATACCCAGTTAAAGTCATATAAACAGACCACTCACTTAAAAAATGTCTATAAAGTATTTTCACTACAAAGTCGCTAGTCGACAGTAGCTAGAACTAAGGATTTACTAAAAATTCTTTGTTAAAGTAATTGTCATCAATGGGTGACAACCAACGAGTAATGGCCACATAACTGGGTGCTTTGGTATGACTTTGAAATTAGTAACATAGCAGTTGCCCTAATCGTAAAATGTTAGTATCTTTTACTTCATAAGAATACGGTAAAGAAGCGCTTACTAATAGATACTTTATATTAGAAAACCTATAGTAAGGGTTACTACAACATAGAAAAAATACTTTTAGGTGGAGAAATTATCTTTTATGGTAACAGTTTTGTACTCCGCTATGCTTTTTAAATCAAATATCCGATGTTATTTATGTAGAATAAAGAAATTGAGCTATTTTTAAATTTTACTTACATTTAATCTTCAATAGGCGCTCGTTTCTTGCCCGTAAGTACTAATATGAAAAGTACGGTTGCCTAAAGAAGCAATTTATATATATATTTTAACTTTTAGTGAGGAATATATTTTTATTAAAAAATAAGAATTGTGCAGGCGCGTTCACATTTAAAGAATATTTTTCATATTTTTATCAGTAAAGTTATATGCGTTAAAACATTTACCCTAGCATAGCTTTAAACATGCAATTATAAAACCACAATTAATAAGAACTTTAAAGTAGCAAATCGGCAATAATATTATAACTATGATGCCATAATATTGAAATTAATGTCAAACATTTTCTTTTAAAAAGGGAAAAAGATACTAACGTCCAATAAGGAAGTACCAGTTTCTATACTGTGACGTAGCAGTATAGGAACTATCTCTACACCGTTACGTCAAAAATAGTAACTGTGTAAGTCCCAAAAACGTTATGGGATCTAAATCGCTACCCAGAAATCATTCCCCAAATTAGTGAATACAACGTAGCGGATAAGTATTGAGACAGTAACAGTTATTGGTTGCGAAACACTATAAAGTCCAGACGTTAGTCGATATTACGTTCCTGCGTCGAAAATGTTAGTTGGGGTATAACTTTGACACTAGTTGTCGTTCCAAGTAACATCCTCTATGGCGTCTGTTTAAAGGTTTGAGACAATGACGTTTCTTGAACGGCAGTAGAGTTTTGGACTTGCATTGTCTTTATTTGTTTTGAATCACTATGTTTCAACTGGTAAGCATCTCCAGTCGCCAGTATTCACCTGAAGACGACTGGAGATGCTTACCAGTTGAAACGTAGTGATTCTAAACAAATAAAGACAATGCAAGTCTAAGAGTCTTCTACCATTCAAGGAAGAAACATCATTGCCTTCCACCTTCAAACAACTTATTAGTTGTTTATTACTTACCAAAGTTCTGTCATACCCGATAATACTTCTCAATAATTCACATCTTTTAATGTCGTCTTGTAAGTTTTGACCTACTTTTACTTTAAAGACTGTATAACCCATATCTACATATTTTTGTGCCAATTCACTGATTTTTTCATCTGAATATCCCAACCAACCTGGTAAGAAAATAAATGTTAATAAAAGCGAATTACAAAATATCATGGGAATTCTTAAAATGGAAAATTTTATCAACGTAAAAAATTTTTTTTTTTCTGAAGCGTCTTTGGTTCTCTCAAACAGTATAGAAGTGCAATACTGGTTTTAGTTTTATCCCTCTCTATTACGCTGCAAGTAAACAACTAAATTGACATCTAAAATCACCGCACCGCAATTTCGTGACCTTATTTGACCTGTCTGTATGGTATTATCAAGGTATTCTGCAATTTCGGTAGAAGTGAGAGAGATACAGTTCATCAAATAAATGACAATTTTACGTTTGTCCCGGGACCCCAAGTAGCAGAAGGCTGTGGCATTCTGCTACTCGGTTAGCGAGGAAGAGGTCGCCATTTGCCTTAGGGTCCCCCCTCAAAGACGTCTTTATTCTGTCTCACTCAATCTTTTTAAATTGTGTTCGGATTATAGTCTGGGGTCCGATGATCGGAAGATTTTATTTTTCAGCTTATTCAATTGACTTATAGTTTATCAGGGCTTGTGATCCATAGAAGCAAGAGAAGTACTGCAGCCCCTAAAATATTGGGTATAAGACCCCAATAAGTTATTATTTTAAATATTACTAGTATTTGCTATCGTCTTATGTAATTATTAAAATAATAAAGTAGCAGATTAAATCCATTACTTTCTAGATGATATGGCGGTGCCCGCACCTGCCGCGGCGACCGAAGAAAGTGCTGTGTGCTGCTGTAAGGTACCTAAGCAAACTATTAAAAAATAATTTTCAGTTAATAATAGTATTACCGAACTACCTATGAAAAACCTAACAACAAAAAATAAAACTTAACGCGATATTTTAACCCGGAAACATAGGTAAGATTATAAAAATTCTGAAAAATTGCTTCCCCTTCTTTAAATTTTACCGCACGCCCCTTTATATAAAAAATCCTGCTTGGTAAGAAAATATCAGCTTATTAATACCTGCTTGCGTAGTGTAGCAAGGGTATCCATTGTTCATTAATTCCTGAATTCTTTCTTCTTTGCCAACTTGTCCTCTTCGTAGTAAATCGAGAGCTTCCTCCTTGGTTATTACATTCGTCAAGTATCTAAAATCAATGCAGGAAAGAAGCATTTCAGGTTCCAAATCAGCCAAAATCCTCCAAACAGGTTTATTTAAAATCTTTCCCCAAAGGTCCCATAGGGCATTAATAATAGCAGCAGTTGCAAGATGAGTAACCCCCTTTTCTGGACCGATCTGTTAAAAATGGAATATCAGAAGCAGCTTTATACAGTTTTCCCATTTCTAAGCTAATATTATAAAGAGAAAGAGAGAGAAATATCAGAGATTAGTACTTACTTAAAGGAAACGTTTAAGGTAGACGTAGGCCCTAAAAAGTTTAGTAGTTTTTGTATGCATGCGGAGAGTGGTGAGTTACTGGCATTTGACCATGGTGGTCAGAGTTCGATTCTCGAAGAGGATATACGCTTAAGAAAAAAAAGTATGCCCGGAACTTTAGTGGATAAAAGAATGCAGTATGCTACTAGTGATTCTTAATATCGGGACCGAGAAGGGCGTCATGGGCCCCTGAGGGCGTAAAAGGATAACTAGTGCATACACGTGATTCAGATCCCACGTTAAGCTGTAAGTCCCGTCTGGCTGATATTATTACAATGGGCCTCATAGGCCTTAGTATACTGGCTCTTCCGCCAACCCCAGCAACAACAAAAAAAATGCATGCGACATCTTTTAAGAATTTTGATTACTAAGTAGCATCGTCCATTCGTCTAGATTATTTTTTTATGCTACATTACATTTTGCTACGGTATAAATGGTCTGGTTTAATTCATCTTATCAATCACGTCCGGGTACGCCCATCTGGAGGAGCATTTCGGTGATAAGATATAAGAAAGTAATGCTATATTTCCAAGTCGATGTGGTATAGATCGTCGTATGAGGACACCTTGGAAGTTTTCTCAGTCTGAATCCTTCAAGGTTTACGGATTTTAATGTTAATAATATAATAAAAATGAAACTTTTTTAGCTGTGTATAGAAGGCATTAAAATAAACAACATTTTCAAATACCTTTTTTCAAAAAACTTTAAAGAGTCGAGATACAGAAGTAAAAATTTTAAGTGCGGGCCTGGTTATCAAAACGTAGCTTGCTATACTGTATGTTGTTTGTCTTATCTCTTTTTAGTCATGCAATTTACGGGTCAGTGGTCAGTTTGTTATTTGGCAATCCGCTGCGGTGTGTTTTTCTGAAGCAAGTTAAATTAGTGACACGTGAAAATGGTAAAATTAGAAAACAATGAACTAGTAGATATGGTGATAATTTACGGTGAGTGTCATCAAAGTGCGGCTGCTGCTTCGAGATTATACGCACAACGCTTTCCCTTGCAGGCTCATCCTGCACCCAGAAGTTTTCTTAATGTAATTTAACAGGCAAGTTAGGCAGAATCGTATTTGATCCATAGTGTAATAAATGAATGTAAGTACCCTATTTTTGAGTTTTTTAAAAATAGGTATTTGAAAATGTTTATCTTAATGCCTTCTATACACAGCTAAAGAAGAAGTATCAACTTAGGAATCACCCTGTATTGAAAATACATAACTTTGGCTTTATTTAACTGTTCTTGTAACTCTTAACTTTTCGAAATCACCATGTATACACAAACGCACACCCTGTTAGTAAAAAATATTTGATCTAATATAAATAATATTATACCTCCATTATTATTAATTACAGTAACAATGTGTTTGTAGAAGACGTCATTCATGTATACAGGGTGTTACAAATTCGTGTGCGTACATGCGGATCTTGAAAACGGTAAAAGATACGACGATAATTAAATTGAGACAAAGTTGAATATTTTAGAGCTTAATAATCTGTCAAAATAAAATTGTAAATATTCCAAATGTCTCCGTAAAAAAACAAATTTTCTTTTTTAGTTTTTTAATTTTTTACGCCTTATTTTTCTAAGGAAACAAACCAAAGCTACTTTTTAATAGCCGTTTTTTTATGCTCTACAAGAAGGCGCTATTAGTTTCCAAATTCGACGTTTGGTTCTTTAGATACCATCAGCAAGTAACATTTTTCTTTAAATACAGTTTTAGGGACTTCTAAGCTTTAAAAATTTGAAACAATTCGAAGGTTTCTAAGTTTTTACTTTTGATTGTCAAATAATACATTCCAAATTAGCTTTTTAGATTATTACAGTTCTGAACCACTAAAAAAAAAGAAGATTTGCGTTGATTTATATATTAAATGACCATATTTTATGTAATAATAAAATTGACTCATCATATCTACAAATTAAATTCTATGCTCCGAGCATACATCTACGACCAAAAAACAATTTATTTTACTTGTATATCCCAAACACAAACATTCTATACAAATCCCCAATACACAGCATGTGCACAAGTTACCATTCATTGTCTAACAAAATAGATTTATTTTTTACAAATAAAAATGAAATTAAGAAGATAATACTGGGTATTTAAAAATAGTATAGTTATAGGATAACTAGGCTAAGTAGATTGTCTTATAAATAGTATGTTATTACTGCTGGACAATTAAAGCTATTTTATTTATTTATTTATTCATATTATTATATTGGATTCAGTAATAATCAGCTAAAAAAACGTTTTAAATTTGTGTTGTGGTTTTACTATTTTTTTTATTGAGATATGTATTCTAATAAGAAAGGATGGTTACTAGATAGTAGTTACTATTATGTTTTTCAAATTTTGGTCTCTAATCTTAGAATTTCTGTTTTTGACTTGGAAACACGGAAGCAATGTAACTTCTTTTTCGGTTTTATAATAGTGCGAGGAGGAATTAATAATAAAAATAACTACTCCCCATCGCTTAAAATTTATACGGTTTTATTGACCTGCTGAATTTAACCTTGAATGTAATCATCTCTTACTTCCTTGAGAATTTTATTTAAATAATAAACGGCTTGAACATAATAGGTTTCTGTAACTTAATTTCAATATTTAATCCCAAAAGTAATAATTTCTAGGGCCGTAATTGTAGTCCCTAAAACCGAATTAAATATTACAGATGTGTAATTAAAAGTTTTTTGACGGGGGTATTTTAGGAACGAAACGTCGAATTTGAAAACTAATAACGACATATCTTGTAGAGCATAATAAACTTTTATGAAAAATGCTTTTTGTTTTTTTCCTAATGTCAAAAATTAAGGCGCAATATAATAAAAATCAAACCTGAAAATGTTCATTATCTACTAATAATTTTATGTTTCTTCAAAAATATACCAGACGTTCTATTTAAAATAAAAAAGGTAGTATTCTTCCTGAATAACCCTGTTCAATAGAGAACTTAAAATAAAATTTGAAAAATAAATCAAGCGCAAACTAATATCAACTACAGTTCACAAGAAAATATTTTTTTAATCCTGCGGATTAAATATAACAAGTGATTAAAGTATGCTCATATGTCAAACCTTACCACAATTTCTACATGACGCGAGAGCGGGCTATTTATCATACTATGTGACATCACACGGCGAACTTTAATTATTTATAAAAGATTAGGGAGTGGTTAAAGACGTAATATTTTGCGTATAGTATTTTTAAACAATAAAAAAATATATGAAAGTTTTCTATTACAAAAAATTACATAGTAGTTCTTGAAATGTTTGGAATCTTCCAGACTTTTTGACGTTCTTTATAGGTATGAAATAATAAATTTCATTTATTTTGAACGCAGTGAAAAAATTATATTTTTTTTACCCATCTCATTTGACTCTCACTCGTCAACGATCTCCAGAAAGTACCAAAATCCTTGTAAATATCCGTAACAACTTGCCCAACAACCAAATAGCTTAGCGAGTTAGCAGCAGCAACGACCACTTCGGTACCCCTTCCAAGTGTAAAAGTCAATCCGTGTCCTTCGATTCCTGATGCAATTTTAATTGTTACGTAGGCGCAGGAATAATCTGGATCAGGGTGCTAAAAATTATATTAAACCTTAGTGTTTATTCAGGAAGTTCGAGAGTTAATCGGGATATGTGTACTTTTTGTTTTTCAACTCATTCAGGGACTCCTTACCAACTTTTTTGTTTACATCGCTAACTTGATAATAGGGGGTCATTGTTCTGAATTATGTTGACCGTTAGTTTCAGTGATGGTTGGTAAGAAAAGTGCACATTTTTTTAAGTATAGAGTTAATTCTAAACTCATTTCATGGAACATGCTTAAAAAGTTAACCCGATTCCGCTAGCTCGGCATCCCATCCGCGATTGAGTCGTCACTTGCAATTGGGATATACTTTCAATAAAGATTTAAAGATACATTTCGCTTACATTAAGAGGTCTTACATGAAAAGATGTATTTCTTAAATAAATTGCTTAATTAGTATAGTACGGCTGTTGAAACAAGAGAAATCGCCTTTGTTTCAAGAGAACATCGATTTTTTAAGGTACCTAGTCGTGTTTTTTAAACTAAGAACTTTTCTCTTGTAACAGCAAAAGTTCTTTTACACAAAGATATGTTCTCTTAGCAAGAATAATTAACGTTCAAGAGAGTTCACTATTTTGGCCAAGAGCACAGAGTGTAGTTTTCCATCTATAATATTTTTTACTTTTTTTTGACACCCCGTATACATACAGGGTGATTCCTAAGTTGATAATTCTTTTTTTAAGAAAAATTCTGGGTGCAGGATGAGCAAGGGAAAGCGTTCTGCAGATAATTTCGAAGTAGCAGCCGCACTTTGACGACACTCACCGTAAATTAGCACCATATCTACTAGTTCTTTTACCATTTTCATGTGTCACCAACTTAAAATTAACTTGCTTCAGAAAAACACACCGCAGCGTATTGCCAAATAACTGACCACCGACTCGTAAATTGCATGACTAATAAGAGATAAGACAAACAACATAAAGCGTAGCAGGCTACGTTTTAATGACCATGCCCGCACTTAGATTTTCTACTTCTGTATCTCGCCTATTTTTAAGTTTTTTGAAAAAAGGTATTTGAAAATGTTGTTTATTTTAATGCCTTCTATACACAGCTAAAAAAAAGTAACAACTTAGGAATCACCCTGTATAATATACTGCAGTGATAAGTGTGATCCTTTGATACTTTTTAAACAAAGCAAACTGTATGTAAGTACCAAGTTGCAGAAAATCGCAGATACACATCTTTGAGCTTTTAATTAAATATAATTTATCTATTAACAACATGAGGGATTAAATATATAAAAAATTACCATTGCATCAGATCCATCGGACTGTAGGGATGTGGGAAATCTTATATCCTTAACGTCAAAAGAAATCACTTTTAGATTTTCGCTCGTGCTGCTCATTTTTTTTTTCTTTGGTGGGCTCAAGTCACGTATACTGGTATTGAAATCTCTATACTAATAAACTCTTAACCTGGGTTAGATAATTTTTTTCTATTTATAATTTATTTCCAAACTGGTTTAAATGATAACATTTTATCTGTGCTTATAATAAGCTTAACACTTTTGGTAAATAAGTGAAGAGTTTAAAGTTAGATAAGCATTTCTTGTGAAATTGACTACATATTTTTCATGCCCAACAACAAATCGTTATAAATATTATCTACTATTTAAATTTAAAACAACATTCAAAATTTTAATCATTTAAACACAGACCATGTCACGCCACAAAACTGCCAATTTATACTTATAGTTATAAGTGTAATGAAGGGCTGGGTATGCTTTGATCGTGTCCAACTTTGACTAGTTATCGCTCCATGTAACATCCTCAATGGCTTTACTCCTTAAACTATTGAAAAATAAAAGGAAACTCGTCGTAGTCGACATTGACTAATTACCGTGGAGGAAAACCTACCAGTATGCACGTTTGGTTTGCAGTAATGTTAATGTTAGTGTTGGAAAAAATCGGATTATTTTAATAATCGAGTAGGTACTCGGTACTCGAGTGATCCCAACACTACACTGTTTTAGTTTGCATATATCATAACGTTATAATACATCCATAATATACTATAGGTACCATGTCAAGCCAACCTATTATGTTTTAATTTGAAGAAGTAGGCATACTTGAAGTGAAGTGGCAAGTTAAATGGGGATAAATAACACTCAAAGTCAACCTTCACTAAGATATTTTTAATAAGAAATGGTTTACTTCGTTCTACGTTTCGAACGTATAAACGTTCATCTTTACGAGAAGTATAGGAAATTGTAAGTGATACCCTCATAGAGCTTTTGAGGAAGTTATATTATTGAAGGAAATGATGCTTACAAAGAAGTAGGAGAGAAAAATACTACCAGGTTTTAAAGATAAAATTAGGGGAGAGTGATTGTTAAATGGTATTTTAGAGTGACGAATTGAGAAACGTTATGTGAGAATGATATTGTAAAATGAACAGCAACTTCAGTGGTGGAATATATTGTTGAAAAATTATTGGTAAATGGAGAAAATGAAATTATGTGTATTGGCAAGACAGATGTATACTATTGCTGTTGTTACACATGTGACTCAAAAAAGCGCCACAATAAAAATGTAGTGTTTTTAAATGGAACACCCTATATATTCTTGCATTTTTAAATTATACTTAGAATTCTACACTCATTTTATATAATACACTATATGTCTAAATTCAATTGTTTTTAAGATATTGACATTTAAATAATAAATAACTAACTAAAAACAATATAATTTAGACAAGTAGAGAGTTATATAAAATATTTGTAAAATCCTGAGTATATTTCAAAAATGCAATAATATACAGGGTGTTCCATTAAAAAAAAAATACATTTTTTTTGTTGCGCCTTTTTGAGCCACTCTATAGGATCAAGAATAATTTTACGTTATAACTTACTTACTGCCCTTCAACTTTTATGATAACAGAAGAAGAGTTTCCTTTCATTTTGTCAGATCCATCCCTAGACGCGTTTCGCCATATCATTGCTCATCATTAGAGCTAGGATCCGACAAAGGAAAGGAGTAACTTAAAACTGCTTTTAGCAGTATTTGGTGGAGCACACCAGTAAGATTTTGCACAGAGCGATTTCTGTGTCGTTGTTAGACACTTTTATGTTAACGTTTTTGTATTGGCGGTTTTGTCACTGTCTAAAAACTTCATTTTGAAAAACGTCGTATGCAAATGTAACGTAAAAAATGCGCTTTTTAAGGTTTCAAGTATCAATCCCCAGCTCAAATTAATGCGGTTTAAAAAAGGTGTAGGTCGGATTAGGGCAGTTTTGCCGTAATTCTTATAAAATGTTTTCCGTCACGATAACAACATTTTCCAGGTCTATGAAGAAAAAAATAATAAACTTCGTTAAAATTAATTAAATTCGAATTGTCCGAATGCTGGCCCTTATCCCAACAATTTATCATTGGAGATGGCATTTAAATGTGCCTCATTTGTCATTTGTGGAGAATTGTGTACCTCCGCTCTAAAACTAGTCAACTTCCTAACTATGCACATTTATCAGATATGAAAATATTAACGTTGGTTAGCGCCATCATTTTGTTGAAATTACGACCCTATTTTAAATTCGGTTTGAATGTGGAATTGCAGATAGAGCAAAATAAAGCACACGTTGATTAAATATTAACACTAGCATGTTTGCATTGTAAATAGAGTATACAATCATGATAAAGGATATAAATAAGTTATTACCTGAAATTAAAATATTTAACAGGACTATAAACCTTTATCATACCGGGTGTCCGCGGAAGGTGGCTCGCCCCTATAACTTTTTTGTTTTTAAAATTAGTGCAATTAAATTTAGAGGATTAGTATATGACATAAAACTAAATTTTTTGACAGGTAATTCAACTTTATGGAGCTTCCGGTGTCACTAAACTGATTTTTTTTCTGATATGAATATATGAATACGTTTAATCATGGTGGCTCATTGGATTAGGAACAAAGGTAACTTTATTACGATTAATTTAATACCACACACTAATAGGGTTTAAACAACATAAATAGGAAGACAAAAATCACAAAGTCATGGTCTCAATCATTTAATAAAAAACTAAGGTGACATGTTTCGCTCTCTACGGAGCATCATCAGACCTAAAATTGTATAGAGGTGTGACCCACATTACATTTTAATACTATTTAACAGCCTACCTTCATTAAAACCAATAAATGAAATAACACATTAAAAACAAGACGAGTACCATGTCAAAACAAACAAGTTACGATTAATCTTAAAACTAACACAAAAAACGACAGTTATAAAAGCGGGTAGAAGGGAGAGTGAAGCAACCATACAGGAGAATACGACTAACCAAGCTAAGGCCAAGCGTAGAAAAAGCCAAAATATATAAACGAAGAAGTCCCCCCGCCCAATATTGTTGTCAATCTGCCACACCAATTTAGGCGAGAGAACCAGAACAGGTTATAAAATATTCAATAATTTAATTTAAGTTATTAAAAATAAGATAAGGTTCAAAGTTGAAAACTTCATTAACGCAATTAAGGACTGGGCTCTTTTTTGCCCTAGTAATTTCAAGTTTCTCTAGTAAATCTAATTTTTTGCTCTTATCACATTCATGCAGTATGTTTACGTTTTCAGATGTTGAAAATTGATGTCCCGAATCCAACAAATGATTTGCAAAGGCTGACTTGGTGTTAGATATATCCGTATTCTGGTATTTATTAACTAAACTAAGATGTTCATGGACCCTAGTGGAAATTTTTCTACCTGATTGACCTATATATACAGCAGGGCAGTCAGCACAATTCAAGGAATAAACGCCAGACTTAGATAGTGGATTAACTTTATCTTTTATTTTAACTAAATGTTGTTTTACAGTGTTAACGGTCTTAAATCCAAGTGAAATATTAAAAGGTTTGAAAAATTTTGCTAATTGTAAAGATATATTTCCAAAAAATGTTAGAGACCTATAATTGCTTGGGTTGTTTACTGTATTCTGATGTAAAATATTATAAGATAATTTGTATTTGTTGACAAATTTATAATAAATTTTATTAATTAACCTAGAGGGAAACCCATTGTTTATTGAGATTCTTCTTATTATGGAAAGTTCTTTATTAAAAGCCTCTCTAGATAGGGGTAAATTGAATAATCTGAAGAAAAAAGCTTTGAATGATGATTAAATGATTGAGACCATGACTTTGTGATTTTTGTCTTCCTATTTATGTTGTTACTTTGGTCTCTTTGAGAAAATGGACGATTTTTTCGAATGGGTTTAAACAAATTATCATTACAAATCTTTAAAAATGTAACGTTAGAACTTTTCTAAAATGAAGCATTTTTTACGAATAAAATACGATTTAAATTGATTGAGTAGCCTATATGACCAACCCAAATGATAAAACAAAAACCTTAAGGTGTCTTGTAGAAAATTGACATGTCGACATCTTATTAATTGTACGCTGCTTCTGCAAAAGTAAATTAAGTCATTATTTGTGTGTCTTAGATCCGATTGTACAATAAGAGCTTAAGTAAGAAGAAGCTTTTATTCCTCAGTTAAGTTGTCAATTTTCTAGGCTTAAACCAAGTTATTAATGACTAATGAAATATAACCCAAATAAAACAAACCTTATAAATTATTTTTGACTCCAAAATTTCTGGTAGGTACCTACCTAATATTTTAAAGTTATGAATGCGAATGATGAGGTTGAACACTTTCTAGAATTAACAGACGAATCGGATTTTATGGATGTACTAGGAGCTATAAAAAACGCTCGAAGACGGCACCAAAACTACAGACCGACCTGATCATATTCAAATTTTCGTAATTAAATTTAGTCTCATTCTATTTTTTCTTTATTAGTAAATATTATCCTTTTTTTATTTTGCAAAATATCTTTAAACTTCTTAAGGTGTCTCATTTAAAAATAGAAAGTTCATGTCACTTTCGGTTATACGTTCCTTAAAGTTGAGTCACACCTTAATGTTTTTTCAATTGTGTTGGTCTTAAATTATTTTATGCTTATAAAAATTATATCTATATTGCCGTATAAAACTTAAGTAAGTATATACTTTTATTACCTATAAAATATCATTCCTACCTAAGTCGTTCTAGTGTGGTTATTTCTGTTGCATTTATATTCACTCAATAAATGTTTCCCTAAAATAATAAGACAACCACTTGGAATTATTTTCTGCATCGCTTACCCACTTTCCGCATCCACACTCTGCCGTCGGCGACGTTAATGGATCAAAGCGTGAAGATTTCCGTGCCCTTTGTTTACTGCTACGCTGCTCCGTGCCGCCGCATCCAGAAAGAAATTATATGAATAGATATTAAGCTAGTACTGGTGCATATGTGCCTTTCTTATATATCAATTAATTTTAATACGGCCAACGTCTATCTTCATTTTAACTGACTGTACGGTTATGTATTATTGAGTCTTAAATATTTTATGTCATACCAGTACATTATTGTGTTTTATACTTTGGATACCACCCACATAATTGATTACTTTATGCCCGTGCGGGCATAATGTACACATTGCGCGGGCATAATGAAGCAAAAAACAGGGTAAAAATAAAAAATTGGTAAATCAAATTAAATTTTTTAAAAATATTTGTTATTTAAAACGAACTGATATGACATAAAATTTTGTATGTACCACGGGTACTAATAGATATATACCCTCGGGCGACTTAAGAACCCTCGGGCCAGAGACCCTCGGCTTTGTAACAATGTCACCCTCAGGGCATAATCATCTACTTAGTACCCGTGGTACATAAATAACTAATATAACAAGTTATCATAAATAACGAAACTATGGAAACGACAATCCTACAGCAACCGATTGGATTATAGGACATAGGATGTTCATTTTGTATATAGTACAACCACACTGAATATGACAGCTCAATTGAACGCCATGAAGTCAAAAAGTTTGTTACCAAACTGTAAAATCAATTTAACAATCGAAAGATACAAAATAAAACCATCATTTTGTCACAAGTTAGTAAACTTGAGTTTTGTATAATGGGTGCCCACACAAAATGAAGGGGTTAGGTCCAGCGCTGGAGTCCGGTAAGGGACGGGGGGGGGGGGATTTTTTTAAATTGTTAAGTAGTGCCCGAGGAGCTCACGGCGAGGGAGAACCTTTTTTTAAAAACTAACTTTATTTCGGCAATACCCACTCTAAAATCATTGGGACCGTGTGTCCTCCCTTTGCGAATTTCCTGGCGCCGCACAGTAATTCAGATTGCAATTCTAGCTGGACAAAATTATCTTGTGTTAAGGCCTTTTTACATTGGGTGCAATTGCAAGAAAAATGGCCTGGAAGCATGCGCTTCGACGACGTTTTAATCAGCTGATGCACGTTTTCCCATTTAAAACCTGCATCAGCTGTTTAAGACGTCGACAAAGCGCATGCTTTCAGGCAATTTTTTCTTGCAATTGCACCCAATGTAAAAAGGCCTTTAGTCAGTTACTTATTGAAGAAATTTATCTTCATGTATTTTTTAGTCATTTTAGTCAAATTAGGTTATACATATACAGAGTTATTCAGAATTGGTCAGCGTAAATGAATACATTTATATATGTTGTTGACTTAATTCGTTACCTACATACAATTATTAAAATACATGGTGTTTTAAAATCCATCAACAGTTTATTTTAAAAACAAACCTGTAAGTTTTGCAATTGTGACATTGTTGGTTGAAATTTCTTGCTCTGTTTCAGCACGTTAATCAAAACAGCACGCTTAATGGATATGCGTCTCTCTAAAAAAGAAGCGAACACTCTGTAAAAGGCAAAAAAGGCAAGCAAAACAAACGCCATTGCATAGCATAAGGGTGGCCCATTTGTCTGACAAAGTAATATACCGTCTCTACTAATAAAGATATCAAAAAAAAGTTTTTATAAAAGTTGTGAGGTATAAAAAAATATATGTTCTAAAATTACTTTTAAACATACAGGATGGTCCAGAAAAGTAGGACAATAAAAAGATGCATTTTTTTAAATGGAACACCCTATATATTTTAGCATTTTTTGTCTCCTTACAAAATTGTCCATATGACGCCATATTTAGTTTTTTAATTTTTTGCAACGTTGCCAAACAAAATGCAAAATTCTTAAAATTTTGGAAAAAACATGATAGTAAAAAATTACCTGTATTTCTCAATAAGATTATCGAAAATCGAAAATTTCTTGTAAACTCTTAAGTTTAGGGATAGATAAACTGTCTTAAATCTTTAAATACCGAAAATTTTGTACAGGGTGTTTTCTGTTGACATCCAAATATACAAAATTTTAAAATACAATAACTCTGTTTTTTCAAATGAAACACCCTATATTTATTAGGCTCGTCTGATAGATATTGTAAGTATCTTTTATTATTGTTAAGTCATGCCTATACCTAAATTTACTAGTTTTGGCAATATTTCGATTTTTATTTAAATTTTGGTGAAAAAACTATAGTTTTTATTTTTCTAGTAAGTCATGACCAGCAAAGTCAAAACAAATGTAATTGAATATAATGTCATATTTATAATTATTATATTTATATTTATAATGTTTGTAAACTTATTTTCAATATCCAGTTGCGTAATAAAAACAAAATTTTATTAAATTAAATAAATACGTAACTAACTATGGTTATCAATTTGTTTTAATGTGGGATAATATTTAATTACATTTGTTTTTAGTTTGCTGGTCATGTGTCATATTGCCAAAACTAGTAAATTTAGGTATAGGTATGACTTAACAATAATAAAAGATACTTACAATATCTATCAGATGACCCTAATAAATATAGGGTGTTTCATTTGAAAAAACGGGGTTATTGTATTTTAAAATTTTGTATGTTTGGAGGTCAACAGAAAACACCCTGTACAAAATTTTCGGTATATATAATAATCTTATTGAGAAATACAGGTAATTTTTTACTATCATGTTTTTTCCAAAATTTTAAGAATTTTACATTTTGTTTGGCAACGTTGCAAAAAATTAAAAAACTAAATATGGCGTCATATGGACAATTTTGTTAGGAAACAAAAAATGCTAAAATATATAGGGTGTTCCATTTAAAAAAATGTATCTTTTTATTGTCCTACTTTTTTGGACCATCCTGTATGTTTAAAAATAATTTTGAAACATATATTTTTTTATACCTCACAAGTTTTATAGAAACTTTTTTTTGATATCTTTAATAGTAGAGACGGTATATTACTTTGTCAGACAAATGGGCCACCCTGTAGATCCAAAACAACATATTTTAACGAATTATATTTAATAACTTTTAATAACTTAAAAGTGCAAGCTTTCCATTTTTGTGATTTTTAAAAACTTTGGTAACATTTTGCCTGTGTAGCAAAAAGCTGCTATTAGAAGAAAAAAATATATGTTACAAGTAAATACCCGGCAAAATAACATCCATTTTCCAAATATTTGTTTACTTTGAACCAGGATGCACTCAAGACACATTGCAACTGACTACTAACTATAAGCAATTACGTTGTCTAACCGACCCACCGCATAGTGGCGACTCACCGGACCGGCCTGCTATGACTTGCCCTTGAAGTTTTGACTAATAAGGGTTAGTTTTATAAAACTATTTCTAGTAGTTTAAGTTGCCTGGGTATTGTGCTTTATAATTTTAGTTAAATTAAATAATTTCGCACACTAAAAAAAAATAACTTCTGTCCAGTTAGAAGTAAATTTGGAATCACTGTGCGCCGCCGCTGGGTGGAATAAACACTCGCGTATTTAAAATTGTAATTGTTTTACAAACTTAAAAGTTCCCTTATTTTTAATTATTGAACTTGCCATTAGGCATTATTTAACGGATAATTTTGTACATAGTGTCTCTAAAAAATGCGATTTCAATTGACCTGCAGCCGAGTACCTAATTAAACTATGTTCGGAATTAGTGGCGACTAGTGGCTGATATAAATGAGGATGCTAAGATCGAAAGTAGTAACTTTAAACACAGGGGGCTGTATCAAGAGGGAAAAGCTCCGCAGGCAAAAAGTTCCCTCAACTTCTATCTAATTTCGTAAATTAAAATTAGATTGAGTATTTTTTTCTCTAAATTAAAGTCTCTATATTCACACTTTGTGATTTGCGTTAAACTAATTTAAGGGTTTAGCCCTACTGGTCATGAAATCTCGCGTTTGTTACGTGTAAAATAAAACTGTTAGTTTTTTTAAGTTACTTTATTTAGAAAACCCTTCAGATTCGTCTTGTCCTCGAAACCCGGAGGCCTGAGATGATAAATATATAACAAAACTAATTAATTTTGTTAAGATTTGACGATGTTCTCTAACCTTATTACCAGGCCCGCGTCGTACATAAGGGCAAAGTCGTGTGGTACACGACGGCGCCGAGGCGCCGAAAAGCCTTAAAACTCAAAAGTAAAAAAAAGATAAAGCAACAAACAACATTGTCAAAACAAAATTTATAATGATAAAAAAAACAGTAAGGAATTGCTAGCTATTACATTGTTTTTTATTTGTTTATTATTTTATTTTTTCTCTTTGAGACGAGGGAACCGAATTTCTCGAAAATAATATATTTTCCAAATGAGAGTACGCAATAATAGCATTTATTCGATCGAATACGTAGCATGATAACATGAATTGTGTAAACTCAAACAAATCTGATTTTATTCATGTTTGAGCTTGAAATTTGGCTTGCAACGAGCCAACGAGCGGACAAGCGTTTTTTTCCTGTCTGAGCTTGCAATGTACGAAACTTTATATATTAAGCGCTGCATCGGTCGCGATTTCATTTGTTGCCAGATGCTCGATCGATAATTAACTTAGCGAAGTGAAAAGGTGCATGGGGTAAAAGATATATGTTTTTGAAACTTTAGTTTTTTGTAGTTTTACAGATTTGTGTTTTGTGTTGTGAATTAAGGTGAGTTTATCTAAAATTTATTTTTTATTTTAGATTTATTAAAATATTAAAAGCCAAAAACTTGCATCTCAAAAATCATTTTATATTTCATTATATAAACATCACTGTTAATTGAAGTAAATTTAAACAGAATAATTGATAAGCACTAATATAACTATTTATAAAAATTTATAAATTTTGAAATAAATAGTGTTGAGAAAATATTTTCGAGTTTGAGTTTGAGACGTCGAAACATTTCCATTTTTCATGAATAATTTGTCAAGTTGTTTACTTACGTAGGTATTAATTTCTTTACAGTATACAGGATGTCAGAAAAAAAGAAGAAATTGTCTGGATACCAAAATTTGATGAATAAAAGAAAAAGAGAGGAAGAACTGGAAAAACATGTCAAAATTACGCATTTTTTTTCAAAACCCGAGTCTACTTTGCCAAATATTAATAACAACAATAATACAGCTGAATCCCAATATACTGAACCTGTACTTGAAACAAGTATCAGCAGCAGACAAGAAACTGATCTAGAAAGCAAACCATCAACATCTTCAAGTTCCGCTGATAATGAGAAATCAACACCTTCAAAAATTACCAGAACGGAAAATATGAGTCAACTTTCGAAAGATGCAGCACTATGGCCAAAGAAATTACGTCCTAATAATATTCAAGAATTAGTAGAACGTAGCCCTGCTCATTATCAAAACAAAAAGGATATTTATCCGAGAGATAGTTCGGAGTCGGGGCGTAAGTTTTCCAATAGTTACTTCTTTAGAATTTTACCGAACAAAGAAAAAATTGAGCGTTTTTGGTTGTTGTATTCCGAAACAAAAAATTCACTTTACTGCTTCTGTTGTAAAATTTTTAATGACAGCGATTTGAAATCTGTTCGCCTTAGTGATGAATCTGGTTACAATGACTGGCAGCATTTAAGTGAACATTTAAACATTCATGAAAAGAGCAAGTTACATATCGAAAATGTTCTAAAATTGCTAGATCTTTCTAACCGTTTGAATAAAAATGAAATAATTGATTCTGAAATTCAAAATGTAATAAACAGAGAAACTAAATACTGGCAAGCTGTTATAGAAAGAATTTTCTACGTGATTCAGTTTTTAGGTGAGCAAAATTTAGCTTTTCGTGGAAGTAGTAATAAGTTGTTTGAGAAAAATAATGGTAACTTTTTAAAATGCATAGAAATGATTTCCAAATTCGACCCGATTATGTCAGAACATACAAAACGCTCTCAAATAAAAGATCACAAAAACTATCTCGGGGATAAAATACAAAATGAAGTAATCAACTTGATCGGTGAAAATATCAAATCCAAAATTTTAGAACTAACTAAAAAGGCAAAATATTATTCCATATTATTAGACTGCACTCCTGACTCTAGTCACCAAGAACAAATTTCAGTTTGTATAAGATTTGTTAATTTAAAGAACACGGAAATTAGTATAGAAGAACATTTTTTATTATTTCGTCCTATAGATGATGTGTCGGGTGAAGGCCTAACAAAGTTTCTTTTGTCGGCGTTAGAGAAAGAAGGCTTAAATATCAACGACATGCGGGGTCAGGGTTACGACAATGGGGCAAATATGCGTGGTAGGCATAATGGTTTACAAAAAAAAATTTTTGATTTGAATCCGCGAGCTTTCTTTGTTCCTTGTTGCAATCATAGCCTAAATTTAGTCGTCAATGATGCCGCAAAATCGAATACTTTGAGCATCAATTTTTTTTCTTTAGTTCAAGAACTGTTTGTATTTTTTTCAGCTTCTACTAAACGCTGGTCAATTCTGAAATCTAATTTATCTAATGTAACAAATTTGACTTTAAAACCTTTATCGGATACTCGATGGTCTAGTAGAATAGACGCAATAACTCCTTTAAGGTATCAACTTGGGGAGGTTTATGATGCTCTGTTTGAAATAAGCGAAGGAAACTTTGAAAATAACGTAAAAAATTTGGCTGCATCGTTGGCCAAAAAATTTTCAAAATTTTGAGTTCATTTGCATTCTTATATTGTGGTATAATATTTTAAGTTAACATTGTTAGTAAAATTATTCAAAAACCGAACTTTGATGTTGCTCAGTGTTATAATCATTTAAATAATTTGAATAATTTTTTGAAAGCTTACCGCTCTGATAAAGGTTTTAATGATCTTTTGATTGATGCTAAAGAAATAGCATCCAGCTTAGACATAGAACCTACATTCAAAAAACAAAGAGGTCTAAAACCGCGAAAAAAAAAAAAAACATTTTGATTATGAATGTGACGATGAACCGATCCAGGACGAAACTTTAAAGTTCAAAGTTGATTGTTTTTTTAATGCTCTAGATGTAATCATAACATCAGTGGATGAGAGATTCAAATTACTTTCTTCTTACTCTAATAATTTCGCGTTTTTATGGAATATTGATAAATTTAAAAATTATTCTGAAAACGAACAATTAGAATTATGTCAAAAAGTAGAAAATTTATTAAATGACAAAACTCGCAATGAACGAGACATAACTGCCGTGGAACTTGTTAAAGAATTGCAATATTTACAAAATTTTGATGAAAAAGTTATTACGTCTCCAGAAGAAACTTTAAATTATATAACAATTAACAACTTAGCGGATTCTTTTCCTAATACGAGCATAATACTTCGTATTTTATTAACAATGCCGGTTTCGGTTGCTACCGCAGAACGATCTTTTTCAAAACTCAAAATAATAAAAAATTATTTAAGATCGACCATGGGGCAAAACCCACTAAGTAATCTTGCTATCATTTCAATAGAATCGGACCAGCTAAAAGAATTAGACACCGAAGATTTAATTAAACAATTTGCAAAAATTAAAGCACGAAAAGCTCAATTCACTTAGCTAAAATATTAATAACAATACCTAATACCTCGATATTAACCTTAAAAAGGTGACATGTTGCATTATTAAAATAATATATTGTTTTGTTTTTATTTGTCGATCAGTTTCGTCCTGTGATATATAAACGAGTATTTTTTATGTTTTAAATATTTTTTTTATTTCTTGTGCTTTTGTATCATATATTACATTTGAAACTAAAATACAAAAATGTTGAGTTGTAATACTGTTAGAATATATTTCTGTTTTCTATAAGTTTATAATTATGTTATGTATCTCAATGAGAAAATACTTGTATGGCTTGTACTTGTAAAATATAAAAATAAATTTATGAATATACTTTTTAAAATTATTGTTCAATTCAATAGTGGATAATAATACCTAACTTAACCCGTATCTGTACTCACATATGAATGTTGAACGAATTTGGGGCGTTATTTTAAATTTGCACAAGGGCGCCAAAAGTGCTAGGCGCGGGCCTGCTTATTACTATTATGGTTTTCTGTCTCACATAAGTGTAATCGAGCGGATTCAATAACATTATAATTGGTTTTCCCAATAACTTAAATTTAACACTTTCCAGTAAACCATAATCATTTTTAATAATGGTCTGTTTTTCACTATAAGTTTGTCATCGTAATTTAGAGAATAAACGAGGTGGTCAGGAAATATTCCACTACATCACGGTTTAACTAAATTAAAGCTCGGCCACTCATATTTAAATTATATATAGACAATCCAAAGTACCACTAAACGGTTAAACTAAATAAAAACGTCGAAAACTGTAAAATTTAACCTAAATAATAAACAACGGAAATGCGCGAAAGTCGTTCACGAGACACCTGCAATTTTGGCAATTTCCATTAAAAACGTGTTGTCTTTCATACAGATAGCAAGCAAGTGGGATAAATCTCACACTCATGATTGGTTGGAGGCTTCATTCCTGCCAACGTTGCCATATATTGCCGATTATTGTACTTAAATGACGAGAAGCTGCTATTTCTCTCGCTCATTTCGTCCTAACCGTAGCGTATTACTGATAAACTATGGAGGCATAACAGCCAGAAGCCTCATGCGCGATTATCAGATTGTAAAGAAAATATCAAATAAGGAACTACGTTCTATTTAAAAAAAAAATATGCTTGCTGTAAATCAAAAGTTATTATTTAATACCAAGAAAATGTTAAGAAGGGTAAGAATTACTGAGGAGGCTATTATTATCAAAAATTATTTTAAAAAATTGATTTGGTTCAAATTTTAATGTAGTTTGAAAGAAAATGTCTCTATATTTTCCACTAAAGCATGAATGAAACACAATTGTTATATATTTTTATGTTGTAGTTTACTATAACAGGACACCTATATAATATACCTTTAAACAGATAAAGCTTTTGACTGCGAGCAGCGGGTTTCACAGTATAAGGTTTACGAGGACTATCATTAATCATAAAATTAATAGCTTTCAGATAAAAGCGATATAACTAGACAAGGAAATTATTACTCGACACCTTTACGAGTATAGCATTGTTTTAATGACGAGGTTTCATTAATAAATATTGAATTTTCTGGGTGGCGTAACTAGCGATGTCCAATGTGTACCGGGTGGTCAACTAAGAATGACCGCCGGCCATATCTCAGAAACTAGTAATCGTACAGCATCCGGGTAAATTTTTTTTATGACAAAAGTGTCCAAGAGAAAATGCTGGAAATTATTTTTAAGTTCCGCATTTTGCCGCAAGAGGGCGTAATTGAAAAGTAAATTTTAAAATTTTACATATCTCCGAAAATTCCACTTTAAGGTATATCTTAAATAACACCATTAAAAAGCTTGGACAATTATGCATCATTTTGGTCTTATGCTCATTGGCGTACCGACTTTAATAATGCTGTTGAAAGTGTAATCAGTAAAATCGCTGTAACTTTTAAACGACTTATCCGATTTTAGCAAACTAAAGACTGTTTGGAAGAGAAATGTATGCACTTTCACCAATCGTATTTAGTTGTCCATAATAGTTCTCAAAAAAATGCTAGAGGGCGCAATTTACAATAATAACACATTTTTTGATTTTACTCCGAAAAAATAAATCATACGGTATAATTATGATACCATAATCGAAAAGTAGATGAAATTTGCTAGAAAAAATATTAAAACCGCAGCTCGATATATCTCCGTTCGTTTCAGCGTTATCGCCGATAGAATAATTTTTAAAACTAAGCGATTATATATTTTTTAGAAAAAAAGTGGTACGCCACTGATATTTTTCCATGTGGATATTATTTCTGATTAGCCTGGTCAATTCTGCATAAAAATGATCTCTTGCGTTTTTCTCCTGTCACACCGTTCTTAATTAAAATAATTAAATTAAATTAGACGGGCGGAAGCACGCCTATTAAGTGAAGGTGGTAATTTCCACCAATTTTTATAAAACAAAACTTTGCATTATCAATGTTAATAATAATAGTGGAGCTAATTTAATTTAATTATCTTAATTAAGAACGGTGTGCCTGAGGAGAAAAACGCAAGAGACCATTTTTATGCAGAATTGACCAGGCTAATCAGAAATAATATCCACATGGAAAAATATCAGTGGCAGTCATTCTTAGTTGACCACCCGGTACAGAGAACCCAGGACCGGGCCCGTAAAGGCCGTGCCGCGGGCTTATTTTATTCTTCTTTAGTACAATAAATGTGAATCCATTACCTATAGTCAGAGTTTATCAGAATTTTTTCCGTAATTCTAAAAGTAACGATTTAAAAATGTATTATTAAGTGTGTAAATTGACATTTTCGGTTTAACCGGAGTTTTAAATAGAAACCCATCATATTTATTCGATGCCTAAATTCTCTTTTCAATGACATATAACACGCCTAGAGCAATTTTCCTTTGTTTCCTAAAATGTTCATAATTTTGGTAAAACAAGGTAAGTGGTAAAGGGTAGGCCATGAAAATAGTTAAAATGGTTTATTTCAACCTACTTTATGTATGAAATTAACTTCAAGAAAAATGTATCTTTTTTACTATTTGGTTTTTAAAAAAACAAGGATTTCTCAATTTTTTCAAATAGAAGCATATTGTTGTAATATTATAATATATAAAATTATAGTGGGTGGGCCAGATGTTTTGTATGGAGATTTTGTAAAAACAAAGTATATCCTTCCCAAAACTTCTCCCCCATACAATTGAGTGGGCACTTTTACTTTCAAGGTGGACCAGTTCACACTACGCTACTGCTACTATGTCGTAGTCATTTTCGTTGCTGCAAATATTTAGCCGAGCACATCCAAATTTCTAATACTCATCTGGTGAGCATTTCAGAATATTACACCAATTTTATAGGTATTTATCAGTTATAAAAAAATTTAAATTAAAAATGCAAAACGAAAGGTTGTACTCCTTGACATGTAATATCGCCCACAATCCTTGGGAAGTTACCTTATGATGCCATCCGTAGGTAATTTGTATCCCAATTTAATAAAACCAAACCAACACCGCAATGGTAAACAGCTCGCAAATTTGTCGGCTTGTCCTTGCCAGCCCGCTACCATGCTTTGCTATTTCAACTCCATCCTTGCAGCATTAGTTATAACACAAGAATAATGCGTATTATTGTGGTTACAATGTATACGCACTTACTTGTTATAATTATATTATAATTGTAAAAGTTTCCACAATTGACAAACTATACACCTCCACTCAAAAATTATATACTAACAACCCCTCTTCCGTCGTGATTCTGACAAAACAAAGAAACTGGTGGTTTCACGACTCGATTGACCTGATGGGATAAAACAGAGGTCGGATTCGGAATCAGCGATCTCGAAAACAAATAATCATGTAGGTCTAATCCAGTGCAATGCCTTTTTTTTCGTGGGGCTGTGTTATCCTTTAATAATAGAAAAAATAACAAGAAATATAAAAAAATAAATTTATAGACACAAGGCATAAGAATTTTTGATAGGAGAAGTCTGGTATGCCAGGAAAAACAAAACATTATTTCTGCTTTTATTAGAACAAATGTTAAATGAGGTTGCAGAATTACGATGGTTAAAAAATTGATTTCTACGCATTCTAAAGAAAATAAATTATAAAGGTCATAAACCAAAAAAGGAGAACGGCGAATGATGCGAACTGGGTATTTTTCTACCAACCCAATGTCGTGATGGTCGGTACACACCTAATCTAAGGTACACAGTATCCCAGTTTCATGTTTTGAATATACAAAAAAATTTTAAAACCAGCTCAAACGTAATTAAACATTTTTTAACAGCTAAATTTTTAATATATTTAAAGTTATAAGAAAAAAAAATGTAGTGCCACCAGTTTTAACAGAAAGTCGATTCTGCCGATGGCACCCGAGTTATTTTATTGACACGTGAACACGGTATGAATATTCAGAATTATCGATAGCGATGTCGCTAGAAATTGATCGCTTTCTTTTTTAAACATAGTTTCACCCCAGTTGTAAACGAAATAGCCCCAGCGGATGCATTTTTCTCAAGCAAATTGGTTTCATATTATGATGCAGGTTGATGTGAACCGTTTTAACGTTCCAGTGGCGTACTATTTATCACTTTACCTTGTTTTAACAAAATTATGGACATAAAGCGTAATATGTCATTTAAACGAGAATTTTCTATAGAATTAAGCATCGAACAAAAATGGTGGATTTCTATTTAAAATTTAAAACTTGATTTCACTTCCGGTTAAACCGGAAGTAGTTTTGAAGGTTTGATTTAGCCGAAAAATGGCTTTTTACACATTTATTAACTAAACATTGCTTCAAGAATTACGGAAAAAATTGGGAGTACACCAGGACACCCGGTATATTCAAAAAATATTTACAACTTGCAGTAAAACTATTGAATATTTTTCTTCTTATGTTCCAATTTGCTACACATTTAATTTGTGAAATAAAAGTACCCCAGTTTTATAAATATCTTTTATTAAACACAACATTATTTTTTAGATCTTTTATAAATAGGAGATGATATTTTCAATTAATGGTCCAAATACAATAATTTAAGATTCCTAAAACGTGCACATTTATCACGTCATGTTCGGATTGTCACTGGAGTCTTTGTCCATTCCAGTATCCCCACCATTATTATCCCATCCTAGACTAAACATTTCTTTGGCTTTCTTATCCCAAATAGTTTTGTTTTTTTGTATGTCCTTTGTTTTTTGGGCCACCTGATCATCAGGTTTTCCGTAGTTAGGAGGATTGGCGTATGGATCGTATCCTAACACTGATAACATGGGTGCAATATCTGCCATGTCACGGACAACATCGTCCGGGATATTACCTACCCACTTTGTAAGGGCTTCCAAATTTACTGGCTTGATGACTTGATCAGAAGATCTTTCAACTCTGAAACAAGAAAAATGTGGTTTTATAAAAAAATATATTATTAATATAAAGATGAAATTTGTTAAAAGAAATTTCTACAGAGTAGTTTTTTAAGGTGAAAGTTTTAACAACATTTAACATTTTCTCATAATTCTAGTAACCGAGCATAATACAAAGATTACACGGTATGATATTTAGAGGCTGTGACGTCATCTTGTGAGTAAAATTTCTATGGAAAAACAACGAAAATTACCATCTGTTTCTAGGGTTAAATGCTCACAAAATCATGCCACAGCATCTAAATATCATACCTTATAATATTTAAAAAATAAGACGTTATTACCGAAAGAAAATTTGACGTAGACAGGGGTATGTGTAGGTATACAGGGTTTGTGATATAAAAAAGGATCAGCATTTTAAACAAAGTATAGCTTACTGCATTGCATTGCTTACTTAGATCTTTAAATTCTGCGATCAATTCTGGATATTTTTTATAAAATATGTCCTCTATATACAGGGTCCTGCACCTCACCTCCCGTCTTTTATAGCTCACTTATTAATTAAGTTAGGATTTTGATATTTTGAAGACTTTACCTGTATCCTAGGGCGCATTTAAGGAAAATATTTTTGTTTATACAGGGTGTTCCAAAAAAGGGGGACGTCATAAGGATGTATTTTTTAAAATTACATGCCATAAATATTTTTACTTATTTGGATGCCTCTTATAGTGCCTACATACCCCAAAAATTTTAATGTAATGATTTTACCGATATCATTAAAAATTAATAAAAAATAAAAATAATGCCTCGCTATTAAAATTATACAAAGTAAATAAGGTCGAACAGTCTCGTTAACCAGGTTTGACTAATACGAATTGTACAGGGTGTCAAAAGTTTAGTGTCAAACTTTAAAGCAATTTATTTCAAACCTCTGTATATTATTATGTCATTCGATGCAGAATTAAAAATCAAACATTTGTTCTAATAATAATAGGTAACCATTCTTTGCAGCGGGTTAAAGTCCAAATTGGTAAAGAGAAAGTACTTAACACTTGGGTCTTATTCGGAAACACACTGTAGGAAAGTAAAAATTATTAAACTTAAATTATGTAATCTTTGAATTTCAATATTTAAAGAACGACAGTCAGTGCAAAAATGTGGCAACCGTTTTTCGATTGATTTTAGACACAAGATATTGTATTATTTTACGCAATAAAAGACGGCGCGCTCCGAAGTCACGTCGGTTCTTACGTAGCGAATGAATCATAGTTCGCCTATCTATTAGGCTTTGTTTAAATGTCGAAATTCAAAGATGTAATTATACGTTGAGTGGAAACCATTAAAATAAATATAAAAAATAAATTTAATAAATTTCTCAGACGATTTTGGAAATATTGAAAATTAATAAGAATAAACATCAATTTGTCATTTTCCTAACTATTGTGAACTAATAATAAATTTTCGGAAAAAAATCGTTAATTCTCATCGTTCTTAAAAAACGTTCTCCAAAAATAAATTTTTGAGAACTCTATATCACTAATCGTAACAGATATACTATGTCAGGTTGCAGAAAGATTTTAAATAAAAATTCTAAAAAGTTCCCTCACCCCTTACAAAAAATCTAAAATTACTCCATTTTTTACATAATGTATGAAGAATAACAAAATTAACTGATCCCCTGATTTTTTTTTTCTGGATACTACATTGTCCCAAATCAATATTTTTATTTTAGAACAATAATTTATTCGAGGCTTAATTAATCTATAATTTATGTAATTTAATTTAACCAAAATTGTACCCACCCGTATATTAAAAATGAGAATACATCGGGTTTACATTCGTTGGTTCGCAATCAATTTTAGTTGGCAGTCACCACAAGCTATATCTGCATTTATAAATTGATTTTAAATTTAAATATTATATAATTTTTAATAATTAATATTAAACTACAGGTATTTTTGGGTAAAAGGTGATGAAATGCGTGTGGTTTTAGATGCTCCGCGTCGGCTAACTGACAGATTATATGTATCCTTATAAAAAGTTTTTAATTTCTTACAGTCTAGATTTAATTATTTATCGGACAAAGAAGACAATATAGTTGTAAACTTTCTGACTCAATTTGTCAACAATACCATTTGAAAGGCTATTATGACGTCATTTCCGCCGTAGCCGTAGGAATATGGAAATAGTATTTAAACTCCTTCCTGTCAGTATTTTTATTTAAAGAAGAAAGCAGTTAAAACTCGTACTTTTTGAAGCTGCTTTTTTATATTCATTTATTTATTTCCATTATCTACCTTACAGGTTAAATAACCCAACTACAAGGCAGGGCCATGAAAAAGTTTACACATAAAATAAATATATTAAATATGAAAATACTAACAAAAGTAAGCTAGTCTATACGTAAGCCTAAACTAATTATTCTAATCAAGTTTGTATTTAACAAAAGTAAAATTAAAAAAGAGAAAAAAAAAGAGACTGAACATAGAAAATCATGTCACTGGATAAAAAAATAATACCAGCCTCATATTCTTAGTTTAAAGTATTAATGCCGCAATGACCTCTTAACTGTACTGGCAGAAGAGCTGAAAAAATCTAAATCAAATCGCTTGTTGTATCTCTCACACATTAGAAATAGAGAAAATTTTGAAATATTTGATTAGGCAGGTAGAAAGTCATACTGTCAAAACGCATGTTTTAGTTCAAACACGCAGAAAAATGGAAAACCAACTCCAAATGCAGTTTGAAAAGCAACTACCAGAAATGCAAATCAGAGTGGAAACCGACCTCAAAAACCAGTTCAAATATCTGCTAGACCTGAAAATAGCAGAACAAACCAATATTCTAAAACAGAGGGACGAGGAAATCCAACTTCTCAAAAAAGAAATAACAAAGCCCAACAACAAAATACAGAGGAAAACGAGCAGCACATGCAAGATATAGAAGCCCCATTCACAGAACCGAAGAAACGTAGCAAAAAACGTTAAAAACCAGCAGAAAACCAACCACAACCAACAAAAACAGTTAAAACCAATACAGATGGCAACAAACCTAACACAAACGCCGAATCAGCCGCTCCAGCCGACACAGGCGAAAAATAGTATGCCCAAGCAAACCACGCAACACAAAACAGCACCGCTGCAACACCTGCACCGCAATCACAAACTGAAAAGAAAGAAAGAGCACTATCGATAGTCCTGAGCGATAAAAACCTATACAGTGAAGTCACAACCTACTTCAACAAAACAGGAATAAACTACGGTCACTCCACAACAGTCCCAGAGGGGGTCAAAATCCACCCAACCATAATAGAAGATTACACCAAAATCTGCAGCTTCTTTGATTCCAACATTATACCGTACCACACGTTCCCACTACAAAGCGAAAAAGATCTCCGAGTAATTATAAAGGGCATACTCGAAACAATCACACATGAAGAAATCAAAACAGAACTAGAGGCACTGGGCTTTCACCAGAAAACAATAACAAGATGTCTGCGCAAAGACAAGACACCAATGCCGATAGTACAAATTATCCTTCCAAGAGAAGAAAAAGAAATCTACTAAACTGCGAAGGCCCACACCCGGCGTCCTACAGTGGAAGCCCGAAACACCGACCTAAACAAAAACTAAAAAGGCACCCAAAACAACAGCAATTTAACACAACAACCAACTAACATGCAGCAATTCCCACAATTACTAGCAGCTGTACAAACTTCTTTAGAAAAATAGTCCAGATTCTACAGGCCTTACACATAACCTAGTGAGCGCTCAGTCGCCCAGACAAAAGAACCAACCAGGTCAAAGGTTTAAAAAACGTCAAAACAGGCACCAGCAAAGCTGTAGCCACAGGAGAATTAAAAGGAGTAAAAGTCGGTAGCCTAGCTTAAATAGCACACGGAAGATCACAGAGAGAGAAAGTCATATTTTGTCGTGAGTTCAATCGTGGCACATTAAAATTAAGCTTACCCAATATATCAATACAGTTCAATTGATTATTTAGTAATTTAAACAGAGTCATTAAGAGGTGGTAATCACATCGATCCCTGAGTGATTCATATTTAAATCTCCGAAGAAGTAGAGTCTGGGGAAAACCCTATATTTATAGTCAAAGTATTAACCTAGCACTTAAAAGTAAGATATCTAGAACAATTTACAATATAACAAATCTTTTGCTGATTTTAGTTGATATAAGTATCTTTATACAATTTATGTAGCCATTATTTGTCATGTAATCAATAGTAGATATTAAATGTCATACCATGATCATTAATCAAGTTGACGAAAAGCTTTAAATATTGTGGGATTTGTAGGTCGGTCATTCCAACATAAAAAAGACCTTTTTTTCAATTTCCAATCCCAATTTATAGCCCACAAATCCTTTATGGCTAAATTATCTGCCTTCCCTGGAATTTGTCCAGCGTGTAACGCCATTTTTCGTGCGGGTTATAGTAATGTTTGGTGGTAGCTCTGACGATGTGGGTAAAATAAATTGCTTGGTATTTGTTTGTTCTAGTATTTGACTAGATAAAGAGGTTTTATTGGTATATTATTGGCATTTTTGGTTGAATTTTAAACAATGTTAAATAGAAAAGTATAATTTTCCAAAAAAAAATATTTCAAAGCCTACTATAGATTTTATGAAGAGGGTCGAAAGCAAGAGGTCTAATCAAAGAGAAGAATATTGAACGAAATTTTCTTCCTGTTTCTACAGCAGAACAAAAGTGAAAAATTTTTTCCAAAACAGATTTTTTTTTCGAATTTTCTTTAGGTTAAAATCTATAATTAAGAGTTGCCGTCACCAGACGTAATAACGATTAAAAGCACCGACGTTGTATGTGGACTGATTAAAAAAAGTTTGACGTCGCTATAATCTTTTTAAGTTTGATGTTTCATCAAATCAGATGTGCGGTATTCCTTAGTTTTATCAGATTCTACTCAAAATTTTCTATTTGGGTTGCATGATTTTAACAATACTTTAACAGCTATGTACGTATTACCTGACCCTTACTTATATACAGGGTGATTCAAGTTGAGTGGCCTATTAGAAGATCTCGGAAACAAGTAACCCTATCTTTCTAAAAATTTGATAACAGGCATAATTGGTTTTGAGCTTTTAGAACACTATATTTTGACGTTTTTATTACTTCCAGTTATACCGGAAGTTCATTAACTTCAACTTTGCTATTTTAAATGGAACACTCTGTATATTTTAGTATTTTTGATTACCTTATTAAAATCTAAATAACTTTTGTTAATAATAATCTATTCCTATCTCTAACCGTTTTTGAGATATGAATTATAAAAGGATTTTTCTGTGTGAAAACGTTCCGAGAAGAAAGTTTAGTAACTCGGAAACTAATAAAGGTAAACATTTAAAATTTTCTAAGCTTTCAAGTAATACATAGATCTTTAGTTTAAATTTCTTAAATTTCCCTTTTTTTATACAGGGAGTTCTTAAAATTATGCCAATGTTTCCATTTAAATAAATGTGCATAAGTCAATTTTTGCAAATGGAACACCCTATTTTTTAGCTTACTAACGTGTAGAGAATTAAATTTCCTATCTAAATGTCTTATATGTTACAATTCACATTTTTAGTCGTTTTGGAATTATGAGCAATTTAAATAAAAAATCTTAAAATTTCTTTTTGTGTTAATGCGACATTATTTTTGAAAAGAAGGCTTCGACTGGGATTTTTGTTTGACTTTGAGCTTTGTTACCATTTATTATTAACTGAATACGTTCGTTGCTTAGCTATTTCTCATTTAAAGCCAAACGAAAGTCCCAGTCCAAGCCTTCTTTTTAAAAATAATGTCGCATTAACACAAACAGAAATTTTAAGATTTTTTATTTAAATTGCTCATAATTCCAAAACCACTAAAAATGTGGATTGTAACATATTAGGCATTTAGATAGGAAATTTAATTATCTACACGTTAGTAAGCTAAAAAATAGGGTGTTCCATTTGCAAAAATTGACTTATGCACATTTATTTAAATGGAAACATTGGCACAATGTTAAGAACTCCCTGTATAAAAAACGTGAAACCTTAGTAAAGATCTATGTATCACTTGAAAGCTTAGAAAATTTTAAATGTTTACCTTTATTAGTTTCAGAGTTACTAAACTTTCTTCTCGGAGCGTTTTTACACAAAAAAATCCTTTTATAATTCATATCTCAAAAACGGTTAGAGATAGGAATAGATTATTATTAACAAAAGTTATTTAGATTTTAAGAAGGTAATCAAAAATGCTAAAATATACAGGGTATTCCATTTGAAATAGCAAAGTTGGCATTAACTTCCGGTGTAATAAAAACGTCAAAATATAATGTTTTAAAAGCACAAAACCAATTATGCCTGCTATCAAATTTTTAGAAAGGTAGGGTTACTCGTTTCCGAGATCTTCTAATAGGCCACTCAACGTGAATCACCCTGTATTCTGATCCATCATTCACTTAAATGCAGGGATCACAGCGCTAAAACTATTTTTTGAAAAATTCCAAAACTCTTGGTCTCGTGCAGAGGATTTTAAAAGAAACTTTACATGGAGAGAACTTACAAAATCCGAATTTAACAGTGGAGTACAAGGTTTCTGATTATATCATAAACGGGGTTTACACTATAAGAAATTCGAGATATATGAAAATAATCAATTTAAAAGAATTTGTTTGGGGGTTTTATAGAAACATTTATTTAATAACTACCATATTCACTAATGCCCAATTTTATAAAGTCCTTTTAAACCTAAGTTTAAACCAAAGAATAATTTTAAAATCGTGGAAATAACAGAAATTGTCGATTTATAGTGTGGGATTGACAGCAAAGTTCAATTTAAAAGTAATTAACCTGATCATAACTTGTTATGTATTATGTTATAAGTTGATATGTGTTAAGTTATGACCAGATAAATCACTTTTAACTCGAACTTTGCTGTCATTACAACATTATAAATCGACCATTTCTGACATTTTTACGATTATTCTTCGGTTAAAAGATCAAATCAAATGCCAAGTTGAAAACACAACTGGAAGATTATAAGAGCTAAATCTTTCGATTGTCTAAAAATTTAAAGCCCTTTAGTGAATACGGGGGTAAGAGTTGTGAATTTAGACTGACGAAATATTAAGTTCTTATAGTATCCAAGTTCTGTTTTTATCGTGGCATTACTTTGATATTTCATTGACGCTGTTGTATTAATTTGCCCTTTCTGCAATTAAATCGTTTTACCGATAAAATTTTAGTTCTATTAAAGAACACTGTATGTATTAATACTTTTTTTTTACTCCCACTTAAAAATGTACTGTTTCCTTTACACTGAAGTAATTGGAAAAGTGGGCTATTCCGGTTAACTGCACGGATATAATTTCATATCCATCTTAGTTAGGATATGAAACTGACTAATCACAGTGTCATCCAAAAAAACCAAATTAACATTTTGTAAATGTCACTAGTCGTTTTCTGACGCTTGACAGAAGTGAGGTTAAAAATATACTTCAAAAATATTTTTTCATTCGCATATGCCAATCTGTCAGATGAAAATTGTTTTTTTTTAAATTTAGATCAAAACATTTATCCCAGATTCTAGGCGTACACAATTTTTTTCTGGATAAAATAGTGCGAAAATTGATGGTATAATACCAAAATATATTTCTACCGAAGTATTTTCTGATCGAACTAAAGATTTGAGCACAGATGCACTTTCTTATTTCAAAAATCTCCAGTTTTACGCTTATTTCTAGACAATTTTTACAATATTTAATGTATAAAATGTACTACATGCCTACAAAATGAATGACTGGTTCTTTGCCATGCAAATATTGGTCCACCGCGATATTTTCTAATATATTTTGAACGGGGATCCAACCACAATCGATCGTAAAATTTTTATTATACGCAACAGATATAGAAAATTAGCTGGTAATTGTTCCTTAAATGGTGGAACATGAAGACGAGTATATGAAGCCAGACGAAGATCTCTAGAAAAAAATTAATTCCATTTTTTACTAAGGGTTTTAAGGTTATGTTATTTTTAAAGTATTGCGACTTCTCTTTCTACGTTAACAGTGTTGCTAGTTTGTAAATTCACGATTATTTTAAAAAACTTTAACAGAGCGAACATTAAAAGTTCATATTAATGCACAAAGGTCGTGTTTAACTGTTTAAAACGAATTCTACAGCTATTTTGTTATACTTTCGGAAGTATAATTCTTATACAAGCAAGAAAAAAACATAAACCCTTTTTTCTTCTGTGCATTTTTGCAAAACAGTTAATAATCAAAATGGCTATGGTTGAGAAAAATAAATTGTTCATTTTTATTAATAAATATATCGCTTTTTGTCTGGTATTCTGCAAAATGCTGATTGAGAGAAAGATAGATATATTGAAAGTGATTTAGTCTAAATTTAAGAAAAGACCCAAATTGATAAATATTTTACAGTGTAATTTGGTTCATGAATTTGCCAACGAAATGAATATTTGTTCAATTATTTTTTATTACCTTTCTCACAAGTTTACGGCCAACTAAAAAGACAAGTTATTATGCCTATTAAAAAAATTAATATTAATTTTTAGTATGAAGTTCGGAAGTTGAGTCGTAGAAAAAATATACTGTATATACATCATGGAGAATCCCGGGCTGTTGCACTGGACATCTCTAGGGCTTTTGATCGTGTTTGGCACGATGGGCTTTTAAGTAAACTGCGCTCCTACGGTATGCCTAATGGATTTTGTTTATGGTTAACCAGCTTCCTTAAGAACCGTTCTCTGCAAGTGGCGATTGACGGGTTTCTCTCAGACACCTTCACCATCAATGCCGGTGTTCCTCAAGGGTCCATATTGTCGCCTACCCTCTTTTTACTGTATATTAACGACCTTTTAGTGAAAACCCAAAATCCAATTTATAGCTTTGCTGATGACAGCACACTTGTCTCATCTTTTACCTTGACTCCCCAAACATCCGCTGCCGACGCACATCTTCGCAGGCAGCATGAAGTATTGCGCCTCAACAAGGACCTGGAAGAAATTTTGGCTTGGGGTGACAGTAACCAAGTCGAATTTAATGCTAAGAAAACCCAGGCAGCAGTCTTCTCCAAAAAGGTTAACATTGCAGAACCGGATATAGTCATGGCAGGACACGCAATTCCCCTGGAACCGTCTATTAATTTGCTGGGGGTCAATCTGGGAGGTAATATGTCTTGGCATGATCACGTTGCCGCAATTGCCAAAACAGCTGCACAGAAACTTGGTGTACTTTTCCGCACCAAAAGGTTGTACACACCTCATCAACTTTTGACACTCTACAAAGCCCAGATTCGACCATCATTAGAATATTGCTCTCATGTCTGGAGCTCTGCACCCAAGCACACCCTTCGGCTACTGGATTCCATTCAAAGGAGAGCCGTTCGTCTGATCGGCGACCCCGAGCTGACCAAGACCCTCGATAGCCTGGAGCATCGAAGACAGGTTGGTGATTTGGCTCTCTTTTACAGATATTTCCATGGCAGGTGTTCGACTGACATTGCCCACTTGATTCCACCTAGAGCAATGCAAAACAGAAATACACGGCAAACCACTGCCGCTCATCCATATGTTGTTCAGCTTAGTACTCCTCAAACTTCATTGTTCAAGAATTCTTTCATCTGGAGAACGTCATCTTTGTGGAATGATCTTCCTGAGGTCGTGTTTCCCAATGAATACAATCTTCAACGTTTCAAGACCAACGTTAATCGCTTTTTTCGCACTCGCACCGCTCCCAGAGTGCCTTAAAGGATTTTTCCTACAGTGCAGGTGTTTTATCATAAAAAAAAAAAACTCGAGTGGATTGTCCATATTGCGTTCGGAAGGTTAAGCAGTCCGCCTACGGCGGCGTCCTGCTCTATTTACTTCCTCGTGTGATATGGACATCATATCCACTCTTGGTGTACAAACTATTTCTTAATAAATTTAAAGTAAAACTAAAAAAACATTTACAATACAAAATTTAGTTAACTATTAACTAACTAACACTTAATATGACCGCCAGAATCTACAACATACACACACAAATACAATTAAATATCGGAAAATAAAAATGCGTTACAAGTTTGTTATTTTAAATTATTTTATTGTTGTTAAGATTTCAAAAATATTGATATTAAAAAGTTTTCTTTTTCGCGTTGACCAACTGAACAGATAATCTATACCCTGGCAATCTAGTACAGAATCATGATTATATCAAAACTAGGCGAACCACTTTACTGGGAGTTTGTTTTAGCAGTAAAATTTAATTAAGTGTATTAAGGTTTAGGGTAGCTTAATTGGTTTCACTTTGTTTTGTTTCTTTTGAACGAATAACTTTTTCAATCCTATTACGGAACGAAATTGGGCTCTGGAATTCGTTAAAGTGGCAAGTAGGAAATGACAATTTACTAGGTAGCATGAATTTTATCGGTATAATATATCTAAATAGAAAATGAAAAAAAAGTACCACGTGAAAATATTATTGTTTAAAATGATTGTCCAGCTAATTAATTCTAAAATCCTATAACATATTGTTTGCTCATCGAAGCTGCACGTGCACACACAATAAATTCAGAAACCGTCTAGCACAATAAAAAAATTGCTTTTTGCTTATGTATAATAATCAAACGATATATATTGAATATATAGTATGAATAGCGGTGTAACAAAATGTTAATAGTAGTATGTAATAATCTAAAAAACTACCAAAATGTTAATCGCATTTAGTCATCTTATGAATAACGGTTACACAATGTTAAACATGATGAAAATTTACAGTAACAAGAGGATAATCGTATTTAGTCATATTATCAATAACGGTAACAAAATTTTAACCATGATTTGTAACATTATGAAATTCCTTAGAAACAAGAGGTTAATCGTATTTAGTCATATTATAAATAATGTAAAAAAGTGTTGATCGTGGTCTGTAATATTATGAAAAACCATATTAAAAAGAGATTAGTCGTATTTAGCCATATTATACATAACAATAACAAAATGTCAATATTGCTGTGTAACATTATGAAAATCCATAGTAACTAGAGGGTAACCGTATTTGGTCATATTATCAATAACGGTAACAAAATGTTAACCATGATTTGTATTTATTTACATAATAAAGTTCCATAGAAACAAGAGGTAAATCGTATTTAGTTATATTATGATAACGGTAACAAAGTGTTAATCGTGGTCTGTAATATTATGAAAAACCATAGTAAAGAGAGGTTAGTCGTATTTAGTCATATTATGAGTAGCGATAACTAAATGTTGATCGTATTTAAAAATATTATGAATAGCGGCAATAAAATGTTGATTGTGGTCTGTAATATTTTGAACGAATCGTATTAACCAAAGGTTAATCCTATTTAATCATATTATGAATATCAGTAACAAAATGTTGATCGTGATCTGTACAATTATGAACAACTAGTATATAACAATAGGTTAATCGTGCTTAGTCATATTATGAATAACGGTAACAAAAAGTTGATCGTAGTCTGGAATATTATGAAAACCTAGAGAATCAAGATGTTAATCGTATTTAGTCATTTTATGAATAGCGGTAACGAAATTTTAATTAGGGTCTGTAATGTTATCAACAACCGTAATAACAAGAGGTTAATCACATTTTAATACAATAAAATAAAAACATCAATAATAACAAACAACCGAACCAAACACTGAAAGATATACACTATTAACTCCTACTCTGTAATTGGGTATTTTTATACCTGTTGAGTATTAAATTAAATAAATACACTTAATACAAAATCATTACTATTACTGGAGTAAATATACTTTTAAATTGATATTTCATAAATTAATATTTACAATAGGTATATAACATATATTTTTATTAATTTCTGTAATAATATTTTTTCGTGTTAAACGATATTTCAAATAGCATTCTCCTATCAAGAAATTATTTTTATTTAGTAATAGTATGTTTTCTTGATCCTATAATTTAATAAATATGGCCAGACTAAGGTAAAAGCGCTGCTCACTGTCTCAACACAGGTCTGGTGAGTGCGAACTCTCACCTTGTTGGAAACATTGCATTTGTGGTAATTATTGTATTGGCATGTATTTTACTTCTTTTTTTATAATAAAAACATTTATTAATATTACAGCGTTTTTTGGCAGAAAAAAATAATTAAACGTTTTTTGCACGCTGTAAACATTATTTTATCAATGTAAAATATGTTTAGAGTATCTATTTATATATTTCTTTTTCCACCGGTACATCTACAAAGTGGGTACTTACTTGCTAAGGCTAATTCCATTGTTAATAAAATCTTCGTGGTGCAGAACTGAATCGTTCCACGGAATGTCCAAAAATTTAAGTACTTTCTGCATCCACTCCCTGGGGTGCAGCACTAACTGTTCATACGGAACACGTAAACACTTCGATATTCCCATTTCTTTACACTGATTATTCATAGCCTCAACGGCACTGTTCCACTTTTTCATACATTGTCTATAACTGGTTAGATCAAAACCTGTTATTGTTACTTTCCGTGTAATGATAGAATGAGCGGTAGCACGTCCATCGCGCACCATGAAAACGAATTTTGCGTTAGGGAAGAGATCGATAACATAGCTACCCATTTTTATTAACAAAGGGTCTTTGTTGCAAAGTCTTTGGGCCGGTTCGCCGTGTTTTGCTATTATTTCCAAAGTAAATGCGGCAATAGCAGCATTTAGGACGTCGTTCGTAATACCCGCCTGATCCAGTCGCATGGATTCCTTCTCGGACTTCAACCAGTGAAAACGAAGTTGGAGTAGACGAGGTATGACTCTTGTTTCTTGGCCACATCTGGAAAAAAAAATTCTGGTGAAATTTATTTACTTTTTTATTTATTAAATTATACACCTTTCAAATTTTTTCTAACCAAATAGTGTAATAATGTGTTAATCCGGTCAACCGCGATAAATCATAAAACTTGTATACCTAATGCACTACTAATAACAAAATTGACACCTAAAATATAAAAATCCTAAAACCATTCAATGTTGCTTTAGCTCGAACGCTCAAAATAACGCAGGCCAATACACGTGATAGATATTATTATTTATTGATTTCACTTTTGATTTAAATTCCTGTTACATACATAAAAATTTACCAGCGAGAACATTTCTCATTATTTAAACCGGAATAACAAAATAGTACATAATAATAAAGTAAATAACCATATAAAGCCATCATTTTTATGAAAATTTCTTGACAGTTTTCGACATTGAATATTCTTATTTTGATTATGCAGTACGCGGCTCAATAATACCCTGTTTAATTATATATACGTTACATTTAAATCAAGTTTAGGGCTAACTAGAAATTTACACCCTATTTATATGGTCAATCCACCACCAATCAAGAACAAGACTTATTTCTCGAAATTTATTATAAACTCCTGGATGAAATGAAAGCAACAAACAACAAATTTACTACATATAATAATTAATGCTATTTTTTTTCAACCTGTGATCCGAATTGAAGAATTTTTTTACATGGCTGGTTGGTTCCTTGACAATACTTCTTTTACTATTTATTTATTTTTATAAATATCATAGTTGTCGATATTTGTGATAAAAAAATAATTTTTGTATTACACCTTGGGTAATAACAGTGTTATACTTTTTTTTTCGAAAATTTGATTGGTGAAATCTGAAAATTTTTCCTTGGCGTTCTCATTTTTGGTTCCCTTCATTATCTTCATTATTAGAGGAGAAACTTAAATGTTTTTATAAACTTTATTATCGCATACATTTTTATAACTGTATAGTATCTGCTTTTATAAATGAAAACCAAATTGGCGAGTCACTTTATTGAATTAAACTGACATATTTACAATAGTAAAATTAAAGTTGGAATAAAAATTTTAAATCCGAGTTAAAGAAGTCTTTTTTTGGATACGAGCATAACGGTATGACGATGAGCAAGCTGAAATTTAAACATCGCTGCGCAGATCGTCACATGAGAGGACGCGAGCACGGTTGCTTAGTAACCGTTTGACGCTAGTAACGGTTCTAACCTCACATAAAAAACGGACAAATTTTCTTCGTGTGCCTGTTGTTTTTTTTATTTTCAGTTCAGGTTCGGGTAGTTATATAATGTATTGTATTTTGGTAGAACATAACTAGAAAAGCAAGTCGCAAAAAACTAGCGCCGCTGTGTTCTTTCTCTGCAGTTATATAGGTACTCATTGTAAAATTGTGTAGGATTTTGAATATTAACAATGCCAAACTGTGATGTGACGATTTGTAACAATTGCAACCAAAACACAAAAGGCACAGATATAAAATATTTTGTGTTTCCAAAAAATACGGATCTGGTTAAACAATGGATTATTGCTTGCGAAAGGGGGGACCATATCAATTTAAAGAATGGCAAGTTAAAAATATTTTTGTAATTACCTTCTAAAAGAAGTAGCTGAGACGAATTAACGTTTATCATTTATAATATTATAATAGAATCATTTTCTTCATCAAAAATAAAATGATCATTTACTTGAACCTAATGAAACTCGACTTAAGCGCATGACGTTGCAATGTGGGAGAAAGAACACATTAGCATACTAGTGTTAGTGTATCGCGGAAACGAGTTAAACATGAAAACAACAATGCGAACTTTATTTTTTGACATTTGTAACTTTTAAAAACATGTAAGAATGAAGATATGCGATATTACAATTATAAAAACATACTGAGCTATAAAATAGCGTATTTCCTCTAATAACAGAGATAAAGAAGTAAAACTAAAATGAGAGCCAAGAAAAGATGAAGCTAAAGTCTTATTTTAAATGCTATGTGATACTGTTTCTAGTAGACTCCCATGAATATATGAATTTTTGAAAAACTACCAAACTTTAATGCACCAAAAACACACCTAATTATGTATAATAATTTAAAAGTAGTAAAGGTTTTTCCAATTTGGGTACAGGACGACTTGCAAAAATTGATTTAATAAATAATAATGACGTAAGAAGAGGGTGTTCATTCAAATATACTAATAGTATTGTAATTAGCGTTGAAACGTGGCTATATTATAATGATCATTCTTCTAAAACTAAGAATAAAGTATAGATATTCGAAGATGACAATTTTTTTTTACAAATAGGGAATTACTAACAACTTTTAGAGGTAAACGTATAGTGACTGCCTCCTAGTACACTGAGATATGCCATCTTTAAATTAATGGTAGCCTTCAAGAACTGCAATCAAATTCAACACCCGGAACATGGCACTTCTATCATGATAATTTATCAGAACATCGATATTATCAATCAACTAAATTTTTAGCACGTTCGGACTTCATAGTTCTAAATCAACCTCCACAATATTCTAAACTTGCGTCATATGACTTAGGTTGGTATCATGCCTTCAAAATCAGTAAAAACATTTTTTCACACGATGACGATTTTTTTATCTAAGTGATATATGCCGATCTTCCAGAAAATGTATTTATGTGTAATGACCATTAACTGCGATGAAAATTATTTTTCACGAATTTTACTGAGAATAAAGACCTCAGCTAATTCGGAAAATCACAAAAGACTAATAAAATATTTATCGGAAAATAACAATGGCCTTTTTGATTTCTATCTTTTTTCACAGTTCATTTTGAAACATATGGGCAGCAACAGGTCACAAGCTTTCTCCCCTACTCTACATTGCTTTAGGCTGTAACTTCCAAATGTTTGTCTTACTTAAATTTATCGTTTCCATTCATCAATTATTTATGTCCGGACTGGTTTCTTATTTTCTTTGAGACCAGTTTCGACCCTTTGGAAAAATAATGTTTAAATTCAAGTCGATAATAGAAGTTTTGCATTTGCAAATGCAAAACTTCTATTAAGTAAATACTTATGGGTATTATGTATTTAAATTTTCGCGAATAATTAACATACAAAATAATATGACGAATATGCAAAAGCATGTTTTATTACAAACATTTTATGGACTAATAATTTAAAATTGAAGTGAATACTATGACACTGGTGACATTATTATAATATAAGAGAGGAAAATATTATTACCAATCAAAATATTTCATTTTAGTTTAGTGAAATAGTCGAAATAAAATGGAATCAACAACATTAACTCAGGTTATAGGATCATTAATTTTATCCAGTACTTTTGGTTAAATAAATATATTATAAATAATATAAAATACAAATAAAACGCTGTTTATTTTTTATATTTATATTTTAGCGTTATTCATAAAAATAATACAAAAATTAAGATTTCTATTTCCTATTATCACCTCAGACCAAGATTATCATGGTTTCCTTAAATTTTTCAATCATTAAAACGAATTGGGATAATTAATTTCTGCAAAAAGGTTTTGGTTTGTGTGTCATCTGAGTTAAAATTGGAACGAAGTGGTAGTCCAGGAGTCGCGCCGCCACGAAAATGTCAATCGATGACAGGTATATTGAAAGTAGTATATTTCAAAAGTACGCTTCTGATCATAGGTTAAAAGTTGTTATTATAAACGTATACAGTGGCTCGCAAAATCAACGGACTTGATTGAACCCACTGAATTATTTTCTTTAGGCCCAATTTTATAAATTCATAAGTTTAAATCAAAGAATAGCTCTAAAATCGAAGAAATGGGCGAAGGCGAAGCCCAACAAAACCCGAACAACACCTCCAACTATACACGCAAAACATACGCAAAAGGCGAAGGCCGATAAAACCTGAACAAACCACAACAAACCCGAACAACACCATTATATTAAGTTATGACCAGGTAAATCACTTTTAACTCAAACTTTGCTGTCAATTTCACACTATAAAATGACCATTTTTGACATTTCTTCGATTTAAACTGGACCTGGTGGTTTAAACTTCGCTTAAATTGGGCCTTAGGAACATCTGAAAAATGTTGTCTACAAGTAACCCATTAAAGACATGGCAGGTCTAGTTAACAAAATTTATATACAGGAAGTCCCAAATAAGGATGCCCTTTACAGGGATCTCGTAAATCATACAAGATACAGAGATGGTTAAATTGGAAAAAAGTTGCGACCTACTAAATTTTGCAACATTGTGTTTTCAAATTAAAAAAAACTCCTAATCCTTCCAAAGATATTTGGGCAAAACCGAATTTTCCTGATTTCGTTTTTATTTTAGTCTGACTCTATTTGAAGAGATATGTTAAAATAAAGTGTACATTCTTATTGTTATTTTTTATCCTCTACTAGAGGTTGTTGTAATTAGATTTTTAATTCGATTTTTCAAAACAATCATCAACTTTGCTTTTTTAAAGAGTCGGGAAATTTTATTTTTTTATTTTTACATTCTCCTCCTAAATCATCAATAAGAATAAGTGCAATTGATTCAATTGTAAAAACACCACTCGATAAATTTCTTTTTGAAAAAATCGAATTTTGATCTCCTGAATTTTTTTAACGATTTTGCATAAAAATATCAATGGTATGTATTTTCAAAAAATATGTATTTGTGGTATAACTCATAATTATTTAATTATTTTTATCCTTAACTACCCATCCATTGAACTTGTTTGTTTTATTTTTAGGTCTCGATATAATTACTGTAAAAACAAGTTTATATACTGCCCCTGACAGAATGAGTGATGTATGTAATTGGTTATTGATTTCAGCAATAAACTAATAACTAATTATTAGAGCGTAATTTTTGAAATAAATCAATAAAAAATATATATCTATGGTATGTTAATAAAATATTTTAGTTTCTAGAAATTAATATTACTTGTTGGGTTAAGTCATTATACTTTCAAGGCCCCATTAGCATTTCTACTCTTCACCAACAGAAAAATTGAGAAATCAGCAAGTATTTTTGTTTATAAATGTCTTAAATACATAATTTAGAAGCTTTTGGTATATCTTAACTATAACTGAATTAATTTTTGTTTTAAACCTTTTTTTTTCAATAATATTCATTTTTCCAAACTTCGCAGACCCCTGTAAAACGCAATGTTTCCACCACGCGATTTTATAAAATAATGGTTGTTAAAAATGCATTTTTTTACTCCTACATGGATAATTGATGTTTGCTTTACACTAAAGTGATGGGCTAACTAAACGTATATAATTTTTTTCTATCCTATTTAGGATATAATATATTTATGAAATAACAGTGGTCAATTAAAAATAAACCAAATTCACACGTTGTAAATTTTACGTGTCGTTTTATGACACTTAACAAAAGTTAGGTTAGGAATATACTTCAAAAAGATGCAAATTCTGTCAGATCAAATTTGTAATTTTTTATATTTGAAGGAAAGCATTTATCCCAGAGCCTATGCATACACCAATTTTTCCCGAAAAGTACACGAAATGGTGCAAAAATTGAAGATATAAAACCAAAATATAGTTTTACCGAACTATTGTTGTGACTTATGTATTTTCTGACCGAGCTAAAGATTTTTGCGCAAATGCACTTTCTGTTTTTAAGAATGCCCAGTTTTCTACTCATTTCTAGACAATTCCTATGATATTTAATGCATAAAATGTATACCTATGCAAAATAAACGTTTGTACTAACTTGCTTTTGGTTTTTTGCGATAACGGAGCTCCAAGCTCTAATGACTTTAAATTTTTTATTATACGCAACAGATATAGAAAAATAATTGGTAAATCTTCCTTAAATGGTAAAAAATGAATAGTTATAAAATTTTTAGAAAAAATTAATTCCATATATAACGGCTATACTAATGGTTGTAAGGTTATGTTATTTTGTTTTACTTTGCACAGAAAAAAGGTTTGCTCGAGTTTGTTACGCAAGCAGGCAAATAATACATTTCAGCAGAAGAATTATTCAATATGGCTATGGTTGAGAAAAATAAATTGTCCATTTTTATTAATAAATATAACACTTTTTCGTCGGGTTGCACAAAGAATTTTAATAATATTTATTTAACCGGCAAGTTTGACTGACATAAATGACTTTGACAGGCATTATATATTCACATTCAAAGGTGCGTGATAAGTAATTTAAAAATGCAGATAACCGGACCAGTATGATTGTGAGAAAATTATTTCTGCCAATGTTACATCTGTCACAGTCAAACTTGCCGGTTAAATAATTATTATTTAAATTCTTTGTGCAACCCGACATTTGTCTGCTATTTTGCAAAACGCCGAATGTGTGAGAGATAGATACTCGAATAGATATATTCAAAGTAATTTTGTGTAAATATAAGAAATAACCCAAATCGACAAATATGTTACAGTGGAATTTGGTCCATGAATTTGCCAATGAAATTAATTTTTCTTCAATTGTTTTTTATAATCTTTCTTACAACTTTACGGCCAACTAAAAAGACAAGTTATAATGCCTGATTTAAATAATGAATGATGTTAAGTTCGGAAGTCGTAGAAAAAATATACTGTACACCTCCAGTGGATTATCCGCTTATAGCGCTCGGAAATTTTCAGTTTGCTTCCACGTGCGATTTGGACATAATATTATCCACTCTAGTACAAACTACTATTTTATACATATAAGGTTAAGTGGGGATCTGGGGCAAGTGTTTTTTTTTGTAATAATTGTAAAAGAAATTACTTTTAAAAACTAAAACTACAATAAAATGGTTATTTAGACTTTTTTAGACCCCAACATATTTAAAAAAAAATTTAATTTTTTTTTTAAAGTAACACAGCTTATGTCAAATGTATCTAAACTTCGTCTATTGTTATGAGGTACGGCAAAAAAATTTAAAAATTTTTATCTGTAGGTACTAATTTAGAACTTAGGTTCAAAGTTTTTACATCCTCAAAGTTGTAATCACTAAAGTTATCTTTTGTAATTTTTTAACACCTCAATTTTTTAGGTTTTCAGTTTTAGGTACATAGTTCCCACTTGCCCCGCTTTTCTTGTTAGTGGGGTAAGTGGAGATTAGTTCCCACTTGTCTGTTGACAAGTGGGTACCCACAGACAACACACACTTTTAATATTGATAAAATTCAAAGTAAAAAGTTTTAAGAAGTTAAAAAAGAGAGGTTTAGCGTAGTCTGCAAAAACTATAAAGTAAATAAAAACTTAAAAACTGTATTACGTAGTTTTAAAATGAGTTATAGAAAAAGAAATCTCTAACATATAAACTTCTTTATTTTTAGGAATTTTTTCAATCTGAAAAAAGCCTGTTGTTGGTGAAGTCGCAATAGATTAACCCACTTGCCCCAGTTGAATATAACATTACTCAAACGCGATTGATAAGTTGAAAACCCACTTACCCCAGTACCTGGGGAAAGTGCGTTCTATGGGTATATTTTCATAACAATTTTTTGTTTAAATGAAATTTGGGTAAATAATTAAACAAATGTCGTTATCATTGTAAATATCACTAAGTGCTTCCTGTCTAAAGAGCATCTCTGTAACTTGATTTTCAAAAAAGTTATGTGGTTTCAAAGGCGACCTTTTATATTTTTAATCCCCACTTACCCCACTTCACCTGATGTTATTTCTTTACGCATAAACTAAATTACTAGATCATTTTTTTAAACCGTCCTTTCGACTGCTGCAACAAAATTTAAACTGGTTGTAAATCATTAAACCAAAAAAAGCAATCCCATCTCGTTAGCTAACGACGATTTTCATTTTTAAAAATTACGAACTATTTACGGCCGAGTTCCTATTTCTGTGATTTAATTAGAGCGAAATGCGAAGTTTTGCGACAGCTTAAAATTTTTAATGAATTGCAGGAAACTAAGAAGAGCTTCAGATTTAACTCGTAAAAATGAAAGCAATAAACACCTTTTTTTAAGTTAGTGACGTGTAACTTACACAATAAACGTAAATAATTTTGACAATGCTGGTAATAAACCTAATTAATATTCCAAATTATAGTATCATCCGTATTTTATCTGGAGACAATGATGTTTTTGAACCTGCAATATCTTTATTTATTTTAAATCACAACGTTTCAACTAGAGTTTCTGGTATTAATGATGTTCTTATCGCAGAAGGAAGTAAATTCAATAGTTATCAAACTTCCAAGCGCAATATGAACAATCCACTCCAGTTTTACAATATATTTTTTCTACGATCTTCATACTTATTTTTTTTTAAATTATTTAAATCAGGCATTATAACTTGTCATTTTAGTTGGTCGTGAACTTGTAAGAAAAAATAATAAAAAAGAATTGAAGAAAAATTCATTTCGTTGGCAACATCACATACCGTGTGTAACAGGATCATGGTACACCCCCGTATCTCCGTTAGTTTTAAAGGTAATTGATTGAAACTTGGGATATCCCATATATATAATAAGCGGCATTTTTTGACCTACAAATGATTTTTTTTTCATTTCCGGTTTCGCCGGAAGTGACACCAACTTTCGATTTTTAAATGGAACACCCTGTATATTATTACATTTTTGAATTCTGCATAATTTTCTGAATCCAATGAAACTACAAAAGTGACATTTTAAGCGTAAAAAATATTTATTATTTAATTTTTAATTTTCCATTTAAGTGTGCCCTGACGGTTCCGATTTATTCCAATTAATCTGTCTAATGCTAGAAAAATCGAAGTCCCGTCAAAAATACTAAATTCCGTGTTTTATAAGCAAATAAAATTTATCGTAATCGTTTTGGGGTAAAACTCTATTTTTCCAAATGGAACCATATTGGTACCGTGGTACCATTTCTTAGTACTATTAATAAGGAATTTATTCATGCCTGGTAATAACATGTGCAATAAATACAATCACTTCAGTAATGTCTTAGCATTAAATTAGAACAAAATAATTTCTTTTAGCTGTAATTTTGATTGTATTTATTGAACATGTTATTACCAGGTATAAATAAATTCCTTATTAATAGTACTACGAAATGGTACCACGGTACCAATATGGTTCCATTTGGAAAAATTGAGTTTTACCCCAAAAACGATTACGATAAATTTTATTTGCTTATAAAAAACGCAATTTAGTATTTTTGACGGGACTTCGATTTTTCTAGCATTAGACAGATCAATTGGAATAAATCGGAACCGTCATGGCACACTTAAATGGAAAATTAAAAATTAAATAATAAAAAAATTTTACGTTTGAAATGTCACTTTTGTAGTATCATTGGATTCAGAAAATTATGCAGAATTCAAAAATGTAATAATATATAGGGTGTTCCATTTAAAAATCGAAAGTTGGTGTCACTTCCGGCGAAACCGGAAGTGAAAAAAAATCATTTGTATGTCAAAAAATGCCGCTTATTATGTATATGGGCTATCCCAAGTTTCAATCAATTACCTTTAAAACTAACGGAGGTACGGGGGTGTACCATGATCCTGTTACACACGGTATATTAAATTTGTCTATTTGGTCATTTCTTATAGTACACAAAATAACTTTGAATATTTCTTACATCCGACCATTTGTAGAATAACAGAGAAAAAGCGATATATTTATTAATAAAAATGAACAATTTATTTTTCTCAACCATAGCTAGTTTGATTAAATTGTTCAGCGTTATGCACAAAAGAAAAAAGGGTTTAACCGGTTTTTTTCCTGAAATGTATTATTGGTTGGCTGCTTGCGTAAAAATTATAACTTCGAAAGTAGAGCAAAATAGCTGTAGAATTCGTTTTAAACAGTTACAAACGGCTTTTGCGTATTAATATGAACATTTAACGTTCGTTATGGTAAGTTTTTCAAAACTATCGCCAATTCAGAGCAACACTATAAACGTGGAAATAGAAGTGGCAATACTGTAGCAATAACATAACCATAAAACCTTTAGTAACATTTTTTTCTAGAAATCTTATAAGTTCGTTTGTTTTATCTGGTTTTATGTACTTCATTTTATTTTCCACTTTTTAAGGAAGACTTACCTGTTATTTTCCTATATATGTTGGATATAGTAAAAGTTTTACGGTATATTTGGGATTGGAGCCCCGTCATCGCAAATAACCAACAAGGCAAGTTCATTTTGTATCTACATTTTATGCATAAATCTTATAGTATTTGTGTAGAAATGAGTGGAAAGCTGAAGATTTTTGCAATAAGAAAGTGCATCTGTACACAAATCTTTAGTTCAATTAGAAACCAACAATAGTTCGGTGAACATATATTTTGGTATTATACCTTCAATTTTCGCAGGTCTACTCAAACCAACGCGGGACTGCGACACCGGGAACGAAACGGTTGCGGGACCTTAATTTACAGCGGGATATGCATGCGAACCAATATTGGTTTGTGTAGTTGCATATCCCGCTGCGGAATAGTGTGCCACAATCGTTTCGTTCCCGTTCCAGCGTCCGCTCCCGCAGTCCCGCATTGGTTTGAGTAGACCTTAAATATGGCCCTTCTAGAGGGTAGTTACAATTTTGGCATCATAAAAATAAGCATATTTTAATGTTTTATGTATATAAATCATTTTATTCTAGCATAATTGGCTCAAAATCTTTTATCATATATAATATCACAAGAGATAAAATTTTGTCGGCAAAATTTTCGAAAGGTATGAAAGTTTGTTGCTTGGCAATTTCGCGAATGACATTTTTGACAAAATCACGAGCCGTCAGGCGAGTGATTTTGTCGAAAATGTCATGAGCGAAATTGCTTAAAAGCAACAAACTTAAATAAATCCTTGAGAACAATTTTGCTTACACAATTTTTTCTCGAGTGGTATTCGACATGACTATTTAACTAGAAAAAAGACAAAGAACAATAAAATTAGAAAACTTTTATTTAAGAATAAAACAAAAAAATTACTTATTTATTGATGTAAAAGTTACAGTTGTAATAATTAAACGTTTGTGCATTATTTGATTGATTTTGATTTGATGATATTACTTGATCTGGTGCTTTTTCTCTTAAGTTTGCAATTAATTTTAAATGATGTTCAGAGTCTAACTGCAAATAAGGCTTCAAAGAATTGGCGTGGGAATGTCCTGTTAATTTGATAATTTCTTGCTCACCAACGCCATTTTTTGCAAGGGCAGAAATAGTGGAAGAGCGATGTGAATGGTTTGTTACTTTAAATTTTTTGGTATTTACGCCGATTTTTTCTGCTGAGATTTTGGTCCATTTCGACATGCTGTTTATTCCAATAGGCATGTTTTTGTACCAAATTCCTTTTTTCCAATTTGGATGAACTGTCAAAAAGAGCCTGTCACTTGTAATTTCTGGATTGGTATTTCTTTTTTCAAATAATTTTAAAAATAGACGAATAGGACAAAGATCTTTGTTAGTGTTGTTTTTTACCAACCATTTGCTACTGGCCAAGGCTTTTGCACCTCCTTGTGTAGTCTTTGAAAATATGGGATTGTATTCGATACGTCCCGTAAATTCTTCATTTAGGTCTAATTCTTGGTGGAAATAATGTACTTTGCAGTTCACTGCTTCGTTGCCTCGCCACGCAAGTTCAAAAGAAAATAAGTGAAATATTTTTTTCTGTAGGCCGTCTGGGGTGTCTTCGTCATGAATTTTTATCATTTCCAATAATTCTTGTGTTGTAAGGGCTTTCGAACTTGTTTTTCTTTTTTCTTGGTTACCTTGAAGTTGTTTTCGTTTTAAGTCCTTTGCCAAACGGGCTGATTTAAAAAGAATGTCGGTAAATGGGTCTATTTTTATATTAAATTCTTGATAATACTTTTCTTGTAGCATCTGCGCCGTGGTATTCCATATGCTTTTGATACTTGACTCTTTGTAGTCCTCTCCATTTAGTTTTTTCATGTTGTAAGCATAATCTTCCATAATTTTTGCTAATTCTTCGGCTGGAGTATGCTTTTCAAGCTTATAATCTCTTATCAATAAGAACTGCGAAAACTGTCGCCAAATGGAAGTTTTGGAGATACGCGTATCATTTTTGAACTAAAATAATTTGACGTTTGTTAACAAGAAATAATACAATGACATTTTAAATAATTAACAGAACCATGGTAACAAAACTTCTTTCAATCAAAAATTAAAATTTTGCCGCGGCAAAAATCACATGTGAATTTTGTCCAGGTAGGTGCAGGTAGTAATTTTGCCAGTAGAAGACCGGCCGTTGCTATGACATTTTGCCAGTGTAAAACACTCTAGTTAAATAGTCAATATAAAAAAGTCAGTTTAAACATAATATGACAAAAAGCAAAAATTTTTATACAGAGGAACTTTCTTCGTAAATTTGACACTAAAGAGGCTTCTTATTCGGTAAACCATGAGCAACAGAGTTATATTTTGTCGCACAATAGAGAACTTTCCCATTTTTTAATTGCTTAGTGATATTCATGGAAAATATCACGTCTTAAATATCGCTTCTTCATTTAATATAAATAATTAACGTTCACCGTGTGACGTCAGGTGGTATGAATCGCCCGTTCTCATGCTACGTATTTTAGTACGATTCGACGTCACAACCGCAAACTTTAATCGCTTTTATTTAATCCAGAGGATCAAAAAACATTTCTTTGTGAACTGTGGGGTCTTTTGATGAAATTAGCTTACGCTTAAAAGTATTATTTTTCAAATTTAATTTTTAAGCAAGTTCCCTTTATTGGGACAACCTATCTATGGCAGTTCATGTAAAATTCAAATATATCAGTCGAAGTGAAAACGGCACAAACTTATTTTTCCAATTATCCGGAGCGAATTCCACATGGAATGCCCGACTAACCGGGAAATACCAATGTAAACAGGCCTGTTATTCGGTCATGCCCTTTTTGCAAATCACTCACGAAAATAAAATTAAAGTTGGTAAATTGGTAACACGGCTCGCCCGGAACTTTTCTGTCAATTTTCACTTTGAAATCTCCAGGCAAATTAAAATGAGTCATTATAGCTAATCCAATTGTACGATTTATATATCTTTCGTTATAATAATTGTTTATTAAAAGTTCATAATCGCATTCGTCTGTTTTCAAATTGGGACTTTAACTTTCTAAATACAGGGTCCTGCACCTCACCTCCCGTCTTCTATAGCTCACTTATGAATTAAGTTAGGATTTTGATATTTTGCAAACTTTACCTGTATCTTAGGGCGCATTTCAGAAACATATTTTTGTTTATACAGGGTGTTCCAAAAAAGTGTGACGTCATAAGGATATATTTTCTTAGATTACATGCCATAAATATTCTTACTTATTTGGATGCCTCTCATAGTTGTCTACATACCCCCAAAATTTTAATTAAATCGGTTCAGTATTATAGGCGAAAAAAAAATAAAAACTAAGAAATATTATTTTTGCACCACTGCTTTTAAAAATTAATAAAAAATAAAACTAATGCCTCGTTAATAAAATCATACAAAGGTACTTAATACATAAGATCGAACAGTCTCGTTAACCAAATTTGATTATTACGAATTGTACAGGATGTCGAAAGTTTAGTGTCAAACTTTGCAAACTTTAAAGCAATTTATTTTTCTTATTTCAAATCGGAACCCCTGTATATTATTATGTCATTCGATGCAGAATTAAAAATCAAACATTTGTCCTAATTACAACCCTATCGCAATTCCTATTGCATCAAAACTTATTTCCAAAAAACTCATTTTATTAACTATTCCAACAGTCATTATTATGAATAAATATGAAAGGTGACTTTGAAAAACAATTTATTGGTATAAACGTTTACTAAAGTGATAAAAATTAATTCTTTTCGCATACTCCTAATATAAAAATCATATCTACGAGCTCTTCTTGGTTGTATTCCATCACAAAAAATAATATAGCTTAAATAATTAATAATAATCTAACAATATTTAAAACTATAATATAATAGTTAAAGTCAAAATGGGCTTTTGTCGTTTTAATAAACTTTCATACCCATAAAGTGTTTTGCAAAGCCACCTTCGATATTCATTTATAATAATGACTGGTGGAATAGTTGATAAAACGAGTTTTCTGCAAAAAGGTCTTGATGCGTTAGAAATTGCGATAGGGTTGTAATTAGAACAAATTTTTGATTCTGCATCGAATGACATAATAATATACAGAGATTCCAACTTTAAATAAGAAAAATATATTGCTTTTAAGTTTACAAAGTTTGACACCAAACTTAAGTACCTTTGTATAATTTTATTAACAAGAAATTATTTTTTTTAATTAATTTTTAAAACCAGTGGTGCAAAACTGATTTTGAGTTTTTATTTTTTTTCGCCTATAATACTTAACCGATTTCATTAAAATTTTGGGGGTATGTAGGCAACTTTAAGAGGCATCCAAATAAGTAAGAACATATACATATAGTGTACGGTAACTACTAGGTTCGATAAAGTAAAATACTTGTTAACTGGTTAGGTATGTATCAAAAAAGGTATATTGGTTACTTGTAGTTACATTATAATAATCTAAACTAACCTAATCTAGTATATTTTACAATCAGTCTTATTTATATTATGTACTAAAGTTAACCTATGATATTAGCCTTTGGTTAGAAGGAATATTATTGTTATAGTTATTTAAGAGTGATTACAACTTCACGTCTGGCAATGAGTAATAACCCCTGTTTTAAAAATAAAGTAGTAGAGTTTAGTGTCCGTAAGGGTAAATAGAAAAGATGGTTTTTTAGCGGCAGGCAGACAAAGTAGTGCATCTATCTTTTGCATTAAGTACACAGGGACGCCAAATGCAATGGGCTCCCTGGGGCACAGGTAGACAATGACAGGCTGTTTCGTTTTTATTAGAACTCATCAGAAAGCCATAACCCCCCATAGATGCACTACTTTGTCCGCCTGCCGCTAAAAAAACTTCTTTTCTATTAATCCCTGTCTTAGTGTCTGTCGTAGTCTAAAAAAATAGATCCTTATGACGTGACACTTTTTTAAAACACCCTGTATAAATAAAAATATTTTTCTGAAATGCGCTCTAGGGTTACAGGTAAAGTCTGCAAAATATAAAAATCCTAACTTAATTAATAAGTGAGCTATAGAAGACGGGAGGTGAGTTGCAGGACCCTGTGACTCATTGCCATACTTGGGAATATTTTTTTTGCAAGGAAATCCCTAAAAATACCGGGTCACATTCGAGAAGTAAAGATTTTAAAAGAGTTATTAAGTGTGTAAATTGTCATTCTTTGTTCAATTTAAGCTTTTAAAACCACTTCCAGTTTAATCGGAAATAAAGTACTTAAAGAGTCGTATTTACTAAAAGGTTCTAAATTTAAAACCGTTCTAAACTAAAGGGCCACTTGTATTGTATAGGTTTAGTTTAAACTACAAGTGACAGTTAAACTTAAGTTTATGCAGTTACATTCTTAAGTTTAACTGTCACTTGTAGTTTAACCTGAACCTTTACAAGTTAAGTCAACTAAGTTTTCTTTTGTTAATATTTTTTTGGGTTTTCTTCAAATTTATACAGAAAGCATTTTAGTACGTACTCTGTTCTTTAATAAAACTAAATATGTATTTGCCACAACATCTCCGTAAAATTATTTATCGGTAAAACGATTTAATTACAAAATATCAATTTAATACAAAAGCGCCCTGTGGCATATCACTATAATGCCAAGGTGAAAACACAACTAGGAGACTACAAGATCTAAATATTTTAAAGGTATAAATGTAAAACCCTTTAGTGAATACACGTCTTATATTTTAAATGAAAACCCGTCATTTTTATTTGATGCTAAAATTCCATATAAAATTATCTTTTCAACAGTAATATACCGATAGAGGAGGCGTCTTATCGGTAATACCGTTGTTTTTTACAAGAAATAGATTTTCTGATAATTTTCACGAAATGTAATTTTTACTTATAATCTGATACGATCCCGAGAGCTTTAGCTCGAGGGTCTTATCTTTGATTATAAGTAAAAATTATATTGAGTGAAAATTTTCTTAGAAAATCTAGTTTCGAGTGAAAAACAACGGTATGAAAATAAAACGCTGCTTTAGAGGTGTATTTTATTGGATAATTTACTGAAACCAAAATAAAAGCCATTTGTGATAAGAGAAAATATACAAACACATCATTATGATTTACTTTTAAGTGTATAAACGCGCCACAACTAACAAATAATTAAAAATCCAAGACTAAATCAGACGCGTGAAAAGTTAAAAATCAAATTCGCTTGTTGTCATCACGGTTGCCATGAAAACGCCAAGATTTCTTAAGCTCACGTCAAAGCAAAGCACACTGAGTTTAATCTTGCATACCTTTTGTCATAAAACATTTCTTTAAAAATGCCAAAATTAGGTTAAGTTTATGCCCTAAAATCACCTCAAATACTGTTGTGTGCCACTTTTATTTTGTAGGGTTTATAATATTTATTTATTAAACTTGATTTCTTGAAATAAATTACTGTTTGTTTGACAAAAAGCTACAGTGGTCTTATCGAGCTAGCGGTAGGTCTTATCGGATAAGACCACGTTACTAAGGTGGTTGCTATGAAAATTTGCGTTCTGATTGGTTCTATATATGTGAGGTAAATTATCAATAATATATCACACATTATTATTTGTTTCAAAACTGGCCACCTAGTTCACATTTCCTTTGTTTTCTAAAATGTCCATAACTCTGGTAAAATAAGGTTAGTGCTAAACAGTAGTCCATGAAAACATTAAAATAGTTCAAATCAACCAACATAACAATCTTATAATATTAAATAAACTTGTTCGAGAAAACTATATCCGTTAGGGCTATTTTATTTACAAACTGCTTTTTAAAAAGATAAAGCGGAATGTCTCGATTTTTTCAAATATCTTTGTATTATCAAAATAAAATTATCCATTTCATTTTCTTATGTGAAACGGTCTACAAAAGTTATTAATTCATAAATTAATAAAAAATATCAAAAATGTAATTTCTAGACCCGTATAAGCCATGATAAGTTATATCAAGAAGTATGCCTTGAAAAACAATTCATTCATTTTATCTTCGTAATTATTATTTAACACCATCTGACATTTTGGTCTAATGAAAGCAGACATAAGGTTTTTGTTTTCCACGGCATACTAGACTGGTCTTGCCAAATTTCTTATAGCTGATACTGGTCTAGAAATTACATTTATGATATTTCTTGTTAAAGTCTAATATCACTTAAAAAATAATTAAAAACTTGTGATAAACCGTTAGAAAAAGAATTAAATGAAGAATTTTATTATACTAAAACAAAGATGGGTTGCTATCTGAAACAATCGAAAAATTCAGCTTTGTTTTTTTCCAAATCAGATTGTAAATAAAATAGCTTCAACGTTTACATTTTTCTCGAACAAGTTGATTTCATATCATAAAGTAGGATAAACCATTTTAACGTTTCCATGGTTCACTTTTTCCTATACTTTGTTTAAACTAAGTTGTGGACATTTAAGGAAACAAAGAAAAATCGATTTGGGCGGCCTTTTTTTATAAACAAATTATGTGTGATATAGTTAAAAATAATCTTTCATAGAATATAAGCATCGAATAAAAATTACGGGTTCTTATTTACAATTTTATTAATTAAATATTAATTTTAAAGGTTTGAAGTATAGGCCAAGCGATGGGGTATTTCTACTCGCAAAAGGTCGGAGAGAAATGAAATTTGGTGGTATGGTAGAGATAGGTTTCCTGATAGTCCACCTGAGTTTGCGACATCGGGGAGCTGCCGCTCGAGGGGTGAGGGGATGAAAACTCTGACTCGCGGCGCTTGGTGCAAAATAGCACCCTTGGGGTAGGTGCTATTGAAAAAAAGTTTAAATAGAATATGTAGAGAACAAAATTGTGCACAACTTTGATTCTTTGCATTTTTTGGCTCCGACCCATAGTTTTCGCTCTACACTGCGCCAAAGTTAAGGGGTAGTTTGCAATTTTTAACAAAATCATAATTTAATCGCGGATTAAGACAAAGATGGCTACTAAACAATTCTGTAATATTTTTTACTATAAGAGTAAGGTTTTTTAAGTAAGCGGATGCCCGATTCGATACATTTGATCTTATACGGGGTGACAATTTGAAAACGAACAGCATTTAATATTGCCTCTACCAATGATAGTATGAAGATTTGGCGAAACACGTCAATTGATATATCGAGGGGGACATTTTTTAAGACATTTGTTGTCGTGGTACTTTCAACCCCCTAACCCCCAGGGCACCTACCCCTAAAATTTTAAATGGCAACCCCTATTTATTTTGCCATTTTTGTGTTCCTTATAAACTGTATCATTTTTTTTTTCCAAAAATGTAATTATTTTATTTTTTCTAGTGGCGATATCGAAGACGAAATGTAAATAAATAAAGGAATTTGGAATGTATTTCTACATTTCGTCTTCGATATCGCCACTAGAAAAAATAAAATAATTACATTTTTTGAAAAAAAAAAAATGATACAGTTTATGTAGAATTTTATAAGGAACACAAATATGTCAAAATAAATAGGGGTTGCCATTTAAAATTTTTGGGGTAGGTGCCCTGGGGGTTAGGGGGTTGAAAGTAACACGACAACAAATGTCTTAAAAAATGTCCCCCTCGATATATCAATTGACGTGTTTCGCCAAATTTTCATACTATCATTGGTAGAGGCAATATTAAATGTTGTTCGTTTTCAAATTGTCACCCTGTATAATAAAATATATGATTTTTAGAAGTGCGCCTTTAGCCAAAAAATGGCAATTTATATACTTAATAACTCCTATAATGTTTTAATCTTTGCTTCTAAAATTACGTATATCTATCAATAATAATTATTATATTACAGTTAAATAACCAAATAAACACTGGTGACAGTACATACCAGTTGGCACAAAAAGGTAGGATCTTTATTAGCAATTATTAATCAATTTTCCAATCGCACGCTAAGAAAATGTTTTAAAAATGATTTTTAAAAGCAGAATAGTTTTTGATCATATTGTATTTGGTTGTATATTATCACAGATAGAGCTTTTTGTGTATGATGTATTATATTTCCAAATTATTTTGAGTATTTCCAGTATTCATGGTTAATTATTATGAATTGAATTTTTTCATATACATAAGTAATAGGTTTTTTTAGTAGGATTGTTTTATGAATAAAACAAATTAGGTGAATTTCACATCTAAATTAAAGTTTTATATTAGAACGTTTCAACCTTTAGCTATCCTGTGATAAGTTCTACTTGTTTGTCTTGAACTCACTTAAAATAACCTCCTAAGTGAGTTTTAAGGGCACAACTCTTCATTAGAGGAAATTCTTTAAATATATACTGATTAGGAATTCTATTTTTATTTTGTTGGAATTGTATGTTGTTTCCCATGTTGTAGTCGTAAATTGCTTTGCTGGAAATAAAACCAATAAAAACCTTTGGTGTTTGAGTAAATAGCATCACTAATTTAACAAATTAAAACGTAACTTCAAACCATCTAAGCTACACATTACAGTCACCTATTTGTTGGGTACCCGAAAATAAAAAAAATGGCTTTCCTTGCTTTAAATCTCTCTGCACAGAAAGTAATACTCATTGCAAAATATACAGGGTGGTACAAATTCGTGTGCATACAAGGGGATCTCGAAAACGGTAAGAGATATGAAGATGGTTAAATTGAGGCAAAGTTGCTATTTTGGGGCTTAATAATTTGGTGAAAGAAAATTTTAATTATTCCGAATGCTTTCGGAACAGAAATATCCATTTTTGGTTTTTAATTTTTTGTGATTTCATTTTTGACTTGGGGAAAAAAATTAAAAAACACTTTTTTGTAGCCGTTTTTTATATTCTAAAAGATGGCGTTATTAGTTTTCAAATTCGAAGTTTCGTTCTTTAGTTACCAACCATAAGTCAATTTTTTAAAGTACGGACCTGGAATTTTTAAAACAGTTTTAAGGACTTTTAAGCTTTAGAACTCTAATACAATTGAAAGGTTTTTAAAATTTTAACGTTTTGTCATCAAATAACACATCACTACTATTTCAAAATATCCTTTCTTTACTATTACTGCCCTGGCAATTATTTTTTGGATTACTTAAATATTAAAATACATTACAGGAAGTTATGGTGTTTAGGCCGTTTATTTTTTCACAAAGATTTACCGTCACAATACTCTGGGAAGTAAGCAAGTTTTTAAGGCATGAGAAGTAATTTTATTTTTTATTAGTATGTTATTAAATTTATTTTATTAATCTAAAGTAGGTATATCTTAAGTCCTAAGATTCTTGCCTTAGACCGAGACCGAAATACTGTAAAACAAAAAATAATGCTCCCGAGTAGAGTTGATACAAAATACTGATCACAGGTACTTGGTAACAGGTATGAGTGCATAACAGTCAGTCACAGGTATCGATTTTAAAATACTAGGTCCAGCAAGCGTATTTCTATAGGAACAAGAAAAGGCAATGACGGCGATGTGAGACGTGCTCCAGCCGTGACTAGCAAACGTCGACTGCGGACTCAATGTTGCCAGGTCAAAAAATTAAAAATCACCAGACCCTTGCTTTAAAAGTTGCCAGAAATCACCAGATTCTTAATTTCTCGCATTATCACATACAACACCATATAATTAATGTAAAATCAAATATATTGCTGTGATTTCTAAAAAAAAAAAAAAAGGTCATACCTCGAAAATAACATACCTCTCATTTAAGCTTTTGACGTCAGGGTGGGCACTCATGTTGTTTAAGCTATAAACATGAGTGCGCACCCCGGTACCAAGACCTTAAATCAGATGTATGTTATTTCCGAGGACGACCTTTTTTTTTTTTAGAAATCACTATATAAAAAACAGTATATATAAAACAGTGACAGATACAAATTCTGTAAATCCCCCGCTACTAAGAAATATTCGGCACAGAGAAGTAGAGAGTTTCCAGACAAAGACAAACGCTTTTCGCTTTTGAAACCAATAAGTTTTTGCATCGATGTCACCATTTTTAACAAAGAAGAATAAAACACAATCGAGCCATTTTTCCCTCGTTTTTTTTTAAGATATAAGCTTATCATCAGTGTCGAAAAATCACCAGAAATTAGACTTTTTTAAAAAGTTTTCACCAGATCACCAGATGGGGTTCAAAATCACCAAATCTGGTGAAAAATCACCAGACCTGGCAACATTGTGCGGACTGGACTGGGCCGCCGGAGCGATTACTCGGCGACCGGCGTACTCTACCGTCTGCGACCGACGGCCGTTCAGATAACAGGTTACTAAAATACTGAAAATACCTATCCTAGTATTTTCCGACTGGGCCGCCGGAGCGATTACTGGGCGACCGGCGTACTTTACCGTCTGCGGCCGATGGCCGTTCAGATAACAGGTTACTAAAATACTGAAAATACCTATGCTAGTATTTTATCATTTTGATATTTTTGATCCATGTAAGGTATGAAATACGCAGTGACAGCGGCGAGTGTCGGTGATGGTCTCGGTTCATAGGTAATAGCTTCCTAGCGGAATAGGATTAAGTATTTCTCTGTCAAGTTGGGGCTATCGAGTACAATACAAATTCATTTATTTGTGGTGTATATTAAAGTATAGCTGGAAAAAAGGATGAATACGTTATTATTTGTTTAATTTAAAACAATAAATTGTTTTTTTTCGTTATTTAATATGGGTTAATATTAATGTTAGGTATTAATTAAGTATATATATTCAAACAAAGGTGTTTTATATGATCTCATATATTTTCCTTTGATCAAAAAATGGATGTTTATTTGAAATATATTTTTATTTGAACGACAAAAATGGCGATGGACGGTTATATGGTAACTTAATAAATAACTATTATTATGTAATATCACAACGGCACGGCGGCGAGTTGCAGGGCTCAGGTGTTGCCAGTTATCGAAAAAATTCCCTAATAAATGACGATTCATGACCTTATAACCGTCCTTTAAATTTATATTTGAAAATATGCAACTCTAAATACTAGGTAAAAAATAACAGGTATTTTGTAACTGGTACGTAACGTCCCTGTTACAGAAAAATACTGATTTGTATCAACTCTACTCCCGAGTGAAAAAAAAGTAACTGGAGTGTTAGTCTAGTTATGTTACTGTGATGCGTTTATGTTTATTTCAAAAACAATTTAATTTTTTTTACTGTTTAGAAAATCTGATGATGCTAGTTTCAGACAAAACATGTAACAAAAATAAACAGACCTAGATATTTGAGCCCGTGACTTTGGGTCTTTTCTCTTACAAAATATGAAATATTAGGCCTCTTTGAGTAAAAATGGACGGATTTTTCAAATCATTTTTTTAGTTTAGCTCTAAATGTTCAGGACCGTAAAGAAATGAAAAAGATAATTTGAAAAATGTATTATTAGATGACAAAATGTTGAAATTTTAAAAACTTGTACATTGTATTAATTTTCTAAAGCTTAGAAATCCCTAAAACTATTTAAATTTTCAAGTCTGTATTTAAAAAAATTGACTTGGAAATTAAAGAACGAAACCTCGAATTTGAATATGAATAACGCCATCTTGTAGAACATAAAAACAGCTATAAAAAAGTGTTTTTTATTTCTTTCTCAAGTCAAAAATAAAAGCGCAAAAAAGTAAAAACCATAAAGGGAAATCTCTGTTTTTTTCGGATATCTCCGAAAACATTCGGAATAATTACAATTTTTTTCGCCAAATTTTTAAGCTCCAAAATACGGAAGTTTGCCTCAATTTAACCATCTTCGTATCTCTTATCGTTTTTGAGATCCCCTTGTACGCACACGAATTTGTTGCACCCTGTATACCTATTTTTTAAATATTATTAAATCCAATTGAATTTTACAAAATAACCGAAATACGAATACAAAGAAAATTAAATTAACCTGTTACAATTTGCCAATGAAAATTAAATGTACTCGTATATGTTGTATAGTGTAGCTCATTTTTCTCTCAGTTTTATTTTCAACCATTTTCGGCAAATTGAAATCAAATATTTTCGTTGGTAATGTAATAAAGGCCCTCATTTTGTTTCCAGTTCGTTATCATTCCCTTTGCAAAGGGAAAAGGCAACATCCGAAAATGTAAATACAAATAATAATTTTGTATAGGCCGTAAAATTTATATTAAATTTACAGTTATTAATTATGTAAATTATTTAAAATTTTAGGAACAGCTTCTAAGGACGGAATGCTTAGCCGTAGAGCTTAATACCTGTTGGCTGTCAGTAATTACCTGAACTAACAATCAATCCGTTATTCCGTCATCTTTGACAGTCGTTACAAGTAATTTGATTCATCGCTTATTTTTCCAGTGTCTTGAACAATGGGCTTTACGGAACAGCACAAAACATTCATGGTTGAAGCGTATTTTCGAAAAGTGGCGATACAATCCGGGTTTGTGCATGGACGATTTTCAAGAACATTTTCCCAACGTTGCTTTTATTGCTGGGGATTTATATCATTGCCTGAAAAGAACCGTGGCTTTGTTTAGGAAAGCAGGTTCTATACAACACAAAAAAGGAGTAGGAAGACCATGTTGCAAACGTTCGTGAAATAATGCAAAATACGCCAACAAATTGTATAAGAAGCCTGTCCCAAGAAGTGGGAAGATCTTATGGAACATGCAGGACTATTCTTAAGAATGAGACGAGGAATTACTCTCAATGGTTTACACAATATTTATTGGAAAGAAATAATTTATTAGACCTGACATTTTTTTCGGATAAAGCCTGGTTCCACCTCTCCGGTTAGGTGAATTCTCAGAATACACGCATGTGGAGTATTGAAAATCCCCATTTTTTTGTAAAGTCCACATTGCACCCTCAAAAAATTGGTGTCTGGTTAGCTGTTTTCCGAAGAAAAATTGTTGGTCCTATTTTTTTCCATCACACAGTTACAGCACAGCGGCATAGAAACAATATTTTAAATCCATTTGTGGAGCAATTACTTGACGACGAACTACGTTTTGTATATTTTTACCAGGACGGTGCAACCGCCCATACAGCCGCCTAAACTATTAACTACTTACGTAATTTTTTCGACGACAGATTGATCAGTTTTAGATCAGACACTGAATTCCCACCTAGATCACCTTGTTCAACGGTTATGGATTACTATTTTTATATTTATGGAACACTATTTTTAAAACAACAGTTGCAAATTTAGAACAATTACAAGAAAGGATTATCCAAGAATGTGGTAACAGTTCTTCAGAGATGCTGGTCAACACTTTTGAAAATATGAAGAGACGTTTGAATTTATGCTTGGAGCATAGCGGTGCCAATTTTAGCGATTTATGTAATTATTTTTCTTTTTCTTTCCCTATATTCTTACTTTGTTAATTTTTTAAACAAAAAAAATAAGTTTTTATTTGTCTACTTATTTTATTATACTTATTAGTTTGGTATATTATTATCATGCATCAAGCCCTCTTTGATGCAAATAGTTCTTGCTCGCACGGTACCTACAATCTTAGTAGGAGATACATCTAAGATTAATATTAAAGTCCACTGACATACCATTAAGAAATTTGAAAAATGCCTAGTACTTTGGAAGATATTCGTAAAACACCGAAAATTGTTGTTTGTGTCTTTTTTTATGGCGTTATTTAGGTGACAATAATAAAATAAAAAAATAAATAATACTGTTATGGAGTAAAGGTCATCTAAGGACAACTAGAGATATTGACCAGTTGAAAAGTTGTAGTTTAAAAACAAATAAACACAATGCAAGTCAAAAACTCTTCTATCATTCATGTGTATTTTAAAGATCCTTGGAGTGAAGTGGTATATACAAAGGGTGTCCCAGATACGGATGCACTCTATAGAGATCTCGTAAACCATAGAAGATACAGAGAGAGTTACTACTAAATTCTGTAGTATTAATAATACGTTTCGGACTTAAAACCTACCATCAATAAGAATAAGAAGTGTTGATTCTTCTTGTATCTATCAACTTTATCTTGTTTTCAAAGCCAACTAGAAATAATTTGACTTTGCACGCCGACTACCAATCATATCCAATTTTTCGCCTCTTGAATAATGTTTCATAATAACCAAATCGCGAAAGTTCGATTTTGCCTAAACATCTCTGAAAAGATTGGGACATTTTTAAATTTGAAAACACAAAGTTGCAGGCGCGCCTGTTTTTCTAATTTAACCATCTCTGTATCTTCTATGGTTTACAAGATCTCTGTAGAGTGCATTATTATCTGGGACACCCTGTATATGTTTAATTTTGAAAACAGATTGTTCAGTTTAAAATTTCATTTATTAGATAGGATTTTACTGTGGCCTATATAAACTGCTGGACAATTGCTTTCGAGCAAGAAAAATTTCGCCTAAATTTAATAGTTAAGGCTCTACCACGCGCAAATTTAGAGGATGAAAAACACCGTTTCGCTACTGCAGGATTCTGCAAAAGCTATTTGATATATTTGTCGGGACAATTTAAAATTTAATAAAGGAATGTTTGTATTTCTAAGGTACAAAGTCCTTTTTTGAAAAAAATAAGAATATGTATAAGAAAATGCCCACTAAAGGTGCGTATTTTTAGGCACTTTTCCAAGGTTAATATTGTAGCTAAGAATTTTTTTTTCAAAAAAATAGCCATGTACCTTAGAACTTCCATGTCTTATCTTTAAGACTTCAAAAATTGAGACAAAACAATGTCGTAATAAGTCCGTTATCTTGCAGCGCGCAACTCATGTTTTAGGCAAATTTTGTTGTCATGATATAGAAGTTGCCTATATACAGCTGAATTTATTCTCGGCTGACGTGAAACAATTTACATCCAGAGAGAATAATGGTACACTGAAAAAAATTATAGGTGGTCGAACAAGAAGTAATTTTGGGGGTAATTTTGGGCTAAATTTTATGTTCTTCTTTTTGGATTGTCAATGCCAATAACAGAATATCTAAGCGTCAATTTTAAAAAGACCCAACTAGTAGTTGTGCTATATACTCTGGGTTGCCATAAATGTTTCGGCTTAGACCGAGATGGTTTATAATGCGCCGGAAGGCAAAATGTTCAAGGCGCATTCACCATTTTGTCAAAACGGGTGTTTGGGCTTTCAAAATTTCTTATTCATGTTAGGTAAGGATAAGAATTGAACGAAATGCAGTGGATTTGTTGATGTATTGCATTCCAAAATGGGCTATATTGAATTTTTTTTGTTTCGTTTTTTATCGAAATGGGCCATTGTCTTGATAGTGAACAAAATATACTAAGGTAAATAGCATATTGGTATTAGAGGCCCAAACTGGGTCACCGGGAACTTATGACAAATCCCAGGATGTATGGTAACCCTGGTATATTAACTCTTAGATCTAAAATTAAAGTTTAATTTGTCTTGGTAAAGAGTGATAGGTGCAATAAAATAAAGCTATTTATGAAGGTTCTTAGTGAGTAAGGAAACCAACTGTTGAATCTATTTCTATTCGATTGTTGGGGGGGGGGGGGGGGGGGGGGAGAGGTAGATATACTTTTTGACTAACTTTTGTTAGGGGGAGTTTATGAAACGACTGCGACATTTTTTTTTGTAGGAATCACTTTTGATAGAAGTTCTTGAAAACGCAAAGTTTTGTTTTTTTTTGTAGCCACTTTTGAACGGTGGAGAAAGTGTAGAAAAGGCTGCGAAGTATTTTATTTTATAGATGTCACTTTTAAGAACTTACACGTTTTTTTGGCCACCCTCCTATCACTTTATGTTTATAAAAAACATTAATACCGTGATTTTGTATCGGATTGGCGCGACGATACGGTACTACCTCCTGTTGTTTCTGTGTTACTAAAAAAAAGTCTAGGTACTTACTTTTTCCTCTTTTGAGGATGCAGCGCAACTAATCGTCAAAAACATACCACTTTAAAAAAAAATAATTATAATGGCACGGAACGCGACGGACAAAATACTGCGCGAGTTAGTAACTACAGTCAACAAATCCTGGAACCAGCGGGACTTATCTTTTGTTTTTTAAATAAACACGGTTGAAAATTTGTAATATAAGAAAATTTTGATTGAAAAACTATTGACCTTACGAAGTATTTGATAACCAATGCTGAAAACCTTTAGTTTCAGGGTAGGCCTGTGCCTCCTAATTTTGAAAATTTGACAGAATATGCTAATGCTGATGGGGGCGATCGGGCTAAAATATTTTTATAATGGTGGCACTTTCCGTTATACCGGAAGTAAGTGTCAACTTGCTTATTTTAAATAGATTACTTTATATATTACTACATTTTTGCATTCTACGCAAGAATTTAGGCATATCTTGTATACCATGTCCTATATCTATGTCTAAGCGTTTTAGATATTTTTAATAGATTTTTTATAATATTTTAATAACTATATACAGGGTGTTTAAACAATACGATTAAAAATTAAATTGAAAAACTGCAAAAAGACTAGTTTTTCAAATGGAAATACACAAATTTTATAATTATTCCTTATTTAGCATTAAAAATAAGGGTAAGTTTGTATATCCCAAAAAATTTTAGTTTTAGAAACATTGCCAATTTAATATTTTTATATGGCAATTTTGCTGCAGATTTTAAGTTTAGTTACTTTTAGTTGGCTATAACGGCGTTGAAAAACAATCAAATGCGAGAAAAATTTATGAAGCTGTCACTTACCATTTAAACATCATTAATCATGTCTGTGCGCTTAAATTGTACAAACGAAGATTATTTAAATTTATTTATTATTTATGGAGAATGTGTTAAAGTTATATTAAGAACATGAGACACATTTGCCAATCGATATCTTCAAAACAGAAGCCATCACAATGTGCTTATTAATAATGTTCAAATGGTAAAATTAGATTTTGCTGTTTTTCAACTCCGTCATAGACAACTAAGAGTCACTGAACTAAAAATCTGCAGCAAAATTGCCATATAAAAATATTAAATTAGCAATATTTCGAAAACTAAACATTTTTGGAATATACAAACTTACCCTTTTTAATGCTTAACTAAAAGTAATTATAAAATTTAGAGTTTTTGCAGTTTTTTCAATCTTATTGTTTAAACACCCTGAATTAATAGTTATCAAAATATTATAACCCCGCTTAAATTAAATAAATATAAGGCTTCTTTATAGAAAAAATTGATAATTATTTTAAGGCTTGCAAACGTCATTCTTAACAGAAAAATTCAAATATGTCAAAAATGCTTAGATATTTATAGGTATAGGTATACAGGGTGGGGACTTTAACTGGAATAAATTCGATTTTATTAAACCTGCTGAAGTTGCGCCTACAAAATTTAGTATGTGGGGGTTTTGGAGCATGCGGAATTGGATTATAATGTCGGCGCAGTTGCCAGATTTCTCAGCTTTGCGCTACACGTAGTAATTTTGTTATTTTAAATGAAATGCACTATTTATTTTTATTGCAGTGAATTAGTGTCAAATTTAGTAAGATCTCAAATTTACAAAATTCTATCATCACTAGTTTCTGAGCTATGGCAACACTGTAGTTCCCTTAAAAAGTACCGGGACGCTTGTCTACCTCCATAGTTACTAAGTTATTGACAAGCTTCAAGAAAAGTTCTTGTCTTTTCAAAATGGCCAATTTAATTTAAACTTTAAAAATAGAAATCGGCATGATACTTTTTAATGGAACTACAGTGTTGCCATAGCTCAGCAATTAGTGAAGATAGAATTAGAATGACAACATTTAAAAATATTATTGTAAAAGTTACACGCCATTAAAATTGGAGCAAAAACCATCGTCTTCTTTAAAAACCTGTATATAAAATTTTCTGACAGTTAAAGAACATCTAACATTGACAATTGTTTCCCAAGGGATAAATCTATCAACCATTCAAAACCGTAGGTTGATATCATATCTGGTTCAGAAAATATTAACTGTTAAATTTAGGCGAATTTTTTCTTGTTCGAAAGCAATTGTCCAGCAGTTTAGTTATGTTGACGACAGGTTTGTAATTTGGACTGGCACGATGCAGGAATTGAAGCCCTTTTTTAATTTCTACACTTTTTAAAATAATGTCATACCATCTGACTCTAATTATTGTTTTTCACATAATAGCATATTTTAATTCTTTAACCCAATTGTTTTCTATCCCCCTTTTGTCTCTTTAATTTGTAAGGAAAAAACATTATTTTTCAAATGGCTTCGAATAATGGCTTGGATATAGACCGTTAAACAAAAAATTTAACAGAATTCTTAAGAGTACTTTCTGCTTATTTTAACGACACCTTACAACCTTGTCAGCCTCTCAAATATAAAATTTACTTTTTTAGAAGCTATTTCCCTTTAAGTGGGTAATATTCTTAAATATATTCTTTAGAGTCAAGGACTCAATCATTGTTCTTGACAAGAGTGGAGTGTATCTTGCTGTAACTTTGTCCTTCTTAGTATGCCAGACAAATTGGTCACAGATTCAATGTTAGAATAAAAGAACATATAAATTTCTTACGTTCTCCAAATGACAAAATATCTACGTTTGAATTACATCTAATAGAAAACAGATATAACATCGATATAAATAAATACACAAAAAGGCCAAAACTTATCTCATAAAATTAAAAACTTTTTGAAACAAGGAAGCGGCAACCATTATAAATTTTTATAAATAATTATCTTGTTTGGGAATTTTTAAGCTTTGATTTAAATTTAATAAAAGGATTTCGCTACCGTGTCAATATCATTATTTTTAAACATTTTTAACAACCATTAGTTTTTTTTTATATTGTCTTATTTTATGGTAAGTAGTTTGTCATTTATTGTATTGAGATATGTGTGTTTATGAATTTTTGTTATAAATATGTACGTACCTGGTAAACTTTATTTTGTTAAAAGAAAGACCCGACGTTGGGCGCCATTCTTTGTGGCGTACTTTTTAGGGGGAAATGAAATTTACCCTCAAAAGGTACTCACGTGCCTAAGGCAGCTTTTCGTCGATTGAGTAGACAGTCGTAGAGCGTTGTATGCTCTTAAGGGGCGCCACTCAGTTTTGGTCTATTTTCGTGTTCCTAGAGCCTTTCAACTGAGAAGTCGACTCTGTATTTTACTAAATGATGATATTACGTAATAATCAAAAAGCTGAGATAAGTTTCAATAACTTTAATAATAAAAATATGGGCACCTCCCTAGTGAAAAATATGATGAAGATGCATCATGGCAATCTTAATAACAAAATTACGATGATAGTTACATAATAAAAATATTATTATACAGGGTGTTTTTTAATTGAGTGCCGATACTTAAGGTTGTAAATCCTTGGGTGATTTTAAGAAGAAAAGTTAATATTAACATATGTCTTAAAGCTCATTCATTTTTGAGCTACAAAATATCGAAAACAGTCTCAATGGACCGAAGGAAAAAGTTTTTTTTGGTTTTTATTATTTTATGCAAAAAGGGTGCATCATACGAAAATAAGTCTATGGACCAAATTTGCTCCAAAATAAATGAGGGCTTTAAAAATAAATTTGGTTTTTAGAAAAATCAGTGGAGTACCATTTTTTTCTTTAAAAATATTCAGTTCAAACCCCGTATGGACGTCACTGGTAAAAATAAAAAAAATAAACCTTTTAAGTCAAAAAATGCTCCTTAATGATTAAGAGGTGTGTACAAAATTTCATAAAAATATCTAAGAGCGATATAATAATTATGATAAAAAAGTTATATTTTTAAAACAATGTTACACCCTGTAGCTCAAAAATGAAGAACTTTAGGACATATTTTAATATTAACTTTTCTTCTTAAAATCACCCAAGGATTCACAACCTTAAGCACTCAATTAAAAAACACCCTGTATATTGCATCAAAGCTTATTTAGTTTCACTTATAACGAAATACCATAAATACATACATAACCCTTTTTTGTCCAAAGAATACTCACTGTTATGTACATTATGTACAGAAAATTACCTGTAAATTATACCGGTCGAAATTAAATAAAAAATTATAACTAGTCAGAAAACACGCTTACCAAGTCAAGGCCATAAGAAAAACGGTAATGTTGATAAAATATGAAAAACTAATATAAAAGGTGGCGTTAAAATTTTAAATGCTACAAAGCTTGTTCGTGTTTTTTTAGTTTTACCTCCTGATGATGGTCTTTATGATTGAAATGCGTTAAGGGGATTGTGAAGTATTATTGAGTAATTTCTCTCTTCATGGAAACTTTTTTTTATTGGTTTTTACGACAATATAATATTCATTTATGTAAAATTATATTTTTTCTGTGACGGGAAAAAAGTTTGACATTTTATCTCTGTTGACAGGTAATAAAATGTCACTTTTTGTGAAATTACTTTTTTCCCCGGAAAAAAAGTGATGTGATTGCTTTTTTCCCGGATATAATATACACACATAAGTAAAGGTAGATATTTAATTTTAGAATATTTTATTATACAAAAAGTTTCATTTTCTTTAAATTAAAAAGTACAATTATTAAATGTGCATTGCATACATGACCTGTTCATTTTACTATTCGGTACAGTTGAATTTTCTCGTGTTGAAATTGTACCTGGTCGCAAATCGGGTGTTCTTTCAGCACTGCCACAGGTTCTAAACACTTTATTAGCTATTTCTGTCCTGTCTGCTACCGATTCATCAACATACCCTTCAGCCACCGTTGATGACTTCCAACCGCCATGTTTCTTGAGTGTCAACAAGTCTTCCCCAGATTCAACCAAAAGTGTAGCAGACGATCTTTGAAATGAATAACCCGTGTATAAGGTAACATTTTCAAGTTGAAGAAAATTAGCTACTGTTTGGGGTACCTTATAAAACTGATTTTTACCCATAACTTGATTGATACATTTTCCATTGTGATATGCATAAAATAGGCGGCGATCCTTTGCTGCTGTTGGACGAAGGGCTATGTACATTCGGTAAAATTTAATATATTTTTCAGTAACTACAAATCTCCTGTTGACATCATTCTTTGTTTGCTTAATTTTTACAATTAATAACGTTCCCGAATCTTCAATATCATTTATTTAATGTTACCTGGCTGATTTCGCATATTCGACAAGCTCCTGCAATCGCAAGTAAAACAACAACCTTGGCCATTAAATAAACTTCATCGGGAGCATTATTTAAAAAATCACTAATATTTGTACTCGTAAAAATCACAGCTTTCTTGGGCGTGTAACCTTTCCCATTTTGTTTTAGAAATGCAATTAGGTTGAAATATTTTGAAATGTCTACATTATTATTGGATTGTAACATACTTTTAATCATTGAATAATTCGACCACACTGTTGATGGCTTTTGTTGTTGTGTCAGTTCCGAAAAATAGGTCAATAACACCGTCTCCGACAAAGAACTGCATGCCTTTTCCATCTTCCATTCCATAAATCTTGAAAACGCGTTTTCGTAAATTTTGCGCGATTTAGCTGGCAATAATTTTTGTGACGCTACTTTCGCTGCTTCTACTAATTCCGGTGGAGTCAGAGAAAACTTAGAATCAGACATTTTAAACTTTATATTATTTAAAATAACTACTAAATAACCACTAAACTTCTTACTTTTTATATTAAATCACGGAATTAAATTGACAGATATTTGATTATTTTAAAGGTTTCCTTAGAAACGCAGATCCAATTGTCGCTATAAGTAAAACAACCTACCTACTAGTTTAAAAAGTCAAATTTCACATCGATACTTTTCTGACTTTAATATATTGTAATAATATCGTCGTTTTTCCCGTCACAGAAAAAAATAGTGTATTATACACGGGAAAAATATTAGATTTTAGCTCTCGCTTTTTTGTCTCCCTCCGCTTCCCGTCGGGAGACAACACAACCTCGAGCTAAAATCTAATGCTTTTTTCCCTTGTATAATAAATAACTATTATTATTTTATGGTTCTGCGTTTGTTTTTTTAGAGCAAATTTCGATTTTATGTCTTTCCTTTTCGATCTCAAAATGAGTTAAAAATAGGAATACACGTTTTTTGATATAATATACATTTATTCTGCTTTTAACACTATTGCTCACTGTTCGCCACGCTCCAAATAGATGCAGGAGAACATTTACCAGCATCACAATTTAAATCTGCCGCAGGCTGTTTTATATGTATATTATAATTTTAACAAGTATTTGCCTGCCTCGCAAATTTATTTCATCATTTAACACGGTTTTCGCAGTTTCATTACAAAACACAACTTCAACTTCTATTCTGTTCCCGCACATCATTGACAACAAAATAACAAGAATGTTTACATTTTCCTTTTTACACTTGAGCGAATCTCTCGAGATTCGTTTTCGAGTAATTGGTAAAACGAATTTGTAAATTTTGTGCTCTGGCGAACATTCAAACACGTTTTATCCTTTTAAAGTTACCTCAAATTAAAGCAATTACACTGGCACATCTCGTATAACGTTTAAATAAACATTTAGGGAAAGTAATTTAATCAAAATTTGTTATAAAAGAAGTACTTTTAAAACGTATGTATAATATTTTAAGAATTTGAGAGAATATAAGTTACACTAATAATACTTAACCAATTTTTTAAGCCAATTGAAATAAAAGGTCTGTCTTAAGGATCCCCCAGATCAACGCGGTGCTGCGGTGACGGTTTGGCCACGACGCGGTGCCTAGATCACCGCGGTAAATGGCGCGATCCACATCGCCATACGGAGGTCGAACTCCCATTTCCCGCTGTGACCGCGTTTCATTTTGACAACGCCATCGCACTATTTTCGCCGCTCACCGGCACATCAGCCACGTGCTTTGCGTTAGCTGTTCGATTGTTGTGCTGACTTTGACAGTTCTGTTGACATTATTTTGCAGGTTGTATTTATAGAATAGAAATCGTATCGCGCCCGTGTGAATAGCCAAAAAAGAAGGAACACGGTGTACCGCTTGGTGTCTACCGGCATCGTCACCGCTACCGCCGCACCGCGTCGGTCTGAGGGATCCTTAAATTACTAATTTTTACTGCAAGATGGCAAATTCCAAATGTATGAGTATAAAATTATATAAGTCAAACTATTATTATGATTCATACTAACTAACTAATACAAGAAAAATCAAGAGAAGAATAATTTTAAATAGGTATATAACATTCTTTCATAATGAAAAAAGCTTTTCCCCTTCCTTCGTAAAACTTCATCCCTAGACGCGTTTCGCCATATCATAGCTTATCAGTAGGGCTAGAAGTCGATGAATGAAGGGAAACGGTCTAATGTTCAAGAAAAAAAAAGAACATAAACTGTGAGTTTACAATATTCAGGATGGTACATATTTTAAAAAAGAAAGAACATTTTTGAACTCATCCTATTCATAGAGTAGAGGCGAAGCCTAGCAATGCTATTCCCACTAAACTCCTAAACAATGGATGGCAAGAAAGAACAAACAAAAGAAATGTTTAAAAATTAAAAAAAAAGTTAGATGACATATGCTGAGAATAAAATAATAAGAAAACAACGACTTCTAAATGAAAAAGATCGTATTCTGGCTCTACTTTCAAAAGTGACCTCCAAAAAAATTCTTCACTCTTCACACGCCATACAATTTTCAAGGCTCAAAGTAAAAAACACCCATTTTGTAGAGCTCAGGGGAGGAACTGCCCCCCCCCCCCCCCCCCCTGTATCCGCACCAGGCCTACCTTCACTAAAATACACTCACAACTGAAAAGAAGTTTAAAGTTGTGCATCAATTTAAACTGAACAAAAATGTTGGTTTTGTTAGAAAACAAAAACAAGTGCAATCTATTCTACTTCATTTATTTAATCCTGCTAGAGCAAACTGACAAAAAAAAACAAAGTGCTCGTCGGCAGCGTCGTGTCGCCTTTAAGTTCCGCTACGAACGGCGTAGATAATAAAATCTGTCGGCCTGACTACAAATGCGTTGCGGCGAAGCCATAATTATTTCTTTATGTATTTAATTTCAATCTATATGTCGAAGCCAGAAGATTTAATTATACATTTTATGAAAATGACATCCACTTCATGAAGCGACTCCTCAGTGTATTTTCAAAGTTTTCCGCCATTTGTCCAAAATGTCATCCATTTCATAAAGTAGAACTAGTTCTTTTTTCGATGGTGAAACTATACTGCAGCATTTGGAGAAACAAAATTGTCCATCTCTTGAAAAGGTGGGATAGAAAACAATATTGGGTGTACTAATTGTTGCGTCGTCGCAAGTGGATGTCTAATTCATGTAAAGGTCACATAATCACCTACCACCTATCAAACAGTGCCATTTTAATGGCCGTTTGCAACGCTTAGATTAGCTGCTCCTTAATCTAAGGTACACCTTATCTTATGAAATTGGTTTGCACGCGTTGGCTTATTCCTTAAAGCTAAAATTATTTAATTTAAAATTAAAATTATTCAGTTTATCTTGGATATCTAACTGTAGATTACATTTTTTTGTGTCAGTCTGTGATCAGTGTAATCATAAAAAAATCCAGTTCTGCCTTTAAAGAAAAGAGACTAAGCAATTTACAACAAATACATATACTTTATTTGCAAAGTCATGTATATTACGTATTAATTATAATTTTTATTTTTTATTCTGAATGTTAGGTCTGATGATGCCCATAGTTTAGGGCGAAACATGTCACCCATTGATTAAATTTTAAGACATGATTGAGACTTTGACTTTGAGTTTCCCAATTTTTAAAAATTAAAAAAAGTCTCTTGGAGAAATGGACTACTTCTTTGAACACATATTGTTAATGAAATATGATTTTACAATGAACTTAATATAATAAATAACACAAAATGTATCAAATACATAAATAACCAAATTTCGCATCACAATATTACATTCTCATATCACAATCTAATACATAAATGGTAGCAATATAACTAAACAAATAGTCACTGTATTTAACAGGAGCACTCTTTTCCTAAATCCCCAAAGCCATTTACCAGAAAAAACCTTCAGCAGGTTTACATGGATTGATATATAGCAAAATTTTATCTCGGCAAAAGAAAAAGGCCACTGAAACTCCGATTCCATCGATTCGATTCAGAAATGTTAAAAATTGTGATATTTCTTACGTCGATCCGTCGTTTTGTAAAAGGGCAATCGTAATCCATTACGGAGGGTAAAAGGCACTTGGCAAGATGTGTGAAAAATATTTGTCGCTTATTTGTTCTGAGACGGAAAAAAGTTTGGTAACCGTAGCGTGTAATACGGATTTCCTGATACCGTTACCGTTGGGAAATAGGATCGTCAAGTTTGGATGCCGTTAAAATAACAAATAAAATTTATTTAGAAAGTGGCCAGTTTCAGAAAAAACTTTGTCTCGTATTTACACACATGGAAATCAAAACTGTTAGGCCAAATTTGTTTTGTTCAATGCCATTGGTCTGAAGGGTCATTTATAATATACATATTACAATATTTTTGAGATTTTATTTTATAAATAACCTTTTGTACCGAGATATTGAAAATATATTAGTATTTAGCTGTACAGCGTGTCCGAAAAAGTATGCAACATAGGGGACATTTTTTGAATACCGCTTTCTCAGAAAATGTTATTCTTGATAAAAGTTGGCGAATACCTTGAAACTATAAATGCAAATTGCAGATTTCATGTGCGGCTAATAGTAAGGAAACAAATGATATTTTTTCGAAATTCCTTTAACCCTACATTGCCAACCTACGTAAAATTTACGTACAGTTTTTTTTAAATCTGAAATAATTGGCCTATTATTGGTATCCTCGTTCTGTCGCTCAAGCAGTGCATCTACCACCACCACAACATTCGGCTGCCAACGCGTTTCTGATGTGGCATTTGATGGTCGTACATTACCGAATAAAAAGTAATTGTTTTACGTATAGATGTGTTCAACTAATTTTTTTAATGTCTATTTTTTGGTTATTTCGTTTGTTTGAGATTCAGGAAATGTTTGTTATTTTTGAAGAAAAATAAGTAATTAATTACCTTTCCTTAAAAAATTAAAAGGTTTGAGACAATTTTTACACATATTAGTAATATACGTAAAATTTACGTATTGTTAGCATCGACGTATATATTTTCAACGTTGGCAATCTAGGGTTAAGAGTAAAGTACTACTTGTGAAAAATACAGCAAAATTTTATATAAAACTTTTGTTGCCAATTAACAACTTAGTCCAAATGCGAAATTTGAGTTTTCACGGCCTACCCTTATAAAAGCAAATTACCTATTTTATATGCATTTTTTAAAGTAGGTTTTTGAACTTAAGCGTACTGGGCAGACGTTACAGAAAAAAAGGGATATTTAGATTTTGCATTTTTATGGTTTGTTTTACCCAGATATACAGTATATACCCTCCTTAATATAAAAATTGCAACAGTTTTTAAAACCTTTTATAGTTAGATAAATTTTGTCTCAGAATGTATTTCTACTTTTCAGTTAATTAAAAATACATATTTTTTATTGTTAGATAAACATTGTGATTCGTAAGAGTCTGATTTTGTATAAATTGTATCTTAGAATTTACTTGCAGCTGCCAAAACATATATTTATATTTGGTATTCTATGTGTTAAAATATGCGTTAATAAAAATTATTTTAATAAAACTCTTGTAAATGAAACATTATAATCAGATGTGTATCCCCCAGAAATCCCTGTGCCGACGATCCAAATGACCTGCTGTGCTCCATCCAGAAAACCTCATCTAAAATACAGGCGCGTGAAGGTTGGTTCAAGAAGGGTTGACCTGTTGTCAGTGTACTGCAGTCAAATGGCTTATTGTATCCCTTTTGCTTAACGGCGGGGTAATGTCAGCCAGACGGAACGTACAGTTTTTCACGTAGGATCAGAACCACGCGTATGCACTGGTTTATCCGTCAGTCCCCTAAAGGCAGGACTATCCGCCCTCAATGGGTCGTATTCAGGAGTCAACCAGTGTCATACTGCATTCTTACCCCTAAAATCTTGGGTATACTTTTTTTATTAAGCGTACACCCCTCCCGGGGATCGAACCCGGGTCACCTGCGGCCGAATGCGACAGCTCTACCACTGAGCTGCCACATAGTGGCGCGTGGAAGAAAAATATACTTTTGGAATAAAGTAACGTTTTTGTTTTTTGAAGGTGAAAAATGCCAACTTGATAAAAGTGTGATAGCAGTTATTTTCAAGCAGAAAAAAATTCAAAGAAAAAGATATAAGCCAATTAAAACCCTACAAAAAAATTTCAATATCTGAGCCCGAATTTAGAAATTTTTTAAAAATGAATTAATAAATATGACCAGGATTTCCGGCCTAGAGAACGCAATGCTTTTGGTCTAATTTAATCTATATACAGGGTGAGTTTTTTAAAGTGTTACAAGGCGATATCTCGAAAACGATTTAAAATATTTTCTTGAAATTTTAGGGAGATAAAATAAATATTTGTACATGTTTTTGACACTTACCCCCTTTCCCTATTTTGAGGGGTGGGGGGGGGGTAACTTTGCAATTTTAAATGGGATTATGTACTTTTGTTTATTAAATATTAATCTACGTAAAAAACTGTATACGTATACAAAAAATTTTTTGATTTGCTGCCATGGTTACGGAATTATGATTTATTTTGTTATAAAAATTTAAAAAATTAATTACCATTTAATTTCAACTAATTTATCGTCTATCATGCTTAAGAAGATGTTCGAAGTGTCTTCCTTCAACTTCCAAACACTTTGTCACTCTTTTTCTAAATGAATAACGTACCCTCTGTAACATATCAGGTGTCACTAATAAGCAGGCAACGCGGATTCGGTCTTTCATATCATCTAAAGTTGTAGGTGCAGTCGCCATTACTTTGTTTTTGATAAAACCCCAGAAGAAAAAGTCAAGGGGGGTCAAATCCGGGGACCTAGCAGGCCAGTTAATCGGACCAGCTCGACCAATCCACCTGTTTTCAAACAATTCGTTTAATTCATTACGGGCCTGTATCGCATAATGTGGTGGAGCTCCGTCCTGTTGAAACCACATGTTAGAATTAATCATTTGGTTTAATAATAGGGGTAATTGGTTCCTTAAAAAATCTGTGTACATTACTCCATTTAAATGACCTTCAAAGAAATGCGGGCCAATAACTCTATCACCGATTATACCACACCATACATTAATTGACCAAGGATGTTGATTTGGCACAGTTCTCATCCAATGGGGATTTTCGAATGCCCAGTAGTGCATATTGTGTCTATTTACCTTTAAAAAAAAACAAAAAAAAATTAATTTCTACTGACAGGGAAAATAACTTAAAATCTTACCTGGCCACAATTATGGAAATTAGCCTCGTCAGAAAAAACAACATTATTTAGTTACCTGTTATTTCCTTGCACTTCTCTTGTGATCCAATTGCAAAAGGTAACGCGATTTTCAAAGTCTTGACCATATAGCTCTTGATGGAGTGTAATGTGGTATGGATGAAATTTGTACAAGTGCAATATGGTCATAACTGATTTTTCACTTATTCCAGCATCTTTAGCAAGCTGCCTGGAACCTACATGCGGGTCAATAAATGTCATTCCTAAAACTCCAACTGCCCTATTTTGATCTGTCTTTGTTCGCTTCCGAACTCTTGGCTTCGTCTTTAGACTGCCAGTAGTACGACTTCTGGTTTCCAGCCTTTTAAATGCCATGTGCGATTTCGGGTTCATAGGAAACCTCTCCGCCCACACTAGTGCAGCTTGTCTGTAGTTTTTTCTGCACTCCCCCAAAATTAACAACATATCAACTTGCATACTAAAATTCGCTTCCATGTTTATTTGACCACACAGAAATAAACGTTAACACATTAAAAATATTAACTGACTTACGTCAAAACAAAACCACGCATTTCCATGGAAACGAATAATAATTTTAAAATAAGTGAACTTGATTTATGGGATAATTTTATTAAAATTAAATGGTAATTAATTTTTTAAATTTTTATAACAAAATAAATCATAATTCCGTAACCATGGCAGCAAATCAAAAATTTTTTTGTATACGTATACAGTTTTTTACGTAGATTCATATTTAATAAACAAAAGTACATAATCCCATTTAAAATTGCAAAGTTACCCCCCACCCCTCAAAATAGGGAAAGGGGGTAAGTGTCAAAAACATGTACAAATATGTCCCCCTATCTCCCCATTATCTCCCTAAAATTTCAAGAAAATATTTTAAATCGTTTTCGAGATATCGCCTTGTAACACTTTAAAAAACCCACCCTGTAGATATAATTTCTCTAACTTTGCAGAAGAATTTAGAAATATTCGTCGGATGCTCTTAATAGTGGTGACCTAGTTCTGGCTTCTAATTAGTCTGTATAAGCGTTAGTTGGATAAACCAGCAATAAGTAAATTATTTATATTTGCCATTTACGTATGCCATTTATATTTGTTTAGTATGTATTTCGTGTTTTTTATTTCTGTAATGTGAATTGTAAACCTTTATCTATGTTATGAAATAAACAAATTGCTCTGAAAATGTATTTTTTTATTTATAAATATTATTTCTCTATTTTTTGTTAAGTCGTCAAAGTATATACAGGGTAATTTACAACGAATGTTCGTTACAACTTCTGGGAAAAGCACGGAAAATATTGTCGTGAAACTTTGCAAGTTTATATTTTCTGATTTGCCCTCTTTACCTAGAATATTGTTTTTTTTTCTTCCGGTTATATCGAAAGTAGCTGTCAACTGTGTTATTTTTATATTTCTAAAATATTTCTGTAAAGCTTTTCAACCTCTTAAACCTAAGAAGTTGAAACTGGTAAGGAGAATGGTTGTATTCTCAAATAACATAAATAATGGTTCTTTATTGGATTTATATCAAAATCTGTTTTTTTATACTCCCGTCAACTGTTTTTTCCTATCCCCTAAGAGAGTATTATTACTTTCATCATCGATTTATTATTTCTTTCTTCTAAACAGCATATTTCTTATTAAAAGTTATATTTTCTACGTTTCCATGACAACTTATTGTCGGTTTGAGATGCCTTGTAACAGATGTATAGTCCGTACAATTACTGGCTGGATGCACGTCACAACTGACAAATACATAATCACAACAGAAACAAAAAATAAGGTAGGTCTGCTATTAATTAAAGGGTCCTGTCAATTGACCTTAAACTCATTTTAACAACCTTTGTCATCACGAAACACTTTGATTTTACATGTTAAAAGTGAAACAATGGTTAGTAGGTACACCTAGTTTCACGGTTAACTTCCAGGTGGAAATATCGAAATTTGGTGGATTATTCATATGATACGCACTATATTATTATTATTATTATTATTATTATTATTATTATTATTATTATTATTATTATTATTATTATTATTATTATTATTATTATTATTATTATTATTATTATTATTATTATTATTATTATTATTATTATTATTATTATTATTATTATTATTATTATTATTATAAATACAGCCGAGTAAAACCGACTACTAATAGAATTCTGGGAAGAAGCGAATGTAATGCAGCCAGCCAATGACGTTTTTAATATTAATAAGTGTTGCCAGATCTTTAGTTTTAGCGGTGGATCTACCGTTTTGATGTCTTCCTTTCTATCGCTAAGCTACCGCTAAACATTACACGTAAATTAATTTACGCTCTCAAACTAGGCATGCTAATAAATACTAAAATAGTTTCCTTAATAATAATTTTTAATTTAATTTACAACAAAAGACATATGTCAATATTGAAGCAAAATCATTATGGCCGGGTCGGCACCACATACTCCGATAATGTTTGACTTTTCGGATTCAGCAACTCCCCCAGTTTGAGACGATCTCGTAGTACTCATATACCTATCTTAAGTCGATTATCATTATTTGTCAAATTATCGTCCGTATAAATAACTACCTACCTACCAGAATAACAGACTTTTCTGCATTTAGCAGATTATTGGAAGCATATCTATTTGCAGAGCTGCAGAATCATTTCGTATGAGCATTATTTTTCAAATTATCGTCCATATAAATACCTACCAGACTTTTCTGCATTTAGCAGTTTTTTGGAAGCATATTTGCAGAGCTGTAGAATCATTTTGTAATATGCAGATTTTCAAAGAATTATAAATAAATAAGAAATACTTTAACAATTAGATTTAAAAACACAATAATATACAATGAAAATATTCAGAATTTTGTTTTTTTTTCTGAAACTATTGATAAGGACGAAGTAAGGGCAAGGGGCCAATAAAAATATATTTGATAATACAACCTTGATATACAATTCAGCAGATGATCCACGTCGCAGAATAATTCGTTGACCAGTCTAGCAACACTGCCCCGATGTTTGCGCTGGTCCACTAATAGTGTCGGCCTGCCTAAGCGTTGTTGCGCGATCGTTAAAATTAAATAATAATTTGGCTGTTGATTGACTGTGACAAAAAAAAGTATTCATTTCGATTACTTACTTAGGAGGCCAAGACAAGATAATATTTGAGTAAGTCTGACATTTTTTGACATACCAATGAGAGCTCTAAATTTCAAGATGACAGCTGGGTCCGCTTTTGGAATATTTTTTTAAATGAAAATGGGGTTCTCCAATTCTCCAATTAATATTTTTTTTAATTAAAAAAAATTAAAATTACTTTATGCAAATTTTTTTTTACCTATTAGATGACTATTTATTGTTGCTGTCATAATATTTTTAAATGACTGATTGACAGAAAATATTCTTAGCCCTATTTGTCTTAAATGGCTTGGTCTTTACAAGATAAATTTGAAGTGGTTATTATTTTTGGAGAAGCTAGTCGAAATTACCAAGCTGTATGTTCAATGAATGATATCCAGAACGCAAAATATGCTGAAATTTTTTGCAAAAACTAATTTTAATTTTTTTTTAATTACATTTTTTTATTATTTTTAAATTAGAGAATGTCTCAAGTATTAAAATACCTTTAAAATAGGGTATCGGTAGAAGAATGTATCCCAAAAGCGGACCCAGATGTCATCTAGAAATTTACAGCTGTCATTGGTATGTCAAAAAATGCAAGACTTATGTCGGGTTGCACAAAGAATTTTAATAATAATTATTTAACCAGCAAGTTTTACTGTGACAGACGTAACATTGGCAGAAATAATTTTTTCACAATCATACTGGCCCGGTTACCTTAATTTTTAATTTACTAATCACGCACCTTTGAATGTGAGTACCTGTTTAATGCCTGTCAAAGTCATTTATATCACAGTCAAACTTGATGGTTAAATAATTTTTATTAAAATTCTTTGTGCAACCCGACGTTACTCAAATATTATTGTTCTAAATTTTATTAAAATATACCGAACGATTTAGAAATTAGAAGGGGGGGGGTGGCTTTGGGTCCTCACTGTATTCATTGTCGATTAAACTTTAATTAGGAAACGTCCATAAACTTTAATTAGGAAACGTCCAAATGAACGATGCAAATTTGTTATGTTGGCATTGGTGACGAAGACAAGCAATCGCTGCCTATTTATTGTTAAAAAAATAGAGCACAAAAAACACATAGGTCAGTAGAAACCTGCGAGATTTTTCAATTTCGAAAGAAACAGGGTGCCTATCATAATTTAATTCAGGAAATGAGACTAATTCCCCTTTGTCGCCTTGTCTTTGCGTCCGCATAGTTCATTGTATCAATATCGTCGATCATTACAATTTGACACGTGTCAAATTATGATAATAGATTTTTTTGCGTAACATTTAATTTGGTTTTAATAATTTTAATAGCAATTCATTTTATTTATTATTAATATTCAAACAGCGAACAATTAAACCCTTATACCCCCCTCCCCACTCTTGTGATCTATTGCCAGCGGGTCTCTTAAATCCATTGCAAAGCATTAAATCACAATATCGTGTTTAATAGTGATCAAAGGCATTTATTTCTCTGTCTTACGCATACTATTGATTTGTAAAGACGCTAAAAGACGAAGTTTCACGACCCGAAAATATATAGGCTGTTGCGGCTAAAAATTGCAGCAAATTTAAAATTATTTTATTCACCTGGAAGTTAGCCGTGAAACTAGGTGTACATATTCTGAACATACGTCTCATTATTCAGCAACAGAAAAAAGTTCATTTTAAAGTTTATTTAAATCCTTACAGAATTGAAAAAATATCCGATTTATTCAACGACATGACTCGAATCAAAAATTACCTCAAAAGCTGTGACGTGCGGCCAGACAGTAATTGTACGGATTTTATCTATATTATTTATTACTAATCACTCAATTGCCCATACACATACTTATAAAAACAGGTCAATTAGTAAAACATAGGAGCTATTTTATTAAAAAAAAATATATTTCATACAAACTCATGGAAATTTATTACCACTGAACCTAAATCATCGGTCAGATTAATTAGCAGTATATCAGATGAAAGGAATTCGTGTTCTAATTTCTCTTCAGAACAGATTTAGTGCCTACTACTCTTTTCTTTTTCTGGTAATAATTTCTACAGCCCGTTATTTGCAACCTAGCATATTTCGATGGGCGCCCCAAAAATACTTGTCTTTCTTAGATTTACTTATTTTTTATCTAGTTTTTTTAATGCTCCCATCACAAGCGTAGCTTCCTGACAAAAATTATTTAAACAATCTATTGTAAATACAATTTTTTGTAGTATTCCCCTAAAAATAGATTCCTCCTAAAAAAATATATCGACCGCGTCCAGATGTGGATAGACAAAAGCCTCCCGAAGCGCTAATTATACGCAAAACCCCGCTAGCTATACTACTAGGAGGCATATTTCTTGTTTTCTCCCATATCGCTTGTTTTCTTGGAGGTATCAAGATTTAAAATTGTATTCTAAGGACGAATTATTGAATAATGAAAAATAAAAGACCACAAAACAAACACTATTTTTTAAATATATCTGCTGCGATTCACAGGATGTCAATCAATATTCTATTTTATTAATTTTTTTTTATTTCTTTTGAATTCACATTTGATAATAAAGTGAATTTTGTGTTAGATAGAGAGAGATAGCAAACACGTTCTGCCCAAATATCAATTCGAATATTAGAAAAATAAAACACGGTAAAAAATAACTAGAAAATTACATTTATAATATTTTCTGCACCCTGAGATCTAAGGGGTTTCAAGAAATTTTTCGCTTTAAATCCCTTATGATTCTATTGTCAACAAGAAAGGCTCCTACCTGCTGTTATAGTGGTTATAAAATGTGACAGTCTTTGTAAAGATGCACTTGAAAATATAAAGTGGAGCAACGCTAGTTTCCTAGAGTATCTCCTCCAGGATATGGAACATCAGTCGATAGATATTTATGACGTATTTTTGAACATTATTCTTTTCGACTAATAGCAAATTTATAATTCCGAATTATATTTGTAACTAACTAGAATAAATTTGTTCTATTTATTTAACAGTTATTAACCGATAACCCAAGAAAAATACTGTTCTATATAGTGTTTTTAAATACACTTATGCAGTTTAAAATATCACTTATTAAAACAAAGAAAACTATGTATCTGTATACTCTAAATCCAGATTATTGTCAGTGGCTCTCATATAGAGAGCAGTACGAAGTCAGAAGAAACAATTTCTACGACAATAAATATTCTACGCTATTACAATTTCAAAATTATAATGGAATTGTTTCCCCTAACTTACAACCCGCTGCACTCTATATAAAGATGAATTACTAATAGTAATTTTGGACAAAAGATATAAATAGTAAAAGAATCTTTTAGGTTAGTTTATGCGTGCAATATCCAGGTCGTAGGCTGCCGGGTAATCTGTTTTCGATATTGGCATTGGGATATTAGTTGTTAGTAGAGTTAGTTATAAAAACAATTTTGTAGAAGTAAAAGCATTAAAATTGTAAAAAATTAAAATCAGCTGAGAACTATTCCTGAAATTCTGACAGGACACATGGCTGTCAAGAATAATCTGCATAGAATGCAACTGTACAATGGAGACCTTTACTGCAGAATATGCGGACACAGAAAAACGGTACAATACATAGCTTGCCACTGCGAGTCACTAGTTAGGAAGAGTCAATAAATACTCGGGCAACCAAAACTGAAACTAGAGGACATCCTGACCCTCTCCCCAGTTGACCTACACAAACTAGTGCAAGGCACTCGGATCACTGAGTGGGTGTAACAATTAAACAGGATGATCACAATGGGCCAAATCAGGTCTAAGTACATCCGACCCATGAACGGGCCCTCGAAAAATAAATAAATAAAAAATTGTTTTGAGCGTAACCATAATACCATATTGCCTTGTTTTAATCAAATACCAGAATTTCAGAAAAATTTCACTGTTTTATAGAATTTTAATAATAATCTTACTACCTCTATTTAAAAAAAGTTTTAAAAAGGCAATGCAGTTACCGGATTATAAAAAAGTTTTAAATATGGTACATTTCTCTAATCTAAGCAACTTCGTAGAAATTACCGTTTAGAAGATACAAATAGTGGTCAATTAAAAAACCCTTATTACTAATTAATTGTGAATAGTCTGACACATTTGCAGGTCGCTGCATGTCTGGTTTTGACGTTCTGGATTATCAACGTTAGCAATGTTATCAATCAATATTATCATAGAATGGCAGTAGAGTTTTGGACTTGCATTGTCTTTATTTGTTTAGAATCACTACGTTTCAACTGGTAAGTATCTCCAGTCGTCTTCAGGTGAATACTGAATAAGTACGGTAACTACAGCTCTATTTATACTAGGCAGGTGCTGTGACGCATGACTAGTGGGCGGAGTCATGCGTGTTGCTAGGTGATGACGCATAACTGGATGAGTCATGCTTGATGAGTCATGCTCGATGACGTCATGCTCGATGAATCATTTCCTGCAAAAAGAACCGCACTGGAGGAAGAGGAAGTTTAAGGAAGCTGCTACCATACACCAAAATCCAGGTTGCTTTAGTAAGCCTTCATTAGACATGAGAAACGTCTGGAAACCCTTATTAAGTAAATGTAATCTTAGAATAAGACCACCCAAGAGTTAAACGCATGATTCATCGAGCATGACGTCATCGAGCATGACTCATCAAGCATGACTCATCCAGTTATGCGTCATCACCTAGCAACACGCATGACTCCGCCCACTAGTCATGCGTCACAGCACCTGCCTAGTATAAATAGAGCTGTAGTTACCGTACTTATTCAGTATTCACCTGAAGACGACTGGAGATACTTACCAGTTGAAACGTAGTGATTCTAAACAAATAAAGACAATGCAAGTCCAAAACTCTACTGCCGTTCAAGAAACGTCATTGTCTCCAACCTTTAAACAGACATCATAGAATGGCTTATCTATTTCCTGTATATCTGATAGGAATTTGAGCCTATAATATATTTATTTTATTTGTCTTTTTGATAAAAATGAATGTAAGATTGGTATAAATAAATAAAAATAAAACAATAATAGAATTGTCACAAACAGTTATTGCCAAATCGGTTAATGTAGAGAGTAGTTGCGTGCAAAAGCTACAGTACAAATACATTTAAGGAGATCAGTCAAACTTTTCTATATGTATCATACGTACCAGGTGGCCAATTAACAATGGACCCCGGCCATATCTCAGGAACCATTTATCATAAAGTGTTGAAATAAAAAAAAAATCATTACAAAATCAAGCACGATAAGTCGCTGAAAATTACTTTTAATGTCTGTTTAAAGGTTGGAGACAATGACGTTTCTTGAACGGCAGTAGAGTTTTGGACTTGCATTGTCTTTATTTGTTTAGAATCACTACGTTTCAACTGGTAAGTATCTCCAGTTGAAACGTAGTGATTCTAAACAAATAAAGACAATGCAAGTCCAAAACTCTACTGCCGTTCAATTACTTTTAAGTTCCTAAATTTATCACTAACGAGCGCTGATTATATTATAGGATTTTTATCGATAATATGCCAAATAAATTTACGTTTAAAATTAAGTGTTTTATTCTTTGGATTATATGATATAACCTTGCTTTAATAAATTTTGCTCTAACTCGCAAAATAAACTGATAAGAAGAGGAATAACCTTTTTGGAAAGAATTATTACTCATAATTTCGGTTCTCCTTAACCAAACTTAACAAACTTGTTCTCCTTTAAATAAAGAGCTTATCCTATGGTATTATTTAAAACTTTGTATAATAACTATTTTTTGTGTTATCCATAGCCGATATTATTTGCACATTCATCAGATTTTTCAATTTCATTCAAAAATTTTAAATTGAACCACTGTAATGTGTCTAGTTAAGTTGCAATCATATGGAAAACATTCTTTTATTATTAATGCAAAGTAAAACGCTAGTCTTTATAAAAAGGTCTGTATGGTCTAAAGTAAAATAATCAGATATCAACTTCTTGTACTCTATACAAGATTTGTCCAAAAATATGAAGTTTGCACAACAGGAAAGTACCTTTATTTTTGACAATTTATTTATTTATTTATTTACAATATTGAATATGGTTATTAAAAAAAGTTTTTTGCTTTTGCTCGTTACTAACCTCGTTGTAATTATCACAGATTTAGTTGCAGAAGACAGAAATAACGCTTCTGTAATTAATTAACAATTAATAAAGTTTTGGGACCGGGGAGCGAATTTGGGTGTTGGGTAGGGTTTAATGCACTATATAGATAATATAAAGAAAATATGAGATAAAACGACACGATTAAACTCAAAATATATAGTTTTCGTATCGTTTTTAATGAAAAAACCAAACTCATGATGCTATAACCTCAGTTAACGACTACGAACGTCGAGGATTATGTTAGTTTCCAAAAATTAAATTTGGCAATACCGCAAAACAAATGTAAGTTAATTCTTCCTAGTTATAAATTTTTCAAATTGCATTGCATTCCTTGTATTGAACAGAAAAAATTGCCCTGTTGATCAAGTGCTAACCTAACCCCGCTACACCGTTTGGAGCTAAAGATTCGGTAATCTGCTCTAAAAGGTATTAACGTGGGTTGGCACTTGTTTAACAGATAATTTTTTTTCGCAACAAGTCTAACAACTTTTCTTACAAATAATAATAAACATCAAATACATGTCGCGTCGCGATGAAGTTAAATTTACTATTGATTTTTACAAGTCTGAACAAATGTCAGCCGGCATCCTTTACTATATTATCACACTCATACTTCTCACTTTGTCGTTGCGTCATAATAAGCAAACAGTAGTTCTCCAGTATTGCCATAACTCTGTTATTTTACTGATGTTTTCGAAATAAATATGAAAAGTTATTGTTATTAAATATATAAACAATTTCAATGTTCAAATGTAAATTTAAAGCAAAAATATTATTGCTATCCAAACTTGTGATGATTTCAAACAATTGTCTTAAATGGAATATTGCCAAAAACTAGGGTACTTTACTCTTGTAAAAAATTTGAATTATTAACTTTATGTAAATTTTTTTTACTTTATATAAACATTTTTTTTCATCGACAAACGAAATTTTTTAGCAAGCAAATTTTTTTTTTTAAATCATTTTCTTGGAAAAATAATTTTTCTTGTCCATTTGCGCTCATGTCTACCACATCATGCCGGTCATACTGTAGTATATTTTAAACTTCATAATTTTTTTCTTTTAATAATCATTTAACTTCATCTGTAATGGAAAAATACCTACAGCCAAATAAAAAGTTGATTCATGCCTTTAATGTTAAATTCTAAGTTTTATCGCCTTTGCTAAAGAAATGTCTCAAGTATTTTAATTATTATTTCAGGCAAAACTCAAGCTTACAAGAAGTTAGTTTCTAAAAAGTTGCATGAAATATCTTTAAAGTTTAGCTCCTTGTAATCTTACTTAGAACATAGTTTGTAATTTAATAGTTGTAGACTTTAGTTCAATTTATTAAATTAAAAGGGTTGATTTTACTTAAAATTTTTAAATTTATTAAAATATTATTTAAAATAAAATAAATTTCTGTCAAAGTGTTAATGAACAGTTGACTTTGTAAAGTTTTGGCTGACCAAAGGGACCTTGATCCGTTAGGACTGGCAAGAAGTTTGTTTTTGATTCTCTCGTTATGAGCTTCTTTGCTTTGGTCTATCATTTGCTTACATTGGTTTCGGGTGGTAACAAAGATGGCGCGATTTTCAGGAGTAGGGTTTTTACGCCACTGTCGGTAAGCCAGGTTTTTAGATCTGACAGCACGCTCGCAATTCTTGCTAAACCAGGGCTTGCCATTGGAAGGGCGCTTTTTGGAGAAAGGAATAAAGACCTCCATGCTAGTTAGAATGACGTCGGAGACCTCCTTTGCACAGACAGATGGATCATCCGAAGAAAAGCATACGCTTAGCCAGGGAAAGTTGCGAAAATGGTCCTTTAGGTCTTCCCACTTAGCTGATGTATAGTGCCAAATCTTACGGGGTTTAGAAGGTTGTTCAGAACTAATTGGCAGCTCGCTTAGGGTTGAAATAAGTTTGTAATCGGAAGAGCCCAATGGTGGTTGTACGGTGACCGTATATAGGTCTGGATTTGAAGTTAAAAAGAGATCTAAAAGACTAGCAAAATCCCCAGCTCGGTCTGGAACCCGCGTTGGTTCTTCTACGAGTTGAGTTAGACCAGAACTGATCGCGAAAGATTCGGCCTCGCGGCCTTGCTCATAGTTGGTGTTTGAGTATTTAAGCCAGTTGACATTGTGGACGTTAAAGTCGCCAAAGATAGCTTCGGCATTCGGATGATTGGTTTGCAAGAAGTCGATTGTGTTGGCTAGTGATGAGAAGAGGGCCCTGTAATGCATGTCGCTTGGAGGACGGTAGAGGCAGCATATAAACTTAGTGATTTTTTGTGAAGATATTTTAAACCACATTACATCAAAGTCTTTCGGTTCCAGTATGTCCTCCCGTTGGCAGCAAAGATCATCTCGAATGAACAGCCAGACCCCAAAGTTGCGTCTAAAACGGAAGTGAAAATCATATCCAGGATATAAATAGCTGACGGTGTTCGTTGACGCTCTGACTTTTGTCTCGGTCAGTGCAAGCACATGAGGCTTGGAAGATTGTAAGTGCTGGTGGACTGAATTGATGTTAGTGTTAAGCCCTCTAATATTGCAGAAATCAATTTTAAAGTTGTTACTTTTGGGTCTGTTAGCAACTGCAGGCGCAACACCATTTCCTCGTTGAGTGTTGTTGGAGGAACCCAGTACATTGTCGGAAATGGTGGATAATTCATTAATTTCGCTTGATGAAGCCACAGGACCAGGCCCCACCCAGAGATCCGATCGGGGGGCGAGTTTACCTCCGGAATATTTTGATCTTGGAGCTTCCATCATGCTTTTTTCCAATACAGCGAAAATATGCTTTCAAGATATTTTTAAGAATAAATATATGATGAAAACCTAGTATTGTCATCTGTTGGAATTAACTCAATGCAAAAGATAGCCATCAGACGTGAAAACATATAACTAACAATAAACCAAGTACGGTAGACCAACACATCCAGTAATGGAAAACGTGGAAAAAGTGTGGCCTACCGTACTTGCTTTATTGTTAGTTCTTTGTTTTCACGTCTGATGGCTATTTCTTGCATTGAGTTAATTTCAACAGATGGCGATACTAGGTTTTCATCAAATATATATTTCTCAAAAATATCTTGAAAGCATATTTTCGCTGTATTGAGAATTCCCTACAGGTTATGGCTTTCTGATGAGCCCTAACAAGGACGAAACAGCCTGTCATTGTCTTCCTGTGCCCAAGGAACCCCATTACTTTTGGCGTCCCTGTGGACTTTAATTCAAAAGATAGATACACTACTTGTCCACCTGCCGCTAACAACTCTATATCTATTTTATTTTTATGGATCCTAAACTCTACTACTTTATTTCATAAGGATACTATTTAATCACTTCTGATGGACAACACGAAGCGATGCCGCGAATTGTATATAATGGGCGTTTTTACTAGATTTTGATTTTGACCCTATGAATAGAGCAAAAAAAAAGAATTTTCTAGGCGTTTCAGTTTTTAAAATCTACAATTATTTAATGAGAAAATAATTAAACAAAATACGCTCTCTAATAGAAACACGCGAAGCAACTTACAGACGCCGACGACCCAAGAATTCCATCAACCGATCGCTCTGCTAACAACGCACTCCTACATGACTGAGGTATCGAGCCTGGTTTCCTGTTTCTAAACTGTCTTTGTCTATTTAAGTTATCGAAACAAAGATAACAATATAATCGGTTGCGCGATTGGCAAATAAAAGAATTAATTAATTAGTTAATAGGATGACGCACATCTTTTCTCATCTTATGTATGTATTTCAACTTCTAGCTTTTCCGCCGTGTTTCTAATTGTTTTTAGAAAAGGTTTGTGATACTCTAGAAAGATTGTTATTATATGGTTGTATGTTAGTGCTGAATATGATAAATTCCATATGGTGTTGTCGGGTAATATTCATATCCTCGTCCCCCATTTTCGATCAAAGAAAAAGGGGCAAATTACTCGTTTAAACCCGGCGTTGATTCTGATTAAACTCTGGACAAACTTAAACAATTTCGATCGATTATTGTAGCAAATAATTTAAGTAAGTTTTAACCTTACGGTTTAAATCTTGTCGCTGGGGATGGGGTAAAACACTATACGCAGTTTAAATTATTGTAAAAGTACAAAATTATGCTCTCTACAAACAGTTCCACCTTCTCTATAATACAAAACTCGCGGTCATTGAACATTTCTTCAAAATCTAACCTGAAAAATATGCCAATTAAATAAAATATACATTATTTGTATTAGCCATTCGACCGATAACGCAGAATTAATGTTTTTCTACTTCCACATGGAAATTTGCTGTTTCCTTTACACTTAAGTGACGAAAAGAATAGGCTATTCCAGTTAACTGTACGGCAAAATTTTATATTCATTACTGTCAGTGCTGCACAGTGTGGCAACCCTTAAAAATAAAATTTGCCATTTTTAAAGAAATTTTCCAAGAATGCACACAATACTAAGAAAGTATTTTTTTAGCAGATCTCAACCACAAGTGATCCTAAAGTATTCCCAACGAATATGACACTTTGGTAAAAATGTCTCTTTTCCCTTTGAAGACAGCGCCGACCTATCTTTCCTCTGTGCTTTGTTCGCACCGATACGGCAATTTTCCATTAGTAGGTGTCCCCCAGGGGTCACATCTGGGACCCCTACTTTTCGTTATATTTCTTAACGTTCTTGTTTTTATCCTAGATGTCGATCCTTTAATTTATGCCGACGATGTCTTATTGTGCTCCCCTATCTCGTTAGAAAAGATTGTGTGTAACCCCAATTTCTAATATGAGGATCTGGCGAAGCAACATAACAACTAGCTTTGGTTCCAATGGTCGTGAGTTCAAGCCCGGCAGCCTGCAAACTTTTTAAAACATTTTTTAGCATAAGGTTTGTACGTTTTCGTAGAAAAAATATACTGTTCAACTCGAGTGGATTGTCCATATCGTACTCGGAAGTTTGAGCACTCCGCCTACGGCGTCATGCTCAATTTGCTTTCTCGTAAGATATAAATATCATATCCACTCTTGTTGTACAAACTGCTATTGTCAACGTATGAAGAAATCCATTATATTGTATTCGAGGGCCACACCCATCATTTTAACTACGAGTTATAAAATATAAAAGTTTTTGAAGCAACAGTTAAAGTCAAAGTTTATAACTTTATTAAAAATATTTCATTACAGCCGTAACTTTTCATATTTTTTCATTTCAGTTGAATTTAACCCTTTTCAAACAAACGTCAAGAACGAACAGTTACGAAAAGTTAAAAAAAATGGAAAGAGGTAAATGGACTTGTAATCATTAAAACTAGTCGTATACTGGGATTTAAAGTTTGTTAAAAACCGAATGTAATATTCAGTTTCAGTCGTTATTTTTGTTTATTGCTTTTTAGTAAATATGTTCTATATTACTGGTGTTTTATTTATTTTTATTTTTTCAGTAAAAATTTTGTTGAGGTGGTAATCGATGCATTTTTTTTATACGCGAGTGAGGTCGCACATGTTATTTTTTGTTTTAATCAATTAAAATCCTTTAAATATAGGAAAAGCGAATAAATAGATATCGATACTCTAAAAATTGTATTGAAATTGTTTAACAATCAGAAAATCACATTGTTGTCGTAGTGAAATACATATCGTCATTATAACACCATAACAATATTTTCTGGCAACAACATCGAAGTAACTATATTTTAAATCTACTTTAACAACCCTAATTAGTTAGTGTGCTATAGTCGAGTATCCAATAACGCACAAGTTATTAGCAACACAGTATACCAACTTTATAAATTACTGGTTAACGTAAACGTAAAACAACTAAAACTATAACATCAGTGATCGTTCGATTATGTGTATGTCTTTTTACCGAAACCCACAACTCTTTTGAACGGCAGTAGAGTTTTGGACTTGCATTGTCTTTATTTGTTTAGAATCACTACGTTTCAACTGGTAAGCATCTCCAATGCGGCCAATCTTACATTGGTGAGACACTAAGACCACTAGAAGTAAGGATTAAAGAACATAGAAATAACACCCAAAAAGGAGAGACCGAAAAATCAGGTGCAGCTGACCACGCCTGGACGCACGGCCATCATATCATGTGGACAAAAGCGGAAATTCTGCAAAAAGAACCGCACTGGAGGAAGAGGAAGTTTAAGGAAGCTGCGACCATACACCAAAATCCAGGTTGCTTTAGTAAGCCTTCATTAGATATGAGAAACGTCTGGAAACCCTTGTTAAGTAAATGTAATCTTAGAATAAGACCACCCAAGAGTTAGACGCATGACGTCATCGAGCATGACGTCATCGAGCATGACTCATCAAGCATGACTCATCCAGTTATGCGTCATCACCTAGCAACACGCATGACTCCACCCACTAATCATGCGTCACAGCACCTGCCTAGTATAAATAGAGCTGTAGTTACCGTACTTATTCAGTATTCACCTGAAGACGACTGGAGATGCTTACCAGTTGAAACGTAGTGATTCTAAACAAATAAAGACAATGCAAGTCCAAAACTCTACTGCCGTTCAAGAAACGTCATTGTCTCCAACCTTTAAACAGACACTAGAAGCCCGGTATGGACCCGGTATAAGTGATAAGTTCCGTAACTACGAGAAATCTAAGATAAAATTAACAAAGGAGGAAACGCACATCCAGTTTCTACTACGGGCAAGGGACCAAGGTATTATTCCAGATGGCTTTAGGATCAAGTCACCGATCCCAGGACAACAAGCTAAGAAGATTCTGGACAACGCCAGCAAAGCTCTTATACGCTCCCAAATCAACTACCATCGTTTTAAGAAAGCTTCTCTACTCACAGATATCCAACAGAGATTTGAGGAAATTAAAGAATATACACTGGAAGAGGATCACGAACCCATTTTTCGGAAGATTGATGCCACCTGCGACAAAGTAAGAACAGCTCAACAAAATATTCATGAAAAGAAATTGCGAAAGCATGTTAGTCAAAATCCACCAACAACGCAACCCCATAATCAAAGAACCATCGTCAACATTTCATCTAGAGAATTAACACCCATAGAAGAATCCCTAATGGCTAAGGGTTTAAACTTTACTATTGCTCCAAAAGAGATACCAATATTGGACATTATTAGCGCCGTCGACTCAACAACCATAGGAGAAACACAAGCGGAAGAATTTAGATGGAAGGTTAGAAATATTCTAGAAAAATCAAGGCCTCCAAAACGAAACATCGGTAAGGAAGAAACAATCGCTCTCACAAAACTTCGTAAGGATCCTAATATCAAGATTCTACCAGCCGACAAAGGAAACGCAACTGTCATCATGGATGTTCAGACATACGACCAAAAAATCGAGGAAGTTGTGCAAAAAGGAAACTACACCCTTATTTCCAAAGATCCGACCGGCACAATCGAGGGAAGAGTCTACCGAACACTTAAGAAATTTGAGCGGTACATACCAGAAAAGACGCGGAGACGCCTGACACCACACCACAGTAAATCACCACACCTCTATGGCCTGCCAAAAATACACAAACATAACATGCCTCTGAGACCAATTACAAGCTCCCGTAACTCCCCTACATATGAACTAGGTAAATTTTTACTTCCCCTACTCCAACCACTTCAAGGAAACAGTACGTCATTTGTAAAGAACTCGCAACACTTTGCACAAATAATAGGAGAAAAGGAAGTACAACCAGGAGACCAATTGGTCAGCTTTGACGTCGAAAGTCTTTACACCAACGTCCCTATAAAAGACGCACTTAAGGTCATCAGGAGCAGACTTGAGGAAGACCTGACCCTACAGGAAAGAACACCGCTACCTACAAATGCCATCATGGAACTATTGGAATGCTGCCTTAACAATTCTTATTTTCAGGAAAAAGACAGGTTCTTTAGCCAAGAAGACGGACTACCAATGGGCTCATCTCTCTCGCCCATAATCGCCAACATTTATATGGAATGGTTTGAATCCGAAGCAATAAAACAAGCAAAGAAGAAACCAAAAATATGGCTAAGATATGTGGATGACACCTTCATTATTTGGAACGGAAACGAGGACGAACTCAGAGAATTCTTACATCACATTAATAACTTTGCACCGACAATTAAATTCACCATGGAGAAAGAAGGGAACAACCAATTACCTTTTCTAGACGTCAACGTAGAGAAAAATGGCAACACCTTCCTAACCTCAGTGTACAGAAAACCTACACATACAGGGCAATATCTCAATTATACATCAAACCACTCAAACAACACAAAACATGGCATAGTAAGAAACCTGGTGGATAGAGCAATTACTCTCTGCAACTCAAACGAAGCTCTCAAAAGAGAAACTAACCACATCAAGACCGACCTCAACAAGAATGGCTACCCCATGAAATTGATTGACACAATATTGGAAAATCGCAAGAATCGGCCAAACACACGTAAAGCAGAGAAAGAGATACAACCAATACTCAATATTCCGTATGTCAAAGGAGTATCCGAGAAAATAAGAAGACTAGGACAACGATACAACATCAACACAGTATTCAGCTCTAGAGACACTTTAAGAAGCCACCTAACGAAGACGAAACCAGCAAGCCAGAAAGACAAGAAAAATTGTGTCTACCAGATTCCCTGCGAATGCGGCCAATCTTACATTGGTGAGACACTAAGACCACTAGAAGTAAGGATTAAAGAACATAGAAATAACACCCAAAAAGGAGAGACCGAAAAATCAGGTGCAGCTGACCACGCCTGGACGCACGGCCATCATATCATGTGGACAAAAGCGGAAATTCTGCAAAAAGAACCGCACTGGAGGAAGAGGAAGTTTAAGGAAGCTGCGACCATACACCAAAATCCAGGTTGCTTTAGTAAGCCTTCATTAGATATGAGAAACGTCTGGAAACCCTTGTTAAGTAAATGTAATCTTAGAATAAGACCACCCAAGAGTTAGACGCATGACGTCATCGAGCATGACGTCATCGAGCATGACTCATCAAGCATGACTCATCCAGTTATGCGTCATCACCTAGCAACACGCATGACTCCACCCACTAATCATGCGTCACAGCACCTGCCTAGTATAAATAGAGCTGTAGTTACCGTACTTATTCAGTATTCACCTGAAGACGACTGGAGATGCTTACCAGTTGAAACGTAGTGATTCTAAACAAATAAAGACAATGCAAGTCCAAAACTCTACTGCCGTTCAAGAAACGTCATTGTCTCCAACCTTTAAACAGACACCACAACTCTTTTGTTGTGGTTGAGACTGACTGACTCCTCTTTCGCGCACTTTAAATGGATAGTAATGACCTGTACCTAGACGCTTGTCTTCCGCGTGGACTTTCGAAGCGACGGTGATGTTAATTCTACCACAGAACTGAACTAATTTCATTAAATTAACGAAGGAAAGTATCGTCTGCTCTTAACGTATAAAGTTGGAAAATGATATTGTTATACTAGCAAAAACTATGTATCTGCTTAAAGATGGGAGACAATGATGTTTCTTGAATAATAGAAGTGTTTGGATATTGTCTTTATTTGTCTTAAAACACAACGTTTCAAGTATCTCCAGTCGTCTTCATGTGAATACTAAATAAGTACAGTAAATACAGCTCTATTTATACCAGCTAAGTGCACTGGAGCATAACTGAGATAAGTGCAGTCATGCGTTCAGTTCGTGCGCATTATTATTCTGATGTAGAGATTCAGAGAATTTCTACATCTCATTAATAGTTTTATACTTACAATTGAATTTACAATGGAGAAAGAAGAAAACAATCAATTACCTTTTCTAGAGGGCAACGTAAAGAAACAGGGCAATACCATCCAAACTTCAGTGTATAGAAAACCTACGCATACAGGTCTATATCTCAATTACACATCGAATCACTCCAATATTACAAAACATGGCATAGTAAGAACGCTTGTAGATAGAGCAATCACTATTTGTAATTTAGATAAAGCCCTCAAAGAAGAAACTAACTACATCAAGACAGACCTCAACAAAAATGAGATTGAGATTAGTGGACAAAATATTGGAGACTCGTAAGAATTCAAAATGCAAAGAAGCGAAAAGATGCACAACCACCACTTAACATTCCGTCTGTTAAAGGAATATCTGAGAGAATTAGAGACTAGGAAAACGATACAATACAGTATTCAACTCGAGAGACACCTTAAAAAGCCACCTAACAAAGACGAAACCCAAAAGTCAAAAAGACAGTAAAAATGTGGCTAGTCTTACATTGGTATGACACCACTCGAAACAAGGATCAAGGAACACAGAAATAATACGCTAAAGGGAGAGATCGAAAAATCAGGTGCGACTGACTATGCCTGGACATACGGAAATCATATAAGTTGGACAGAAGCTGAAATCCTGCATAAGAAACCACACTGGAGGAAGAGGAAATTCAAGGAAACTGCTATGATACACCAGAACCCAGGTTGTTTTAGTAAGCCCTTATTCGATATAATCGATATATCTGAAAACCTTTGTTAAACAGATAAAATCTTAGAATGATAACACGTACTCTGCAGTTATGCTCCAGTGCACCTAGCTAGTATAAATAAAGCGGTAGTTACTATACTTATTTAGTATTCACCTGAAGATGACTAAAGATACTTACCAGTTGAAACGTCGTGATTTAAAACAAATAAAGACAATGTAAGTTCAAAACACTTCTATTATTTAAAAAACTATATAGTTCTGATACTCTGTATGGCTGGGTCTATACTAATGAGGCGGTATTGGTAACTTGATTATATATATGTTTACGATGACTATATATTTTGTTCGGTGTATGGTAAATGCAGTGAATCGAAGAGAAGGTTGTTTACTCTAATTTCCAACTTATTTAAACAAAAATTAATACTACGACATGTTTCGGAGCACGGCAGCTTCTTACGGTAATGCAATTGATATCAAGAAGTTCTGTAGGTGCTATAAAGATAATTCTTAAATACATTTAACAATGGTGAGTTTACGGCAATTATGAAAAGAAAAAACGATTCTTTATAAGCAAATTACTTCAAAATAAACCTGAACATACCAAAAAGTAATTCTAAATACCGATAAAATATTTGGTTAAATACACAGGTTTTACCACTACAATTAACAAAATGCATTGTGAAAAAATATTTCATAGATAATATAGGCCCTTGTCATCATCTAACGGGGAAAACTTTTAAATGAAATTATGACAGAGCCCATTATCATCAGATAACTCATGGTTAATATTTGAAAAATATATAGAAATTAAATTTCAAATCACAGTTAAATTTAAAAGAAAGCTCTAATTAAACATTTTTTGCTGACAACGTATCCTCTAAATATTTTTTCGCTAAAATCAATAAATTTAACCCTTCTCAAACAAACGTCAAGCACTAGTAACGAACAGAAAAAAAAAAACGAAAAGCGTTAATGGACTTTTAACTTGTATTCAATTTAACGAGTGAGTTTTCAATGTTTTTAACTTCCATATGTGATTTTCATTTATAATATTTACATACTTATATTAGTATTGTAGTACCTACTGGTGTTTTTAAACTTTCTTAGAAAAAAATAACATTGAATTTCTGTTTTATCCGATTAATTAATAGATAGAGTGTATCCGAAATTCAAGTGTCCGTATTGGGATTTCGAATTCCCGATTTATTACAAGAGTTAAAAGATTGGATAAATTAGAAATGTTTTGTGGAATTTATAGCCGATGACAAAAAGCTAAAAAAAACTACTGTACTTGGCTAAAGCCAAAAAAACTCAGTTATTTAACGATATTTCGGTTCTAACATAAAATTTGACCACCATCAATCTTTGCGGCTACTCGTTGCCCATCTTTGGAGGTAAGAAAATATTTTTAGTCCAAAACTTCTATAAAAATTATGGGAATTTCAAAATATTTCTTTCGACTCATAATTTTTTTCAATAAATATGTTTTCAGTGAAATCAATAAGTTTAATTTTTCTTACAAAATAAATTATTCTGTGCTCTTTTCCAACATATTTTAAGAAAGAAGAATTGGTAATAAATAGTGGAAGCGCATAGGGCCCAAAATAGGGGGTTCGTGTGAAATAAATCATTAAAGTTGAAAATTTATTTTTTATCTTTAATTACATAATACTAAATGTCAAAATATTTCTTGCCACTCTGAAATATGCGTCGTTTCGACTCCCCACCCCTGGAGGGTTCAAAACATAAAATGTTCTATCTCCGAAACGAATAAAGATAAAAATGTCGTATCAAAATTCACGATTCTTAATGTAGAATAATTTTTTTTTATTAAGAATTTAGGGGAATAAGGCAAAAAAACGCTCTCGAAAATGCCCCCGCTAAATTTAAAGTTTTTTACTTATTATTTGTATAGTTTCTTTTTTTATTTCGTATTTTCCACTAAATATTTTTACTTGCTGTTTATTTACGCTTATCCTTGACTTTCCATTTTGCCCTTGGAAATATAATTTACTATAACATTATAACAAAGTTGTAACTGCTATCAAGAAGGGACATGGTTAATAATAATTTAGGGCAAAAGATAAAGTCCTATCTTCCTTCTTAAACCGATTGAACACAGTATTAAGCCTACGTGTTTCGGATTAAAAAGGAACTTATCAGGGTGTTAGGTCCTAAATGTCTAAACACAAAGCAAACATAAGAAAAACGCACACAGGTCAACAATTTGGAAAAAAGACTATACCATTGGGTAAAAAATACATTTGGTATGAATTACATGTCACAATAACGATCAAAACATAAGTTTGGTTCAGTTTTATCACTAGCTTCAAATATTGCGCCAGATAACCTTCTGAATTCCGATATTTTGTTTCTGTAAGAGGAATAAATGCAGTAGAAGACGATGCAATATGTAGCAAATAACCTAAAATGCACTGAAATATGCATATGCGAAGCAGAAGAAGATACTGTGAAAATCAAAGAAGCTAAAGATGAGCTCGATTCTGATACCAGCTGTAACGAAAAGTAAATAAGCCGGTATTTTATTTACAGTGTTCTGTTATCCATAGACTTATAGTCAAGGATGTATCCTCCTTGGTTATAATAGTATGTATATTCTTCTCCTTGGTTATAAGTCTATGCTGTTATCTAAATAATATATACGGGTATCACCAACAGAGCAAAGTTTTAATTATTCAACCTGTGCATCACCTAACATATTCAGTAATTTCTCGGCCTGGAATTGAATTGTAATACGATACGGTGTATTAAAACTAAAACTGTTTTTTGGATAATCTGTTATTGAGGCACTATGTGAACAATTATTTAAAAAAATGCGCAACTCTGTAAATTTTTGATTTTTGAAAAAGAACTTCATAGATAGCCATTTTTAAATTTTCACCCCTTTTGGGTGGGGGGTAACGACGCATATCTCAGGGTGGCAATGCGCTTCCACTAAAAGTATTAATTGGTAAAATTGTATTTATTAACAGGGCAAGGGCCTGTCGACATATGAAGCACCGGTTCCCGCAGATCACCGAAGTTAAACGGTGTCGAGCGCGGTTAGTACTTGGGCGGGTGACCGCTTGGGAACACGGTGTGCTCTTGCCTCAGGGAAGAGTGTAAAATGAATCGACACCTAGCCATCCTATTCACGCCGGACAGGCCGGATGAGATCGGATATCTCGTAGGATGAAGGTGCCGTTTCACACTCCCTAGTCGGTAGATCACATTTGTGGTCGATGACCGGTTCAAGATGGCCTACGTAGTCGGCGAACCGTAAAAAAAAAAGAAGTATTTATTAAAAACACTAATGCAATATTTGTTTTCGTTAATTAGTTTTTTGTTTTTTATTTTAATAAGCTCGATATTTTTATCGCTTCATGTGGCATAATCAACGTGCGTGTGGTTGTATCATATACAGCGATAAAAAATTATAAACAATCGGTATGTATGTTTTACGATGGGGGGCGCTGACAGGGTATTTTCAGAACAATTCCTAAATATGTCTAAGTTGTTTCCATGCTTGTAGAACTGCAAATCGATAGATTATAATGTCGCAACAATAAACCTTCTAAAATAATTTTCGTCCATGGATCTAGTCTCATGGTAAGATTAAAAAGTATTTGTTTTCAGTTTGTAATAGGAGGTCATGATATTAATAATATTTTCATCTTACAAGTTTTCCGAATAAAAGTTTTTAGTAAATTAAGAAAAAAAGGAATTTTACTCTCGCAGTAATTTTTAAAAGCTTTAATCAAGAGTAACATTTTTTTGAAAATTGATAATAAAAAAGTTTTAGAGCTCAATCTACCTGAATACTACTAAATATTAAAAAATTCTAATTAAACTACCTATATCTTTCTTGAATGTGAAACAAGAAAAATAGGCATTTTAAAATACCTACACATTCAGTGTGACAAGATCTTCCAAATATTACTTGAGTAAGATTTTACAATTAAAAAATGCTGAAATAGTTATTTTATGATGTGAGTGTTAAAAGTGATGTTTTATTTTGTGAGTGAAAAAGTTTGTGAAATGAACGGAGCGTAGCGGAGCGAGTTGAACAATTTTACGAACTACTTTTAACACAAATATCATACAATGTTTTATGTATAACTGCCCTATTCGATAATAAAATAGGGGAATTTGGAATGACATTAAACTTCAAAATGCATTTTAATATTCAAATAATCAGGTTGTTGTGAATGACAGACGTTGCCAACGCTATGGTTACTAACAAATGTTTGTTTACAAATAAAAAAGATGCTGTCATTTAAATTGCGTTCTTGTTCTATTTTTGTGTTTGGTTATTTGATTTAATCATAAGAAAATGTAGTTTTAAAAATATTTTTAACACGCTTCCACGTAAACAATCACTTTTAACACTGTTGACTGTCATTAAAAGTGCCACTTTTAATGGCAGTACAAAAAAAAATTTTGAATTTACTTATATTTTATACAGTTTTCTGATAAGTTTAACACATCATACAATCTTGAATTTAAAAAATTCATACCAGCCTTCTTCCGTTTCTACAACCCTGTGTATATTACTAAATTATCCCAAGATTTTTAACTTTACATAGTAGTGCAAACAACACAAAATTTGCAAATAAATACACATTGAGCAGTATAACACATTTATAGCCCACTTGATAAGAACTGAATCAATATCGGTGGACAACTTTACCCCCTTATACATAAAAAAATGGGTGTTAGGCTGTTAAGCTGTGTTGTTGCTATAAAAAAAATTTAACCGGCACCCAAGCCACACGGTTTGTGAATACACATTTATATTTTGAGAGAAATGAATGTATTTTATATTCCCAGCATCTAGACTGATCGTCTCTACAAAGGGGCATTCTTATCTTAAAAACCTGAAGGCAAGAACATATACATACATTATATATAATATACAGTTATTTCTTGTGTATTTCTGATGTTCGTGAATGAAATAAATAAAAGGGCATTTTCTTATCTAAGAATCCCTGTTTTGTTTGAGCATATTTTATTATTTATAGGTACTATAAATACTAAATACTATACAAGGTGCTACAAATGCGTATGCGTACAATGGGATCTCCAAAACGGTAAGAAATACGAATATAGTTAAATTGAGGCAAAGTTGCATATTTTAGGGCTTTTTATATTATAATAATTTGCTCACAGAAAATTTTAAATACTCCAAATCCTTCAGGGATATCCGAAAAAACGAAATTTTTAGTTTTGGGTTTTAATTTTTTACGCCTTTATTTTTGACTGAGAAACAAACAAAAATCAATTTTTTATAGCCTTCCTTTATGTTTTACCAGATGGCGTTACTCGTTATTTAATTCGACATGTTTTTTATATACCACCTCAAATCAATTTTTTTAAATACGGACCTGAAATTTTAATTGGAGTTTTAGGGACTAATTTAATACAATTTAAAGGTTTTTAAAATATTAACGTCTTGTCATCTAACACATTTTTTTAAATTATCTTTTTTATATCATTACGGTCCTGAACATTTAGAACCAAACTAAAATGATTTGAAGAATCCATCAACTTTTACTCAAAGGGGCCTATTTTGTGAGAAAAAAGACCCCAAATATTTTTATGTTTGTTACTTACTTGTTTCGTCTGAAACTAGCATTATCAGTCCTTATAAACAGTAAAAAAAAGTGTTTTAAAACAAACATAAGCGCATCACAGTAACATAACTAGACTCACAGTTACGGTTCTTTCACTCGGGAGCATTAATTTTTTTTTGTTTTAAAGTATTTATTATAACTTTCTATAAAGTAATTTTAATATTTAAATAATCCTAAAAATAATTTCCAGGGCCGTACTTAATAGTAAAGAAAAGATAATTTGAAATACTAAAAATGTGTTATTTAATGACAAAACGTTAAAATTTTAAATGGTATTATATTACTAAAGCTTAGAAGTCCTTAATATTGCAATTAAAATTTCAGGTCCGTATTTAAAAAAATTGACTTGAGGTTGGTATCTAAAGAACGAAACGTCGAATTTGAAAAGTAATAACGCCGTCGTGTAAAGCATAAGAAACAGCTATTAAAAAGAGTTTTGTTTTTTCCCATGTCAAAAATAAAGATACAAAAAAATAAAACCCAAAACTAAAAATGTCGGGATTTTCGGATATCTCCGAAAGTTTTAGGAATATTTACAATTTTCCATCGCCAAAATATTAAGCCGTAAAATACGCAACTTTGCCTCAGTTTAATCATATTCGCATATTTTATTCCTTTCGAGATCCCCTTGTACGCACACGAATTTGTAGCACCCTGTATATATATCCACTACCGGTATTTTCGAAAATATTAAAAGCTCTTAAATGAGCTAATTGTCGAATATAACTCTAAACAATTAAATTACAAAATTAAGGGTAATTCTGCATAATTTGTAACCCTAATCAAAAATTCCTAAAATGTTTCATAAAGTGTACATGTATACAGGGTGGTAAAAAGTCTGGAATATTGCAAAAATATCAAAAACTACTGATAATAATTATCTGAAAATTGGCACATGTCTTTAATTAAAAACGACACACCTAGGGAGAATGAAACCGTGTTTGTAATTGTACAGGGTTAGTCAGACAAAATAATAATTTCTAAATATTTTTATTTCTTAACAAAAATTAGAACGTATAAGAACACTAGTCTTTACCTAAAAATTATATTACCTTTTCAAAAGCAACTATCAAAATTGTATATTCACTGTGACAAATTATGTTTAGATACTTACATAAAACTTAAGTCTGGTCAGACCAATGAATCTTATAAAATTCCCACAGACTTACCTGAAACAAAGAATAAATATTAAGAGCAAACAGTAGTCGATGAGTCATCACGAACAAACCGTGCGTTTCCACCACATCGCGCGTGTTGTACCTACGCAATAAAACTTCTTTTTTTATATACAAAATATTATAAAAACGAATTTCACGAAAATTAAGTGGCGCGGCGTCAGTGGTTATTTTTAAGATAATATCGGGGCATCGTTTGTAATTTTAAATAAGAAATTAACATCAATAGCTGCAATATTTGTATTTTTATGTTCGGCATGGCAGATGATATAATTCGAACCTGTATACTTGAAACTTTGAAATTAATTTAAATTTTTTTTTTAAATAAGGTATTATCTACCCAATTAGAAGTTCTTGTGAACCCCTTAGTAAAATATTTGTATTAAATTTTCAATTAGACAAGCCTGGAAACGATGCCGCGTTTCACGCTGGTCTGGAAAGCTCTTAATTAAAATCTAACAAAAGGTCCTAAAACTAAAATGCAGTATTAGATGGGTCCTCAAGTACATTGTTGTTTATGAGTTAAACATTTTTTATCGTTAAGAAAGTAATAAAATTTTGAAGAAGTAGTCCATTCTTAAAGTGGAGTTAATTTATAGAAATAAAATAAAAAACATAAAGTCTTTCTCCACTGGTTTATTAAACAAAAAGTTAGAAGTGGGTAGATGTTCTACATGTTTCGGGTGTAGCAACACCCATCATCAGGAACAAAATATAAAGAGAAAAATTCATAGAAAGGAACAGACGTAAATGGTGAGTGATAGTGAACCTCGATGGAGCTCTCATCGAGCCATGGAAGATTAAATGTTTAAAAATGGGATAGTGATTAAAAGAAAATTGACATATTTAAGTCTTAACACTGACCATGGGCAACAGGTAACAGTGGTAAGAAGAGGCCCGTTTGGGCAAAGAGAAAGAAATTTTTTTAAGAAATGTGAAAATGGAGACTCACAGGTCAAGAACCCTCATCACGGGAACCGTGGAGAGAAAGGAAATTTATTAATTTAGCCCTCTTTTTAAGGGAAAAATAAAATATTTTAGTTAAGAGAAGTAAAAGGCATAGAACTGATGTAAAATCTGTAAAGAATAAAAGAAAATGTTGAATAAAATACATTGAAATGATTATTTTAATAATTCACTAGTAAAATCTCTTTTATATGCACAAAAACGGGGACTTACCTTAGTTCATAGCCGAAAAATAGAAGAATAAAATTTTTAAAAAATTTTTAAAGAAAATTTTTCTTTTTATTTAGGGGAACAAGCCCGAAAGGGCTGGAACCCCAGTGGTCGTTAATTTTAACATAACCAAAATTAAACTTTTAAAAAAGGAACTAAAAAAGACTGGAGAGTCGGAGTACTTTTGAACCTTGTATTAGGCACGAGGTCAAAACGGAAAAGAATTTGAACTTGAACTTGAACCAGTGATTCGTCACTTGACACAGATCTTCAAGGTGGGGAAATGACATATATTTTAGCGGGTAATTTGAAGGAATATATTAAATAATAACATGACGGGAAGAGCTCAATCTAGGTTCAATAAGATAAAAAGGGTAAATACCACAGCAAAGTGAAATACAATTCAACCCCAAAATTCATAGCAAATGTTAAAAAGAAAGAAAAATAAAACATTAAAAATTCCCTGTCACCACTTACACAAACAAAAGCATTGTACATTTTGGTGACCTCTATTGGGAAAGTTTAAAATTATTTAAAAGTTAAAGTTAGAAGAAAACTATAATATGAAGCATTGAAGGGTAGAAATCTAAAACATCAACCGCGACATCTACGAATGGAGGGTTGAAATAGGTATATGAGGTAACTGTAAAACAAAAATTATAGCTGAAGGCTGGGTTAAATAAAAGTATGGTTAGAAAAATTATTTTTGAAAATAAAAAATAAAATAAAGTAAAAGGACCGAAAAAGGAACGTTAGACATAGAGAAGGGTAAGTTTGATTATTCAAAATTGAGAGAGTTAAAGAATTGAGTGGCACCATGTTGAAGTTGGTCATTTAAGCAAATAATATTATTATTGTTTAAGGTTTTGTTAATTTCAAGAATTTCTAACAGATCAAGTTTGTTACCCTTATTACAAAAATGAATGTATTCAGTATGAGAGTCCTGAATAAAATTATGTTTATTGATATGTATGTGTCTAGAGAAATTAGATTTAATTTTAGAAGGTGAAAGATTAAGATTTTGAGCCTTCTCTATTTCTTTACAGTGTTCCTTAATTCGGGTTGAGAACTTACGTCCTGTTTGGCCGATGTACACAGCAGAACAGCCCTCGGTCGAACAATGCAAGCTATAGACACCAGACCTATCGGAGGAAGGTATAGGGTCCTTAGTGTTACCAAGGAAACGCTTTAAAGAGTGTTGTGTTTTAAAAGCTATATTAATATTGAAAGGTTTAAAAACATTCTTAAGTTTGTAAGAAATGGGGCCCCAAAATGGGAGGGAAAAGTATTTCTTGGGGGTTGTGTCTTTAGATATAAGGTTTTGGTTAATGTATTTGTTTAAATGTTTATAATATATTTTATTGATCAAATTTAAAGGGAAGTTATTGTTAATACCTATTTGTTTAATTAAGTTTAATTCAGTTTCAAATTCTTCAGTGCCCAAGGGGATAGAAAAAAGTCTGGAAAAAAAAGAGTGGTAAATATAGCAAAAATGTCATCCACGTATCGTTTAATAAAAAATATGTGTTTAAAAAGGGAGTGAGACTGTATTTTGGATTCAATGAAAGACATGAAAACCTCTGCTAACAGAGGGGAAAGAGCTGAGCCCATAGCTAGTCCAGTAACCTGTTTATAGAATTTGTTGTTGAATTGTTTGGTACTGAAGAAGATCTTAACTCTTTCATCCATTTCCTCAATTCTATACACCCCAACATCAATTTTACTTTTGAAATGGAAGTTGATGGTTCTATCCCTTTTCTGGACCTAAAACTAACAAAGTTAAATAATAAAATTAATTTTTCTATCTATCATAAACCCACCAGTACAGACTCCATTATCCCATATAATTCTAACCACCCACACAATCAAAAATTTGCTTCTTTTCACTCTTTTTTTTCCAGACTTTTTTCTATCCCCTTGGGCACTGAAGAATTTGAAACTGAATTAAACTTAATTAAACAAATAGGTATTAACAATAACTTCCCTTTAAATTTGATCAATAAAATATATTATAAACATTTAAACAAATACATTAACCAAAACCTTATATCTAAAGACACAACCCCCAAGAAATACTTTTCCCTCCCATTTTGGGGCCCCATTTCTTACAAACTTAAGAATGTTTTTAAACCTTTCAATATTAATATAGCTTTTAAAACACAACACTCTTTAAAGCGTTTCCTTGGTAACACTAAGGACCCTATACCTTCCTCCGATAGGTCTGGTGTCTATAGCTTGCATTGTTCGACCGAGGGCTGTTCTGCTGTGTACATCGGCCAAACAGGACGTAAGTTCTCAACCCGAATTAAGGAACACTGTAAAGAAATAGAGAAGGCTCAAAATCTTAATCTTTCACCTTCTAAAATTAAATCTAATTTCTCTAGACACATACATATCAATAAACATAATTTTATTCAGGACTCTCATACTGAATACATTCATTTTTGTAATAAGGGTAACAAACTTGATCTGTTAGAAATTCTTGAAATTAACAAAACCTTAAACAATAATAATATTATTTGCTTAAATGACCAACTTCAACATGGTGCCACTCAATTCTTTAACTCTCTCAATTTTGAATAATCAAACTTACCCTTCTCTATGTCTAACGTTCCTTTTTCGGTCCTTTTACTTTATTTTATTTTTTATTTTCAAAAATAATTTTTCTAACCATACTTTTATTTAACCCAGCCTTCAGCTATAATTTTTGTTTTACAGTTACCTCACATACCTATTTCAACCCTCCATTCGTAGATGTCGCGGTTGATGTTTTAGATTTCTACCCTTCAATGCTTCATATTATAGTTTTCTTCTAACTTTAACTTTTAAATAATTTTAAACTTTCCCAATAGAGGTCACCAAAATGTACAATGCTTTTGTTTGTGTAAGTGGTGACAGGGAATTTTTAATGTTTTATTTTTCTTTCTTTTTAACATTTGCTATGAATTTTGGGGTTGAATTGTATTTCACTTTGCTGTGGTATTTACCCTTTTTATCTTATTGAACCTAGATTGAGCTCTTCCCGTCATGTTATTATTTAATATATTCCTTCAAATTACCCGCTAAAATATATGTCATTTCCCCACCTTGAAGATCTGTGTCAAGTGACGAATCACTGGTTCAAGTTCAAGTTCAAATTCTTTTCCGTTTTGACCTCGTGCCTAATACAAGGTTCAAAAGTACTCCGACTCTCCAGTCTTTTTTAGTTCCTTTTTTAAAAGTTTAATTTTGGTTATGTTAAAATTAACGACCACTGGGGTTCCAGCCCTTTCGGGCTTGTTCCCCTAAATAAAAAGAAAAATTTTCTTTAAAAATTTTTTAAAAATTTTATTCTTCTATTTTTCGGCTATGAACTAAGGTAAGTCCCCGTTTTTGTGCATATAAAAGAGATTTTACTAGTGAATTATTAAAATAATCATTTCAATGTATTTTATTCAACATTTTCTTTTATTCTTTACAGATTTTACATCAGTTCTATGCCTTTTACTTCTCTTAACTAAAATATTTTATTTTTCCCTTAAAAAGAGGGCTAAATTAATAAATTTCCTTTCTCTCCACGGTTCCCGTGATGAGGGTTCTTGACCTGTGAGTCTCCATTTTCACATTTCTTAAAAAAATTTCTTTCTCTTTGCCCAAACGGGCCTCTTCTTACCACTGTTACCTGTTGCCCATGGTCAGTGTTAAGACTTAAATATGTCAATTTTCTTTTAATCACTATCCCATTTTTAAACATTTAATCTTCCATGGCTCGATGAGAGCTCCATCGAGGTTCACTATCACTCACCATTTACGTCTGTTCCTTTCTATGAATTTTTCTCTTTATATTTTGTTCCTGATGATGGGTGTTGCTACACCCGAAACATGTAGAACATCTACCCACTTCTAACTTTTTGTTTAATAAACCAGTGGAGAAAGACTTTATGTTTTTTATTTTATTTCTAAAGTAATAAAAGTTAAAAATATTTTTTTAATCTTTTTTTTTTAATTTGCCTACAAATACTCCATTTACAACGATCATTTTTATCGCTTGTAGTTTGAAAAAAAACAGATGAAGTGCTTAATAGTAATTTGTACTAAAGAGTTAACATGATGTCCATATTGCACGAGGAAGTAAATTGAGCACAACGCCGTAGTGTTTTGATTCAAATATAAAAAATAAAAAAATTGATTTGAGAGATGTGCATCTTTTTGAAGTATATTCATAACCTCACTTTTGTTAAGTGTCATACCCGTAAAATGTGTAACGTGTAAATTTGGTTTCTTTGTAATTGACCACTGTGATTGGTCAGTTTCATATTCTAACTAGGATGGATATAAACTTATTTCCGTTCAGTTAACCGGAATAGACCATTTATCCAATCACTTTAGCTTAAAGGAAACAGCAAATATCCACGTGGGAGTAGAAAACGTTCTTTATGAGGTATCGTACTTTATTTTGTATTTGTAGTATAAAAGTTTTTTTTTTAATTGAAGTAAAGTCAACAATAATTTCCATCAAATGTATTTGTTAAAAGTTATTAAATATTTACACGTTCGTTATACGATCCATACTCCACCAAATATTTTAGACATTAACAATTGATAGCATTGATAAATAATTAATTTTATTTATTTAAAATGTAAAATTATTCACTGGTATGAAATTAATTAATAAGATTTATATTGCAGTATATTGTTATTTATAACTAAACGTAGTACATATTTAATCTAGCTGATGGAAATTTCGCATTGAGTAACTATGTATATATTTTTTCTACTCCTACATGAAAATTGCTGTTTCCTTTACACTAAAGTGATTGGAAAAGTGGGCTATTACGGTTAACGGATATGATTTCATATCTATCTAAGTTAGGATATGAAACTGACCAATCACAGTGGTGAATTACAAAGAAACCAAATTTAAATGTTATAAATTTTACGAGTCGTTTTCTGACACTTGGCAGAAGTTAAAAAATATGCAAATCTGTCAGATGAAATATATTATTTTTTAATTTAAATCAAAACATTTATCCCCGAGTCGATGCATATACAATTTTCTCCTAAAAAGTGCACGAAATGGATTTAGTATGAAGTTAAGTCGTAGAAAAAATATACTGTACAACTCGAGTGGATTGTCCATAGTGCGCTCGGAAGTTTGAGCACTCTGCTTATGCCGTCGTGCACAGTTTACTTCCTCGTGCGATATGGCCATCATATCCACTACTGTTATTTGTTTATTTTAGGTATAAAATTAAATATTATGTATAAAAGGTTTTTATGGGGCTTAGAAGCAAAATTTTAATTTGTCGACGTGAAAACAAAAAAAAAATGTAGAATTTGTATTGTTGCAATTTCTACTTTCATATCCTTTGTAACGTAATATTATCGTCCACCAATGGGCGTGTCTGACCTAGTTATAGTATAGATTTAAATTGGTAATTTGACATTGTTCACCTGAAGGACTGTGGATTCTTACCAGTTGAAACGTTGTGATTTAAAAATAAATAAAGACAAGTCCAGCGCGCCCTTTTAGGTTTTGCTTGGGAAGGGGGTTCAAAATTTAGAGTGGCGACCAGATCTATCTTTAAGATCGTAGTGTAGAACAACTAAACGCTAATGCGAAAACTTATTTGGGTGCGACGCATGAAAAAAAGCCTTTTTTGGCATATTAAAAAAAGTTTTTAAAGAAAAAATAAATATTTTTTTTGTAGAGACTTACACGAATACTGCTGGTTAAACGAGTAAAAAAAAAGTTTCCATGGATTTTTTAAAAATAGAACGTATCATCCAGCTGTTTTTAAATGTTACACAGCCCCCCTTTCCCGCCCTACCCAAATAGCACCGCTGGTTATTGTCTCAACCCTTCAAATAGATACAATAAAATAAAAGTTGCACTATATTTAGTTTTTTAATTATACATTTTGCAATGTATATGCAAACTATGATCTGAATTAGCATATATCGCTATCAAAAATGAAAATATTTTCAACAAAGACGAAAGTTATTTTAAAATTATACTCGAATAAACTTGTGTCGTCGAAATAATATATTAAACTTTTGACCAGTTGACGATCCACATATTTTCATATCTCAACGTTATAGCATAATATGTAATACTACGTTATTCAAATTATGTTGCCGGAATTTGAATTAGTTTTAAACAAGGCGAGTTAGATATTTTTTACTAGCAAGTGTGGTAAGTGTAGAACAATTTTTGTTACATGTAATGCATGATTTATATTTTCGTAAAAAAACATAAAGTTCATAACATCAAAATAAAGATGGAGATCAAATTGTCAAAATAAAATTCGTTACGCCAAGAAATTTGAAATTAACGGGCCTGATATATTTGTAAGAAAAATAGTTTATACAGGGCGTTATGGAATTGACACTTTATATTTGACTTCTCGGGTCTCCTAGAGAAACATTTTATACTTTGTTTTTTTAATAGACTATCCAAAGAGTTGGGTAAGGACCCCTAACATAATTTTCAATGCCAAGCTGCTTAATGATTCATTCGTTGTAAATTCCTACGCGACGCATGTGTTTTTATTAAGTAGCAGTGGCCTGTTAGAAAGCCAACAAACTAACAATATACAACCAAATCATAAGACCGACTTTGACATACGCCGCACCAGTATGGTGTAGCATTTCAAACGCACAATTCAACCGACTACAAAAACTACAGAACATAATGCTCAGACATGTACTTTCAGTAATATGGACAACACCACTAGAAATCTTACATAATACGACAAACACACTGTACATATGACAATACGTACACGAACAATCGACAAAATTTTACGAAACACAAATACAAAACGTACTCCTTACACAAAATCTAACACATACAAGAGACACAGATAACCCAACACACATGGTATTTGTGGCGGAGTCCTAATTTTAGAAATCGAGGAACAGTCTTCTTATGGGATAAATAGGAGTTTGAAACCTTCAAAATCGAATGTGACACTGACGGGGAAGCGTCGAATCTCATAAGAAGGTTGTTCCCAGATTTCGAGAATTAGGCCTCAGGGGGATGCTGATTTTCAATCTTGGTCTTTCCCCAAATATATCTGCGCCTACTCCGTCGGCTGCTTTTGATCCATCAGTGTAATTAATTGTATTCTTAAGTAAAAGAATTATCCGATATGTCGGTGTTGCCAAATGTGAAGTTTCCTTAAACATTTTTAAAAATTATTTTAAGGGTATACATTTTTATTTTCTTCTTCTTCCAGTGCGTATCCACTAATGGATATTTGCGATAACACAATTTTTATTTTGTATTAATGTTATTTCTATGAACTTGAATATGTATGTTTGTCACATTTCAAACTTTACAAAAGTGTTTTGACAAAAATGCTTATCTATTAAATTTAAAAAAAATTTAATAGAAAGAAAGTTTTTTAGCGGCAGGCGGACAAAGTGGTGCATCTATGTTTTGCATTAAAGTACACAGGGACGCCAAAGGTAATGGGGTCCCTGGGGCACAGATAGACAATGACAGGCTGTTTCGTCCTTGTTAGAACTCATCAGAAAGGCAAAACTCGTAGCGACTCCCAGTATAGCGAGAACATTTTCAAGAATAAAAATGTGATGAAAACCCAGTAACGCCATCAGAAGGAATCAACTCAACGCAAAAAGATAGCCATCTAACGTGAAAACATAGAACTAAATAAATCAAGTACGGTGAAACAACAACGCTAAACTCTCCGCTGTATTATTTTTAATATTTGGTGTCTTCAAATTTTATCTAACGATGTTGTCTCTCTGCAGCGAGCCTTTCTCAAATATCGGTTACAGCACTTATTTAACAAACAACCAGCTTGGAACAGAGATACTGCAGCGAATTACAAACGAACCTTTAAGATAATTAAACTTGTTTATCAGTAGTCTTTTAAAAAGAAACCCTTGCCGCGTTGTTCCTTATCAATTTAAAAATTAAGCACAATGCTTTTTCATGTCCATTACCCAAACAAGTTCATTAATCTTTTTTCTTTAGCGACGTCCTAACGGTTTGAAATAAAACGTGTTTCGGGCTCAAACGCCTTAAGGGAGCTTAGCCCTCGCATTCCTTTATAACAGAAAATATATATTACATATTTTTACTAACTCTGGAAAAAGAGAAGAGGGCTTATTATGTGCTTGGGGCAAAAAGTTAATATAATGTCACTCTCCAATGGTTAAATCTTTTACTGAAGGATTCGTAAAGATCCTGAATAATATATGAATCACTGATTTCAGAAACAACCCAAGTCATACATAACGACTTTTGAGATAGTTAAAAGACTAATTAGCTGCTTAGAGATATTTTTGTAATAATAACATAACCCATGACTTATATTATCATTAAAGTTAATTAAATATGATAAAACAGAAGAACGTCAGTTATGTCCCGCAAAGGTAAATATTGCGTGGACTTAGGTTGTTTCTGCACTAAGTGAAAACCGGCAATGTAATTTTTAAAATTTTTATTATGTTGTTCTATCCGTTGTTATTGGCTTGTCCCAGTATAAGAGATATTCAGGAGATCTAAGAATCGGCTCGGGTGAGTATTAATAGTATGGCGTGAGGTTTTCTTTTATACCTAGTTTATGAGCCAGTCCTTTGTGGACGATCTTTTCAACCTGATTATGTCTTCTCAGATAAGTGTTGGGTGCCATAGTACCCCAACCCACCGTAATATGTTCTATCGTTTCTCCGGGGCAATTGCATTTTCTGCACATATCTCCCACATTTCTTTTCAAGATGACCTTTTCATAGTTTCTAATTCGATTGACAAGTGCATGTAGCAGGTGTAGCTGCCCTTTTTTTTAACCAATTTAGTGATATTTCTCTATCTACAGGTGGATTTTAGAGTGCAGTAGGGTATTCGCCATGTAGAGCTTTCTCTTGCCAAGTTACAAGCGGCTGATTGCCGGCGCGAGGATGATGTTTGGTAATTTGTTTTGCTATAAGTTAAGGGCTTTACATCCAGCGTCTGCTGCTACCAATTTTTGTAGAATTTCCTCATTCGACTCTTGTAAGTATTTTTTCATAGAGGTCTCTTAAGACTTGCACAAGTTATATATATTAATGAGACCTCTTTCTCCCTCCTTTCACTTTACGTAGATTCTTTCAAGTGCAGAGTGTGGGTGGTGGAATCTGAGTTTTGTCAGCAGTAAGGCTATCTAGTTTGTGCAAATCTGTGTTTGAGTACTTAAGGATTCCAAATGAGTAGGTAAGTATTAGTATTGCCCAAGCGTTGATGGCAGTTATTAAGGTTATTAGCATTCAGGTACGTATTGAAAAGCTTTGTAAGTCTGCTTTTATAAATCCCTTTTTAGTCTAGTGTGATTAATAAGTTGGTTTTGGGAGATGCCTAAGTATTTATATGTTTTGTTCTTATCCAGTATATCTATGCCTTCAAGCCGTCCATAATTTTGTTCAGTTTTTCCTCGTACAACATTCAAGAGTGCGCACTCGTCTAATCCAAACGACATATTGATCGCATTGCTAAATGTCTTAGTTACTTAAATTAGGGACTGTAAATCAGTTGTGCTTTCAGCGTAGAGTTTGATGTCTTCCATAAATATAACGTAATGAATTCTAAAATTTTCTGTTAATTATTAACATTATTCAAAAAAACCTATTCTTTATGCTGTTAATGACACCTAATTAACAATATGTATACAGTCGTTTTATATAATTAAAGTATAAAAATAAACTTTAGAGTCGTTAATAACTTTTAGATTCCATGCAAGTTTTATATACTATATAATATTTTTTTCAGAGATAAAGATGTCATAAAAGTTTTAGACCAAAACTAATTGTCCGAAAGCTTGATTTACTTGTTCGGTTAATTCCTATTATCCTCTATTGCTCTCAGCTGGACTTTTGCGGGGTATGAGAACAGTTTTCGATAAATAAGAAGTTGGAAAAAATGCAATTTAACGATTAGGCGACGAAGTTGGTGAATAAAAACCTAACCCAACGTCTTTCGAGCACTATTCTATGGCGCAATACATTGTTGCCAATGAAACGTGCTAGCCAGAGAAAAAAATTTAAGGAGATTAATTTGACCATTTAATTTTATTATTGTTAAAAGTTTTCCATTGATTTTCGATGTCACCGTTTTTATTGTCATTTTGATATTTTTTTTATATTTTTGTGCGTTAAAAATGTATTTATTTGTAAAAATAGTTCTTTTCCGAACTTTAATTATCGTTCTCTTGTGTTTCTGGTAAGAAGGTTACACAGAGCAAAATCGACTAATTAAACAGAATTGTTAAGAATAGTCTTATACCAGTAGCAACAATTTTAATAATCACTAATAAATAATCTATAACTATAGCAAAAAAGTTAACTAACGAACAGCATACAGAATTACTACATAATATTTATTTATACGGACAATAATACGAAATAATTAGGAATATAAGCCCAGAATTGTAAGAATGTATTTTAATAAAACATTCGTTTTGGAAATAAAAATGGTTTTATACAACATAAAAATTATACCAACAATAAAACGCTTTTTTGGGAGTATTAGTTAAATTATTATCTGATATTAAACGTTTATTTACCCTTATGCAACATACTTTTAATTTGCAAGAGTAGGGGAGACTTTGACGTATCAAGATGTGTTTTACGAGGTCATTTGCATTTATTCGGCTGTGCGGGTTGTTTCAGATGTTTGTTGTTTTTTGTGAACAGTGTTGTGAGGTCAGCTTTATTTGTGGTGGTGTAAAACTATCAGTATTTTGTAACCTAAGAGCTGTGTTTATTCTCTCAGATTTTTGCGTTGTTTCTTGATTAGAAAGTGTTGAGGGTAAATACCCTTATTTTTTTTTTTAGTTAAATAAATACCTTTAAAATGTTAACCTATTTTTATTATTTACTATTTTTTATATTATCGGCCATTTCTCTGTTTACTTAAAATTCTGGATATACGATTGCACATGTTTTAAAGCGAAGAATAGCAGTAGTTACATGGTAAAATCCAAAAAATGAAATTTGTCAATACCTATATAAATATTGTAAAATATAATTTCTTTACCTTTATTATTTTTTGGTCTTAAAACATACAATCATCCAAAATTTCGCTTGTTGCTTGGAGTTTGCGTAAAGAGATAAGTGATCGATAAATTTATAAAAAATTAATATTGGGAATGCGCAAGCGCAAAATTTGAATCGGCAAACAGTATAAAAACGTTTTATATTGGCAGCTAAACAATTTTATACCGGTTATAAAACTGGATTATACTCTTTTTCAACTGTGTGTTTACTGGTTATAAAGAGTTTTATAATCACTATAGAACTTTATGGTTATAATCCGTGTCATATAAACAGTATAATCGTTTTTAACTAATGTGTATATCCATAGAAGTACGTTTTATAGTCGCTATGGAACAAACCTTCATGGTTACCATCCGTGTCATATAATCAGTATAACATAATTAACCTATCCTTATGCACTGGTCCTAGCAAAATCTGGTGTAGAACTGGTATTAGCTCGTATTGCTATCCCAAATAGTATTAAATATTCTTATAATGGCCATAAGAATTCTTATAATGGTTATAATTCATTTTTCTCAGTGTATGATTTGAATTTATTTATTGTAAAAAATTCTAACTTTTAATTGTATGACTTAGCTTTGGTTTGATGTTGTTGCTGTAGAAGGATTGGCATATTGCCATACACTTCCGCCAAACGGCTTATTATTATGTTTTGTTTAACGTCTGGGTAATGTCAGCCAGGCGGACCTATATTTTTTTACGTTGAATCCGAACCACGCTATGCACTGGTTTATCAGTCAACCCCCTAAGGAGGGACTGTTCATAATCAGAAGGGGCTTCTCTAAATGCCGATTTACCAGCTCTAAAGGGGCCGCTTCGGGAGTCTATACAGCATTCTTACCACTAAAACCTTGGGTGTACTTTTTTTTATTGAGCGTACACCCGTCCGGGAATGCAACAGCTCTACCACTGAACTGCCTGATTGGTTTACAAGATTTTTGTTGTTGAAGGGCCATCAGGTAAGAGAAGAGTGTCTTCGCAGATTACATTATTTGTGATAAAATAATTAGCACAAAACAGAATACCGTGTGTGAGACCAGGTCTCTCTTGGAATGGCTTTTAGCCAGTGAACTTTTAGGTTCCAATCTTTTAAAAAGTGAAAAACTGACATACGCTCTTCCTCTGCTTTTAAGACTCTGATAATTCAAATTACAGCCTAGTTTACAACAGGGGTTTGACATCTTGATAAAAAAGAATAGAAATATCATTATATTAAACAAAACAAAAACATTTTTTTTCTAATGAAAAACTCTTTGTATCAGGGGTCATCCCTGTAGGATGATATAACGGAATTATGTTAAAAAATAAAACAATTTAAAAAATAACTATTTTTATATTCTTAGGAAATGCCCACGTATAATGTAAATGGTCGCTATTGGTTACACATTACATTCTACTATTGCGTATGCATGAAAAACATTGAAATCCATTGTATATAAGACAGGAATATTACCATTACAAAGCATTTTCAGTATATTTTTAATATTTTTTTAGTATAAATAAAGGGGAGTTTTTAATTATCTTTCCAGCCTGGATCCGTTATTATTCGCAATACTTTTCAGTATTGAATATCCAAACAATTTTAGTTAAAAAGGTTAAGAATAAGACGTGCCTCCGGCCTCGATGCTTTAATTCGAAACTCCGAAATTAATTAAACTTGCTCGATCAGGCGACTAAATTTGGAAATCCGAAATGGGCTGAATTGTGTCAAAGAGATAAAGGCGTCGTTTGCTGAATAGATAATTGTATAATGGGATCGGCTGGTGTGGGAGAGATACTGAGTCATTGAATAATTTAATTTTTTTAATTTGGTTTATCTATTGACTGCAGGAATGTAACGGGAACTGGTTAAGCGCACATAACAATTATTGCACTTGGAGGGTACTGGAGTATAGGGCAGTTTGTTTACTATTAAAAACTACTCAGAAAGTAAATTTAAGATATAAAACTATTTTAAATAAATCCAGTACAAGATAAAAGAAAAATTGTTGTGTTCAGTGTAAATATACCGGGCGACAACGAAATTACTACCCAGCTTGTCATGTCTTTAAATAAAATAAAACATTAGTCTGTTTATATTCGGTGATTTAATAAAGAGTACACTGAGAAAAATGAATTATAACCATTATAGGAATTCTTATGGCCATTATAAGAATATTTAATACTATTTGGGACAGCAATACGAGCTAATACCAGTTATACACCAGATATTGCTAGGACCAGTGCATAAGGATAACTAAAATATGTTATACTCTTTATATGACACGGATGGTAACCATAAACGTTTGTTCCATAGCGACTATAAAACGGACTTCCCTGGGTATACACATTAGTTAAAAACGATTATGCTGTTTATATGACACGGATTATAACCAAAAACGTTTGTTCTATGGCGACTATAAAACGCTTTATAACCAGTAAACACAATTAAAAAAGAGTATAATCCAATTTTATAACCGGTATAAATTTGTTTAGCTGCCAATATAAAACGTTTTTATACAATTTTTATTCAAATTTTGCGCTTGCGCATTCCCAATATTAGTTTTTTATAAATTTATCTATCACTTATCTCTTTACGCAAACTCCAAGCAACAAGCGAAATTTTGGACGATTGTATATTTTAAGACCAAAAAATAATAAAGGTAAAGAAATGATATTTTACTATATTTATATTGATTGACAAATTTCATTTTTTAATTTTACCATGTAACTACTGCTATTTTTCGCTTTAAAACATGTGCAATCGTATATCCCGAATTTAAAATAAACAGATAAATGGCCGATAATATATAAAAAAGTAAATAATAAAATTAGGTCAACATTTTAAAGGTATTTATTTAACTAATAAAAAACAAATAAGGGTAATTACCCTCAACACTTTCTAATCAAGAAACAACGCAAAAATCTGAGAGAATAAACACAGCTCTTAGGTTACAAAATACTGATAATTTTGCACCACCACAAATTAAGCTTAATAATAACCTCACAACACTGTTCACAAAAAACAACAAACATCTGAGACAACCCGGACAGCCGAACAAATGCAAATGGCATCGTAAAACACGTAATGATACGTCGAAGTCTCCCCCACTCTTACCAATTAAAAGAATGTTGCATAAGGGTAAATAAATGTTAAATATCAAATAATAATTTAATTAATACCCCCAAAAAAGCGTTTTATTGTTGGTATAATCTTTATGTTGTATAAAACACCATTTTTATTTCCAAAAAGAATATTTTATTAAAATACAGTTTTACAATTCTGGGCTTATATTCATAATTATTTCGTTTTATTGTCCGTATAAATAAAGAGGTAGCAATTCTGTATGATGTTCATTAGTTAACTTTTTTGCTATAGTAATAGATTGTTTAATAGTGATTATTAAAAATGTTGCTACTGGTATAAGACTATTCTTAACAATTTTGTTTAATTAGTCGATTTTGCTCTGTCTCTATATGAAATTGCAAACCGTACAGTGTGTGTTTTTAAAATGTCGTGTATATAAGTACCTGAATGGATTCATGCTGGATATTTCAAAACGTCTTTTCAGCAAACACAATAGTAATTTAAAAAATGTAGTAAAACGGCAATCATAAATAAGTTGTATAAACGAAAGTTAACAATAATTTCATGGCAGTGAAAGGGTTACCGGTATTGGCCGATTTATGTTATAATAAAAATCAAAGTCGAGGCCAGCTGTTTTAGTAACAAATACATAATATAAATAATGTATTAATAGTAGGGAAAAATCAGATGTAAATTATTATGCAATAAATAAAGTTGTTTTAAAAGTCAAGTAAATAGATCTTATTTTTACAATAAAATATACTAATTTCCTATTGTTAGTGTAGCTTAATATATGTGGTAATAAAATGCAAAAAAATTATTGTACAGAGTATTATATTTTCTATTAAACCGTATTAATTATAATTTTATGTTACAATGCATAAAATGTACTATATACCTACAAAACGAACGTTTTCTACTAACATTGGTTGGTTCCTTGCAATGCCAATATTTATATCTAATATATATTGAACGGGGATCCAAACCCAATTGATCTTAAACCCTTTATTATACGCAACAGATCTAGGAAATTAACTGGTAATTCTTCCTTAAATGATGGAACATGGAGATGAGTACATAAAACCAGATAAAACAGATATTTTAAGATTCCTAGAAAAAAATTAATTTTATTTTTTACTAAAGGTTATGTTATTACTACAGGATTACCACTTCTCTCTTCACGTTAACAGTGTTGCTAGTTTGTAAATTGGCGATTATTATGAAAAACTTTACCATAGCGAACGTTAAAAATTCATATTAATGCACAAAAGTTATTTTTAACTTCGTTTAAATCAAATTCTACAGCTATTTTGTTGTTTGTTGTACTTCGTCTGTGCACTTCAGCAGAACAATTTAATCAAACTAGCTATGGTTGAGAAAATAACTTGGTTTATTTTTATTAATAAATATATCGTTTTTTTTTCTGGTATTCTGCAAAATGCCGAATGTGAGAAAGATAAATATATTCAAAGTGATTTTGTCTAAATCTAAGAAATGACCCAAATTATATAAATATGTTACAGTGTAATTTGGTTCATGTCCAACGAAATGAGTTTTCTTCAATTGTTTTTTATTAGCTTTCTCACAAGTTCACGGCCAACTAAAAAAGAAAAGTTTTGATGTCTAACTTTAAAGCTTTTTTTTAATTTTTAGTATGAAGATCAGAAGTCGAGTCATAGAAAAAATATACTGTAAAACTCGAGTGGATTGTCCATATTGCGCTCGGGAATTTGAACACTCCGTCTACGGCGTCGTGCTCAATTTACTTCCTCGTGCGATATGGACATCATATCCACTCTTGTTGTACCAACTACTATTACAATCAGGTATAATAAAGCCCGTTTGCTCCTAGTAAGAAGCTGTATCTATTGGGAAAAATCTAATCAAGCTATGAGCTGCAATAGATTGCACAGTCGCAGTTATGGGTTAGTTATCCATTTGCAACCAGGCCGCTCCTAAAGAACTACAGAGAACGCCAAAAGTTTATTAGTTGATCGACCGGGTTAATTTAAAGTTAGGTAATTAACACTTTAATTATGGAAATATAATTTTTTTAAATTCTTCTCCGGAAATTTTGTCTGGTTTTTATTTTATAAAGTACATAGATAAAAATTTAATATTACTTGCATAAAACTCCAAACGTTGTTTAGTTTAAATTTGCATTTTAAATACGACAATAAAAGAATTTTAGATCTTATATATTCGTAATGTTAATTTAAATCGAGTTTTGATTTAAATACAAGTCTCTAAAGATGTGAAACCAATAACTCAGTAAATGGTATAATTAAAAATTTTTATAGTTGGGCTTAGTTGCTTTGTTGAATACGGCAGACTTTATTATTAAACTTTTTAATGGAAATGAAAAGTTGCTTCTCATGAAACTTTAGTTGAAAATTACGGTTTATTTATGATGCTTGGCTGCAACAGAAAAATAAATAAAATAATCTAACTTAATGAGGTACCTATATCTTGTCGGGGGCCGCTGCCGAAATTCCTAGATCATAATAAGTTGTGGACGTTATTACACAGATAATATACCGACTAGTTATGGTTTTTATTTTTACTATATTTGGGTTTTCCTAAGTCACACTGGATTTCGTGTAGATTAGGAAAATATAATATTATTAAGTTGTGAAATATTATTTTCCTACGACCACCTAGGAAAATAAGAAAAAAAGCACGGTTAATTTGTCTAGAAAGAGCCGTATATCACACGCGTGTTAAAAAAAATATTTCAACACTAGTGTTGAATATCAAGGCACACTATTTATTTTAAACATATGGTGCCAATTGGACAAACTACCCCTATTTATTAAAAAGAACAAATTTTAGAAAGCAGTAATTGTAAAGTGTTTAACTTATTTATCATGTATTTGTCGAGTGATTCAGAATTAGAGTATGAAAATACGTCATCTGAAATTATAAAAAAATGTTAATAATATACTGGAAAATCTATTACCAGAAAAAACAAATCGCGCTGGAGAGAATGTCATGTATTAAACAACAAATCTTTATCGGTAGCGATAGCGTAGAGAATAGAGCTCTAGCCTACAGATTGCAAGGTCACAGGTTCAAATTCCATCAGAAGTATTTGACTTTTTTTTATAAAAACATTAAATAATTTATAGAAATATTTTGAATTAAAATCTTCCTTGTTGGGTGGATTTTTTAAATTTATGTTTAATGCATCTTTCCTTGATAAAATTTAAAAAAATTTCATTCTGGTTAATCTAGAAGTCAATCCAGGAATAGTTCTTCCTATGATATATAAAATATGAAAAAATAAAAAAGATAAACTATAAATAAAGGAAAAGCCTATTGACAAACTATGAAACCAGGTATTAAGTGGACCATAATCCTAAGTATGCTAATTTCAACACTAGTGTTGATATTTTTTTTCAACACAGTGTTGAAATATTTTTTTCACAAATCAAAGCCTTTTTCAATAATTCTTTGTAGTCGTAGGAAAACTAGTATACATTACTCGTGTAAAAGTGATTATTCTATATCCTTTAAAAAGTATCACTTTTATCACTTGTTATGTAATATACTATTTGCTACTCCCACATGGATATTTGCTGTTTCCTCTACATTAAAATCATTGGATAAGGGGGCTATTCCGGTTAACTTAACGGATATAACATCATACCCATCCTAGTTAGGATATGAAAATGGCCAATCACAGTGGTCAATTACAAAGAAACCACATTTATACGTTCTAAATTTTATGCGTAGTTTTATGACTTTATAAAAGTGAGGTTAAGAATATACTTCAAAAGGATGTAAATCTGTCAGATCAAATTTATAATTTTGTTTATTTCAAACAAAACATTTATCCCAGAGAGGTGTGAAAATTGACGGTAAAAAACCAAAATAAATTTTTACCGAACTATTGCCAAGTTTTTTGTCGTATCGAACTAAAGATTTGTGTACAAATGCACTTTCTTATTTTAAAAGTCTCCAGTTATCTATTTGTTTTTATGTATTGCATAAAATGTGTATAGTTGTAAGTACACCAATTGGACGTTATTACTTGCCTTTTGTTGGTTTATAAAGGGGTTCCAATCCCAATCGATCTTATACCTTTTACTGTACATTTTTATACGCAATGGCTATAGAAAAATAACTGATAAATCTTCCTTAAATCGTGAAAAACGAAAGATAAGTACATAACGCCAGATAAAACAGAGGAAATTATGAGATTTCTAGAAAAAAATTAATACCAATTTTTGAGGTCAATGTCTCGTGCTGCAGTTTTAAGCATAGAAAAAAGGGGTTGTTTGGTTTTAGGGTTATGTTATTTCGTTTTACGATAGTATTGCCACTCCACTTTCCACGTTTACAGTGTTGCTAGTATGTAATTTGGCGATAGCGAACGTTAAAAGTTAATATTAATGCACAAAAGCCGTTTTGAACTAAATATTTAAAACTAATTTTGCTTATCTCAAGAATATTTTCAGCAGAACAATAATTAATTAATCAAATTATGTATGATTTAGAAAAATAAATTCTTCTTTGTTATAAGTAAATATATCGCTTTTTGTCTGTTCTTCTGCAATACACCGAATGTGAGTAAGATCAAGTTCATGGATCCAGAACCTGCACGGCACGAGATGCTATAAAGCGATGGATTAGGAATGAACATAAAATCCACTGGAGTAACGGACAGGAATTAGCCCATAGCAAAAGCTTCATTGGGGATCCAGACCCAAGACTTACGAAACAGCTGCTTCAAATGAATAGGAACCAGCTGAGATGAACCAGATGCTTTTTGTATTATTTTTGTATGACATAGAGACTTGTTTTCTGGACTCGAACAGTGTGTATTCCTTATATGCTAACGACCTTAAGATTTCAACTATCATTAATTCGCCTTTGGATATAGTGAAACTGCAGGGGGACATTAATAGATTTTTTGAATACTGCACTAATGAATACTGTTGATAAGTGTCACTATATTGTTTTTTCTAAGTTGGACCTCTCAAGAAATCCAAATATAGATTTGAGCTTAAATAATACACAATTAAAACGCGTTAATGTGGTTAAAGATTTGGGGGTTACCTTGGACTCCAAACTGTTGTTCGAGTCTCACATAGAGGATATTATTCGGAAAGCGTTGCGCATTTTAGGATTTATCCTAAGAACTACTGAAGGCTTTAAGAGCCCTGCATCGTTAATTACTTTATATTGCAGCATGGTAAGAAGTACTCTGGAGTACTCGTCAACACTCTGGAATCCGATGTATCACAAATATATTGATCGAATTGAAAGTGTCCAAAAAAAGTTCATCAATGCTCTTAATTTTCGTTACAATAGACAACGGCACTTTTACTCGTATAACGAGAATTTGTTATTTTATAGATTGCAATCGCTGAGGTCCAGAAGGCAGTGTTTTGATATTTTCTTTGTTTATAAGGTAGTAAATAACCTCATCGACTCTGAATTTTGCGTAAACGATGTACTTTTTAACGCTAACCCATACACACTTCGGAACAGGCTAACTTTTAGTGTCCCTGCTTTTACAACTAATTACCTTTCTAACTCTCCTCTCATACGTTGCATGAGAACATACAACTATCTTGTAACGGGTGATAGAGGCATTGACCTGTTTAACACTAACTTATGTACATTTAAAAACTTATTTGAAAGAAAATATCTATTATCCTTTGATTAGGGAGTGCATTGCTATCACTTGCGTATCTTTAGCTTTATAATTTGTTTTTGGATTTATTATTTGATTGCACAAAATAGCCTTTTATTCTTTAGTTAAACTTATTGTGTACTTCTACCGAACTTTGTAAATTTCTTTTTGTAATCCGTGTCACTCTATAATTGGTCTGCTCCAAGCAGTCTGTTGAGTGACCTTGTTTGTCTAAATAAATAAATAAAACAATTACAGGAATTCTGACAGAACACAAGGCTGTCCAGAATCATCTGCACAGAATGCAACTATACAATAGAGATCTTGACTACAGATTATGCGGACAAGACAGGGAAACTGAAAAGCACATAGTTTGCCATTGCGAGTCACTAGATCGAAAGAGGCAACAAATATTTGGGCAACCAAAACTGGAACCAGAGGACATCCTTACCCTCTCCCCAGTTGACATACACAAACTAGTGCAAGGAACTGGGATCACGGAGTGGGTGTAACAACCAAACAGGTTGATCACATTGGGCCAAACCTGGCCTAAGTGCATCCGGCGCACGGACGGACCCTCGGAAAAAAAATCAAGTTTTATTTAGATTTAAAGTTAATAATTCAAAATCAAAAATATTTTTTAAAACAAGAAAGGTCCAATTCTGCACTTAATATAGCTTCATTCAAAAGTATTATTTTATTTGAAGAATGGTAAACCTAGCATAAACTTGAGTTAGGTCTATTATTCTTTATATTAGTATTCTTTCTTTTCCGTGTATACGCACATCCAGCAGGCGCGTAACTACAGGGGGACCTAGGGGAGCCTCTCCCCCCTCCCCCCCAGATGTCGCTAGGCCCCCCCAGAAAAAAATGGCTGACAGTAAGCTCGCTACTTGTCTCGCAAATATAATATTATTTGGCAATTTTACTCGTTGAACTTTGGGCATGTTTATTCAACGATGTACGAAATAATCTTGCCAAATATCACTCGACCATCACTTTTTTATTGGTTAAATTTTCCATTTTTCACTCAAACTTTTTTGGCAATACTCGTTGAACTTTGGGCTTGTTTATTCAAAAATTAAATCCCTCGCACTTCGCTCTCGGGATCTAATCAGAATAAACATGTGCAAATTCAACTCGAAAAATTTACAAAAAAAGTTTTCGTGATAGCTGAAGTATCTAACCGATGAAAAAACGAGGTCTTGTGATATTACTATTGATTATATTGACCAAATTTGTAAAAATTTGGGCGTGGTCAAAAAAACTTCGCCTCCGGCGTATTTCGCCTGCGGCGGGCTCTCTGCCAACCCGCATCTCCACGAGCCGCCACTGCAAGTCACAATAACAGGCCCACCCTAGGCCACCCCCAGGTCAGAGGGCTAGTTGAGCCACTGACACCCAGTGTTATAATTATTAAAAATAATATAGTTTAGAGGTTTTAAAATATTTACATTATTAGAAAGAACATTTTTACTTATAACTCCAGCAAAACAATTCTCCCTCGCGTATCATTACTGGGTATTATATACAACATTACACTGAATAATAATAATCCGACAGAAAATATACAGCCGATTACAGTATATAATAATGAAAATCAAATACCTAAACTTATAAGCTTTTCCGTGAAGTTGGGAATTAATAAGAACACTCAGCTTATAGCATCGTCATATTAGCATAATCCAAACATACGCCAGCTCGCATGTGCAGCGTTATTATTTCTAAGCCCGCTTTGTTGTACAAAATATACATTTTACGAAAGGGAACATAGGCGTTAAGATAAACAAGACTATGTGTTTGCATATTGTTAATAGCAAATATATCAATGTCGCCCTTTATTAAAATTAATAGATTACATATTTTGAGGGCCCTAAATTTTATTTGATAATGGCCGTACCGGCTGTGGTTAATTTTACAAGGGAGTGGTATCGAAATTTAGAAAAATAGGTAATTTTGGCGGTAAAAAGTACGTTTTAATGGATATTATTATACAGGGTGATACCTAAGTTGATACTTCATTTTTAGCTGTGTATAGAAGGCATTAAAATAAATAAAATTTTCAAATGCCATTTTTTCAAAAAACTTAAAAATAGCCGAGTTACAGAAGTAAAAAATCTAAGTGCGGGCCTGGTAATCAAAACGTAGCCCTTTACTTTATATTGTTCTTCTCCGTTTTTTGTATGTTATTCATGCGTTTTATGGATCGGTCGTCAGTTATTTATTTTGGCAATTCGAGGCGCGGTGTGGTTTTCTGAAGCAAATTAATTTTAATAAATTGGCGAAAATGGTAAAATTTGAAAACAATGAACCAATATTTGGTGGTGGTGCTAATTTATTGTAAGTGTCGTAAAAGTGCTTTTAGAATTTTCCTAATGTTATTCAACGGGCAAGTTAGGCAGAACCGTATTTAATTTGTAGTGTAATAAACGAATGTAAGAACTTTATTTTTGGGTTTTTTGAAAAAAGGTATTTGAAAATGTTGTTTATTTTAATGCCTTCTATACGCAGCTAAAAAAAGAAAAATCAACTAAGGAATCACCCTGTATTCATCCAGCTTTAAAGTCAATTATAATATTTGCTTCAATTATTATCAATAAACTCAACAAAACTGCATAAAAATAGTACAACTAACAAAATGATTTCACGAAGTAATTTTAATTTCCAAAACCACTGGTCAAAGTTCGTCGAAAAGGACCAGTTTAAATTGACTGTCTTCCTACGGCAGTTTGACTAGTTGCGCAGCTTAGCGATGCAGCTGATTTTTCATATAGTGAAATTTATCATCATTCATTTGACACTATAAAACTGCTGTTTCTAATAATCAAATTCTAATTTCCGTAATTCATTCTCATACAGCGACATCTATCAACAATGATAAACTTAAGTTTTTAATAGTTAAATCTGATTTAAAATTATATACCATTAGTATTCTATTTACTCCATCTTATTGATCAAAATTCATCACAATACAATAATATATGATAGGCATATTGGTCTCATTGTCATCATCATTTATTGGAGTACGATAGGCATATTAACATATAAAAAAACTAGAAGTAAAATGATTCTATATTTACACAATTGTGAGTATCATAGCCTTCTCGATTTAAACAGAGTGAATAAGGCAGAACTCCTGGCCCTTTCATTTCGGCAGTAGGTATATTAATGAGGTAGGTACTATAGAATATAAGAGAGTGCGTTCTCTAAAAATTCCATGCATTTATTTCCATGATTCATTTTATAAATTACAAAAATAACCTGTAGCAGTTTTTTAATACAACACCTACATTCAAAATTATCATGTCTCAGTGTTGAGAATGCCAATTATAAATTCTAGTTGTCGGTTTCAATTCGAACATGGTAAGAACGTAAAATCTACATAATCCTATTATTTTTTAAACCTATTAATAATAAAATAACCAGGCATTATAAAAAACACCGTCCCTTTTTTTGGTTTAAAAGAAAACACAAATCCTTTAATAACCAGATATCGGGTATCGACATCGTTACAACAATGCCGCGACCTAACTAATCACGGGAGTCCCCAAATTTTAATTATTACATTTCTAGACCTTTTTCAGCTTCGGAAAAAATAATCATGTTTAGACCCATTTTTAGGTTTCATCCACGATCCCCTTATTATTTAATTTTTTAATTTAAAGGTTGTTGGAATTTTTAAACATAAAAACCCACTTAGTGTGTTGGATCTTTTGAGAGCTATTCAGCGTAATTTAGAGATCACTTATTCAAGGTATACATTATATAGGGAAGGTCCATTTAACTCAATGTGACTATTGCTGTCTTTACACTTTAAAAATTGTATTGTTATCGAGTAAAATATTATTATATCTACAATTTTTATTGTTATATCTATCAAATTCAAATATATATATCGTCACATTGTAATAAACCTAGTTAGTTAGAATTGTATACCTGTGTATTTTATTATAATGTCTCGTAGGTTTACTTTCTGGCGAACTCAATAAGGGACAAGTTGGAAACTTTTCTTTCTTGCTGTTAAGTTTTTGTATTTTATCAACACGTGTAATCACCTTTAGCTAAATACATTGTAGGTATTATTATAAAAGAGAGGTCCTGTTGGCCAAATACAAATTAAGCAGACTTAAAATTAAATAAAACAGTAAGCACGTATTATTTCCTCTTCCGTTACGCAACATAAACAACTGGTCGTCTTGTTAATACGAAATAAATTATAAAATGTCAATAAAGCTAAGGTTTATTAAATGTTAGTCAAGCAAAAAGTAAAACTACGGTAAAAATATTCACTTGCAACAATTTATTTCGTTGGCAAGTTTTTGTGTCAATATCAATTATTATTTTACTAAGTAACAGAGTGACTAATTTGTAAAGAAAAGTAAAATTTCCCTGTTACTAATTGCACACATTTCGATATTCTCCATTATTAAAATTAAAATATTAATTTGACAATTACAATGTTTTCATCGCGAACCTATTCAATCAGCGAATATCAAAAACTTCCCCCGTAGTTAAAAGCGGTTTTTTATGTTTCTACCATTTTATATTCAATGACGTACCTACCGAAAATGAGGTGGAAAGTAGAGCAGATAATTAAGCCTCTCCCCATTCCAGAATGGAGCACATAATAAATTATTTTTAATAACGTAAAAAAATTGTATTAGTGACTAATGAATATACCAATTTAAATTTTTATTTAAATTACAATAATTGGGGGCATTTTGTGTCATTCTTTGTATAATGTTATACTATTTTTTAGAAATAGAAGTATTGGCACATCCACAATGCCCCCAAAACAAATATATTACAATTTTATATCATCTTTATACGTATTTTCTTAATTTTGAGTAATGCCGAGAAAAAAATGCCCATGATGGTGTTATTTTAAAATTTTAATATTGATACTGATATTGGCTTCTATATACAGGGTGTTCCCTAATGACGTGCTCATATTTCAGGGTGTGATCCTCGGGTCGGTTTAAGAAGAAAAGTATAAAGTATAAAGATATACAGGGTGATTCACGTTGAGTGGCCTATTAGAAGATCTCGGAAACGAGTAACCCTATCTTTCTAAAAATTTGATAGCAGGCATAATTGGCTTTGAGCTTTTAAAATATTATATTTTGACATTTTTATTACTTCCGGTTATACCGGAAGTTAATGCCAACTTTGCTATTTTAAATGGAACACCCTGTATATTTTAGTATTTTTGATTACCTTACTAAAATCTAAATAACTTGTGTTAGTAATAATCTATTTCTATCTCTAACCGTTTTTGAAATATGAATTATAAAAGGATTTTTTTGTGTAAAAACGCTCCGAGAAGAAAGGTTAGTAACTCTGAAACTAATAAAGGTAAACATTTAAAATTTTGTAAGCTTTCAAGAAATACATAGATCTTTAGTTTAAATTACTTAGGTTTCACGGTTTTTATACAGGGAGTTCTTAAAATTGTGCCAATGTTTCCATTTAAATAAATGTGTATAAGTCAATTATTGCAAATGGAACACCCTATTTTTTAGCTTACTAACGTGTAGATAATTAAATTTCCTATCTAAATGCCTTATATGTTACAATCCACATTTTTAGTCGTTTTGGAATTGTGAGCAATTTAAATAAAAAATCTTAAAATTTCTGCTTGTGTTAATGCGACATTATTTTTGAAAAGAATATGACAACAGGGCTAAGATAAGTGTCAACTTTAAAATCATTTTGGTTAAAGCCAACTTTACAAATTGGCAACAAAGATCAAAGGCAAACGAGAATCTCAGTCAGTTTCTTTTCAAAAATAATATCGCATTAACACAAACAGAAATTTTAGGATTTTTTATTTAATTTGTTCATAATTCCAAAACGACTAAAAATGTGGATTGTAACATATTAGGCATTTAGATAGGAAATTTAATTCTGTACACATTAATAAGCTAAAAAATAGGGTGTTCCATTTGCAAAAATTGACTTATGCACATTTATTTAAATGGAAACATTGGCCCAATTTTAAGAACTCCCTGTATACAAAACGTGAAACCTAAGTAAATTAAACTAAAGATCTGTGTATTACTTGAAAGCTTACAAAATTTTAAATGTTAACCTTTATTAGTTTCATAGTTACTAAACGTTCTTCTTAGAGCGTTTTTACACAAAAACATCCTTTTATAATTCATATCTCAAAAACGGTTAGAGATAGAAATAGATTATTATTTACAAAAGCTATTTAGATTTTAATAAGGTAATCAAAAATGCTAAAATATACAGGGTGTTCCATTTGAAATAGCAAAGTTGGCATTAACTTCCGGTATAACCGGAAGTAACAAAAACCTCAAAAGATAATGTTTTAAAAGCTCAAAGCCAATTATGCCTGCTATCAAATTTTTAGAAAAATAAGTTTACGTTTTCAAGATCTTCTAATAGGCCACTCAACGTGAATCACCCTGTATAATAAAAAAATATAACAATATATAACATTTTCTGAACCATAGCCAATTCGATGTATCGGTATGATACAATGTATTCTTAGTTGCGTGTTTTTACATAAATAATAAGCAAAATAGCTGCAAAATTCGTTTTACAATATTAAAAACTATGTTTGTGCATAAAATTAACTTCATTTTCATTAACATTCGCGATGGTAATTTTTTCATAATAATAATTACCTAAATTGTATAATTCACATAATAGCGCATCAGCAACGCTGTGAATGTGATGAGACAAGTGGCAATACCGCCTACAAAATGGATAAAGACAAAACAACGACATAAGAAAACCTTTAATGTTTCAATTAATTTTTTTCTACAGATCTTTACAAAAATTGTGTCTGTTTTATCTAGTTTTATGTACTCATCTTCAATTTTTACCATTTAAGAAAAATTTGCTGTTTATTGTTTTAAAATTTTTGTTGCGTTTAACAAAAGTTTTAAAGTCGGTTGGGCTTGGGTCCTCGTTGAAAATATTAGAAAATACTAGTAAAACCGCGGTGTAAAATTAATTACAAAGCACAAAAAAAACAACAAGGCAAGTACAAACTTTCATTTTCATTATGTATTAAGTATATAAATTTTATAAACATTGGTGTATGCACAGATTATTTGGATTCAAATAATAAATAACAATATGCGCAGGTTTACATCTTTTTGAAATAAATTATTAACCTCACTTTTGCTTAAGTGTCAACGCTTACAATTTACATGTAAATTGGGTGTTTTTATGTTTCATATCATTACAAGGATGAATATGTAATTATATCCATTCAGTTACCTATGATTCATTTATCTAGTCACTTGGATTTGGTTATAAAGGAAACAGATAATATTCCTGTGAAAGTAGAAAAAATATTATTCCATTTCATCCCAAAAACATTAATAACGAATATTTATGTATGTCGCGGTTTTTACTATAATGTCCTAAAAACTTAATTTACCACAGCCAAAATAATATTAATGAGTATGTCACCACGACATCGCTCTAACCATAATAAAACTCTGACGACGAATTATGTTATTTTTCTTCAGTGCTATTAATAATAAATTCTCGTAAGCCTTTCGTCCATTATACTCAAGAACGATCCCTAAGATAATATTTTCCAAAGTTTACTCAGAGACGAAACGTTTCCAGCAGAACGGGTTAAAGGATAATAGGGTAATCAAGCATTTTAGCTGAAATGAATCACACCCTTCATTAAAATTATTAACTTAACTTACCGAAAAAATGATAAATGGGAAAAATAAAAGCGCGCACTCTTAAATTGCATTTGCATAAATTTTTGTTTGACTGTAGCCTAGTTATAAGTCACAACAGTTAAAAAATATAAAAGAACCGTAACTTCCATATTCACTAAAGTGTTTTTCTACCGCCGTATATCACACGCATGTTGAAAAAAAATATTTCAACACTAGTGTTAAAATATCAAGGCACACTATTTAATTTAAAAATATGGTGCCAATTTGACAGACAATCCCTATTTATTAAAAAGAACAAATTTTAGAAAGCAGTAATTGTAAAGTGTTTAACTTATTAATCATATATTTGTCGAGTGATTCAGAATTAGAGTGTGAAAATACGCCATCTGAAATTATAAAAAATTATTATTAATAATATACTGGAAAATCTATTATCAGAAAAAATAAATCGCGCTGAAGATAGTGTCATATATTAAACAACAAATCTTTATCGGTAGCGTTAGCGTAGAGATTAGAGCTCTAGCCTACAGATTGCAAGGTCACAGATTCAAATTCCATTAGGAGTATAATAATATAAAGACTTTTTTTATAAAAACATTTTTTTAATTTATGTTTAATGCATCTTTCCTTGATTAAATTTAAAAATGTTCACTCTGGTTAATCTAGAAGTCAATCCAGGATTAGTTCTTCTGATATATTTTATAAAATATGAAAAAGTTATACTACAAATAAAGGAAAAGCCTATTGACAAACTATGAAACCAGATATTAAGTGGAACATAATCCTAAGTATGCTAATTTCCACACTAGTGTTGATATATTTTTTCACAAATCAAAGCCTTTTTTAATAATTCATTGTGGTCGTAGGGAAAATAGTGTACATTACTCGTGTGAAAGTGATTATTCTAAAACTCGTTTGAAAAGTATCACTTTTATCACTTGTTATGTAATATACTATTTTAATTAAGACCAAAGAAAAATTTAAATCTTATAGTGTCCCAATAGTATTTTTATCGTGGCATTATTTTATATGCCATAGGACGCTTTTGTGTCAATTTGATTTTTATATTGTAATTAAATTGTTTTATCGACAAATAACAGTGGTGAACAGCAAAAATGTTTCCCAGGCCAAAATAGCAAAATCTTACTTATTTTATTATACTAATTAACAATCTGCCTTGCAAAAGTATCAGTTCAGCTTCGGTCTTAAAGATCCATGTTAGTTATGATAATTACATACCTGCCGTAATGTATGTGAAAAATCGACCATTACATGAGAAATATCAGGATTTATTATACCAGGTGTACGTTATATACCCCCACCCAATTGATACCCCACTTTCACTGCTGCAAACAAAATTAAATCGAATATGGCGTCTATCGTCTAGCTAAAAGACTTCTTTCGACGCTATCAACCATACATGTTTATTTAAGAAGTACTTACGTGATTCGCGTGAAAAGGCAATTTAAACACTTTCAGATAAATCGCCGCAGAATAAAATAAAAAGTTCATTTGTGAAAACCGACGCCGCGCCGACGGTATCTCCGCTTGTCTTTACGCATAAATGCGAAAGGCGTGTAAAGGGGTGCGTTAATAGATATTATACGGATACGGCGGTTTACCGAGAAGGCGGATAAGCATTCATTCACGTGATATATTTTATTGATGAATGGAATAAAGGAATATATTTGCAAATGACATTTCTTGAAAAGGGAAATTTCATAATCTAAAAGATATTAAATAAAGGCTTCATAAAGAGGGGCTTGCATTCAAGAAATCGATGATTTACTACCAGAAGAATCTGTGATGTATAAATTAGTAAATTTTTGTAATTTTATAATTTAAAAAGTGTAATATTTTCATTCGTAAAGAATTTGTAATAAAATTATTACATCGTGGCGCTATAAAAAAATCATAATATTTTGGAATTTTTGAGGTCAAAAAAAACTTTTGATCAATATAAATATGCTGTGTTTAAAAAATGAAGTAGTATAGTATAGTATCCGTATAAGTAAAATAGAAAGTTTTTAGCGGCAGGCGGACAAAGTAGTACATCTATATTTTACATTAAAGTATACAGGGACGCTAAAGGTAATGGGTTGCCCGGGGCACAGGTAGTTAATGACAGGCTATTTCGTCCTTGTTAGGACTCATCAGGAAGCCAAAACCTGTAAGCAATTCCCAATACAGCGAAAATATGCTTTCAAGATATTTTTAAGAATAAATATATGTTAAAAACCTAGTGTTGCCATCAGACATGAAAACATAGAACTAACAATAAACAAAAAAAAAGTGTTACTTTCCATGCATATTGCATTTTCCGCACGCTCCTAGTAAAAATATGTTTCATACCCCGATATAAAAAAAAACCGTAAAACAATGTATTACAATTTTTATAAAAAAAAACTAAGCAATTTAGAAAAAAAAACAATTAAATATTTTTTTAAATTTTAGTTCAAAACGATTTTTAAAATCTTTACTCTATAAAAAATGTTAGATTATATTTTCTACAGTAATCGGGTATTGTATCTTCATGTAAAATTAAATTCGAAAAAATATTTATTTGTAGTATTATTATGTTCTTTATGGTTTTTAGTTTTTTTTTTTTGAAAATAAGAATATTTTTTTTAAACTTAATCGTCATTTACCGATCAATAAATGTATTGAATAATTTATTCAGACATTTTTTCGAATGATCTATAATATGATATGGAACAAATAACTACTCAACTTTCGAAAATATTTATAATAAAAGCACAAGAGGCATAAACTTGATTTAAAACGTATCCATCCGAAATCCTCTTATTGTCGAACAAACACAATATCTATTTCATGCATTTATGACAGTATATAAAATATACTGATACAGATACAACAAAGATGGTTGTAATAACAAGGTTAGTATTTCTTTATTGCACGACCTATATAGCGTTTCAATCTTTACAGCTTTGAGATGTTCTTTCTTTAAAAAAAAGTCAACGGATTTTTAGAGCCTTCACAAATTCTAATTTTATAAATCCACGTTTAACTGTATTACTCACTAGTGTCTGTTTAAAGGTTAGAGACAATGACGTTTCTTGAACGGCAGTAGAGTTTTGGACTTGCATTGTCTTTATTTGTCAGGTGAATACTGAAGACGACTGGAGATGCTTACCAGTTAAAACGTAGTGATTCTAAACAAATAAAGACAATAGGTTAGGTTAGGTAAGAGTGGCAGACCCTTGGTTCTGACCAAACAGTCTCACATAGTCCTGATTAGGTCCGTTGTGATACCACACGTGTTCCGTAGAACCCACCTTCATCAAATCTCTGATGGTTAGTGCGACGTAACCGCGGAAGGATTTTAACAACTCATTCAAACCAGCCACTACTGTTCAGAAATCTGCTCAGCCGTCCAAGTTGTAAGTTGCTTAGTTCCTCCAGGCTATCGAAAGATGGTTCACCCAGAGTAGTGAACCTCCTTCTTACGAGGCCAGGGCATTCACACAAAAAATGTTGAATACTTTCTTCCTCTTCCTCATCTCTGCAACTTCTGCAGAAGTCGTTAGTGGCTATTTGCATACGTTCGGCATGTCTACCGAAGAGGCAATGTCCGGTAACAACCGCAGTAATATTTCTCACGTCTTTTCGACTGTGTCTTAATAGCTCTGCGGTTCTCTTTTTATCGAATGTACTGTTGCCTGGATGTACTACAGGTTGTCAACCCTGTCCATCTGTTCTGTGCAAGCTGCTTAGCCGTGTAGTCAATCTCCTCTTTGACCAATCCTAGTGGTTTGTTCACTGTATTGGCTGCTAGATCAGCTGGCATGCCTGCGCCCTGTCTTGCGAGCGCATCGGCAGCCTCGTTGCCATCTATTTTGGAGTGTCCAGGAACCCAGCACAGAATAACCCGATGTTGGTTGCCAAGTGTGCATAGATTGTTGCGGCATCGCTTTACGAGCTTTGATTTAACGCTGCTGGAACAGATTGCCTTAATCGCCGCCTGACTATCACTGAAGATGGTGACTGACGTGGCTACTCCCAAGCCAAGGTGTTCTTGCAGGATATTGACCGCCTTCTCTACTGCCAGTACTTCCGCTTGAAAAATACTACAATAGTTGGGGAGTCTATACGATTTCTGTATTTGTAAACTTTCGGAAAAGACCCCGGCTCCCACACCAACGTCCATTTTTGAACCGTCTGTGAAGATTGCGTGATCTGTTTTCGTTATATTCTGATTGCCTTCCCACTCTTCCCTACTCGGAATGAGTATAGAATACCTTCTATCGAAGCATGTTATTGGGACAGAGTAATCAGTCGGGTCTCGTAGATTATTCCCCGGGTGGATCTTTAGTATAAAAATAATAGACAATAAAGACAATGCAAGTCCAAAACTCTACTGCTGTATTACTCACGTTAGGAAGATATTTTTTAAAGATTATTCTAGACGTATTTAATTTTTTTAAATTTTAGGTAACACTTAACACAGGACTTCAAATTATTTTATGTCCCAAAACCGCTGAATTTCGTTAAATATTCTTTAATATGCTTGATCCTAGATGTTATCGGTGTATTAACTCTATAACAATCAATATTCAATAATTCTGTTTGTACCAGGTTATACTCTAACTAAATAATGGCCTAGTCCAAAATCTTAGTTTCCGTGTCAAGAAAAGTTAGTTAAAATAGTCTCAAGACGAAGTAACGGAGATTACATTTTATTACTAGGCCGATTCCGGCATTGGTTACTAGTCACATTTGTCATTGGCAAACTACCTGTTTGTTAGTTTAAAGAGTATGTTGGTTATCAATACTAATTTGGTGGTTAATTACAAGAATGACAGTAATGTTGTCTGGACAATCTTCATTAGCCCTAGTAACATATTTTATTCTTAGAGGAACCAGATATTTATATAATATTTTTATTCTGATTGTAAGGAAAAGAAAAATAATATTCCATGATATCATGATATCATTTTATAAAAAAATTAGACATAAATATATCACAATTAGATTATTCGAGTGTTATACTACGTTTTGTATTACAGCACTAGTGTTGTAATAGATGCCTTTATAGCACTAGTGCTGTATGTAATGGAAAAAACGGTTTTATTAAAATTTTGCTGTTAAATAAAACCACACTTTTTAGAAAATTGATTTATTATTAACAATTATAAAATTAATTACCAATTATTAATTAAAATACAATACTTAAGGTTTATTATAAACATTAATTATACACTTTTTACAGTTAGAAATTTGTATACCAGAAGTGGATGTGATGGAGCCCTTTACGTTCGACTTTCCAATCATTAAATCCGTATCTGACACCATGATCTTCTTTGCTATTTGTTTCTTATTTTCTAAAGAATTCTCAACGTAGCCTCAACTAAAATGGTGGCTGAGGACCTCCTAAAACAATGTCCACTGTATCAATCGGGATTATTCAATCCAAGTTTTGTTGCAATATTTTTTGATATACTTCCAAAACTATTAATTCCGACAGGCTGGGAGGTGCATTTTCCTTTTCCATAGAATACAAAAAACCGCCTGTGAGTTGCATTAAGAGGACGAAGTTTAGCATACTTTCGAAAAATACTTAAACAGTTGACACCTGTCATATTTCCTTCTGTTATAACAAATTCTCGCATAATTTTCGTTTTCGAGAATGGAATCACAATTTTTATATACAAATCATTGTGTTCAATATTATCCAACATTAACTTAGCTAGTTCTTCGCGCCGACAAGCCCCAAAAATGCCGATTATCATAATAACCTTCATAAGTAAATATGTTTCATCATCTGCAGTACTAAGAAACTTACATACGTCTTTCTTTGTGAAAACTTTGGACTTTTTGGCCTTGTAACCCTCTGAACTTCTTTTCAAAAATGCGATTAGTTAAGAAAATCTGCTTATATCTTGATTTTTCTTGACTGAAATCATAGTTCTCAACATTGAGTAGTGAGTCCATAGTGTAGATGGTTTCTGGGAGCGTTGCTTTACGGAAAAATAACCCAATAGGATTTTCTCAGACACCTCCTTTATTTTGTTAGCTTTGCACCAATCTTCAAACTTCTGATACTCCAACTCATACCGCGCCTTGAATTTTGTCGGAACTAAACTTGAGATCGCTTTGTTTGCCGCTGCTTCTATATCAGAGGGTAAACTTCCATCAGAATCGCTCATTTTGAAAAACGCTTTGTTTTGTTTTGAATTTGTTTGACAAAGTTTCGACAGTAACCATGCGAAACTATGCTGAAGGTAACATAAAAAACTTGATTAGTAAACTTAATAGCAGGTGCATTTTTACAGGTGCATTTTTATTTTTAAAAATGCCTTTTGCCAAATATTTTTATTCATAGATGAAAGTAGATAAAATTTTTTACAATATTCTTGTTGTAAATTCATATTACTACACTAGATGTTTTATTAACCTCGGCTGACGCCTCGTTTGACAACTTTAACATCTCGTGTTATAATATGAATCTTTACAACACTTATATCGTAAATAACTATTATTTTACAAAATACGGTGTGTATTTGTGATAATAAATCGACCAACAAGATTTCGAATGTAATCGTAGGTTTTAATAATTAATGCAATGCAATGCAATGTTGCCGGGTGTGCGTGCTTGGTTACGATAAATAATTAAACTAGGTAAGATAATATCCGTTGGTTTCAACATGCCAATGCTAAAATACAGTTAGGAATAATATTTAGTTTTTAAAATTAAATAATTTTGTTTAAACCAACCAAGTAGGTTCGGGAAACTAAAAATTATTGTTAGGTATAATAAAGTCTAATAATAATAAATTAGCTTGAGGGCAAGGGCCTGTCGACATATTAAGCACCGGTTCCCGCAAATCACCGAAGTTAAGCTGTGTCGAGCGCGGTTAGTACTTGGGCGGGTGACCGCTTGGGAACACGGCGTGCTCTTGCCTCAGGGAAGAGTGTAAAATGAATCGACACCTAGCCATCCTATTCACGCCGGACAGGCCGGATGAGATCGGATATCTCGTAAGATGAAGGTGCCGTTTCACACTCCCCAGTCGGTAGATCACATTTGTGGTCGATGACCGGTTCAAGATGGCCTACGTAGTCGGCGAACCGTAAAAAAAAAAGCTTGAGCGACCAACTCAATTTTTAGAATGTAGTCATAGAATGTTTCCTATTTTTCGACACCATGCTTAACCAAACAACAAAAACTCGTTTTTTAATTTTTTTATGAAACTGGATTGAACAACAAATCAAAGAGGTATTCTTAAATAGCGTTTAGTATACATATATCTATTATACGCTTACCACGTCAAAATTGATGATTTTCAGGAGAATGTATTTTGACCGTAGATTACGAATCTGAAAACGATTTTCGTTGGAAAAAGACCTTAAACGGAGGATCCATTTGTTAGCAAATAAATGCCGCCAACAACAACGCTAAAAAAGTAGCAATAAATAATTACTATAATAAAAACTCTCGTAAAAACTATTTTTTTTATGAGGGACTCCCCATTCTGTAAATAATTCTTTCATATCTCACACGAAGATGTCCCACACTTGTAAATTTTGTCGAAATGTAAGAAAAAGTTGACATGACTGACGTCACGCGTTTTCCAAAAATAACAAGTATCAGATTAAAGAGCGGCAATCTTGTTCGAGAAGAGATTATTTAATTCAAATTTTATTGAAATATAAATAGATTAAACCAAAACTTATTATAATTGGTTCAATGTAAGTACTTACGATTAAATAAAAAATGAGATAATTTTTTATTCCGATGACCTTTAAATTGAATAAAATATAGCATTGATTTTGAACAAATATTAATTTTGAGTTGTAATCTAAATACAAACGTGTCAAAATAAGAACTTGTATTAAATTTTAAATGTGTTAGCTTATGCTTAGTTAAGGATTCGTTTTTTTCCTTGTATTATAAATGAGATTAAACTTCAAAAATCCCATTTATGCTGAGACATGTATTGTTTTAAATGAGGCGATCTATCATCAGCCCTCAGCAAGGTAAAAGTATGAGCAGAGACGGGTAAAAACAAATGTTTACGATTTCGTTTCGTAAACAAGTAAATTTTGCGTAGAGCTGATAACACAAAATAAAAGCAATCCAATTTGTATTTTAAGTTTTATATATGGCCGAGTAATTTTTCTCTTAGGGTGTTTAAAAAACAACACATTTATCAAATGCCGAAAACCTCATGTCATGCTAAAATCGATGTTACAGGCAGCCCCATGACCTGTAACATCGATTTTAGTGTCCACCGAAATGTGTTGATATTTGGAAACGTCAGAGGGTTTGGTCCCAGAAAAAATCACGATTATGTTAATAACAGTCTCCACATCAATGATAATGCATATGTCTATATCTGGTCGATATGTGTATAGCACCACACTGCAAACGAAAATATGGTAAAATTACAATAAATATGGTTGGTTATTTTGGGCCACCAGATATCACAGCGATTTTTGTCTTTATTCTTTGTCTTATTGTAATTTTACATTTGTTAAGTAAATATATTTTTTCTACTGACGTTTTATAATAACTTTTTTTTGATTGTCATTATGATTTTTTAATAACCTCCTTTTAGGCGCAGCGTGCTTAAAAAATTATTAAGCACGTTACCAGGAACAACGTGCTTAAAAGTAATGCAGGTAATTATTTACAATTAAAACGTAACCACAGACTGGGTATAATTTAATTTTTTTTGGCAAGTGTCAATTTTTGAAAGGGGCAAATGAAACATAGGTAATAAAATGTTAGTAAAATAAATTAGGTTTTTTATTATAAAACCTCAGTAGAAAAAATATTGTATACAACTCGTTACGAAACAATGTCTTTTAGTCACTTTGACGTGTTGTCCAACTCGGCTTCGCCTCGTAGGACAATTCACGTCGCGTGCCTAAAAGACACTCATTTCGCAACTAATTGTTTAAATAGCTATTAATGTACCATTTGTAAATTTTTCTTTAAAATCGTTGTGAAATTAGTGTAAAATATATATAAAAATACCAAAATTTTAGTAAAAATAATGTAGTTTTACATTTTTTTTACAGTAATTTTAAAATTATTTTAAGGTATGACGTCACCTTTTTTTAATGGAATTTTATATTTGTAATTTTATTCTTTCTTAGAATTTAAATACAAATACAATATATTTTTTAAATATATATTTTAATAAATATTTTTTTTACTAGAACTATAAAAAACCCGTCACCGTATAGATGTATAATTCACGAGCGGAGGAGGCGGCTTCTTAATAGTTCCTCGGAAAATATGATATTTATAAAATATTTCTTTTAGTTATTTCCAGTGGAAATATAACTAGTGCATGAAATATTTCCGGAAATTTTTGAAAATTTTGTCTGAAACCAATTTTTTAACAAAAGCATGAGTGCATTGCACCTGAAAAAATCCTAAACCCGCAGGGTGAGGGATTTTTTCTTTGGTGCAATGCACAAATGCTTTTTTTTTTAAATTGGCTAAAGAATAAATTTTCAAAAATTTCCATTAGGAAATATTTTATGCACGTGTTTTGATCGGAAATTTTCTGAGTAGATAAAAGTTTATTTAGGTAGTCGCTAAAAAGTTGATTTTGATATATTTATTTATTTAAATAACACCATACTTTAATGACAATTATCCCCGAGACTTATTAATTTTAAAAAATTTCCAGTTAAATTGACACTAGGGAAATTTCCATTTAAATTCGATCAAAGAATAAAAATATTTTACTGCAAATAATATTAAATAAACACAGCTAAACTACTACAAAGTTCGACACAAATATCACGCACACAGCCAACGGGTCAAAAGCCGAACAACAAATGATTTCGTGGGCTGAGCTGCTACGGAGCCAAATTACCGGTTCTATGTGAATGTTCATCAATTAATGTTGTGAAATTACAAAATTGTCTATTTTCACTGTGATTTTAAGAATTAGGTGTAATTTTACTAGTATGTCGTGTAACTAATTAGCAATTATTGTACTTTGTTGTATTCTCACTCAAATATTAAGCTTTACGCAAAAAATCCTCAAATTTTACATCAAATCTATATTATTACAGACACCTTATTGTAATAATTTAGGATATTTATCAAGATAAATGTAATAAATTTCCCACATCATTTTACAGTGCATGACATGTATTAATTATTACTCTTATGAATTATTGATTAATAAACTTAGTTTCTTTTTCGTGTGTGTGTGGTCGAAATATTTATTCTGCCCAGTGATTAAATTTTATTTTGGATTTTGTATAACATTTCGCACACCCTTGCTACGGCTCTATGCGTAGAGCGTGCTCAGAAATCATGAAAATTAAAAAAAAACAATACTTGACATCTCTCAAACTTATATAAAAGGTCTAATAAAAAAAGGCTTATTATAATAATATATACGATCTAATATAAATAAATTAAACTATTTGACTTTCAAAAATAATTTAAAAAAAATTTTCTTAGATTCGGATTGGAAGACTGATTAATTACTAATCAAAATCATGCGATCCAGCCGATAAATTTGCAAAGAAAGGCTCAGAAAATACATTCATTGGTCGAGAACCAGCGCTCGGAGTACCAAGGTGCACAGTACGAGATGCCATAAAGCGATGTATCAGGAGTGAACACAAAATCCACTGGAGCAATAGACAGGGATTACACCCCAGCAAAAGCTTCATTGGGGATTCAGACCTAAGACTTACGAAACAGTTGCTTCAAATGAACAGGAACCAGCTGAGAACCATTACAGGAACTCTAACGAGACACATGGCTGTCAAAAACCATCTGCACAGCATGCAACTGTACAATGGAGATTTTGCGAACAAGACAGGGAAACTGTACAGGACAGTCTGCCATTGGGAGTCACTAGATCGAAAGAGACAACAAATACTCCCGCAACCAAAACTGTATTGTTATTGTATCCCCAGTTGACCTACACAAACTAGTGCAAGGAACTGGAATCACGGAGTGGGTGTAACCACCAAACAGGGTGAGCACGATGGGCCACTGTGACGGTGAAACACGTGTCATGTTGACAAATATAAGTGAAAATCAAAAAACAGTGTTGTTTTCTTTCATAATTTTACTATGGATTTTCATCAAGTTAAGGTCGAAACTATTAAAAATTATATAATTTATTGTTATTTCTGACACAAATAAATATCTTTATAATTATACCAAGGTTTTAATTATTATTATTTTAAATAAATAATACTTTTCTACGTAAATGCGAACGACTGTATTCTTTTTATTTTGTATATTAATTATTGTAAACGCCAGATTCCTGTAATATCTGATGAGATTTATTCGGTAAAAGAGCAGAAAAAATTTCCTCCGGGGATTAGGATAAACGAAGCTGAAAATCACAACCTTACCAAGGGACTCCTTTTATATATACATATGTATATCTATAGCTCAGAATATCGGTAAAAGCATTTGCCGGTCTGGCAGGGTATCTGCTTCGCACTCCGGCTTTATGAATAATAAAGAAAATCCTAAAATCCAGGCACTACGACATAATACGGTGACAAGAATGGCGTATTATACCACACCTGGAAAATGAATTTTCAAATGTGAATTTATATTAAAAAGCTTTTACTCTCGAGTATGAATAAAAAATTATAATATAAAAAAAAGAATACTACGGTAATTCTCAAAAGTAACTTTTTAATGTATGATTTACAACTTACTCTACAAAAACTGGTTTACTTACTTTTTGCAAAACCCCAAAAAAAAAAAGGGTCACTATGGTGTGGTGGAAAAACGGTGCTCGTGATGGTGACCATTAAGTTTTTGGGAGTTCAACTCGACACCTCACTGAGCTGGGACTATCAGACCAACACCTAAGTGTCAAAACTACGCAGTATCTGTGTCTTGATTCGCAGATTACGCGAAGTGGTCTCACTAAGCACAATTCGACAGTTTTACTTTGCCTCCGTACAATCAATACTCACCTAAAGCGTCATGTCTTGGGGCTCCTCTCGTGGTGCCACCTCAGTTTTTATTGCACAAAAGCGCATCGTAAGATGCTTACTCAAACTTTATCCTCGCACATCATGCAGACAATTTACAGAACTTAGTCTCCTAGCATTACCATTCTTATACTTCCTAACACTGGTTTTATTTGTCAAAAACCACCCCCATCTATTTAATACCAATACACATCACTGTGATCACCCGTGGCAGGGCTGACCTAAGTGTGCCCCCTCACAACTCGACCTTCGCTACTCTATACATGGCAATTAAGGCATACAATATGCTTCCACCCGACAAGAGAAATGTCTATATAACTTCAATTTAGAATGTAACCGCTAAAAAGTATTTTTTACAGAATTTTAACGATTAGTTTTGTCTTTACTATTTTTAATCTTGAATTGTAATTAACTGCTGTAATTTTTAATTTGTATGTGTAAAGTGATTTATCTGTGCCCAAAATTAAGCTTTCAATAACCCAATCGTAAATACTCGTTGGTTTCGACCTGGTAAATGACTGACATCAACGTTCCCGGATTTTTTACAAAGTACATAAAGTAAGGAACTAAAGGTAATTAGTAACAACATAAAGACAACTTTACAAACCAATGACCCATTTCGAGAACGAATGCGACAAAATTAAAATACCGTTGGACCATTTTTGATTGGAATACACAAACAAATCGGCTTCTTTTTCAAGGAGCGTTAAAACATAGGTTTTTGTCAAATGGTGAATGCGCCTTGAAATTTTTACGTCACTAGCTAAGTACCTACCTATAAAGCGAAAGATTTATGCAATTCTAATTAGAAGTCAATTTTGCCAAGCACATTGTGGCAATTACCAAGTTTACACGAGAGCTTAATGCGCATTAAGTAATAATGCGATTTTACAAAAAAAACGGTTTCTATTGCGCTTACACGACAAGTTCAAAAATAAATTTTTACGATGATGTTAATCAGCTGTTTGCTATTGCCAACATAAGAAAATATCAAATTTATGAGTTTCTAACTTTCAAAGTCCAATTAATTCTTTTCTTTTCCATTTTTCAATAGGTATTTTAAATTTTTATTAAGAAAAGTTAGAGTTAACCTCAAACTTTATAACCAAAAAAGTATTCCCAAAACAGCTGATCTTCCTATTTAGTTGGTAGCATTGAGAGATAATACGTATTTGCGTTTACACGAAGGTTAAATGCGGTTTTAAATCGGATAATCCACATATTTAATGCGTTTTAAAGTAATGCGAATTATGTTTTTCAAACCGATTTAAGGGTGTTAAGCGTTTTAATAAAATTCGCATTCCGTTAATGCGCATTAAGCTCTCGAGTAAACTTGGTAAATGTCACAATATAAAATGTTTAACCTCCATAGCAGCCCGGTGAAACTTCTTATGGGCGGGATCGAGGCTAGAGTGACGTCAGACCTCCAGACTTTTTCAAGTTAGGACCTACATTTATCCCCATCAGTTATATCTCAATATTACACCTACGTAGTTATTTCTACGGCAGACGAACTTGGTCCGACTATATTTGTCTCTTTTTACATCGAATGGAGATAACTTGATGCAGACAGAGATAGGTACCTACTTGACATGAATAGCACGAGCTGTTAAATTATTTTACAACCTAACTTCCCTTTTAAGCACAAATCATTGTCATTTGTAATGTCAATGTCAATGGCACAAATAGAATTGCCCCTTTTTCTTTTTTCATAGCTGAAAATCAGACCAAGCTTTTTTGATATTCTTATATTATTTTTAATTTTCTAATCTTTTTACCAAAAGGACCGCTTTCTTTTTGTTGCAGGTAAGTAAATCGTAATTTGAACATTTCTTTAGTTATTTTTATTCGTTATTTATTACATTCGTTTACCTACTTGTTGCAAAAATAATTATGTTCCAAACATATTTTTACTTTAAGGAGCTTTTGTTGAATTTTACTTAATAACTTTTATTAATGTAGATCATTTATAGTATATTTATTAATTTTCGGTAACACAAATACCTACAAAATATATTTTTTTTGCTATTCAATTATTTAGACTATTAGAAAATTTTAAGTCTGTTGAGTGTTGTAGTAAGTAATTCATTAATTTTTTTTTATATTCTTTTAGATTAGCTATTTCAAGAGGTACCTATAGGTGAATCTTTGATGATTATGCATGAATAAATGTTTAGTATACGGGAGCCACTACAGCTGGTACTGTAGGTTAATCTGAGAAAGTAAGTACATTTTGGGAATATAAAGAAAAAAAAAAGATCTTGTTAACTCTGTGTTATTGTTATGATGTTGGGGAGTAGTGTAAGTTTTAATGTGGGTATTTATCCGTATAATACGTGCGACTAAAAGGTGGAGCAGTGGATTTTTGGAAAATGTTTTTTATTTAATTTGTAAATAATTAAGTAGTATTGAGTTCCAGTAAGTGTGGGTATTTTGCTTTAAAAAGGGGTAATTTGTTCTAAAGAATGAGGACAGTTGATTATCCAACGAGTTATTTAACATAGTCACTGAATACAACAAAACTCTAACATGAGTTACAGATCTTGTTTTTTTCTAACGAGGTACTGATCTTACCTATATTTTTTTTTATCGTAGTTGTCAATAAAATTAATTATAAGCTGATTTCTGAAGTTTTATTTCTAATTGTACAACTTTAATAAATAACATTTTAAAATGATATAGCTTAAAAATCTAATCAGAAAATCCTAATATTTAATTTTTACTCTACTTGAAAAATCAAATAAAGAGGATTATTGTGAATAATTTGATTACCTTAAATATCATTTTAAGGTTTTGTCTCCAAAATTTTTTAAAATTGCCATATTTAAAAGTCCCGCCTATAGTAGAAAGGTTGTCCGGATGTTAAAAATTTTTGCACATAAAATTTTAAAATGCAGCCAACAAGCTATTCAAAATCCTCATTTAATTTTCCAAGTATAGTAAAAATTAAATATTAGGATCCTGATGGTTTTTTAAGCCGTAGATATCATTTTAAAATTTTGACGGCCAAAATTTTTAAAATGGTCATATTTGAAAGTCCCGGCTATCAACGAAGACAAACATAGAAAGAAGACAAACAAACGTTTTAATTGGTCGAAGCAAAATTTGACATAAGAAACGTCAAAACAGCGCCACCATCGGGTCTGGAGGGAACCTCTGGACTATAGGCGGGACTTTCAAATATGACCATTTTTAAAATTTCGGCGGCCAATGATATTTACAGCTTAAAAAACCATCAGGATCCTAATATTTAATTTTTACTATACTTGTAAAATTAAATGAGGATTGTGAATAGTTTGTTGGCTGTAAATATCATTTTAAAATTTTATGTGCAAAAATTTTTAACATCTGGACAACCTTTCGACTATAGGCCGGAATTTCAAATATGGCAATTTTAAAAAATTTTGCACACAAAACCTTAAAATGATATTTAAGGCCATCAAATTATTCACAATAATCCTCTTATTTGATTTTTCAAGTAGAGTAAAAATTAAATATTAGGATTTTCTGATTAGATTTTTAAGCTGTAAATATCATTTTAAAATGTTATTTGTTAAAGTTGTACAATTAGAAATAAAACTTCAGAAATCAGCTTATAATTAATTTTATTGACAACTACGATTGAAATATAGGTAAGATCAGTACCTCGTTAGAAAAAAACTATACCACTGCTATAACTATGTAAAAAACTACATTATTTACCCACATGAGGATCTGTTTTTTCTTTATATTCCCAAAATGTACTTACTTTCCCAGATTAACCTACAGTACCAGCTGTAGTGGCTCCCGTGTACTAAACATTTATTCATGCAACATACATAATCATCAAAGATTCACGTATAGGTTCTTCTTGAAATAGCCAACCTAAAAGAATATAAAACAAAAAAATTAATGAATTATTTACTACAACACTCGACAGAGTTAAAATTTCCTAATGGTCTAAATAATTGAATAGCAAAAAAAATATATTTTGTATGTATAATTATTTTTGCAACAAGTAGGTAAACTAATGTAATAAATAACGAATAAAAATAACTAAAAAAATGTTCAAATTACGATTTACTTACCTAGAAAACGGTCCTTTTGGTAAAAAGATTAGAAAATTAAAAATAATATAAGAATTACAAAAAAGCTTGGTCTGATTTTTAGCTATGAAGAAAGAAAAAGGGGCAATTCCATTTGTGCCATTCACATTGACATTACAAATGTCAATAATTTGTGCTCAACAGGGAAGTTAGGTTGTAAAATAATTTAACAGCTCGTGCTATTCATGTCAAGTAGGTACCTATCTCTGTCTGCATCAAGTTATCTCCATTCGATGTAAAAAGAGACAAATATAGTCAGACCAAGTTAGTCTGCCGTAGCTCTCATTGTAAAAATAACTACGTAGGTGTAATATTGAGATATAACTGATGGGGATAAACGTAGGTCCTAACTTGAAAAAGTCTGGAGGTCTGACGTCACTCTAGCTTCTATCCCGCCCATAAGAAGTTTCACCGGGCTGCCGGCTATAGTCCAAAGGTTCCCTCCAGACCCGATGGTGGCGCTGTTTTGACGTTTCTTATATCAAATTTTGCTTCGACCAATTAAAACGTTTGTTTGCCTTCTTTCTATGTTTGTCTTCGTTGCTCCATAGGCTGAAAGCGTCAAATTGAGTAATTTTGTGTCATTGCCACAGGAGAATATTATAACAAATTAAACTTTTTTAGTATATTTAAGGATTTAAATGATTTGTTTATTTGTAACTATCCGCATTCTTTTAAGTGAAAAAGAAGGTAAAACTTTATATTTTTTTATTGAAGGGAATTTCTTGAGAGGTCAAATAAAACAAGGAAACCAATTAGATTCAACGTTTCGACGTTTATAACGTCAGCCTCAGAACACTACAATGGATGTAAAGTATTGATATTTTTAAATAAACAAAAATATGGACAATATAGGTAAACATGTCAAACAATAATTACTTTATATAAATTTTGACAAACAAATACCTAAAGAAAAATATGTAAAATTTGTACATAGGTAGAAACTATACACTAGTAGGCGTATACTATTATTGCTATGTGTTATGTATATTTGTAAGGTTACTATGATTAGTCACAAGAAAATATATAAATGTGTAGACAAAATTCAACGTTTGGATATGAGTAAATGTTACAGGACATTAATCAATTAGGTATCAACCATATAATGAATACAAGTTTAATAAAAAAAAATTCTTTCGAGGAATACCAGTCCTCAGAAAAATGAAATAAAAAAAATTAACAAATCAATGATAGACTCACCGAAAACGACAGGCTTCCCTGGTCAATGTCAAAATTTGACCAGGGAAACCTAAAGTGAATCGACATTGGCACACCCTATTAATAAATCGATCTCAAATTCTCGTTTAGTGAAAAACGCAATTTTCCAACAAACTTTATGTACCCTTAAAGCAAAGGTAACGACTGGCTCATAAAAAATAAATATAAAACACGCCAGTCTGATGAAAAAAATTTATAATAAAAAACCACTAACTCCAAACGTCATGTTGAGAATTTTAAAGCTCTATTTGTTCTCAGCATTGGGAACTTTTTATAAAAGGATGTTGTAAAAAAGTGACTTTATGAATGCATCCATAACTAGATTATATTATGCAGAAATGAATGCAAGAAATGGCTCAGAAAATACATTCATTGGTCCAGAACCGGCACTCGACGTACCAAGGTGCACAGTACGAGATACCATAAGGTGATGGATCAGGAGTGAATACAAAATCCACTGGAGCAACACACAGGGATTACACCACACCAAAAGCTTTGATAACTGGACATCGAACGTGTCACATTGCCAAGCCAGATCACTGACGAGCACCCAGAATCAGAAACAAGGATGACCTCACATTTCATTTTAAGTGAGGCAAGGAATGTTAACATCAAATTAAATGACAGGCTAGCCATGGTACCATTACAAACCCGATGGACGTACCTATCGGTAAACGATTCGTTTATTGGTAGCTCTCCACTGCATCGAGCGTCCGGGGTTTGCACGCTGTGCACCCCTTTGTCTATTACCCGCTGTCCCCTTACCTTGCCAGTGGGGAATGGCAGTTTACGGAGGGTTTAGACTCACTGCTAACAACGGTATGCCCTGTTGGCAATGTGACACGTTCGATGTCCAGTTATCATGTTGATCTTCTAGACTCCTTAGCTCATTTTGTCGGTGATTTATTCGACACATGAGAGGTAGGCAGCTTGGCTGCTCCTGAGTTCTAGTTAAGGCTGATTAAGCCTTCTCATTCGAGCAAAAGCTTTATTGGGGATCCAGACCTAAGACCTGCGAAACAGTTGCTTCAAATGAACAGGAATTAATAGAAAACCATTACAGGATCTCTGACAGGACACATGGCTGTCAAGAACCACCTGCACAGAATGCAACTGTACAATGGAGACCTTGACTGCAGATTATGCGGACAAGACAGAGAAACTGTACAGCACATAGTTTGCCATTGCGAGTCACTAAATCGGAAGAGGCAACAAATACTCGGGCAACCAAAACTGGAACCAGAGGATATCCTTACCCTCTCCCCAGTTGACCTCCACAAACTAGCCGAGGAACTGGAATCACGGAGTGGGTGTAACCACTAAACAGGGTGAGCACAATGGGCCAAACCTGGCTTAAGTGCATCCGACGCACGGACGGGCCCTCGGAAAAAAAATCAAAATCCTACCTTTTTGTGCCAACTGGTATGTTACTGTCACCAATTTAGTTGTAATTCTCATAAAATTTTTACAAGTTCATTTTATTTTTTAACCATTCCATTCCATAATTTAAGAAAGGTGTTAAAAATTAATTAATTCCAAAAAATTCCATATTCCATACATTTATCGTTTTATTAACCCTACAATCAACCGCATACCCAATTTTGCAGTGAAGCTGAATTTTAAAATTATACACCAGAACAGGAAAAACGATTCATTTAGTAAAATGTGGGGTCGGTAATGACCGAAATGACATATGGGGCTGAAAATAAAATTGCAAATGTCCTTTACAACGTCGACAGCAAAATAATATAGCAAAGAGCGAGGCAAAGCATTGCAAAAAAAATAATTAAACTAGACATTTAACCCAATTTTGCTGGAAAGGTTTGTTATATAGGAATACGAAACAATTTAATTAATGTGTATTGTTAAATGAAATGCGCTGCTGTTTATTAAAATATTAGTTTGTACTACAAGAGTGGATATGATCTTCATATCGCACCAGGAGGTAATTTGAGCACGACGCCGTAGGCGAGGAAAAATGGATAATTGTAGTGTGATTTTGCGACGGGTGTAGGCTGTGCTTAGAGCTCCTAATTTATTTTGGTTGAAGAAGTCAGTGAAAACCGCAAGTTAATATCTCTTTTCTAGCTAAAGGTAACAGCAAATTCTGAAAATAGAAATTTTTGAATGTATTAGAATTTATTATAATAATTATTATCAAAATCCCATAACTTATCAACGGAGTGTTTATTATTTGTTACTCATAGAACAATAATATTTTAAGCACTGCGGCGGTGGCTCAGAGGTGAGTTACTGGCATTCGACCGTGGCGACCCGGGTTCGATTCCCGGAGTGGGCATAAGTACAATAAAAAAAGTATGTCCGAATTTTAGTAGGCTTAAGAATGCAGGGAAGAGTGTAAAAGGTATCATCTCCAACCCACTCCATTCACGCCGATAACCAGGCCGGATGAGATCGGACATCTCGTGGGGTGCGGAAGGAGGTACACACCCCCCAATCGGTAGGTCATGCAATGGCAATAAACCAAGGGTTGATAGCCCCTGGGGGGTGTCGCAGTACCGAGGATCGTGGTTCGGAACCCACGTTAAGCTGTAGGTCCCCTCGGGAATGTCCCTGGCAGCAAAAGAAGAGGAAAAAACCTAATTCGAAAGAATGGCAAGAAATGACAATATTTTAAGCTTTTGTAACTTACTATTCCATGGTCAATATTAAAGGTAGATTGTAAAAGGGGCAAGTAGGCTATGGAATCGCCTTTTAAAAGGTATATTAGTGATATGTCAAAACAATATTTCACATTATATTTCTGCGCTTTTCAATACTCCGTTTTCTTTAAGTGTATGAAAGATAACAGCCATTGCTGCAAGGGTATATTATGCGTTCTTGTTTTTATTGGTAAACAGCGGTGGTACCTAAAAATGTTTTTTTCATTCAAAAAAAAAAATAATAAATAATTTTAAAACACATCCCTTGGAGTAAGGCTATATTTTAACTTTGGGACACTCTAAAAAATTAGTTGGTCGTTCAAGCTATTTTTTTCTTGATAGATAGACTTTGGCATACCTAATAATAATCTTTAGTTTTCCGAACCAATTGTAGCATTTGGTTGATTTAATAAACAAAATTCTTTTCTTTTGGACACTAAATAGTTTTCCTAACTGTATTTTAGTATTGGTAACAAGTCGGCATGTTGTAACCAACAGATATAAGCTTACTCAGTTCACACAACTAGTTTAAATATTTATCAACAAACAAACCAAGCACGCACACCCGGCAACATTACATAGGCTCGATAGAGCGCGATTCACAGTATCCCGTCAACCATACCCTCTGTCAAGCCACGATACCTTTTATGTTTGTTTATTTACGTCGCGCGTCAGTCTCCGATAGAAGTAAATTTGTGTGTGATTGGTTTTTAAGTTGGAATTTTGTTATGGGAGATATAGAAGTTGGCCCTACGGTCAAAACGTCAATTTGTTTAACCTTTAATTTTTCATGGACAAGAGCATTGTAATTTTGCTAAAGGTATGTAATTCAAACATCTTTTCGTTAACTTAGGACTTAGATTAACACATGTTATGTTAATTATAGAAATCATACCCTATTCATATTCGGATCAAAACTTGTAGTAAAAATTTGTAAACAATTTTTTAATTATTTTTTTTTATCTTAAACTAATGTCTTGTAGCCCTTTGCCAATTACTGAATAAGAGCAGAAATTATTGTAACCTATTTTGAAAATGTTTTTGTATTGTATATTTTTGTATTAGATTAGTTGTTGTTCTTATGAAAAAATGCATTTTGGAGACGGGATTTTGTCGTTACTCTTCAGCTGGCCACTAAAAAGTTTTAACCCAGTCTGATTCTGAGGACGATAGATATTTACTGAAAATACGAACACTACTGAAAAAACTTAAAATTTCTCGAGAATGAATAAAAAAGCAATAAACAAGAAACTAGATAAGTAGATTAAGAGGAAGTATAGGACTCGAATGGTCTAATTTGTGAATGTCTAATTTTTTAATAAAATGATATCAAGCTGCGTTTGGAATTTAAAAATAAAAAATAAGCATATCTGGTTCCTCTAAGAATAAAATATATTACTAGTACTAAAGAAGATTGTACAACATTACTATCATTCTTGTAATTAACCACAAAATTAGTATTGGTAACCAACATACTCTTTGAACTAACAAACAGGTATCAAAGAAGTGAAGTTTTACGAGTAGCGGCATCTAATCAATGTTCGACAAAGTAACTGCATCTCTAACAAAGCCTATAGTAATAAGCAAAATGCCAGAGAAGATCACTTGCAAAGACATTCGTCACAATTCCAAGTGTTACCGCTAGGTACGCGCTACCATAGTCGTCGGTACAAAGCTTCAAAGCAATTTTAAAATGAACAGTTTTGTTTCCCCTACTGCATCGAACTTCATCCCTAGACGCGTTTCGTCATATCATGACTCATCAGTAGGGCATTGACTAGATGTCGCTACTTGTAAAACTTCACTTCTTTGATACTATGAAGACTGTATACAGTAAATTACAGGGCCCTCTTCTCATCACTAGCCAACACAATCGACTTCTTGCAAACCAATTGCTTAGGGTTAGACCCTGCCAAGCAACTATAGACCCGTCGCATTGCTTTCAGTAATTTCAAAAGTAATGGAGAAAGCTATTAACCAACAACTCCTAAAGTATCTGGAAGGGCTTAACATTATCAGCGACCATCAATACGGTTTTCGAAAGTCCAGATCAACAGGTGACCTTCTGGCATATGTCACCCATCTTTGAAGCAACACCATCGAACATCATGGAGAATCCCGGGCTGTTGCACTGGACATCTCTAGGGCTTTTGATCGTGTTTGGCACGATGGGCTTTTAAGTAAATTGCGATCCTACGGTATGCCTAATGGATTTTGTTTATGGTTAACCAGCTTCCTTAAGAACCGTTCTCTGCAAGTGGCGATTGACGGGTTTCTCTCAGACACCTTCACCATCAATGCCGGTGTTCCTCAAGGGTCCATATTGTCGCCTACCCTCTTTTTACTGTATATTAACGACCTTCTAGTGAAAACCCAAAATCCAATTTATAGCTTTGCTGATGACAGCACACTTGTATCATCTTTTACCTTGACTCCCCAAACATCCGCTGCCGACGCACATCTTCGCAGGCAGCAAGAAGTATTGCGCCTCAACAATGACCTGGAAGAAATTTTGGCTTGGGGTGACAGTAACCAATTCGAATTTAATGCTAAGAAAACCCAGGCAGCAGTCTCCTCCAAAAAGGTTAACATTGCAGAACCGGATATAGTCATGGCAGGACACGCAATTCCCTTGGCACCGTCTATTAATTTGCTGGGGGTCAATCTGGGAGGTAATATGTCTTGGCACGATCACGTTGCCGCAATTGCCAAGGCAGCTGCACAGAAACTTGGTGTACTTTTCCGCACCAAAAGGTTGTACACACCTCATCAACTTTTGACACTCTACAAAGCCCAAATTCGACCATCATTAGAATATTGCTCTGATGTCTGGAGCTCTGCACCCAAGCACACCCTTCGGCTACTGGATTCCATTCAAAGGAGAGCCGTTTGTCTGATCGGCGACCCCGAGCTGACCAAGACCCTCGATAGCCTGGAGCATCGAAGACAGGTTGGTGATTTGGCTCTCTTTTACAGATATTTCCATGGCAGGTGTTCGACTGACATTGCCCACTTGATTCCACCTAGAGCAATGCAAAACAGAAATACACGGCGAACCACTGCCGCTCATCCATATGTTGTTCAGCTTAGTACTCCTCGAACTTCATTGTTCAAGAATTCTTTCATCTGGAGAACGTCATATTTGTGGAATGATCTTCCTGAGGTCGTGTTTCCCACTGAATACAATCTTCAACGTTTCAAGACCAACGTTAATCGCTTTATTCGCACTCGCACCGCTCCCAGAGCGCCTTAAAGGATTTTTCCTACAGTGCAGGTGTTTTATCATAAAAAAAAAAAAAATCGTTTCTTTACTCGTCGACTTCTAGCCCTACTGATGAGTCATGATATGACGAAACGCGTCTAGGGATGAAGTTCGATGAAGGAAGGGAAACAAAATTCTTTTTATTTTAACAAACAGGTAGTTTGCCAATGACTAAAGTGACTAGTAACCAATGCCGGAATCGGTAAATTTCTTCTTAAGGCTATTTTAACTAACTTTCCTTGTCACGGAAACTAAAACTTTGGTAAGGTATACTAGGCCATTATTTAGAGTGGAAAAGGACGCTGACTTACATTTGTATGTATACGCTATAATTCTATATTATACCTCTTTTAAATTCATTATTATTGTCTACTATTTTCAAAAATTGAAGTTTCGAGCAGACTCTGAATACTTCAATGCCCTATTCAATTATCAAATTAAAATAAAAATACTTTAATTTCGATTGATCGATTTTATTTACTTTCTATCTTATTGTTTTTAATATTTACATATTCGGGACGTTTAAATCAATATCAATCCCGGCACACAGCACACATTAACTGGTGTATTTACTTTGGAAATAAGGGCCTACCCAATTTTGCCGAGCCGCAAATAATAAATTCAATTCCAAATAGGGACAAGGAAAAACGTTTCATTTATTAACACGCTTAACATAATACAGTTGACATAGTATGAAGTAGAAAATACATTGTCGGGAACATAATTTTCATACCTTTAGTAAAAACCCTTTATCTGTATATTTTTGAAACATTTACTCAAAATGGAAAAAAATAAGAGACTTTAAGTATTGCTAGCGGTGAAGTTGCATGAATACGGCATAAAAGGTATGGTTGGTGAATGGCTGCAGTCATATTTAACTGGGCGAGATTTGATAAACGAAATATAAGCATTGGTGTACCTCAGGGATCCATTCTGGGTCCCCTATTATTTCTAATTTTTGCGAATGATCTTTCAAGCGTGGTTCACAATGAAAGAGAACTTGTTATGTTTGCTAATGATAATTCCTATTTGAGTTCTAGCAGTGCCGCCGAGAGGTCAATTGCATTATTGCGTGACATGCTTGCAAGATTTAATGCATGATGGTTTACCAGCAATGGGTTATGTTTGAATACAACTAAAACAGTATTTATCAACTTTACTCCGGGTGGGTCAAAATGAGAGCCTTCTTGTCAAGGTGAATGGCGGATCGATTGAACAGGTAGCCCAAACAAAAGTACTGGGTATACATATTGATAATGCCCTATCTTGGAGCTTTCACTGCACTGAACTAAGTTCTAGGATTTCTCCGATATGTTATGCTCTCTATCGCCTGCGTGGCGTAGTCAGCAGGAATATTCTCTTGTCTTATTACCATGCCCAATTTGTTTCTCGAGTGAAAAGTGGTATTTTATTCTGGGGTTCCTCTCCATCAAATTTAAATAGAGTTTTTTAATCCAGAAGAAAGCTGTAAGAAGTATGATGGGAGTTTTTTGTCATCACTCATGTCGGGGGCTATTTAGATCACTTAAACTGCTTTGCCGAGTTTATACATTTTAGAAGTTCTTATGTACGTAAAAAATAATCTACATAGTTTTTTATCCATGGAAAATGTTCATAATTATGAGACGCGTATATGAACTTTGTTGTACCGGCGCACAACATGACATTATTTGAAAGAAGCCCATTCTACATGGGAACCAGGCTATATAATAAGTTACCTAGGGAAATCAAAAACATACCAAGTAAAGCCATTTTTAAGAAAACCGTTTGTAGTATATTAGTTTCTAATGTTTTTTATAATATTCGTGAGTTTATGGATTGTAATTTGTAGTATGATTTGTCATGCTAATTGTAATTTAGTATACCTACCTATTTTGTATTTATAAATCTAAATAGTCATTGTCATTCATCCACAGTTCTCTGTGGGTAATTTTCGACTTTTTCTATACCAATGTAAATTTTGGTCTCTTGAAATAAAAATATATTTATTTATTTATTTATTCCTCCACTGATGATATATTTAGAAAATTTTAAAAAATTAAATATCTACATGTTTTGAATAAACACTAATATTCAGAAGAATAATTTAAATAAAAAGGCGATTAACGTCTTAACGGAGCTTTAGATTCATGGTAAACTTCGATTGTGTTCGGACAATTAATAATGAAAAAACATACTGCCAAAATCATTGTAAAAAGGCACCAGTAATAAAATTCTGAATAGCACACACCCGGTGTAAGGTGGAAAGTATTATTAAACGAAAAAGTTATAGTGAAATGAGTTTGGTACCTTAATTGAATAATAAAATAAGTTGCGTAGTAAGCAAGAACATTTTTTTGTCAGTTGATTAAATTTGATTGAAAAATGTTAATTGACCATTTCAGGGGTGGAAAAGGTCAAATCCCTTGTCAAAGTGTTCACTAAGTTAAATAGGAGCCAGAGTAGTAATAGCTAAAATATGGATGTCTTTTTAGATATTTTTGAAAGAGGTAGTTTTTTTAATTATTTGAATTTTGATTTTAAACGTTTTTTAAAAAATATTTTGCAAAAATGTCTGAAAAAACATTTTTTTATCTTTTCCGGCTTCTAATTAACTTAGTAAACATGACTACAAGGGGTTTGACTTTTTTCCACCCCTAAAATAAATTAAAATGGTCAATCAACATGTTTCAATCAAATTTAATCAACCGACAAAAAAATTTCTTCCTTACACTTAGTCTACCCAGCTAATTTTATCATTTAATTAAGATGCCGAACCCATAAATGATTTAATTACTTCTACTTCTAAATTTAGAATTTTATCACTGGTCCCTTTCTTTTACAATTATTTTGGTAATATGTTTTTCATTATTAAATTTTCGAACACAATTTAACAAGTTAACCATGAGTCTAAAACTCTGTTAGACATTAGTCATCTTTTTTATTTCTTTTTTAGAAGTTAAATTTGTTCTCCTGAAGATGAGTGTTTATACGCCCGAAACATGTAGATATTTCATTTTAAAAACTGTCTAAATATATCAGGGAAGGAAGACCTAAAGTATCTTATTCTTTCCAGTCAAGTTCCCACTCTACTTCAATTATGGACTATTTCTTCAAATTTACTCAAAAGTTACGATATGCTGTATTCGAAAGAACTACTAAATTATGTACAAAATATAATGTTTAACTCCAACACGGCCGCCGTACGGGATTGCAAAAGTGTTGTTAGTCCCAAGGGGCAGCTATCCTCCCCCTTAAGGGTCCAAACCTAAAATCTAGGTAAATAAATCGCAATTTAATTGTCAAATAATTATTTTAAATTTTACATGTTACCATTTTAACACAATGTGCAGTATAGTGGCGGCTCGTGGATAATTTAAATAGGTAGGCAAAATGAAGCACCAAATTCTGCGAAGCTAAAAATATTGTGGTTAATGGCAATTTTTTTAGAGGAGGTAGGCAAAATATTTTTCTTACAACTCTACTTGGTCAATGAAATATAATTATATTGGTATTGCATTAAAAATATGTTATTGTTCAGCAAACCCAACGGGAAGGTGCAGAGTTTTCCTTAAATTATTTTATTGCCAAGAATTTTGCTCAAATATGGACAAAGAATCCCTAAATCTTTCACGAATAATTTGTCGTATAAAGGTTTGCTTAAGTCAAATTTAATAAGAAATTCTACGATATCCTTGGTGTTTCTTACAGATCATTCATTTATTTCCATTTTTAATAATGAAATTAGTAAATTAAATTTTAAAAACTTACCCTCTCACCTTCGATAACACATTCACGTATCACAAAATCACAAGAATGAAGAATTATGAAAGAAATTAGAAAACCATAGCCTACACCAGGGGTTCCCAAACTTATTTTGTCTACTGCCCACTTTGAGAATAAATTATTTTTTAGCGCCCCCATTTTTTCACTTAATTAAAAACCACTATAACTTCAAATTAGATTAATTAATTATTGTAAGCTATATTAGCGGAGATTAAACATTCATTCTAAACGAGACTTTTACTATAACCTGCAAGAGTTAACTTGAGACCTGAGCGCAGTAGGTAGTACACAACGGCGCTCAGGTCTCAAGTTTACTCTTACGGGCTACACCTGCCAATGAGAATGATTATTGAAACGCAACTTTATAGTATTCAGCCGCCACTGGTGTAGTATCAACACTACATATTATTTATTAGCCCCCCCCTTATTACATGAAAATAATTCATAACGGTTCATATAATTGATTATAATTTGTTTAAGTAACTTTTGTTTTTTTTTTTAAATAATGTTGGGTGCTAACTTTTAGTTGCCAACTTCACACCGGTGCGGTATTTGGAATGTCTTTTTTTTTTCTTTATAAAATAATTTAGTGGCTAACCTCCATTTTTATCTATGAAATAAGCAATTTAAAAAAATATTTTTAAGAAGAAAAGCCCAATTCGGGGAAATTTAAAAATTTGTGGGTTAGGTAGGCATGGCGCTAAGCAATTCAATTATTATAAATTGATTTTAATTTCTTATTAGAAATGGTAGTGTATATTACGTTTAAATTAAAATTACTACATAAATTACATAAACTCCATAGCTTTTCTGGTTCTGGTACTATGAACCGCCATTGAAAAACCCGCATCATAAAGTTGAAAGTTCTAAAACTTGAGAAAACCGGTATTTTAAACTTTAGTGCTCAGCTCAAGCAAAAAAAAGGGGCTCCTTCAGCGTTCCTGGAGCAATAACAAGGTGAGTGGAGTTTCCGAATTAATACATTATTGTTTATTCTCTGCCTTTAATCCGCTAATTTGCCCTTTCCCTCTTATATTTATTTTATACAAATATTTCTTGATACCAGTTAAACATTAAAGTGCATTTTATTCAATATTTTACTACAACTAGCAAATACGCTACAAAGGCAACATACAGAGTAACTGAATGAGAAAACAATTTTGTCCTTCACCTTTTTTGCAAATTTAATCTACTTTTCGATTATGATGTCATAGTTCTACCGTATGATATGCAGTGGCGGCGCGCAGTCCTAAAAAATGGTGAAGAGCTAGGTATAGTGCGGGTACTTAAACAAACATTGACTAAAAACCCGTGTAACAAAACGTCTCTCTTATCCTCATCTGTCCAACGACTAAATGGAGTTTCCAACAAATTACAAACTATGTCATTAATTGGGTTCATTTTTAAAACACACAACTAAGTAGGTACACACTACTGAATTAACTAAAAATAAAAACAAAACTTTTTTATTACGCAGTAAATCACGTAAAAACGATATTTATATCCGTGAGTTTCGCGAAGCCTCAAAATAAATATTTTAAGGTTAGGCGAACCAATGCTAAAACAATAGTGCATACGACTAATATATTTTTAAATTGCCCTTCATCATAATGCAAATTGTTACATGCTGTTTGCGTGACTGACTTCACGTAACCATAGCAACGGTAAAAATCAAAGCCATATTGGGCGTTGGATTTTCACTTGCTTTGAGCTAACGGACACAGTCGGCTGGGGCGCGTCAAAATGCACGAGTATTTATAACTATTGTCCATCGGAGTTAACCGTGGCCCTATTATGCATAGCTACATTCGGATTAAATTATTATTATTAATTCGGACATAATTATTTTTTAAGGGCTAAAATGGTAGCTGTATTGGTACATTAATATTTAATATTGCCGAAAAACTTTCCTCCTAGTTTTTTTTTGGTGAAGAGCCCCTTCACCTACTTCACCTGACGAGCCGCCACTGATGATTTGAGTTTTCGGGATAAAATCAAAAAAACTGTTACTATCACAAATTACGCTCTCTAGCTATTTTACTTACTTATTTACTTTTAAAATATCTTTATTCATTCGTATTTTGTATTTACATGTCAGTACCCTATACTAGTTTATGTTACAATGATTACATTATCATAGATAATGATACCTACCATAATATATAAGTGTGCTACGTCACGCGATATAGATACAACAACGAGGCAACGCCCCGTCGAAGCTGGTCTTTGCTCTTGGTACGGGTTGACTGGCTTACTCTTTGTATTTGCGGCGAGTTCCAGTAATCTTTTACTGCCATGAGAAAATGCGTATTGTATTACTACTTGAAAATTCTTAAACGATTCATTGCTAGCTTAATGAACTTTGTCTGAGCTTGCTGGGAAAACAGGCGAAAAACCCAGCTTAATTAGCTATTTTATTAGGAACTATCGTATACCAATGGATACGACAATTAAAAGTACTGCCCCGTCTCTTCCAAACAAGCTTAAGTTTACTAAAATCGGATAAGTGGTTTAGAAGTTACAGCAAATTAAATAATTACACTTTCAATAACTCCCCCCCCCCCCCCCTCTCTCTTATCAAGGTCGGTACGCCAATGAGCCGTAAACCAAAATGATGCAGAATTATCTAAGCTCTCTAATGATGTTATATATGTATACCCTAATGTGGGAACTTTCAGAGAAATTTAGAATGTCAATATTAAATTTTCAATTATGCCCTCTTGCGGCAAAATGCGCAACTAAAAAATTATTTCCAGGATTTTCTCTTAGCCACTTTTATTACGATTTTTTTCCCCAAGTTTCTATGCCCAGTAGTTTCCGAGATATGGCCGGTGGCCATCCATAATGGGACACCCGGTATAAATACAATTACTGCCTACGCGTTTCGGTAAATACCATCATCAGGGCTAGCAGGTTAAATATTTAGTCTACTAAATAATCAAGATAGTGGTACCAGTCAACAAAAAAGCAACCTGATAGTCCTGATGATGGTATGTACCGAAACGCGTAGGCAGTAATTATATTTATATATTAAAGAAGGTAAAAGACAACATTTTCTCATTTAATTAAAAATGACCCTTCTGGAGATTTTGTTACATACAGGATGTTATTTAAGTAGGTATGTAGACGATCTTTAAAGGGTGATTTCCAATGGCCAATGGCGTCGTAATAAAAAAATTGGGGTGGCTCTAAAGGGGTAATGACTAAAAAAAATTAGAACACTATGAATTATTTTAAATGTCTAGAATATTGTTTCATTGGCCCTGGTGAATGTAATATGCGCACTAAATTTGAATTAATTATCCCTAAAACTGTCAAAGATAATTTAAAAACAATTTTTTAAAATACTTTGCATCTCGAAATTTTAAATATTAAAATGCTCTTCTTGAAACAAAAACAGGTAAAAAAAAGCTTCACAACCTGTTTCATGATTATGATGGTCATAATTAAAAGAACAAAACCAATTCCAACAATCAGAGCAAAAATTATTTTTAATTTAATATTCTACACATTAAATAAAGAATTCAAATTTTTCACATTCAACCAATCGATTTTTTTTTAATATCAAATTTATTTTGATATATTCATCGAAATTAAAAATTATTCACATTACTTGTTTTGTAAAATTTGTAATTTATCAAGTATTTATTCAGTAGCACGATATAAAATAGAAGAATATAGAAAAAGTGGTAATATAATAGTATTGGTACAGTTTTTTTTTAGAACCCAAACTGAAATGAGAAATTATTCTTTTAAAATAACCTACTTCTCCTACAATCTTAGATATGATAGTTTTAAAACAATTAAAGAACGTTAATTTTAAATCAGCATCCCTAAATATTTAAAAATGTTTACTAATTTCAATTTTTCACTACCAATTACAATTTTTAACCAATTTAATAATACTTATGTTTATCTCAGAATTTGGAACATTTATGGCGGATTACCCAAAGACTTTAACTAATCAGTTTGACTGTGACAGAAATGACGTCAGATTATTAATTCACTAATCAGACAACTTTTATTGTGAGTATATAGCTTCTGCCACTGTCACTGATGTCACAATCCAAATGCCTGGTTAAATATTGTTTAAAATATTTATGCAACCCAACAATTCAAGTGCCTGGTTAATTATTGTTTAAATTCTTTATGCAACTCAACATTCCAAGTGCCTGGTTAATTATTGTTTAAAATCTTTATGCAACCCAATATTCCAAGTGCCTGGTTAATTATTGTTTAAAAGCTTTATGCAACCCAACATTTCAAGTGCCTGGTTAATTATTGTTTAAAATCTTTATGCAACTCAACATTCCAAGTGCATGGTTAATTATTGTTTAAAATCTTTATGCCACCCAACATTCCAAGTGCCTGGTAAATTATTGTTTAAAATCTTTATGCAACCCAATATTCCAAGTGCCTGGTTAATTATTGTTTAAAATCTTTATGCGACCCAACATTCCAAGTGCCTGGTTAATTATTGTTTAAAATCTTTATGCAACTCAACATTCCAAGTGCCTGGTTAATTATTGTTTAAAATCTTTATGCAACTCAACATTCCAAGTGCCCGGTTAATTATTGTTTAAAATCTTTATGCAACTCAACATTCCAAGTGCCTGGTTAATTATTGTTTAAAATCTTTATGCAACTCAACATTCCAAGTGCCTGGTTAATTATTGTTTAGGCATATAGTTAATCTATAAAATAATATTAGTTCTATTAAAATACCTTGAGGAACTGATATTATGCATTTTTTTATTTAAATATGTTTTTAACATTTTTGATTTTTGTGATCTGTTACTTAGATAATTTTGAAATCATTTATTCTATAATATTTTCCACGAATATATAATATGCAATTTACCCAACAGGCTAATAAAAAATAAATTGACTAAATAGCCTGATGGGTAAATTGCATATTATATATTCGTGGAAAATATTATATAAATGGTTTTAACATTGTCAATTGTTTATACCTAAGGACAACCAGACAAAATATCTGTTAAGTTTCACACTAATATGGTCGCCCTGTATAAGGCATAAAGTGTATTTAAATTAATATACGCGCAAAATCTATGGAGACCACTTTTTTGGAACTAAGGCGGTTCTAAGATCGCCGAGGCCGAGTAGTTTAATAAGTACCGTTTTACGCGCACGACATGCATTTCTCGCATTCTTGTGTAGTGTACGGATTTTTCACCCCAATATTTAGGCTACAAGGGTACCTGGGAAGAAGCCTTCCGGATTTAAGAAGACTACACCAAGGTAAGCCGTTTTAGTGCCTCGCATTTCTTTTCATATTTTCTCACATTTTTTTATATAAAATTTTTATGCCTTTACTTAGCATCGCCATTTTTTACCGTTTATTTTAATACCACGCTAATAAAAAAAAAGTCCATTTTTCAAAGCAATAAAATCTCTGAGCTACGTCGTAACAATATCTAACAAGCCATAATAGAAATAAATACATGGGCATTCAATATTGTATTTGGGACAAATTCTACTGTTTGATAAAAATACGTCATTGACTAACTTTTAATATGAGATGAAATTACAAATGTTAAAAATCCGGTTTTATGAAAAGTGTACACTTGTGTATATAGGACTCTGGGGGTTTTAGGACTCGTCTAGCAGTTCGCTAGGAAAACTGGCTTCTTCCATTACCAAGTTCGTGCCAAGAAGTTTATAGGAGCTTTAGTTTCCGAAAGATTTTTTACAACTGACGTTGTATATAAATTGTTGCCCTTAAAGTTATAAAATAATAAATTTAAAGCTTCCAACTCTAGCCGTAATTGAAATTGAATTTTAAAAGTGTCGTAAAGTTTTTACATTTTAAATTGTTCAGAACATCTACAGTTGTAAAACTTAATACATAGTTCATTCTTTTTAATTGCGTTTTTTTTAGTGGGTCCACCAAAAAGTAAAGGTTACCTAAAACTATAAGGTGTGTAACATTTAAAACTCAATTTAAAATAGAAAAAATAATGTCCGTTTAAAGGTTGGAGACAATGATGTTTCTTGAACGGCAGAAGAGTTTTGCATTTGCATTGTCTTTTTTTGTTTCAACGTGTCAACTGGTAAGTATCTCCGGTTCTCTTCAGGTGAATACTAAATAATTATAGTTTTAAATTAAGCTCTATTTATGTTAGCACGCATAACTAAGTGGGCGGAGTCATAGGAGTCATGCGTTTAACTTCTACGTGGTCTATTTATACTAGCTAGGTGCAAGGAAGCTGCCACCATAGACCGAAACCCAGGTTGTTTTAGTAAGCCAAACAACCAATTACTTTTTCGAGACGTCAACGTAAAGAAAAACGGCAACACCTTCCTAACTTTAGTGTACAGAAAACCTACACATACAGGTCAATATCTCAATTATACATCACATCACTCAAATAACACAAAACATGGCATAGTAAGAAACTTTGTGGATAGTAAATAAAGCTCTCAAAAAAGGAACTAACCACATCAAGACCGACCTAAACAAGAATGGCTACCTCATAAGATTGGTTGACACAATATTGGAAAATCGCAAGAATCGGCCAAACGCACATAAAGCAGAGAAACAACAACATTCCGTATGTCAAAGGAGTATCTGAGAAAGTAAGAAGACTAGGTTAACGATACAACATCAACACAGTATTCAGCTCGAGACATTTGAAGAAGCCACCTGACGATGACGAAACCAACAAGCCAAAAGACAAGAAAAATTGTGTCTACTAGATCCCCTGCGAGTGCGGCCGATCTTGCATTGGTGAGGCACTAAGACCACTCGAAGTAAGGATTAAAGAACATAAGAACAAACCCCCAAAGGGAAGAGACCGAAAAATCAGGTGCAGCTGACCACGCCTGGACATACGACCATCATATCATGTGGACAAAAGCCGAAATCCTGCAAAAAGAATCACACTGGAGGAGGAGGAAGTTTAAGGAAGCTGCCACCTTACACCAAAATCCAGGTTGAAGAAATAGTCCATACTTAAAGTGGAGTGGGAATATAGAAGGTAAAAATAAGAACACAAAGTCTTCCTCCACACATTGCATTGTGAATAAGAAAAGTATATGGGTTGAGGCTTAAGGCACTGTGAAAACTTTAAAGGTAGAATGAAAGATTTAACATCTTTGTGTGGAAGAACTGTCGAAAGATCAGAATGAAGTAAAAGGGAATGATCATTAAGCAAACTATTAGCTAGTCATTAGAGAAAAAAATTTGGAGAAGAAGTGAATATAAGTGTGAGGAAGAAGACTAATAAAAATTAATTAGAAATTAAATTTAATTTTAATTCATTACTGGATGTAAACCAGTGAATTAAAATTTAATTTAATTTCTAATTAATTTTTAATAGTCTTCTTCCTCACACTTATATTCACTTCTTCTACAATTTTTTTTCTCTAATGACTAGCTAATAGTTTGCTTAATGATCATTCCCTTTTACTTCATTCATGATCTTTCGACAGTTCTTCCACACAAAGATGTTAAATCTTTCATTCTACCTTTAAAGTTTTCACAGTGCCTTAAGCCTCAACCCATATACTTTTCTTATTCACAATGCAATGTGTGGAGGAAGACTTTGTGTTCTTATTTTTACCTTCTATATTCCCCATTGTTCCACTCATTTTATACCGAACCTATATTTATGTTGCTCAGTTAGGGTGATATCTACTGGTCCTTTCTTCTTTTAATTTTTCTCCTGAAGATGAATGCTTCTGCATTCGAAACATGTAGAGAAGTTGACTAAAATATGTCTATAATATATCAGTGGAGGAAGACTTTGTGTTCTTATTTTTACCTTCTAAAATCCAGGTTGTTTTAGTAAGCCTTCATTAGATATGAGAAACGTCTGGAAACCATTGTTAAGTAAATATAATCTTAAAATAAGACCAAGAGTTAAACGTATGAGTCATCGAGGAGGAGCATGACTCATTCAGTTATGTGCCACTAGTCATGCGCCACTATACCTACCTAGTATAAATAGAGCTGTAGTTACCTAACTTATTTAGTATTCACCTGAATACGACTGAAGATGCTTACCAGTTGAAACGTAGTGATTCAAAACAAATAAAGACAATGCAGGTCCAAAACTCTACTGCCGTTTAAGAAACGTCATTGTCTCTAACCTTTAAACAGATACTATTTGAGGTATGTCACATATAATACTTATTGATTTAAAAAATGTATAACTTCATATATTTTTATTACTATTCACTTATTATTATTATGGATCATATATTTGATTTTACAGAATATATCACTAAACAAATTATAAAATAATTTTAATACAAATGGTCAATATCCGTTCCTGGAATGTGATATTGAGATCCAGTCTCTAATTACGATACATCGAATTATTTAAAACGCAATAATAAATAAGTGTTTGTTCAACTTATAAATATGTCATTGCACTTGAATGGTTAAATTTATCTCCGTTTGAAATTCTGTTAAAAATTTTCCTGGATTCATTGAAATGAATTGTTTGCGAGTCGTGCCGAGGCGATAAATTAATAAGAGAAGCGCTGACACTAAACCCAACATCTATTAATTTTATTACCGAGCCTTCGGGCACACTCTTTAAAACAAACTTTATTTGTCCGCTAAATTTTCTAAAAATAAATAAATAAAGTTGAAGTAGCTTTTAGTAGCTCGAAATAGTTTTATCCCAGAATCTTCGACATATTTTCTCTGCTAGAAATATATGTTTTAGCTACCAGATTATACTACCACCTAAATATCGTCCCGAAAGTTTTATGATGTTGTATAAAGTTGTAAATTTCTAGAATAAGCTAGCACAAGCAAGAAGTGCTGGTAAGTTTTTAATGTAGTTATAAAACAAAAAGTTTTGATGTATGTTCGACGAGAAAGTTTAGTGTAGTTTTATAGTGGATAATTTTAATATTAAACTTACAAGGAGATCGACGCAACTGGTCATAGCAAATTTTAATTAAATCTGGTATGTAAGTAGAACTTTTTGATTTGGAAATAGAAGGTGATTTTGAAATTTCGTAGAAAAATATACAATTTTTGCTATAACTCTGGACCGTAGACCGAAGGGAATAAAACAAAACATAAAACATGGTGTAAATAGTGTAACTTTTGAATGATTGAAAAGTTTTGGTTTTTATTTGTTTTTAAATCACAACTTTTTTTAAGCGGAATATTGATTCTGTCGTTGGTGCCTTGTGTAGTCGACACTAGATATTCACATTAACTTTCATTTATTTTAAGCTTCCATTTTTCATACCAAGGAAGAAGGGCACGGAGGTGGTTATTTAAGTGGGATCTAGCCACATTTGCATAAAAGGAGCTGGCATATAGCAGGATGTCGTCTGTAAATATGGCCAGGTTTGTGTAGGGGTGAGAGGGGGTGTCTGCGGTATAACAATATTAAACAGCTTAGGAGAAAGAACCGTGCCTTGAGGGACGCCGGAGTGTGTGCGCTGGGGTTCAAAGATACTTCCCTCTACCCTGACTCTGAAAGTTCGCCTAGTTATGTAAGAATGCAATAGGGTGACAAGGAATAAGGGAAAGTTGTGGTGGAACAGCATAAGCGAATGCAGGTTTTTTTGATTTGGAAATAGAAAGGGATTTTAAAATTTCCTAAAAAAATACAATTTTTGCTATAACTCAGGACCGTAGTAGCTTTTGAATGATTGAAAAGTTTTGGTCTTTATTTGTTTTTAAATGACAACGTTTCAACTAGTAAGTACCTCCAGTCGTCTTCAGGTGAATAATAAATAAGTACAATAACTACAGCTCTATTTATACTGCAGCATTACTGGGTTGGGTGCAACCGCATGATTATTTCGTGCGCGGTGTTATTCTAAGATTACATTTTCTTAAGGTTTATAGATATTTATTATATCCAATGAAGGCTTACTAAAAAGACCTTGGTTCTAGTGTATGATGGCAGCTTCCTTGACCTTCCTATTCCTCCAGTGTGGTTTTTTATGTAGGATTACAGCTTCTGCCCACATAATATGATGGCCGTGCGTCCAGGCATATTTAGTTGCACCTCAGAGGATCGTAGCTTTTTTACGATGACCGATAGCCAGAGAAATTAATATTTCTCCAAAGTTTCTACACTGCGTCCATGAATTATGGAATAGTTAAAAAAGTACTTGATTTTCAAAAGCCCATATTTTCATCAAAATTTAATTAATCCGGTCCATTTTAACTTTATTGGGTAGGCTGTCTCTCTGTCTCTTGGACCACTAAGTACAATGTGTGTGAATTCACTTTATGTCTTTTTTATACAGGGTGATGGCTAAAGTATCACACAGTGATGAAAATGTAGTCTAATTTGTCCATAAATATAACATGATTTTTACAGTAGATTATTGTAAAAAATCATAATGTTTGTCGTCATTTTAAGATTATTTCAGGGTATCACCGGCAGTGACGTCGCCTTGCTTTCATAGAATTTTATAGTTAGATTTTTATTCTTTGATCGAATTTAAATGCAAATACAATATATTTCTTAAATATATATTTTACCAAATATTTATTTTTTCTAGAACTATAAAAAAGGAGTCACCGAATAGACGTATAACTTTCGATGCGGAGGTGGCGGCTTCTTAATAGTTCCTCGGAAAATATGATATTTATTAAAATAATTCTTTTTAGATAGAGTTGTCATATCCAATTAAATTCGATCTAAGAATAAACATATTTTACTGCAAATAATATCAACTTAACACAGCAGAAATTCTATAAAACACGGCACAAATATCACGCACACAGCCTACAGGTCAAAAACCGATTAACAAATAATTGTATCAGCATGTACGCGGGCTGGCCTGTTAAGGGCCAAATTACCGGTTCTATGTAAATATTCATCAATTAATTTGATCGAATGAGAAGGCTTAATCAGCCTTAACTAGAACTCAGGAGCAGCCAAGCTGCCTACCTCTCATGTGTCGAATAAATCACCGACAACAATGAGCTAAGGAGTCTAGAGGATCAATATGATAACTGGACATCGAACGTGTCACATTGCCAAGCCAGATCACTGATGAGCACCCAGAATCAGAAACAAAAATGACCTCACATTTCATTTTAAGTGAGGCAAGGAATGTTAACATCAAATTAAATGACAGGCTAGCCATGGTACCATCACAAACCCGATGGACGTACCTATCGGTAAACGATTCGTTTATTGGTAGCTCTCCACGGCATCGAGCGTCCGGGGTTTGCACGCTGTGCACCCCTTCGTCTATTACTCGCTGTCCCCTCACCTTGTCAGTGGGGACTGGCAGTTTACGGAGGTTTTAGACTCACTGCTAACAACGAAAGGATTGAGATGTTACCGGAAGAAGACAGGACATACCGTTGTTAGCAGTGAGTCTAAAACCTCCGTAAACTGCCATTCCCCACTGACAAGGTGAGGGGACAGCGGGTAATAGACGAAGGGGTGCACAGCGTGCAAACCCCGGACGCTCGATGCCGTGGAGAGCTACCACTAAACGAATCGTTTACCGATAGGTACGTTCATCGGGTTGGTGATGGTACCATGGCTAGCCTGTCATTTAATTTGATGTTAACATTCCTTGCCTCACTTAAAATGAAATGTGAGGTCATCCTTGTTTCTGATTCTGGGTGCTCATCAGTGATCTGGCTTGGCAATGTGACACGTTCGATGTCCAGTTTTCATCAATTAATGTTGTGAAATTCCAAGCTTGTCTATTTTCGCTGTGATTTTCAGAATTGGGTATATTTATTTTATAAGTTTACCAGTATGTCGTGTAAATAAATAGTAATGTCACTACTTGCTAAGTATTTTCACAGCGAAATTACATTATACGCAAAAAAAATTTAAATCAAATCTATTATATTACAGACACCTTAATGCAATAATTTAGGATTATTATCAAGATAAATGTAGTAAATGTTCCACTGTTGTGTTTTTTCACAAATCGATCGCTACCTTTAACAAATTTTTTGTAGCCCAATATATTTTCTTAAAACATCTGTTAGTGGTGTTGCAACACGGTCCCAATAACATAGGTTTCGACTTAAGCTTTGCAGGAGAGTTAATTTCCAACATTTCCTTCATACCATAGATATCTGTCCTTAATTCGAATACACAATGACATATCTTGCTTGAACATGTAAGGATGTCACGTATTTAATTAAAACTTCTGAATTGTCTGAGCTATTACAGTATGTAATCTGCAAATAGTTTCTCTTATCTTATTAAATTTTAATAGTAAAAGTTATTTTTGAAGCTGCCATTTTGGTTGCAAAATAAAGGTTTTTAAAACTTAAGGTCACAAAGAGGGGTAAAATAAATTTGAAATAGTGTTAATAAGGAAGTGCGGAAAACTATGTTTTTATACATACACAACGATTTAGATTGGCGTCTTCTTTGAAGAATAAAAACGGTTGAAGGAAAATGTAAAGTTTTCCAAATCAAAATGCCTAAAGCTAAAGTTAGAGTACATGACTGTTCACTTAACCGCAACTGATCGTGGTTGAGCTTCCTGATTAATCATAAACGACAAAAGCCCCAATTTTGATTCTCATTGTTGAGAGTAACTTTTTAAATACAAAAATTAATTTTCTGATTTTGAAAGGTCGCATTTCATACTATAGTATACCACCGCATTTTTTAGGTGTGCCAAAAATGCATAAAGTAAAATTAAAGTAAATATTCCTTTTCGGCCAATAGTTAGTAGTAGGTATTAATTTTCCATGTTATCCGCTAGTACATTTTTTATTAGAGATTTTAATTCTTTTAGCAGGGAATACAATTTATTTTATACAAATATTGAAAGATTAAGAAAAACAAGAAAGTTTTGAATACTAACAATTTAATGATCAACAGGCTTTAAATAGACCGTTAAATGGTTATCCCAACTTTATCTATATAACTTGGTAGTATGTTTTTATCTCCTACTTCTATGGAAGTTTTTTAACATTTTTCTTTATTTAATTAATTTCCTCAAAAGCTCTATGAGGATGTCACTGACAATTTTCTAACTTGGTAACTTTTTCAATGTGAATTATTCTCCTGAAGATGAACGTTTATACGTTCGAAACATGTAGAGAATGAAATAAATATTTTTCTTTGAAATAAATCCTAGTGAAGGTTGGTATCATTTCTCCCCATTCAATAAATAATTGCTTAATAATATCTTAAAACCAGTTACAAAAAATTTTCAGGTAATAATTTATTGTTACAAAATACCTTTTGGTATACATAATATATTTTCTTACTCGGTAGAACAGATCAATACAAATTCTTTTAGTTTAAACTTTGTATTTCTATTAGATATCCACTAGTTTAACAACAAATTTTTAAAAATTCTGCAATTTAAGATATAATGGAACTTTTTGTAAACCCTGTGTAATACAACTTAACTTTCTTAGTGGCATTATTATTTTTAGGTCAAGCAAAACATTTTATGAAGGATACACTTTTGGTGTTAAAATTGAAAATAAAAAAGTTTTCCATATGTTAACTAAATCTGGGCAGACACTGTAAGTATATCAAATCAAATCAAATTATTTATTTCATGTTAAACATGCAAAAAGCACTTACATACGTCAAATGTGATTCATAATATTTAAGATAAAGTATTTCTAAAATATTTTAAAATAAGACAACACAGTTAAAATTCAAAATTATAAAATTCCTCAAATGTATAAATATTCTACAAAATTATATGAAATATACGAAAATTCCTTACACAACTAATAGTGTAATATTTTTAAAGTTTATATTATGGTAATAAATTTCCAACAATAAAGAGTGTAATTAATTTTAACAGTGTATTATGACGCTATTGTGTTAATTTGATTTTTTTGCAATTAAATCGTTTTACCGATAAATAATTTTACCGAGATGTTGTTACCAATACCGTTTAAGCTCTAATAAAGAACACAGTACGTACTAAAATACTTTCTTCTTTAAAAATTGCAAGAAAACCCAAAAGAATTTCAATATTTCAATACAAAACTTCAATTTAGGACGGTTTTAAATTTAGAACCCTCTAGTGGCTGTTAAAGTTTTTGTATCAAAACAACATATTTTCAATAAGGTACTGAATTTTATCAGAAAGAATTCGAAATGGCAATGGGTTCACTCCAGTGATGAGTAACATTTTTATGGAGAATTTTGAGCCTGATATTTTTAATATTAATTACAGAAACAAACTGCTTATTTGGTGGCGATATGTTGACGATATCTTTGCGATATGGCAACATGGAGCCGATAGTTGGGGTAGTCTTTTTGACTATATTAATTATCTGGATGGTCTATAAAACTTCCTCCCATCAAATCCGAATTTACTTACCCACAAGAAATTACAACTGATCCTTTTTTTTTCGATTTTAAAACTTACCTGAAACAAAATAAACACATTAGTATTAGTTAACGTGTATATCGATTAAAAAGTAATATTACTTATTTTACAAGAAACAGAAACTATTTCTTCAGATACAGGGTGGCTCATTTGTCTGACAAAGTAATATACCGTTTATAGATATCAAAAAAAAAGTTTTTATAAAAGTTGTGAGGTATAAAAAAGTGTATATTTTAAAATTATTTTTAAACATACAGGATGGTCCAGAAAAGTAGGATAATAAAAAAATATTTTTTTTTAAATGGAACGAACACCCTATATATTTTAGCATTTTTTGTTTCTTTACAAAATTATTCATATTTAGTTATTTAATGTTTTGCAACGTTGCCAAACAAAATGCAAAATTCTTAAAATTTTGGAAAAAACATGATAGTAAAAAATTACCTGTATTTCTCAATAAAATTATCAAAAGTAGAAAATTTTTTGTAAGCTCTTAAGTTTAGGGATAGAAAAACTGTCTTAAATTATTAAGTACCTAAAATTTTGTACAGGGTGTTTCCTGTGGACATCCAAATATACAAAATTTTAAAATACAATAACTCTGTTTTTTCAAATAAAACACCCTATATTTATTCGGCTCGTCTGATAGATATCGTAAGTATCTTTTATTATTGTTAAGTCATACCTATACCTAAATTTACTACTCAATATTTCGATTTTTTTTTAATTTTCGTGAAAAAAACTACAGTTTTTATTTTTCTAGTTAGCCATGGCCAGCAAAGTCAAAACAAATGTAATTGTTAAAATACGTATAATAGTAATATTTTTTCGACGAGGTCTGCTTATAATCCAGGTGTTGGTCGTTAATTTTAACATTTACGTAAAAAATTATTTTTTCAAGTACCGAAATGATATATGATTTACATTCTTGGTGTAAGTGACAAAAATACATTATGGACAACAAAACTTTATCATGGCAAATATCCAGGCAGACGACAACCCAATAAACCAGCTTGGGAAAAATTAATGGAGAGGTTTGACAGAACAGGAAGCGTGACTATGACCATATAAGAAATAGAAAAAAAACTGTTTGAAAGGAAGAAAATGAGCTAAATGATTTATTGACTGAATTGAGAACAAATGACGCGAAACCTCGTCTTTCGTGAGTTCAGTCTAATGGTGTTGTTTTACATAAACTAAATGTTTGTGAAATTATTTTCAATATCAAGTTGCCTAATAAAAAAAAGTTTTATTTAATTAAATAAACACATAACTATAGTTCTCAATTTATTTTAAAATTACATTATATTCAATTACAATTGCTTTGACTTTGCTGGTCATGGCCAACTAGAAAGATAAAAACTATAGTTTTTCACGAAAATTAAAATAAAAATCGAAGCATTGGCAAAACCAGTAAATTTAGGTATAGGTATGACTTAACAATAATAAAAGATATTTAAAATTTCTATCAGACAAGCCGAATAAATATAGGGTGTTTCATTTGAAAAAACAATTTAAGAACATATATTATATTATACCTCACAACTTGTATCAAAACTTTTTTTTCATATTTTTAATAGTAGAGACGGTATATTACTTCGTCAGACAAATGGGGAAAAAATATTAGCTCCCTATACAGGTCGTAATTTTACTGTTTAAAATGTCCAAATTTAATGTACATTATTAGGGCTTCATTATTACGAAACTATAAGAAACGCAGCCTTGCATGGACGCATAATCGACGCATTTTAATCATAACAGAAAAATAAATTTGACCGCACTGATGCACAAGCGAAGCACGACGCGTCGAACTCAATTCTAAAATCCCTATACTCATATTTCACGGCAGGCATCATTTACTCACAATCAAAGCTGCCCGATTAGTAAATTAAAAATTACGGAAACCGGGCAGTTTGTATTGTGAGAAAATTATTTCTGCCAATGTCATTTATATCACTGTCAAAATTGCTGCTAGTTAATAATTGTTAAAAATCTTTATGCAATCCGACATTAGACGATCTAATTATCTTCAGTAAAAAATCAAGCAGTAAATACTATGCAAAAATTTTGCATAAGGTGTTTAACATTTTTCATCCATCACCAGATTTTGTTCCGTCAGTCTTTCCCTTGTTCCACGAACGTAAAATTGCGAAAATGAAATTTAGGATCAACTTGTATGGGTATATTAAATTCTCCGCCACGTGTTAAGGTCCTAACATTTCAGAGTTAAAAAATATCAACTTTTTTTAAGTTAACGTTTCCCGTTAAAAAAAGACTGCAATTTAATTATTATTTCAGAAAAGGTGAGTTGTTAAGAAATTAATAAAGAAGTCGAAAATATAGTAAAATCTAGGGTGTTCCATTTAAAATGTCGAAGGTGCTACTAATTTTTGGAAGAAGTGGCAACATTGTATCATTAAAAATATTTTAGATAAATAGAGCATTTTCTTTTATCTACATAAATGACCAAATTTTTAGGACGACTCGTTAGCTGGTTCGTTATATACGTCTAACGTCCCATTCATCGTGAATCACCCTGTATTAGTGATGACACCAAACGGTGGGAACTTCCCAGTGTGTTTGGTTATGAATATTGGTTTTGTAATGTGCCTTTTTAATTGTATATTGTTGACTACACCACGGAGTTTTCTAAAGTGTGTGTCTACTAATGTTTAATTGAGCCCTGAGGAAGGTACAAACCAAACCACTGAAACATTGACAAAAATTACTATACTTAAGTAATAAAAAAATACTGTTAAAGTAATACAGAATTTCGTCAGATCCATCCCTAGACGCGTTTCGCCATATCATGGCTCATCAGTAAAGCTAGGGTCCGACGAAAGAAAGGAGCCACTTAAAACTGCTTATACAGTATTTGGTGGGGCACATCAGCAAGATGTTGCACGGAGCGACATGTGTCGTTGTTAGACACTCTGGAGCATATCAGCACCTCTAAGTAAAAATGTTAAGAGAAAATCACCTGTAAACACATTTGTCACAAGTCCCGCTAGGCAGCGCTAACAGAAGAATTTCCTTTCACTTCGTCAGCAGCAGTTTTGAGTTGCTCCTTTCTTTCGTCGGATCCTAGCTCCACTGATGAGCCATGAGATGGCGAAACGCGTCTAGGGATGGATCTGATGAAATAAAAGGAAATTCTTCTTCTGTACTTAATGTTTTCGGTTTAAAAAACCGATGCGAGTTAGCGCTGCCTGGCGAGATTCCTGTAATTATGACGAATGTCTTTACAGGTGATTTCCTCTTAACATTTTTACTTATTTCTAAGTTTTTCAGAGGTGCTGGTATGCTCAAGAGTGTCTAACAACGACGCAGATGTCGCTCCGTGTTAAAGACATGTTCTTTTCCAATATAAATATGTATAATGTTAGCGGGTATCCGCTGTTTTGCTCGCGCAATTTAATTGTTACCAATTCGCGATGCGAACAAAGCTGCAGTTACCAAACATACTATTCAATAGAAACTTTTATACCCACATTATTTTTATGAACAAAGCTAGAGCTAGAACTAGAATATTAAAGACATTTCTTTGGTGCTTCCTTACACTTTATTTCCCCTCTTTCAATAAAATATATTTTATCTTCTAGCTTTGCTCATGAAAATAATATGATTATAAAAGTCTCGATTGGATAATATGTATGATACTCGCAGCTATGTTCGCATAGCGAATTTATAAAAATTGGATGGCGCGAGCAAAGCCGCGGGTACCCGCTAGTTATAAATAAATAATTAGCTACCTATTCTAAAACTTCGTCATAGTCTAATACAAATTACGACGACAAACGGTGTTATCAAGCGAGCACCCATCGTTCCATCCAGGTTTTAATCGTCAGTCCAGTAAGACTTCTTATAATCATGCGATGTCACGAAAAGCTCCAAAATATTCAATCAAGTTAGGCCCTACCATCAAAACGACAATCGAATTTTTAATAATACATCTTTTCCTAGTTGTTTCGGTATTTTTCTAGACCATTGTTTAAATTTAACATGTTCAGTATACTAGCCGATTAGGGCATGGACTTATTGATCTCTTTATACTTTAGGTGTACGTAGATGGCAGAAAAAGACAGAAATATGATCTAAGTGGCACGAGTAGTTTATTTTATAATTCTACCTAACTTTCCCGTCTAGCTGGAGCCAAATGAAATCGTGCAACCTGGCCCTTTAATGAAAATAGCTGACAGCAATTATTAATTTAATTTCTTTATCCTTTATAAATTATCATGGAAAAGAGCATTGTCATTTTGCTAAAGGTTATTCAAAAATATTTTCGTTAACTTTGATTAATACATTTTATCTTTAAAAATATACAAATCATCCCATATTCATATTTGTATATAAACTTAACGTCAAAATTTGCAAAAACTCTTTTAATAATTTCTTATTATCCTAAACTGTGGTAAATGTAATAAATAATATGCTTTTTAAAATTATTCAAATCTACGATGACATTTTAAACTTGTTTCTCGATTTATCACCAACGTATTTCAAAAAATAATGTCTGTAAAACCCTTTTTGCTGATTACTGAATACGAGCAGAACTAATTTTGTCTACCCCCACATGGATATTTGTTGTTTCTTTTACACTTAAGTGACGAGAAAAGTAGGCTTTTCCAGTTAACTGTACGGAGAAATTTCATATTCATTACTGTCAGTGCTGCACCGTGTTGCAACCATTAAAAATAAAATTTCCCATATTTAAAGAAATGTCTACGAATGCTTGAATACACTACTGAAAAAGTATTTTTTAACAGATCACAACCACAAGTGGTCCTAAAGAACATCCTACGAATATAACACTGTGCATAAAAACTTCCCTTTTCCATTTGGCGACAGCGGCGACCTATCATTTCTCTGCGCTTTAGATCTTTATTTCTCACGAATCCGGAAATTTCCCATTATTTGACGTTGACAACATTGTTATAAAAATCAGATTCCACTGTGGCGTCCTTATAAAGTACTACCAATCAAATTTTATTGTATTTACTAAGACTCCGTCTTCTTTTTTAAGACACTAAATTATATAATTTATATGTATATATATTTTATTGTTGTTATTGATGGGGTTGGCGGAAGAGCCAGTATACTTAGGTCTATTGTACCCCCATCGTCTGGGTAATGTCAGCCAGACGGGATCTACAGCTTAGCGTGGAATCCGAACCACATGTTAGTTTATCCTTTGTACTCTCTCCAGGTCCCGATATTAGGATTCACTAATAACATACTACATTCTTTTATCCACTTAAGTTCCAAGCATACTTTTTTTATTAGGCGTATGCCCACTCCGGGGATCGGACCCGAACCGCCACGGTCAAATGTCAGTAACTCACCATGGAGCCACTGACGGGGTTTATATTAACATGTTTAGTAAAGTAGCGTATGTACCACAATATATTATTATTTTGTTCATTATAACAAAATATATATGCATCTATAATAGTTTTAGTAATAATGCAACTTGCTGAATGTGCATAGAAAATTAATTTCATGTATCATTATTATTGAGTTGGTTTTACCATAATTTCTAACATGATCATTTGGCCGAAACAACAAATTTTGGATCCAATGGTCGAGTTCAAGCCTGGCAGCCTGCAAACTTTAAGAACACATTTTAAGAAAAGGTTCGTAAGTGTGGTCGTGAAAAATATACTGTTCAACTCGAGTGGATTGTCCATATCGCCCTCGAAAGTTTGGGCGCCCCGCCTACGGCGTCGTGCTCAATTTACTTCCTCATGACATATAGATATCATATTTACTCTTTTTGTACTACTACTATTAACTCACCTTGGAAGTATTTTTGATTTATGCATTTTTGTTTCAGATTAACTGTTTCTTATAAAAGAATGCATATTGGAGACAGTATTTTGTCGTTACTCGTCAGCTTGCCAATAAAAAGTTAGACTGACGGTGAGTTGTGAGTACAACAGATCTTTATTGAAAATACGAACATTGCTAGAAAAAAAATTCAAGCATCTAGGGAATGAATGAAAACCCAGTAGGTAAACAAAAAACTTGATAAGCAGATTACAAGAAAGTATAAGCCTCGAATGGTAATTGTGATAAATGAAAATTCTAACTTTTTAATAAAATTATGTCATGCTGCGTTTCTGGAATTTTATTTTTCTTTTCCTTACAGAATAAATAATTTAGAAGGGATTATTTTACAGTAATATTTAAAGACGAAAAGTTTATTCAGAATCCTATTATTTAGTTTACTACTTATAAATTTACCAACTAGGGGGATTTTGAATAGTTTTTAGCTTAAATATTACTTTTAAATATTGAGAATAAAGAAAATTACAAGACAATAGGCATTTAAATGTTCTCGCCAGACACGATGGTGTATATTTTTGATATTTCTTTGCTTTAACCAATTAATACACGTTTGTCTTCTTTCTGTATAAGTATTCTATAAGTGCTATATCTCGTCGTCTATTTGATATTATATATATTTGTAACTTTTTTCCTATAACATGAAATAAAAAAACATTTAATATTATCATTATATTTGTTGCTAACGGTGCTAGACTATGGTGTGCTTTAACCGCTCGGCAAAGCGGAGTTGCTATTTATCTCTCTTTGTTTTGTAATACGTTGGTTGCATTAGTTTATTAACCAGGCTACTTTGTGAAGTTTTAATTGTAAACACACCCAATTTTATAAAGTCGTCTTGAATCAAAGTTTAAACCTAGGTTTAAACCGAAGAATAAGTTTAAAGCCGTAAAACTGTCAGAAATGATCGATTTATAATAAAATAATAGGCAACCTGGTCATAACTTGTTATGTTATGTAACATTATATTAAATTATGAACAGCTAAAACACTTTTATCTCGAACTTTACTGTCAATCCCACAGTATAAAATTACCATTTTTGACATTTAACGCTTTAAAAATAATTATTCTTCGGTTTAAACCTAGGTTTAAATTTAGGTTTAGGATAGAACCGTTAAATACTGCTTCTCCATATAAACTTTGATTGGCGATTGAATTTTGACAAAATGTATGTTAGAAGGAAAAAAATAAGAACCCAAAGTATTCCTCAGAAGCATTAATTTTCAGGAGAACAAATTAAATTGAGAAGAAAAGGGTAGATATCATTTTAACGGAGACTCAATTATTTGATGAAATAAAGGTTCAATGAGTTGAACAGTGAAAAAAACCATCACTAAAATACACGTCACATCACACTGTGAAGAAACATATGCAAGTTTTTAGCTATAAGAATTTAAGTGCAGAATAAAAGTTTTAACAACCAGGTGTGAGAAAGAGAATTGTCAAGAGAGATGAAGAGTAATGAGTGTAGATATTTAATAATTCATTTAAAAAAAAGGTTGTGGGCTCGGCATATCACAAACTATGAGAACAAAGTGCATGTAAGTGTGAGGAAGATACAGTCGTGGTCATATAAATAGCACACTTTGAATTTTAAAGAATTGGACTTAAACTAAAATTAAAAATTGTACGGTAAATTATGTATATGTTGTTTATTTGTTCCCCTTTGACATATAAATAGTACACTCTTAAAAAAAATCACTTTTGTCCATTAAAATAATAATAATAATAATAATAATAATAAATTTCTTTATTTCAAGTCATAGTCAAGAAGAATACAAAATGAAATGACGTCATAACAAAACAATGGAAATACTTTATAAACAATTCACACTATAAACTATCAATAAAATCACCTAAATTTTAGGGTTCTAAATCAATTAACAATTTTCTAATTTCCACTTTAAAAAGTTTTTGTGAGTTTATTTGTTTTATTCTAATCGGCAGAGCATTAAAAAATTTTAAGCACATGTAATGGGGGCATTTTTCAGTAAAAGTTAATCGATGTATTGGATACGAAACATCCAGGGTTCTTGTTCCGGTTTCATGGTTTACCCTTAGATTGAACATATCTCTGTGTTTAAAGAAAAACATTAAACATTCATAAATATAAATACCATATACCGTCAACATTCCTAAATTTTTAAAAACATTTCTGCAACTTTCCCTATATTCCATTTTCTTTATAACTCTTACTATCCTTTTTTGAGCTACAAAGATATTCTGGATTGAGCTGTGTCTGCCCCAAAAAAATAACCCCATATCGTATCAATGCCTCAAAGTTTGCATAATAAAGCATCCTGAGAGTCCTTTCTTCCACATATCTCGCAACGACCCGTATTCCATAACAAACCGAATTAAGTTTTTGCTCCAAGTTATCTATATGACATGACCAATCAAAATTTTCATTAACAAATATACCTAAAAATTTTGTATTTTCTGAAAAGTTTACGTCTTTATTATCTAGTTCTACAGTTGGAGGTTTCTCTACTGTTGACTGTTTTGTTCTAAATAAAATAATATTTGTTTTATCTTTATTTAATATAAGCCTATTCTTTGTAAACCAATCTGTCACTTTTGCAAAAAAATGTTTTGCTTCAGTGAGCAGAATTTCTAAAACTTCATTACCTATAATTATTAGATTCGTGTCATCTGCAAATTTAACAATATATTGATTCGGTCCATTAGTTATGAAATCCAGGTCATTGATGAACAGTATAAACAAAACTGGCCCCAAAATGCTACCCTGTGCTATTCCTATATCATTTAAAAGTAATTCTGATTTACATGTTTTACCTCCTTTAGTGATTGATACCGTTTGTTTTCTATTGTTTAGATACGATACAAACCACTTTTTGGCATTCCCCCTGATTCCATATAGATCTAGTTTTTTTATTAATAATTCCCTATCTAGACAGTCATATGCCTTTGACAGATCTAAAAACATCCCAAGAGCCATTTCGCCTTTTTCAAGGTGTTCAATAATAAATTGTATAAACTGAAAGATAGCAGTTTGTGTGGATTTTCCTTTAATAAAACCATGTTGATATTTGGTAAATATGTTGCATTCTTTCATGAAGCTAACTAATCTACTGTTAATTGCTGATTCAAAAATCTTAGAGAATCCCGATAACAGACTAATAGGCCTATAATTGTCTAGACTTTCAGGATCTCCTTTTTTATATAAGGGTTTAATTAATGAAATTTTTAAATTGTCAGGGAAAATGCCAAATTTAAAAGAGTTATTTATGAGATAACACAATACATCCTGCAAATCATTAGTAGCTAACTTAACAATACTTGTTGGAACATCATCTATACCACTACTATGTTTGTTATTTATATTTTTTGCTATTTAACAAATTTCATCTGGCGTTACCGGAGTTAAAAATATAGACTTATCATTATACTTCACGTCACAATTAAAGGGTTTATTTATTAAATCATTTAACAGATTCGGAACTACAGACAGTAAGTGTTGATTATATGTGTTTGCAATAACCTCGGGGTCACCCTCTAACTTACTCTCTGCAAAGTTTCCGTCTTTGCCATTTATTTCTCTACAAATCGACCACATACATTTTGTTTTGTTGTCGGAGTTTTTAATTCTATCCTCATACTTTTTTGCTCTCGACTTAATTAAAATCTGATCGAATACTTTTTTTTCATTATTATACAGATCTTTATATCTTGGGTTATGCCTTGCTAAGGACAAAAAAATATCTAATCTACGCTTGCATTCTATGTGGTCAGTGTTCTCTGTTGCCGTAAATTTTTGTTTTTTACTTACCAATGTTAAAGGAAAACTCTCATTAAATATTAACATAAAATTATTCATAAAAACAACCCACTGCTCATTAACATCATTCTTTTTAACATCATATACCTCCAACCAATCTTGATCCCTCAAAGAACACAGAAAGTTATTTTTATTTAAATAATTTAAATTTTTAAAATGTTTTTAAAAATAGGGAACAACGTTAATATTTTGTTGGATATCCCTTATTTTGAATAACAGCTCTAAGTTTTGATGGAATTGACTCCACTAAAGTTTTACAATATGCGGCTGAAATCTGGGTCCAGACCTCTTGGACATTTTTCCAAAGTTCCAAAGGATTTTTGTCTACAAGGTTTCGTTTCACATGGTGCCACAAATTCTCTGTAGGATTGATGCCTGGATTTTGGGCTGGCCAATCCAAAACATCAATTACATTGTCCAGAAGCCACTGTTTAACAAGTCTTGCAGAATGTTTGGGATCATTGTCATGCATAAAAATAAACGTAACGAGCATAAACTCCTCTGCATAGGGTTCCATGACATTCTGTAGGATGTCTCTGTATCGAAACTGATCCATAATACCATTAATTCTGTAAAGCGGTCCAATTCCATGCCATAACATCGCTCGTCATGCCATAACATCGCTCGCCATGCCATAACATCGCTCCCCATGCCATAACATTGCTCCCCATGCCATACTCGCTTGTTTTACGGTTTTAATGGCATATTTGGGATCCACACATTTATTTGGAAGACGTCGAATATATGACTTGCCATCATTTCCAAACCGGTTAAATTTAGATTCATCGCTCCAAAGATTTTTTTCCTAGAAATTTACATCCCTATCCAAGTACTTTTTGGTAAATTTTAATTTTTTCAATCGATACTTTTTTGACACAAGTGGTTTTTTTCTGGCAATGTATTCCCGAAGGTTTACTTTAGTTAGCCTTTTCCTTATAGTTCTAGCTGATAGCTGGATACTATATTCGGTCACTATCTTTTTCTAACTTGCCTGGAATTCAGAAAAGGGTTGGCAGTGCTAATTTTTTTTATTATTTTATTTTTTCTTTTGGTGGTTTTACGTCTTCTCAGAGCCCTAATTTTATTCATTGTGCTGTTTAAGGTTGCGTAAAGTGCAAAAGCATTGCACACAAGTTTTCTGGAACACTTAAGATTTTTTGGAATCTGGGAAACCCATAGAAATATAAGAAATGGTGGATTATTTCTTAACTGAACAAAATGCACGCTTTTTTGGTCCACAGTGTTTTTTTCTACCCACTGAAATGATTTTAAATTGTTACAACAATCAAAATCCATCAAAAGAAAAAAAACTACTTACTTACTGCTGCAGAAATATCAAAATTTCAAATGTTTTTACTGAATATCGGAATGTGTGCTATTTATTTGTCCACTGCTCAACAAGTAAAATTACACTGAATAATATTAAATCAATATTTCTGTAAATTTATTCTGGATGAATAGTCGTCATATGCAAGTTCAAACTTGCTGATAATTAAATTACTGAATATCACCGTTTTTGTTAGTTTTTTCTAAAATATTACAAGTGTGCTATTTATATGACCATGACTGTAAATGTTAATAAGATTTGAAATATTTAATGATTTTATAATGCCATCACCAAATGAAAGCATCCATATGGACAGTTATTCGAATTATCAGTAAATGTAGAAAAAAATATCCTTTTTTGCAGTTTTATTTAAAAATTGAACCTTTTTGAGTTTACTTTTAAAAAGGCTGGAAAAGGCACCCCGTTTTTAAAAAGACTTAAGTTAAAATGTATGTTGTTTTATAGAAACAAATAATTCTATATATTAAAATTACATGAATATTATGTATCTGATCATAAGAAGAAAAATTAGAGGTAATAAAATAAAAAAGGTCTGTCCGAACAGAGTTCTTTAAATATACTTTATCATAATCCATCACTCAAAGTCAATTAATGAAAAATGTTTTATAACGTTGTTACAGCAATTTTTTTATATTTATAATTTCAGGGGTAGTCCATATTCGCGGCAGGAGCAATGAAAAGAGAAAAGAAAGGGCGATGCTTGTTTAATTTATGATAAACTTTTTTCTGGGTAACAATATTTACCAAAAGTAGTGACTTAGCAATATTTTTGGCCAGAGGAGTCATTTCGTTAGTATCTGGGAAGGAGAAATAAGACTCGCGTCTACATCCCAACCTAATGGCAGGCACACTGCGCATGTCAGACGGTTAGCGTAATGGCGGGAAAATCGAAATTTATATAGGTAGAAATGAGTTCAATTGTTACATGTAAAATATGATTGATATAGCGATTAAATAATTGAATTTTTAATATTACGGTATTCTATTTATATTTTTAAATCAAACACTTTATTCTCTTTTTTTCTTTTACGTTTTAAGGAATTCAAAGTTGCGGTTACCGGTGTTGACAGATTATGATTTTGTAATTCCGACAAAAGTCATGAGGGTCATAGTCAGAAGAAATCATAGGGCTTATTGTTGTTTTAGTGCATTAATACCAGAAATGCATGGCATGTAATGGTCTTTAAAGATGATCATTTGAAGAATTTGTGTTTTCTTTTCATGTAAACATTAATATTTGTATTTGTACTACATTTCATCCCATAGTCTGTGCACACATAAACTGCTGTTCTTCAATTTAAAAAATGACGGTTATGTTTTTACTTATATATATTTTGTGACAGCCGCAGCCATAACAAAACTTACCGATTAATAACCTGCCCCTCCATTTTAATTATGCCCCACAAACTAACAAACTGGCAAACTGTTCTTGTAAGAAAACTTAATACCTCGACTATAACTCAACACCGTGATGTAAAAAAATAATTAAATCCCTTTCTACCTATATTTCTAATTCCTATATAATTCTAATAGCAGACGCATTTGCCAAGTAGTTTAAATCATGTTACTCGGTACACAAAAACGTAGACCTAAGCAATTTGAACTCTATAAAGTTTTTTAACCTGCTGTCGTCTCACAAATTTACAGAGGAGGAAGTTTTCGATAAATTGAATAACCTAGATACATCTAAAAGTAGTGACCCTGATGGAGTTCACCCAATTTTATTAAAAAATTGCACTTTGTCTCTAGCTTTACCGTTATGCACATTATTTCAGTAGTCTTTTAACAGTGGAAGTTTTCCCGAAATCTGGAAATTCTTAACCTTGATTCCAATTTTTAAATCAGGCGACAGAAGTGAAAATTATCGAGGGATTTCCTTATTATCTATTATACCAAAAGTATTTGAAGCAATCGTAAGTGATGAACTTTTTAACACCTACAAACACTACATCATATCTGAACAACATGGGTTTTATAAAGGCCGCTCAACATCAACCAACTTAGCCACGATTTTTTAGTGTCATCAGTGGAGGCAGGTAAACAGGTCGATGTTATCTACACCGATTTGTCAAGGGCCTTCGATAGTGTTTGTCACCAGCTGCTTATAAGAAAGCTTTCCAATATGGGTGTCTGCGGAACATATCTCCAGTGGATAGAATCCTACCTTACTTCAAGAACTCAACGTGTCACCGTGTGCGGATCAATTTCTGAAGAAATGACAGTAACGTCAGATGTTCTGCAAGGTTCACACATCGGTCCCATTTTATTCATCCTTTTCATAAATGATGTTATACAATGCATCGAGGCATCTCACTGTCTTATATATTATGCGAATGATTTCATTCCATTGTCTCACCAGGGCACAATTGTTTGCAAAGGGACCTTGACGCCCAAGTAGCACAGATGTGCTTATAAATGTTTTATAAACTACTATATAATATTTTCTAATAAAACCCTCTTCTCTTGAAAATACTTTAAAAACCTTTATATCATGCTTATAAACACGGAAAAGGCGCAGGTTTATAAAACAATTTTATTTATTTAAAGTTTTGTTAGGTCTTCTGATAATACTTACAAAATAATTTAAAGTATTTAAAAAAATATTTATAAAACAATCATATAAAGAATTTGTAAAGTATGCGATAGTGCTCCTATATATTTTATACGATAACAATAGATTACTAATATAATTGTTTTATAAGAGTTCTAAAAGTATCAGCACAATAACCAATTTGTGTAATTTAGGATATTATATCAAACTTAGGTTTTTTAGTTGTCATATTAATATTTAATAAAATAAAATGTACATTTTCTTTACTGGTACATGATAAAAGTGATTTTTAAGATTATAATCAAAATAATATTTACTAATGGCGACATTAAAGGTTGAAAATGTTTTGTCTTGGAATAGAAAATATCGGAAACGCTATTCCTATGGACAAATTCTCTTGCCAGGTCAAATTTTCTGATAATATATATACATATTTGTAAATATATTTTTAAGCGCTTCCTTTTTATCACGATTTTACATTTTACAGTTATATTTTATTTTGGCAAATTATTTTACAATAATTTACAAAATTAAAAATACTTATTGTTATAAGTTCATTGTGACATTACATGCCTTTTTTCTTATTACAGTAAAGATTTAAACAGGATAATAATAATAATTTGATTTGCTTTATTTGGATAACATAATGGCCGACATAAAGTACTAGTAAAACATGGCGTCATCTAAAAAATCATTTTATCGCACAGAAAACATTTATAAAACAAAATTGATTTTTAAATAACAAAAATGATTTATAATTTGTTATATAGTGCCATTTTATGGAATATAATTGTGTTACTATATCGAATGACATAACAAAAATTGTTTTGATGTCTGCTATGTTGCCGTATATGTTTGTAGATTATACTTACGCCTAATATATTTTGTTCTAAAAAGATATTTAAAAATTATTTCCAGTTGCGCAATTTCTAACCTACTTAAGTAAAAAGTCTATCTAATACCAATGGCAATTTTTCTTTTTTGCCGAAAATACAAAAATTAATTAATCGAGGCCCCAATAATATCTAGCCGGAAAATATCTTTATAAACAATACTCTAAGGCCCGGTTGTACAATTACGACTTAAACTTAGTTCAGCGTTAAACCAAGCTCAAACTTCATTTTAATGTAAAGATGTTGTCAAAATGAAGTTTGAACTTGGTTCAACGCTGAACTAAGTTTAAGTCGTAATTGTACAACCGGGCCTAAGCATGCCGATTAATAATTTGAATTTCTTGTAGAATGAAAATCTGCATCAATAAACGTGTTTTTGTTTTGCAATTAATTTAGTTCAGTTAGAAATTAGGGTGGTTCGGTTGGGTTTTTTCCGCCGTGCCGAATGCGTAGCTCCGGTAATCCGCAGTCCTTTTAAACTGGCTTTTCCTACCAAAGCGCATTTTACGTTACGCAGAACGTAGTATGCCCGGCGTAAAACTTTGTAAACTACTTCATTGCTAGAGCACTACGTTTGACTCTTCCGTTTGATTTTTATTGAACAAGTTTACAGTTTTAAGTCGGGCGTAGTACGGTTCTGAGCCACGGATAATGTGCGTCGCTCGGCTTAGTCGGCTCTCGCTTAGTCCAGTGCAGACAAAATACCAATCACTCTTTATTTTACCATGATTAATGATGCGATGCTTTGCGTAAAAGGGCGTGCAACTTTAAGTTTATCGTTATTATTTAATATGCCACACTATTTTCGGATAAAATTTTATGAAGGAAATAACAGTTACAATTATTAATTTGTTAATTATTTTTTAACAGAAATTGTGTTAACTATGACAACGCCGCATCCTTACTCGTTACCTCAACATAGCGCGGCTAGAAGGTATATTATTTGAAAAATAGTGGCACTTATATCTCGTTTATAAAATATTTTTGTTGTATAGCGCCTAGAAAATATATCTTAAACAACATTATTATTTTATAGAATATCGTGGAAGAAGGTTTTACGACAATTTTGATATAAAAATCTATTTAATTGTCACAACAATTAAATACTAAACCGTTGAACAGAGTTGTAATTTCTTATAATTATTCCATGATAATACCGAGTTTTGTTATAGTATAGTTATTCTTTCTTTTTTAGATTTTTAAAGAGATTTTGATTTATTAGCAATTGTGGACTGATGTCGACTTTAAAGAAAATATATTGCACAGTACCTATCGGCCAAAATTCAGTTTTAGAACTTCTATACATATATGGGAAAAGGCCTTCAAAATTTTTATATTTAACGATATAAAATTCATAGGTTCATAGGGTGTGTTTTAGAGTATTTTTGTAAATTAGCTATTATTTCGTCGTGGTGCCAATAACCTTTTTCCATTTTAATCAAATTATGTATTTCTCTCGCTGTATTTAGTAATGTCCTAATCTTTTGAAAGTAAGTTTGGAATTATTTCATTAATAATTGTAAATAGTTCTCTTAATGCTTAATGGTTAACATTAAACGAGGTAGCCCATGTTCTTATTTGTTTATTGACCTTAATATTTTTGCTAATTTTAGTTAATTCTGAGGCACTTTCCTCTATAACTGGGTAATGCCTGTATTCTTTATTACTGCTCATTATTTTATTCAGATAAAGAATTGGAACTTAGTTGCTATTGAACAATTACACTTTGACATGGATCAGCTCTGTCTGGTCACGTGTCAACATGCTGGTATAACTTTGCATTTAAAAATTTTTTGATAGTTGACTTTAAACTTTCTCTTAAAATTACCACTGCGTTTTGTTTTTTTCCCTCTAGATATGCTCGATATGGTTTAAGTAATAAAAATTTAACCGTATGAATGACAAAATTAGGGTTAGTACTATAATTATTTTATAGGGTTACCTTAATAATGATTTTGCATTTAAAAATACAGTTTTGTTTTGTAAACATTTTTAAAGCATTTTATTCCGTTTCAATTCTCAACAGCTATAAAATATTTTTTTAAGAGAGACCGACACAACCTAATTGTTGCGAAGAATAAATTGTTTTTTAATTAAGTTTCCACCACCGCTATATAACCTAGTTATACAGTTTTATTAATACTACAAGTCATATTCTTATAAACGTTTTATAAGTAATTTTAACCAGTACTATAAATAAACTATATAATGTATCGAGCTTAATACAAAATACTCGTATACGTTTTGTCATATAAATATCATCAAGTCAATTTAATACGTAACCTATAAAAATGTTTTATTAACTTGTCTTAATAATATCTTTATGATAAAATAATAAAATAGATTTGTTTCTGCAGCAAATATGTGTTTATTACGACTATTATATAATAAATCGATGTATTTTAATACCATTATAAACCTGATATATAACACTTTAGTCTAATAGTAGTATTTTTGTGCTACTTGGGCGGTTTTGTCGACTGGTGCGATAAAAACTATCTAAAGCTTAACGTAAAGAAGTGCAAAGTTTTAAGATTCTTTAAATGTACTAACCCGCAGAGTGATATCTATAGTATTAATGGCGTCAATTTAGAAGTTGTATCGCAATTTATTGATCTTGGAGTAATTTGAATGTGATTTATCATTTAATGTACATATAGACAACATCATCCTCAAAAGTTTTAGGCTGCTGGGTTTCATAAAACGACACACAAAGCATATTTTTGACATCAAGGCGCTGACAGCCCTCTACAACTGTTTGGTGCGCAGTATTTTGGAATATTGTTCTGTAATATGGAGCCCACATTATCAATGTCACATTAACAGACTGGAGAGGGTACAGAATAAATTTACAAAATATCTGCTTTTTAAATTGCACTTTCCATATCAAGGCGTTCCTTATGAGACTCCTCCAATGTGGACTACATTCACTTCAACATCGGAGAAATAAGGCACTTTTGGTCTTTTTATATGAAAAGCCAGATAAACTGCGAGTGGTTACTTCAATCAATCTCATTCCGTGTCCCAGTCCGGAGAAGCAGGCCGCTCCAGTTATTTTTTGAACAGACACACAGAACAAATTATGGTCGAAGTGCTTTCATCAACAGGATGTTAAGTAACTACAATAGACATTTTCCAAACTGTGATATTTTTAGAATTGGTTTTGTGGCATTGAAGAGACAGTGATCTGTTTTATGGTGTATAGTTATATATATGTTGATATTTTAGATACCATTTAGAATATATGATTCTGTAGTGTACTCTTATTGTAAATAAATAAATAAATAAATAAATATTTTAAATGTTCCGACATCACGCTATCTGCCTGACATGCGCAGTATGCCTGCCATTAGGTTGGGATATAGACGCGAGTGAAATAAGCTACGGAAAAAATTATATTTAACATCCACTCCACAAAATCCTAATTAATACTCCACTGATACTGAGTTTTATTCTACTTTAACAAATAATATTTTTTAAAAATAAAGTACATGTAAAAGTTTGAAAATAGGCGGCAAAAATCCCCATCCGTTGGAAATTTACTTTCTTCCACTTTAATACATCGAATAATTGGTTTTCAAAATGAATTCAGAAAGTAAATAAAGTGAACAAACTCAATTATATGTTACTCTTGGAACAAATAAGGGGCAAAGTAATTATCCAGTATCAAGTATTTATTTAAAAGAAAACGGAAACATAAAAATCTTTATTTCATTTTAAATCAAAGCATATAATATGTAGGTAAAACGCACTGGTAGAAACAAATGAGTAGTGCAACCCGTCTGGATTGGTGTATTTTGACATTGAGTGTATCATATATAAGCTTAGGCAAACAAGTACTTTTTCTCCCTAGTTATTCGAAAAACTATTTAGTGCAACAGCGGTAGACATGCTGAACGTATGCAAATACCCACTAACAACTTCTGCAGAAGTTGCAGAGATGAGGAAGAGGAAGAAAGTATTCAACATTTTCTGTGTGAATGCCCTGGCCTTGCAAGAAAAAGGTTCACTGCTCTGGGTGAACCATTTTTCGCTAGCCTGGAGTAAGTTGTTAAAATCCTTCTGCGGTGTACGCCGCACTAAGCATCAGAGATCTGATGAAGGTGGGTTCTACGGAACACGTGTGGTATCACAACGGACCTAATAGGACTACGTGAGACTGTTTGGTCTAAACCAATGGTCTGTCACTCTAACCTAACCTAACCCAGAGCAACTTTACTTCTCTCCAGTGGCGGTTCTCGAAGGAGGTAAGGGAGGCTAAGCCTCCTCAATAATTCTTACCCTCCTTAACATTGTCTTGGTATTGAATAATAACTTTCAAATACAAGCAAATATATTTTCAAATAGAATGTAGTGCCTTATTTGCTATTTTCCAACTATTTGATATTTTCTTTCTAATCTGAAAATCGCGCATGACGCTTCTGGCTGTTATGCCTCCATAGTTTTTAGCAATACACTACGATTAGGATGAAATGAGGGAAAGAAATAGCAGCTTCTCGCATTTTAATAATCGGCAACATATGGCAACGTCTACAGGAATGAAGCCTCTAACCAATTACGAGTGTGAGATTTATTCCACGTGTTAATTGTATGAAAGAGAACATGTGTTTTTAACGGCCATCGTCAAAATCTCCAGGCGTCTTGTGAACGACTTTCGTGCATTTCCGTTTTATGTTATTTAGGTTAAATTTTAAATTTCTCGACGTTTTTATTTAGTTTAACCGTTTAGTGATAGGGGGATTGTCTATAATTTGAATATGAGTGTCTGTTTGAAGGTTGGAGACAATGATGTTTCTTGAATGATAGAAGAGTTTTGGACTTGCATTGTCTTTATTTGCTTTATATTACAACGTGTCAACTGGTAAGTATCTCCAGTCGTCTTCAGGTGAAAACAGTATTCACCTGAAGACTAATATTTGCAATTAAGCATTTAAAAATAAACAAGCTATAATTTCACAGGGCGTCACAGGTATTTCCTCACTTAAAATTGGGCAGCAGAAGTAAAATTGCAACATGTATTTTACCGATAAGTTTTATAAAAATTACAGATTGTAATAATGTTAATAAAATATTGTTGGTCGTGTTTACTCCCGTGTCTAATATTTTCAAAAAAAAAGGTTTGAGCTAATACTAGTTAGTAAATTTGACTGTACCATTTTACTTTAACCTTTTCATCTACCCTGCTTCTAATGTCACTGCACACCACTGACTGCTAGAAACAGTAAAACAATTGAGTGCCGTCCCTTAAAAGCGTAAGCATCTATCTCTTGCCTATCACTGGCCTTATGCCTTGATCAAATGTACTCAACCGATCAAAAGATGCCGTAAACAAATAAGTGCCTTTTTGGGGTAAATTTAATTTTCCCTTAAAAAATACGCCACAACGTTTTTCAATATCTTAAATTGTATGGACAAATTCAGCGACAGCGGATATCAGGAAAGTAGGTTTATTATACACACGGCGATGAACTTTAAAGGTGCTCGCTCATTGGGACGAAGCGGTGCGTCGCGAAACGTATTTCTTCCACTTAAGAAAGTTGCATGTATGCTCCCCCATTGCTTTGCGCCTTTACGAGCATACCTACACTAAGCGTTTTCACACGGCACCATATATCGCGCGCGACAAATGGTCGCAATATTGCTTTTACACCAAATTATGTGCTTTCTAATGAGCCATTTTCACACACAAGCGATATTAGAGAACACATAATTTGGTGTAAAGAAATATTGCGACCATATATCGCGCGCGATCTATTCTCACTTTTTTCCATCAACCGCTCTTATAACACACTCAATGCGCTTATGCTTACGGATAAGACTGGCGTACCTATTCCGAGTCCGTACTAAGCCCATGCCTTGCAGGTTTAGTGAAAAGTGAGAATAGGCCTTTACATGCAAATTTCTTAAGTTTAAACCGTCCTGATGCGTCGCACGGCGAAAGACCATGCTTGGAATTTATTGAAAGTGGTACAATGTTGAACCGCGCACAAAATCGAAGCAAGGCGCATTAAACTCAATGCTAAAATCACCAGTCTCATATTTCACCGCGCGTCGCATAAGTGAGTCAAAAGCTTTAAGCAGCGAAACTATGCTTCGCTACGTAACGCGCTGCTTTGTCCCAATGAGAAAGCACCTTTAAAGCAATCGTAAATGAGTGCTAATCAACAAGTACTTATTTTAATAATTTAAGGTTACATTATTGAAAGTTAAATGGTTTGGATTGGTTCATGACACATTGATGTATTTATATGGGTAACTATTTTGCAAGTGACGGACAAAACAACAAAATTTGAGTATACAGTTTAATAGCTAACTTCTCCAAGCGTATTAACTAAACAAAGACATCATCTAAAGATCGAAGAATTTTTGGCATACAGCATCCTTCAAAAAAAAATCCCAATAATCTTACACACAACTTATTGTAATTTTACAGCAATCATGATGGTAAATAATTCAAAAAGAACTAATGGCTCCATCTAATTTTTATTAGTAATATCATAATTTTGCCAATACACCTATTAATTCCATGGATCATTGCGGCCCTTGAACAATGTATCTAAATTTACTCAATGTAATTGTATATTACACGTATTAAGTGTGGTAAAAAGCATATTACGCACGAATGGAAAAATTGCGAAGAAACCGCGTAGTGTGAGTGCGGTAATTACATAAGTTCGTAATTGCTTTACAACACGCAATACTTTTTCTACGACTCTTATTAATAAATTAAAGATCGGTTTTTAAATTATAAAGTATCGATTCGAAACTTCAAATCTCTAATAATGTCCCTGCCAAATATTCAAAACGCAAGATAGATAAATGTCACGATTTGTGTGGTTCAATGCTAACTTGATTGTAATAGCATCATAACGCACAGGATTTACTTGTATGTACGTAAAACAATGTTTTCCTACGACCACCTATGAAAATGAGAAAAAAAGCACGGTTAACTTGGCTCGAAAGCGCCGAATATCACACGCGTGTTGAAAGAAAATATTTCAACTCTAGAGTGGAAATACAAGGCACACTATTTAATTTAGGCATATGATGCCAATTTGACAGACCACGCCTATTTATTAAAAAGAACAAATTTTAGAAAGCAGTTTAGTTTATTTATCACGTATTTGGTGAGTGATTCAGAATTAGAGTGTGAAAATACGCCATCTGAAATTATAAAAAAGTTAAGAATATACTGAAAAATTTATTACCAGTCAAAACAAGCTCCGCTGAAGAAAATGTCATATATTAAACTTAAGCAGGAAATGTTTATGGGTCGCTATAGCCTAGAGACTAGAGCCATGACCTACGAATCGAAAGATCACAGGTTCAAATCCCATCAGGACCACTTGCCTTTTTTTGTGAAAACATTAAATAATTTATAGAATTATTTTGAATTGAAATCTTCCTTGTTGGGTGAATTTTTTAAATTTATTTTTAATGCATCTTTCCTTGATTAAATAAAAAAAATCATTCAAGAAGGAAGATTTCAATTCAAAATAATTTTATAATTTATTTAATGTTTTTATAAAAAAAAGCCAAGTACTCCTGATGGAATATGAACCTGTGACCTTTCGATCTATTAAATTGGCATCATATGTTTAAATTAAATAGTGTGCCTTGTATTTCCACTCTAGAGTTAAAATATTTTTTTTCAGCTCTAGAGTTGAAATATTTTTTTCACAAATCAAAGGTTTTTTTAATAATTCTTTGTGGTCGTGGGAAAAATAGTGTACATTACTCGTGTGAAAGTGATTATTCTAAAACTCGGAGAATTTCCGCACTCGGCTGACGCCTCGTGCTAAATATCTCCTCCTTTGAAAAGTATCACTTTCATCACTTGTTATGTAATATACTATTACTAAGCTGGAGTGGAAAACATTTTTTACATACATTTACAAAATTCATTAAAAAAATGTTTGTACAGAATCACCTATTAATTTTTCTGTAAATTTACAGGCCAATGTTACAGTAAATTTACAGGCCAATGTTACAGTAAATTTACAGGCCAATGTTACAGTAAATAAATAATGTGTTAAACAAAACGATGATTGATTTCAAATTCTAAAAGTAGGTTAACTCTACCGAATGTATTTTAATTTCATTATTCACTAATAAATAAAACTGGTGCGAACCATATTGATATACTTAACAACAAGTTCCATGAAATCATATATTTACATTTTTATTTAGGATTTAGTGAAATAACCAGGCTTATAAATGATGACGAATAAATAGCTCAAAGCACTTTTTATTCGTCAACTTAATTAAGGTTTTACTCAAATTTACCACATCCTTTTCACCCCGGGGTATTTTCCAGTGACGGTATTTGCCTAGCAAACTTTAGTAATTACGTGCAAAGTTGGTTTAAAACTAGATACTCGTGGCACGCACATAAACTTCAAAGGTCCGTAGTTAGAGCCACAAACTCAAGATTTTCAGATTTCTGTATTCATTATAGTGCAAGATCACATGCGTAATGGTTGAACTGAACTTTAAAAACATCAGTAGTATTTATTAGATTCCTCTGATAAATCTCTGAACTTTAATACCTAAGCATGGGCTTTCTACTAAATTTTAATTTTGTTTGTAGGTAGTGCATAAAGAAACATAAAATAAAAGTGTATTGTGTGTGTTTTTACTTTTGGATCACTGCGAAAATAACTAAATAAAGAAAACTATTGGAACACAAACAAGGACTTTATCAAAAGTACGTCATGAAAACGACACCTTGACCAAGTTTTCTAAAGTGTTTATACTATACCAACGTATAACATTAGTCAGAAAGGTAATCCAACAATAGTAGTTTGTTCAACAAGAGTGGATATGATGTCCATATTGCATGAGGAAGTAAATTGAACACGACGCCATAGAAAGAGTGTTCTTCCGGGCGCAATATGGACAATCCACTCGAGTGGTACAGTGAATTCTTTCGATGACTCAACCTCCAAACTTCATACTAATTTTTTTTAGCATTATTACTTACATTTTGGTGGGCCGTGAACTTGTGAGAAAGACGAGGAGAAAGATAATCAAAAACAATTGAATACAAACTTATATCGTTGGCAAATCTGTGGACTAAATTACACTGTAAAAAATTTGTGAATTTGGGTAATTTCTTATTTTTACACAAAATCACTTTGGATATATCTATCTTTCTCACATTCGGTCATTGCAGAATAACAGACAAAGAGCGATATCCTTTTTTTTCTATGCAAAACAAAAATAAAATCATAACCTTAAAACCATTAGTAATCCAGAATAAGCTAATAGTCAAAAAAATAGAATTGTTTTCTAAAAATCTTATAATTTTGTTTGTTTTATATGGTATTATGTACTTATCTTCATTTTTTACCGTTTAAAGAAGATTTACCAGTTTTTTTCTATATCGGTTGCGTACAATAAAAGTTCTAAGGTCGATTGAGGTTGGAACTCTGTCATCGCAAAAAACTAACAAAGAAAGTAAGTACAATTATTAGACCGCGGCAGTGGCTCAGTGGTGAGTTACTGGCATTCGACCGTGGCGATCCGGGTTCGATCCCGAAGTGGGCATACGCATAATAAAAAAAAATATGTCCGGAATTTAGTGGATAAGAGAATGCAGTATGCTACTAGTGATTTCTAATATAGGCAAGGGTCTGTCGACATATTAAGCACCGGTTCCTGTAGATCACCGAAGTTAAGCTGTGTCGAGCGCGGTTAGTACTTGGGCGGGTGACCGCTTGGGAACACGGCGTGCTCTGGCCTCGGGGAAGAGTGTAAAATGAATCGACACCTAGCCATCCTATTCACGCCGGACAGGCCGGATGAGATCGGATATCTCGTAGGATGAAGGTGCCGTTTCACACTCCCCAGTCGGTAGATCACATTTGTGGTCGATGACCGGTTCAAGATGGCCTACGTAGTCGGCGAACAGAACCGTAAAAAAAAAAAAAGATTTCTTATATCAGGACCGAGACGGGCGTCATTGACCTCTGGGGGCGTAAAAAGGATAACTAGTGCATACACGTGGTTCGGATTCCACGTTAAGCTGTAGGTCCCCTCTGGCTGACATTACCCAGACGATAGGGGATAGAATGGGCCTTATAGGCCTAAGTATATTGGCTCTTCCGCCAACCCCAGCAAAAAAAAAGTGCAAACATTAATTTTGTATGTACATTTTATGCATTAACTCTTGTAATAATAGTCTAGAAATGAGTAGAAAACTAGAGATTTTTGAAAAGAGAAAGGGTCTTTGTGTATACATTTTTAGTTCGGTTAGAAAAAAATTAAGAATAATTCGGTAAAAATGTATTTTGGTTTTATCTTCAATTTTCGCACCATGTCCAAAACCAACAACTGTAAGGTCACTAGTATGGTGACTGGACTGGCAGGATCGCCATGTAAGGTAGTTACTGAAAATCCATGTACTGTAGTTGGACTGGCAGGATCGCCATGTAAGGTAACTACTTGGTTCGATAAGAGAGAGTCATCAAGACGTGTATAAAATGTATATATTTCTATTCTTCTATTCTTATTTTACAAATCAGTCGTAGTTACTTATATACTAAACTTAACCTTAAACTCGTAACCTTACCTCTAAACTTAACCTATGATTATATAAATGTTATTGTTATATTTAATATACAATAATATATTGTTACCTTTAATAGAGGGTTATACCCTCGACTATATCCTCGTTATTGATATCAGGGTTTGGTAACAATAATATTATACATACCATTAAATTGTACAATTAGGTAAAATAAGGTAAAGTCTTATTTTTACCCTACATCTCCTGCGGGAGGGAAAAAAAATCTAACATCACTAAATATTGGATTTTTTTTTTGTACGTTAACTTAATTAGGTAATAAAAATATATTTGTATGTAAAATTATTTAAAATATTTCTTAACTCTATTCCTATGAACTAACATTTTTACAATTTATTTACATCTTTAACAATCGTTACCATTTCATACGTATTCCTCGACATATTGTCGTAAAAACTTTTTTATGCATCCTATCTTTTATATTATTATACAATACATCCTATTAATCCTTGCGTGTCCTCATATCGATAGTAACTGAAAATCGTTAAGAACTATTTGTCTTACGATCGAAAATACTTTTTCATTTTTAATAATAGATCTTTATTTCTATACCGGTCTCTATTATTAACTTTTCATTTTTTTTTAAACATTTGAGCGCTTTTTTCGTCTTCGCGAATATTATATTCAATATTCATCACATACGGCATTCGGTTCTTTCAACGAAGCAGTTAAATGCGAAACGCCGATCAAGAATCCTGAAACTTTATGTTCCGTATAATTATTGTTCCTGAATTACAGGGCTTTCGACTGTGCACTTAGGGCCAAACGTCGTTCAAGACTCCTGACTCATATAAACAATATTTTTAAAATAGACGAAATTTCCTATGCTGCAGGCATATTTTTTACTTTTACGCATTTTAATAAATTTAGCTATCGAAACAGGATAGAGTTCACAAGAATTATTAGGCCGTTTTACTAACTCTACTACGCCCGGGAGATCAATCCGTTCGTAAGTAAAAGTTTGTTAATGTTACTTCCGCGTCGCGTGTATTCAAAAATTTTTATTAAGGCTCTACCACGCGCAAATTTAGAGGATGAAAAACACCGTTTCGCTACTGCAGGATTCTGCAAAGGCTATTTGAAATATTTGTCGGGACAATTTAAAATTTAATAAAGGAATGTTTGTATTTCTAAGGTACAAAGCCCTTTTTTGAAAAAAATAAGAATATGTATAAGAAAATGCCCACTAAAGGTGCGTATTTTTAGGCACTTTTCCAAGGTTAATATCGTAGCTAAGATTTTTTTTTCAAAAAAATAGCCATGTACCTTAGAACTTCCATGTCTTATCTTTAAGACTTCAAAAATTGAGACAAAACAATGTCGTAATAACTCCGTTATCTTGCAGCGCGCAACTCATGTTTTAGGTAAATTTTGTTGTCATGTTATAGAAGTTGCCTATATACAGCTGAATTTATTCCCGGCTGACGTGAAACAATTTACATCCAGAGAGAATAATGATACACTGAAAAAAATTATAGGTGGTCGAACAAGAAGTAATTTCGGGGGTAATTTTGGGCTAAATTTTATGTTATCCTTTTTGGATTGTCTGTGCCAATAACAGAATATCTAAGAGTTAATATTAAAAAGACGTAACTAGTAGTTGTGCTATTAAATCCGGGTTACCATACATTTTTTGGCTTAGACCGGGATGGTTTATAATGCGCCGCAGGGCAAAATGTTCAAGGCGCGTTCACCATTTTGTCAAAACTGGTGTTTGGGCTTTCAAAATTTCTTATTCATGTTAGGTAAGGATAAGAATTGAACGAAATCCAGTCGATATGTTGCAGTCAAAAATGGGCTATATTGAATTTTTTGTTTCGTTTTTTATCGAAATGGGTTATTTTCTTGATAGTGAACAAAATATACCAAGGTAAATAGCTTATCGGTATTAGAGGCCCAAACTGGGTCACCGGGAACTTACGACAAATCCCAGGATGTATGGTAACCCTGGTATATTAACTCTTAGATCTAAAATTAAAGTTTAATTTGTCTTGGTAAAGGGTGATAGGTGCAATAAAACAAAGCCATTTATGAAGGTTCTTAGTGAGTAAAGAAACCAACTGTTGCATAATGAATCTATTTCTATTCGATTGTTTTTATATTTTATGCTTATTATTCAGGCTCTATATATTGTTTATAAAGTGAGCTTCTGTCTAAACCTGTTAAAATATAAATTCATTTTAAAGGTGAAATGTGTTTATTATTTTATCCATGGTTTAACGATTTAAAAGTAGTTGTCAGGCACGAATTTGGCGTTGGTCACATGACATTTATCTGTTCATGTTATTGGCTCGCAGCTACAATTTGGTGCAGCGAGACTACTGTATGTATAGTGACAATGCTTCTAAGAAGCTAGGTAGGTAATAAATAAAAATTGGACAGTATGCCACGCAGGGTAATAAAATACAATTTTTTGTTAGGCATGGGCGTCCATAAAGAGGGCAGTTGCCCCTGTCTCTTGACCAAGCGGGAAAGGGGGGGGGGGTAAATATACTTTTTACTAACTTTTGTTAGGGGGAGTTTATGAAACGACTTCGACATTTTTTTTTGTAGGAATCACTTTTGAACGGTGGAGAAAGTGTAGAAAAGGCTGCGAAGTATTTTATTGAATTAACTTTTGAGAACTTACACGTTTTTTTGGCTACCCCCCTATCACTTTATGTTTATAAGAAACATTAATACCGTGATTTTGTATCGGATTAGCGCGACGATACGGTACTACCTCCTGTTGTTTCTGTGTTACTAAAAAAAAATCTAGGTACTTACTTTTTTTTCTTTTGAAGGTGCAGCGCAACTAATCGTCAAAAACATACCACTTTTTAAAAAAAATAATTATAATGGCACGGAACGCGACGGACAAAATACTGCGCGAGTTAGTAACCACAGTCAACAAATCCTGGAACCAGCGGGACTTATCTTTTGTTTTATAAATAAACATGGTGAAAAATTTGTAATGTAAGAAAATTTTGATTGAAAAACTATTGACCTTACGAAGTATTTGATAACCAATGCTGAAAACCTTTAGTTTCAGGGTAGGCCTGTGCCTCCCAATTTTGAAAATTAGACAGTATATGCTAGTGCTGATGGGGGCGATCGGGCTAAAATATATTTATAATGGTGGCACTTCCCGTTATACCGGAAGTAAGTGTCAACTTGCTTATTTTAGATAGAATACTCTATATATTACTACATTTTTGCATTCTACGCAAGAATTTAGGCATATCTTGTATACCATGTCCTATACCTATGTCTAAGCGTTTTAGATATTTTTAATAGATTTTTTATAATATTTTGATAACTATTAATACAGGGTGTTTAAACAATACGATTAAAAATTAAATTGAAAAACTGCAAAAACACTAGATTTTCAAATGGAAATACACAAATTTTATAATTATTTCTTATTTAGCATTAAAAATAAGGGTAAGTGTGTATATTCCAAAAAATTTTAGTTTTAGAAACATTGCCAACTTAATATTTTTATATGGCGATTTTGCTGCAGATTTTAAGTTTAGTTACTTTTAGTTGGCTATAACGGCGTTGAAAAACAATCAAATGCGAGAAAAATTTATGAAGCTGTCACTTACCATTTAAACATCATTAATTATCATGCCTGTGCGCTTAAATTGTACATACAAACGAAGATTATTTAAATTTATTTATTATTTATGGAGAATGTGTTAAAGTTATATCAAGAACATGGAACACATTTGCCAATCGATATTCGCAAAACAGAAGCCATCACAATGTGCTTATTAATAATGTTCAACATTTTTGGGATATACAAACTTACCCTTTTTTAATGCTAAACTAAAAGTAATTATAAAATTTGGGTGTTTCCCTTTGAAAATTTAGACTTTTTGCGGTTTTCTCAATCTTATTGTTTAAACACCCTGAATTAATAGTTATCAAAATATTATAAAAAATCTAATAAAGCAGGTCCTTTATAACAAGGAATCCCACTTAAATTATATAAATATAAGGCTTCTTTATAGAAAAAATTGATAATTATTTTAAGGCTTGCAAACGTCATTCTAAACAGAAAAATTCAAATATGTCAAAAACGCTTAGATATTTATAGGTATAGGCATACAGGGTAGGGACTTTAACTGGAATAAATTCGATATTATTAAACCTGCTGAAGTTGCGCCTACAAAATTTGGTATGTGGGGGTTTTAGAGCATGCGGAATTGGATTATGATGTCGGCGCAGTTGCCAGATTTCTCAGCTTTGCGCTACACGTAGTAATTTTGTTATTTTAAATAGAATGCCCTATTTATTTTTATTGCAGTGAATTGGTAGTGTCAAATTTAGTAAGATCTCAAATTTACAAAATTCTATCTTCACTAGTTTCTGAGCTATGGCAACACAAGTTCCCTGAAAGAGTACCGGGACGCTTGTCTACCTCCATAGTTACTAAGTTATTGACAAGATTCAAGAAAAGTTCTTGTCTTTTCAAAATGGCCTATTTAACTTAAACTTTAAAAATATAAATTCTCATGGTACTTTTTAATGGAATTACAGTATTGCCATAGCTCAGCAATTAGTAATGATAGAATTTTGTTAATTTGGCATCTTATTAAATTGGACACGCCCAATGCACTGCAATAAAAATAAATAGGGCATTCCATTTAAAATATTAAAATTACTACGTGTATCGCAAAGCTGAGAAATCTGGCAACTGCGCCGACATTATAATTCAATTCCGCATGCTTCAAAACCATACATACTAAATTTTGTAGGCGTTTAGAAAGCACGTTTGATGATAGGAGGAAGAAATATAAAAGGCACGCCACAGCGTAAGGTCAACGGGGTATCGACTTTTTTTTTTTTAGAAATCATCAATATAATTATTTTAAGCACCTCAAAAAAAACTTGTTCTCCAGGCACTATCCACTTCCCGCTTTTCAATTTTTAAAATCTGGCTACCCTAGCTGACACTAACTTCCGGTGTAACCGGAAGTACCACCATTATGAAATTTTCTTAGTCCGGTCGTCCCCATCAGCATTACCATGATGGCAAATTTTGAAAATTTTCCTATGTATAGTTTTCCATATATAGTTCGAAGCGGTTCCCGGTGGAACACGAACACCCTGTTTGCAGGTGCTTTTATACCTATTATTAATTAACACTTCAAACTTTCTGCTCTACCTAATTTTATTTTTTGTAAATATTCTATAGCTTTAATAATAAAATAAGACAAAATTTAAAAGATATATCCGTATAACGATTAGGTACATTATTTTAACTAAGAATACAATAACAAGTTCTTATTTTCCACAAAACAAATTTCTCGTCTCCGAAATAAAATCAACCGAAACTCATTAGCATAATAAAGAACCTACCGCCTTGCATCGTGCTTTCAGTGTGTATCGATGTTTACGGAATATTTTTCACCACGTCATAAGCTCGCTAGTATGCCCACTTCGGGTGAGACTCTCTTGCAAATAAATTTCTTGCTGCACAAAGTTCCGCCTTAATTCCATATTACTTTGCGGACAAGCTAAAATACTTGTTATATAAATACTATTTGCTATATCTCCTGGTAACATAATACAATTTTCATATTTGTCAACATAGCTATATTCAATTATTTCACAGCGGGCTAGAATTTTAAAATATGATTTTTGTTTTGACAACATTGGACTGAGACAATTTTATTCTCAGTAAAAAAAAATGAAACAGTTTTATATTAAGTAGAAAACGAAAACTTAAAATTTTCAAAATTTATCTTGGCATTAAATTTTTCAAAAAAAATCTGAGCCTAATACTCCATTTATTTTATTTTATTTTATTTTCAAAGCTTTCAATTACATGAATGTATGTTTTAAATTGTCATCAAATAAATTTCAATGTCAAGTTCGTAAAAATGTTGAACTAATTATTTTTATTTTCTTTCCGGTGTTTATATATTCATGTTTAGTAATAAAATTTTTAAATATAACACTTATAGAAGCTGCTGCGTCAATTAATAATTTTAAAATGGTGCATCTATAGTTGACTTGAATAAAATTAAATTTAAAATTACAGATTTAAAGTTTCCTTTATGCCCTTAAAATTTATCGGCTAATGTTGATTGTATGATGTTACCCTAGCAAGTATTCTTGCTTTACATGAGATATGTACTATTATTTTTATTATTACTTCATCTAAAATTTTTTTTACCACGATTCGACGAATTCCTATATTGCGAAAATCTATTATTAATATTATTATTTCGCGAGTTCCCTGCGGGTAAACTTCTTTAATATTTAAAATTTGGCACGAATTTAAATCAAATTTCCTACTCATGGTTGCTTAACACCTTTCAAAATTTAAATTCTCACAAAATAAAATATAGTTAAAATATGTCCCTATTAAATAAAATTTTTAAACAATTAAATAACTTATCTAAATTTCTTACTAATTTTCACCGAGCTGTGCCTCACTGGTGTGTCCTTCCTAGTACTTGTGTAGTACTGTGGTTGCTTCCACAAATAGCGGGACTCCTGAAGATCCATAATCTAGTCCCCCGTTGCGTACGAGCGGCTTTTGCCTCACCTTCTATTAAGGCCTCACACGTACGTGCTGCTGGGCTGGACTGCTGCTGACTACATCTTCGCCTGGCGCCGTGGTATAGCAGTTTTCACATTTTTCACCATCGGCTGACTAGGTAGGCTGGACCACTGTTTCTGTACTGGGTGAAGATGGCTTTTTCTCTCCATGATTCATTTATACACAATACACTCTGAATTTTTTTTCTTCTTCTTGGGACCTTAGTTCACTTGTAGAAATGCCATGGGACCTTAGTCCACTGGCAGGAATGCCATAGGACCTTAGTCCACTGGCAGGATCGCCATGTAAGGTCACTAGTATGGTGACTGGACTGGCAGGATCGCCATGTAAGGTAGTTACTGAAAATCCATGTACTGTAGTTGGACTGGAGGATCGCCATGTAAGGTAACTACTCGGTTCGATAAGAGAGAGTCATCAAGACGTGTATAAAATGTATATATTTCTATTCTTCTATTCTTATTTTACAAATCAGTCGTAGTTACTTATATACTAAACTTAACCTTAAACTCGTAACCTTACCTCTAAACTTAACCTATGATTATATAAATGTTATTGTTATATTTAATATACAATAATATATTGTTACCTTTAATAGAGGGTTATACCCTCGACTATATCCTCGTTATTGATATCAGGGTTTGGTAACAATAATATTATACATACCATTAAATTGTACAATTAGGTAAAATAAGGTAAAGTCTTATTTTTACCCCACACAACGTTGGGGATCCTTAAGCAGCAAAGTTTGTCGGAAAATTTCCAAGATGAAATGAATTAAATTTACCGACCATAACGTGTAAATGCCACTGAAGTTTCGACCACATGTCAAGAACTACGTGCCAGTCAGGAACAAAGCACTAAAGAAAATAAGCAAAAAATTAGCTGTTATAAACCAAGAATAATATAATTTTATATATTTTTTCTGTCAAGTAAAGACATAGTGTTTCTTTCTGCTAAAATAAATTTTCCTGTGAACATGCAGGTCATTTTGTTGGCCAAAAAAAAAACTGTTTACAAGGAGCTCAACGATATAATGATAAAAATATTATTTCATTTTAACATAACGACCCAACATGCTTCCATTTAAAAAAATCTACTTACAATAAAAAACTAATTTTTAACTGTAAAACGTTATTTAAACGTTGTGTTAGGGTCAAGTAGTGTAAATGTGAGATATATGAACGGTGGGGATTTTAAATGAAACGCTGCTTATAGAGGCTCTGGGAATACCAATTTTTTTTAAATTAAAGGATATATTATACTATTTACTATCTTGCGATTCCTGTCCAGCCGAATACATAGGACAAACGGATAGTTCTTTCAATAAAAGAATAAAGGAGCACCTTAGATCGAAGAGACTGCAACATAACAATAAATCTCCCTCTGGTACCCACCTCAAAACATCCAACCATTCCTTTGAAATAGATGAAAATTTTAAAGTGTTACACCACCTTAACAAGGAAAAAAACTAGACGTATTGGAAAATTTAGAGATTGCTCAATCCCAATCTCGTTCTCCGCAAAATCTCAATGAACAGGGTAGTTTCTCATTTCGTAATTATGTTAGTGCTGTCGAACTTTTTAAAAAATTAAAAACAATATCATTTAAATAGATTTAATATAAATCATTCTTGTTCCTTTTATTATTATTTTCAAGGATATTTGCATCCTTTTTTCATTTCGATGTTCGATAGTTTTTGCTATAAACCATTTTAATAAAATATAAATAATTTGCCGGTTTTACTCTCCTCTGACGACAATCGAGATGTATTTTAATTGTTTTCTGTTGAATAATTTTAAAAATATGTAACTTATATCAGTGTTTTTTTGTAATAATTAATTTTTAACGGACCAAATTGCGCCCAACTTTGTCTTTGTGATTTCGACCTTATTGCCTGTAAGTTTATAGTTTTTTTTTATCGTATTCATATTGTACATCATATACCTTGTTTCTTACAACATATCCTGATGACTAGTTTTTATTTTTAATAAATATAAGAAGGAAGATAGGGCTTTTTTTCCTTATTTCCTAACACCTTATTTAGAGGATACTACTTGCGGCCCCTTTTTGGAAACCTTATCGAAAAAAGAATTTGTCCATATATTTTTTTTACATCTCTCAAACCATGTGTCAGAAATATAATAAAAACGAATTAAAGAAACAATAACTTTAAAACTGTAATGTCACTTATTTAGCATGGCAGTTGCTGAAAATGTGCCTCATGAATCTGTTAGCACAGACCAAACCGATGGTAGAACTCTTCCCTTACTCTTTCCAAAACTTCTGGCGTGATTAAACCATGGTTATCCATACAATTAATAGATCGTTCAAAAGCCCTTTACACCATATTTTTATCAACAAAGTATACATGAATATTAAATTTTTTAGCAGATCTTGATTTAAAGGACTTTAGCCCCCGCCGTAATTTTTTTCGCGACATACCATTAAAAGTTAAAACTTTTTACAATAAAAAAAATACGTATGAATAACTACCTACCGGAAACACAAGAGATAGATAATAAAAGCTCCGAAAAGAACTATTTTCACGAATATATAAATTTTAGAGGCACGAAAAAGTAAAAAAAGTTAAAATGACCAACGAAGACAAACATAGAAAGAAGACAAACCAGCGTATTAATTGGTCGAAGTAAAATGTGACATAAGAAACGTCAAAACAGCGCCACCATCGGGTCTGGAGGGAACGTCTGGACTATAGGCGGGACTTTCAAATATGACCATTTTAAAAATTTTGGCCGCCAAAATTTTAAAATGATATTTACAGCTTAAAAACCCATCAGGATCCTAATATTTAATTTTTACTATACTTGGAAAATTAAATGAGGATTGTGAATAGTTTGTTGGTTGTAAACATCATTTTAAAATTTTATGTGCAAAAATTTGAACAACCTTTCGGCTTTAGGCGAAACTTTCAAATATGGCAATTTTAAAAAATGATGCACACAAAACCTTAAAATGATATTTAAGGCCATCAAATTATTCACAATAATCCTCTTATTTGATTTTTCAAGTAGAGTAAAAATTAAATATTAGGATTTTCTGATTAGATTTTTAAGCTGTGTTATTTAATAAAGTTGTACAATTAGAAATAAAACTTCAGAAATCAGCTTATAATTAATTTTATTGACAACTACGATGAAAATATAGGTAAGATCAGTACCTTGTTTTTTCTTTATATTCCCAAAATGTACTTACTTTCCCAGATTAACCTACATTACCAGCTGTAGTGATTCCCATGGGACATTTATTCATGCAACATGCATAATCATCAAAGATTCACGTACCTATAGGTACTTCTTGAAATAGCTAACCTAAAAGAATATAAAATAAAAAAATTAATGAATTACTTACTAGAACACTCGACAGACTTAAAATTTTCTAATAGTCTAAATTCTAAATAATTGAATAGCAAAAAAAATATTTTGTAGGTATTTGTGTTACCTACAATTAATAAATATACTATAAATGATCTACATTAATAAAAGTTATTAAGTAAAATTCAACACAAGCTCCTTAAAGTAAAAATATGTTTGGAACATAATTTTTTTTGCAACAAGTAGGTAAACTAATGTAATAAATAACTAAAGATTTACTTACCTGCAACAAAAAGAAAACGGTCCTTTTGGTAAAAAGATTAGAAAATTAAAAATAAAATAAAAATATCAAAAAAGCCTGGTCCGATTTACAGCTATGAAGAAAGAAAAAGGGGCAATTCCATTTGTGCCATTGACATTACAAATGTCAATGATTTGTGCTGGTGGTCAAGCTCAAAACAGGAAAGTTAGGTTGTAAAATAATTTAACAGCTCTTGCTATTCATGTCAAGTACCTATCTCTGTCTGCATCAAGTTATCTCCATTCGATGTAAAAAGAGACAAATATAGTCAGACCAAGTTCGTCTGCCGTAGCTCTCTTTGTAGAAATAACTACGTAGGTGTAATATTAACACATAACTAATGGGGATAAACGTAGGTCCTAACTTGAAAAAGTCTGGAGGTCTGACGTCACTCTAGCTGCGATCCCGCCCATAAGAAGTTTCACCGGGCTGAAAATGACCATAAAAAAAAACGATGACGTCGGAAGTCAATGTACAAACTTCAAAAAATAATGACGTTTAATTGATAACGAAGTATTGCGCCATAGAATAGTGCCCGGAAGAGTACTGAATGTTTTTAAAAATTTTCCTACGACCACCAATGAAAATGAGAAAAAATAGCACGGTTAATTTGGCTAGAAAGCGCCGTATATCACACGCGTGTTGAAAAAAAAATATTTTAACACTAGTGTTAAAATACAAGGCACACTATTTAATTTAAACATATGGTGAAAATTTGACAGAAAACCTCTATTTATTAAAAAGAACAAATTTTAGATATCAGTAATTCTAAAGTTTTTAACTTATTTATCATGTATTTGTCGAGTGATTCAAAATAATGAGTGTGAAAATAAGCCATCTGAAATTATAAAAAATGTTAATAATATACTGGAAAATATATTACCTGAAAAAAACACATCGTGCTAAAGAAAATGTCATGTATTAAACAACAAATGTTATCGGTAGCTATAGCGTAGAGAATAGAGCTATAGCCTACAGATCGCAAGGTCACAGGTTCAAATTCCATCAGGAGTATTTAACTTTTTTTTATAACAACATTAAATAATTTTTAGAATTATTTTGAATTAAAATCTTCGTTGTTGGGTTGATTTTTTTAAATTTATGTTTAATGCATCTTTCCCGATCTTTTCTTAATTAAATTTAAAATGTTTCATTCTGGTTAATCTAGAAGTCAATTAAGGATTAGTTCTTCCTATGATATATTAAATATGAAAAAATGAAAAAGTTAAACTACAAATAAAGGAAAAGCCTATTGACAAATTATGAAACCAGATATTAAGTGAAACACAATCCTAAGTATGCTAATTTCAACACTAGTGTTGAAATATTTCTCTCACAAATCAAGGGCTTTTTTAATAATCCTTTGTGGTCGTAGGAAAAATAGTGTACATTTTTCGCGTGAAAGTGATTATTCTAAAACTCGGAAAATTTCCGCACTCGGCTGACGCCTCGTGCTAAATATCTCCTCGTTTGAGAAGTATCACTTGTTATGTAATATAATAAGTCCCATGCATTACAAACGACCTGTCTTTATTGTTTGGGGTGCTTTAAATTGTTAAAATTTTCATTTTCGCTGCTTCACTTTAAATTCGTAATTTTATCCAAACATGCAACTCTTTTATTTTTTGTAACACATTTAACGGCGTTAAAACTGTTTTCAGTCCTAATAAATCTTATTTAAAGCTTTTTGCAGGCGATAAAAACGTCTTTGTGTATAAAATCTGAAAAACGTTTAAGCACTAAATTATTTTTACCACGGAAACGTGACCTGCACCAGTTCCCGTATTGAATTCGGCCTCCCGGTCTTTTAAAGCGATGAAAATCATCTAAAAAGGGCAAAAATAAATTATTTATCCAAACACGAAGCCAATTTATATTCAGAATGAAGAGCGGCTATTCAATTCGCTTCAAAAGTTTATTACATAAATGTTTGTATGTAAAATGTTGCAAATTTGCAGTTTGCCTGTATATTTAAATTCTTGCTGAATATTTTAGACATAATCAGTAGTATAAACCAAAGAAAAGGGAACATACACTATAGGAATATGTATATAAGAAATGGGGGGCATTATTAGTGTGTAATAATGGGCCATTTTAATAACACAGGCCTGCATGAAATTTGTGATGACGTGATTTTTTTTGTTAACCTCAGTTTTTATATAGAAATAACGAACTAAAATACCATTGGGCTCCATCACCCACAGAATTTTTTTTCCCCAAAAAAAAATATTTAAAAAATCTTATAATAGGCCTAATACATTTTAAAATAAATTTAGTGCTTCAAATTCCTTAAAGCCAGGAGCCTTAAAACTGTTTTTTTACATAATGGCAATGTTTTTGCTTCTGTTCCTGTCGGCCATTCAGTTCATTTAAAGGAAAACTATGAAAATTTAGAGGAATTACTTTTAAGAATACAATACAATACAAAGATCACAACTGGGAATTGTGTGGAGATCTAAAAATTTTAGGCCTTCTCTTGGGTCAGCAGTCTGGATTTACTAAATTTCCATGTTCCCTGCGCGAGTGGGATAGCAGGAACCGAGAGTAGCATTGAATAAAAAGAGATTGGCCACAAAGAGAGACTTTAACACCTGGAACCAAAAATTTAATTCGCGAAAGTCATATTAACCCCAAAAAAGTTTTACTTTCATCAATTCACATAAAACTTGGACCTATGATACAATTTGTTAAGGCATTAAACAAAGAAGGAAATTGTTTTAAATATTTGTGTAACACATTTACGGCTCTGTCAGAAGCAAAATTAAAGAAGGGAATCTTTGTAGGGCCACAGATTAGGAGCTTGATGAAAGATTTTGCTTTTAACGAAGTTGTAAATAAATTTCTAGGGAATTATAAAGACACAAAATATGTTGAGATCGTTGAAAATATGCTGGAAAAATTCTTCAAGATATTAAAGAGATGGAAAAAAGATACCAGGGGCGCTGGGACACAAAAATGATGTCCGATTACTGTTGGACATTGAGGAGAGATCTTCTTTTAGCTGAATACGACAGAAAAACAACATAAACACGCTGTTCTGAAAAAAAGAAAACTGTTTTTTTAAGAAGCGTAAAGAATAAACAACCATTCCAAATAGTTTTAATGTCTATATCTTGTATGTTTTTGTATATTTCTCTTTAATGTGTTATAAAACTAGCTTGTAAATGAAATAAATCGTGTTTTTCTTAATTTTGCTGGTTTGATAAATAACCTTACGTGATACAAAAAAACTAAAAGCGATTTAAAATCAGTGATACCCAATTACCAGAAAACAGTTAAAATTTTTAAATCAACTTTCAAAGTATTAAAAAATGCAGGCCTGTGTAATCATCAAATTTGAATTGAAAACTGGACATGAGCTTCACTCGTTATAGATTGGAATATCAAAAAGCTGCAGCTTATTATTCTTGTCTTGTCAGCGGTTTTATTTATATTTAAATCATTAAGCAATTTTGATTTATTCTAGATTACCCACTTCTAAAATTTTCAGCCACTGGTGGGAATTAATATGATGATTTCTTTATTATTCTGGAATAAGTCCTCTTTGAATAATTTTATTGTTAATGGATTATTTTTCAGACTCGCATCGTTTTTTGGTATTATAGAACATTGGCAACATTGTCAAATTGCTGTATTTCATGCCGTATTTGATAACGTCCGGTGTCTTTCGTCCAATAGTTTTTTTATTTATTTATTTTCTTAGTAATGGCTTTAAAATATTAAAAAGTAAAAACAAAAATTTGTATTTTGTTAAAATATTAAAAAGTAAAAACAAAAATTTGTATTTTGTTCCTTTATACACTCGCGTCTATATCCCAACCTAATGATGGCACGCATGTCAGGCGGATAGTGTGATGGCGGAACATTTAAAATATAGGTAGAAATGGATTTAATTATTTTTTTACGTCACGATGTTGAGTCATACTAAGTCGAGGTATTAAGTTTTCTTACAAGAACGGTTTGCCAGTTTATTAATTTGTGGCCTTGTGGGGCATAATTAGAATGGAGGGGCAGGTTATTAATCAGTAAGTTTTGTTATGGCTGCGGCTGTCACAAAATAATAAATATTTTGTGGCGGCTGTCGTCAAGCACCTGTAAAGTAAAAACCTAATCGTCATAATATATGTGCACAGACTGTGGGATGAAATACAGTACAAAACAAATATTAATGTTCACCTGAAAAGAAAACACAAAGTCTTCAAACGATCACCTTTAAAGACCATTACATGCCTTGCATTTCTGGTATTAATGCACTTAAAACAACAAAAAGCCCTATGATTTCTTTTAACAATGACCCTCATAACAAAAAGTCGGAATTACAAAATCGTAGACTGTCATCATCGATAACCACATCTTCGAATTTCTTGAAACGTAAAAGAAAAAAAGAGAATAAAGTGTTTGATTTAAAAATATAAATAGAATACCGTAATATTAAAAATGTAATTAATTAATCGCTATATCAATCACATTTACATGTAATAATTGAACTCATTTCTACCTATGTAAATTTCAAATATCCCGCCATCATGCTATCCGCCTGACATGCGCAGTGTGCCTGCATTATGTTGGGATATAGACGCGAGTTGTTATACCCTTCAACCTCAGACCAATTGCCATAGACAAAACTATTTACGTTTCCCCTTAAGGACGTCCGATGTTGACAAGATAAGAAATTTACGAACTGTAGTATTTCAATAGCCGATAATGTATAAGAGCTGCAGCACCTGTTCTGATCACATGAAAATATTTATATATTTCTATTTCTTGTGACTTAACTATCCTATATTTGCAAAACCAAAATTTTTTTTTTTAATAAAGTGTAATTTGTATTCATGTAGTTTATCTTGTCCGCACTAAGTCGCGGGCGGCCATCCAACGAATTTGATTACGTATGCTGTTCGTTGCAGGACTGGCAGTATACGTCACAAAACAAGTGTTCAGCCTTGAGCCAAACAAAGGGAAATGAGAATTGTTTCTGGGCCGGGATATCTTCTATAGTTTTTAGAGCATGTTGACGTATACATGCGGAGCTGCACAATATTTAGTCTACCCGTGGTAGCGTGGTATTATACAGCGTTTGCCGGTCTGTATTTTCTGGTTTGTTTTACCTTTGAAAATTTAATTTCGAAATATAAGGACTTTTCAAGATTAAACATTGAAGAAAAACTGGAAATTAAACGAAACGGACGTTAAATATTAAAGTGTCTTCCACAAGCAGGGGAAAAGTTATACCAGAAAATTTAATAAAAAGATATATGAAAAATACGGGTGGATCTGTGGCTGTGAGATAAAAAATAACCTATTTTGTTTTGTGTGTGTACTTTTTGGTGGTGTTGATTATTTAGTAATTTAGTGCATCTCGCTGAAAAGTCCAAACTGTATGGGTGAATACATTTTAAATTTATTTTATTAGGTAGAAGATAACACAATATATAAAAGCGCCGTTTTTGTTTTTAAACTTTTACAGCCGTATTTACTAAATGGTTCTAAATTTAAAACCGTCCTAAACTGATAGTTCTGGGTTTAAAATGACAAATGTCAGAATAAGTTAAGTAAGTTTTGTATGTAAATATTTTTTGGTTTTTCTCAAATTTATAACGAGAAACGTATTTTAGTACGTCCTGTGTTCTTCAAAATAACTAAAACTGTATTTGCAACAACATCCCGATCAAATTATTTATCGGTTAGACAATTTAATTACAAAAAAAATTAAATTAACACAAAAGCTTCATATGGCATATAAAATAATATCACGATGAAAACACAAGTATGAGACTATAGATGTAAATATTTCGATGATCTAAATTTAAAACCCTTTTAGTGAATATGGGTGATACCTACGCTCTGCAGCACTGTCTCTTTAACAGGTCAGGAAACGCAACTGTAGTAATTATAAGACTGTGATACCAACACAGCGTTATCGACCTGCACTAAACATATAAGCAGTAGATAAACGAGAACGGATTTGAAGTGTGTAAGAAATTAAGCCATTTGAGCTCGAAAATAAAATTTCACAGGTTAGAACAAAATTTGCCATGTTTGTAATCTGACGAACTGTGGCCGAATCATTTTACAAGTAGTATCCCTTCCATTACATACACACATACCACGCTTTCCCATTGATCCCCGTTATTAAGGGGAGGAGACTCGTTCGCAATCATACAGAAATCCCAAAATTCTTCTCGCCATCCCACAATCATGTCCGCAATCCCTCGAATTTGCATGCACTCTAAAAATGACTTGGTATTTGGTACTAATTTTTATTTGTTCTCGTGTTTACGTTACCAAAAATAACTATTTTTAGTTAGAAAAACAAAAAAGATTTTTTTCTTGGTTATATTTACCAAAAAATGATGCCATCAGAACAAAGAAAATATCTTGTTTTCATATTAGTTGGCAGAAATAAAATATTTTGTTTAGCTGAATTTTACTCTGTATATATCTTATTTAAATGTTACATGAAGGTTCCTACAAACTTGTATTTATCAATTATGCTTGTTGTAATAACACATTATGAATTTGTAGTCCCTATCATTTTGTTAATTTTGATTAAGATACATTCTTAGTTACCAGAACTAACTTTTCTTTTCAAGTAATATTATTCTTCTCTTCATACTTGAAGCCCTTGCCCGGTGGGTGACATGTGACATCATTCTAGCCAGGACTGTCAGGAGGTTATGTTTATGTTAGGGTGCTTTTGCGGTTCCGTGTCCATTTTTTCGTGTTTTTGAGCCAATAATTGGCCATTTTCAAGGCCGTGCCCGTGTAGAAAATGGATGTGACAATATTTGGTGTAATTTATTTGTGTTTATTGTCTTTCTTGTGTACGTTCTTATTGGCAGAAGGAAGTTAAGTCATAAGTAAGTAAACATTTTATTCTTTATCATTGCAATTATTCATTCGAAAGTTTAAATGAGATTTTTATGAAGCATGGCAAGGTGACCCGATGAGAAATAACTTTAAAATATTTTTTCTGTTTTGTTTTTGTTCTATATTCCATTTCTATAAAAGAACGTCATATTGATAACTTTTTAGTCTGACCAAGTACAACAAATTTCATTTATGTATATTTTAAATAGAAAGTCCAGGGGTAATTTTTTGTTTTTTAATAATTGCAGTTGCAGATAAGAAAATTTAAATAAGGACAATTCAGTTCTATAAGAAATTGAACAACCCAAAAGGTTGAGTAAAATAAGTTAAAAATCTAGAGTTTCTGTTTTGTATTGCATAAGTATGTATTATAAAGAACATGAGGGAACAAGGACATTGGAAATAATGTTTTTAAAGAAACCATAATATCCCTGATACTTTATTCCAATTAGTTTACGCATACCTAATAGAGTAGTAATACCAAGGCATTTTTTTATTTAAATGGGGACCTATTATAGGAAGGAATATTTTTCGTTACTAAGTATAAATTACATGACATTTTTTTTAGAAATGAAACAGACTTTTTTTGTTATTTCTATCAAATCAACTTGCTAATGTGCAACTGCAATGACAAAAGTATAAAATTTTTACTTATTTATGATTCAACTTCTTTCTTACAATTAGAAAGTACAGAAAAAAGATAATAAACACAATGTTGTGACTACAGACGTAATTACTCTATGAAAATTTCAAGTTTGGCCCAAATAAATGATTGTTTTGGCAATGTTTGTAGATTGCATCATTAACAAAAACAATATTGCCTTGAAAAAAAATTTTCAATTTTCCATATTTACACATTAGTTGTGGCAACTAATTTTAAAAGCGGGAGTACCATATAAATTTAGTTATCCGTGTATAAAATTTCGTTGTGACAACTAAAATGTGTAGATTGGGTTGGTTAATGTTATTAATTAGTTCAATAACGACAATTTTTTTTTGGTTGTACAAACTAATTTTTGGGTTGAGTCCGATTTCACGAAAATAAATAGTTGTCAGAACCAAATTTTAGTAATCCATACCATGTTATTTTTAAAAGTGTAATCCCCTTTTTCAGTTGGCAGGATAAGTATTTCTTTGTCTTTGCGTTCATCGAGAAGGCCATTATTTATACTAACATAAATTACTGCATAATTCGAAAATACAGGGTAAATCTGAAACACAGTTTAAACTAAAGTAAATTGTATATTCCAATTTGAACATGAACTTAGGTAACCGAGAAGGCAAAAATATACATATTATGTATTTCTCATTCGACTTTTCCAAAGCATTTGATAGGGTACCAAAACGAAGATTGCTGTATAAACTAAACAGCTATGGTGTTCGAGGTTTTAAAAAATCGTGAGTTTTCCGTTAGGATAGATAACAGTATGTCTACGCTGAATCCAGTTTTGAGTGGCGTGCCGCAGGGATCGGTATTGAGTCCGTTATTGTTTTTGGTGTATTCATCTGACCTTACCAGCGCACTTCAGAGCAGCACAGTATTAAACTATGCATATAATACTAAATTATATTGTAATCCGCTAAAGCAAACTTTTCAAAGTGACTTAAATTTAATAGCCACTTGGTGTTGGCTCCTGACTCTAAATGAAGCAAAGTATGCGGTTATTCATCTTGGTCGCACAAATCCTAAGATGCAGTACCATCTTAACAACGTTGTGCTTATGAAGGTCAATCAACAAAAGGACATCGGGATAGTGATCAGCAGTGACTGATCGTGGGATAAACACATTGATAACGCATGTAAAAAGCTAAACAGTCTTTGTTTCTAATAAAAAAAATATTTTCGCGTCCTGATATCCTCTTGAGTTCTTTAATTTATAAAACTTATGTGCGTCCTATTCTTAAATTCGGGTTTGGTGTCTGATGGCCTGTGTTAAAACAACAAAAAGACCAAATCAAGAATGTGCAGCGATTTGCCACTAGGATGCAGTATACTGGACTTGGACTCCTCATATCGAGCCTCTGCGAAGCAAATTGTCATCTGCAATTTTTATAATAAGAAAATTAAGGGCACTTCTAGATCACCAGTCAGTGATAAATATCCATTATTCACTTTTTCACGCCCACCTTTCTTATGGAGTCATTTTGTGGGGAAACTCATCCAATTCCTTACGTATTTTTAGATTACAGAAAAAATCTGTGAGAGTTATTGTGGGTGTTGCTGGACCACTGCAGGCCACATTTTATTAATTTGAGAATTTTGACGCTTCCATCATTATTTATTTTGCACCAATTAATTGAAATTCATAAAAATAATTTTCAGCTTAATTCAGATATTCACCACTATGGTACCAGGTCGGCTCATTTCATTAGACCAAACAGGTATAGACTTACTAAATCTGTAAATAACTCGCTCAAAATAGAGCTTTACAATGTGCTTCCTGCAACGGTTAAAAACTACAGTGAAAAAAAATTTAAAATTGTAGTTAAGAAATGTCTTGAATCACATGCTTTTTACTCAGTAAAAGAATACCTTGATGTTGTTAATTCAAGAACTACAACTTTTGATTTTTAACTTGTGTTTGTTAATAATGTATAATTACAAAGGTTGTTTATTTTTTCTTATACTAGAATATGTGTTTAAATATACACTTTTATGTAGTTAGAAGCATCCCTTAATGGTGCTTAATATTTTATGTGACTTGCTACAATTTGTAATTTACAAAAATGTGGTCAAATAAAAATATGTCTATGTCTATATGACTATGGTACTGTAAGACCAACTTTTGAAAACAGACTGATAATTTATGGACTCATTTCTGAAGACAGATTGGTGCAGGGAGATCTTATTCTTACGTATAGGATACATCACAAACTATTCCCTGTTGATTTAAGTTCCCTTTTCACCCTCAATACAGAAAATCGCTTGCGAGGTCATCGATTAAAGCTTCGACGTGAACATTTTTACACACAGGTCCGGGAGTTCTTCCTTTCTAACAGAGTTTTTAATCTCTGGAATATCTTGCCTGATGAGGTTATTGGTGCGGAATCGTTGAACATTTTTAAAAACAGAATTGACATGACTCTTTTTGCAGACTATTATTTTACATTTATTTTGACTCACTTGTTAACCTAGTAAAAATTTACTATTAACATTAAGCGATTAGATACACTCAAGAATATTAGTTTAAGTATAATAGAGTATATAGGTTATCAACCTCAACTCTTCTTTATAATAATAATGATTTACATAATATTCCAAGCTTATCGCAGTCGAGAAACTTACCTCACATCAGGATGAGCATCCAACATGGCGCGCATCAAAGTAGTACCAGATCTGGGCACCCCACCAATAAATATTAACGGCATCTGACGGTTATATTCGTAAACCTTGCTGTCCGAGCCGACAACGAATTTTTGCTCTGACGTGATCATTCGTCCACCGGGCTTGTCATGATCACTCAAAAACACTTGGACCATAAAGTATAGAATGATCACACAACCAAACAGGCCCAGAGCCTTCCGAAAGCCTCCTCGTAATGGCCTCGGAAGTTGCATCTTTCTTTTAGGGTCACGCCATTTCAAAATCCTTTCTATGATCACTTGGATTACGAGAAGTAATCTGAAAAAGATAATAATAGTCAGTCATCGATAAACAGAAACAGCACAATAGGCATAAATCAGGCACATAATAAAGGTAACAAGCAATAAAGAACCAACAAAAATAGCGCGGCAGCGAAAAGTTTTAAGGAAATAGATTAAGAAGGTTTTGGGCACCTTTGGGTGAAATCCTCATTGGGTTGTAAGGCGAGTACTACTAGATATGAAATAAAAATGTATCAGCAACGTACCAAATAATCATCACAAAAAGGTTTTTTCTTTAATAATAATAGAGTTTAGTGTCTGTATAAGTAAAATAGAATAGTATATTGTTTTATTAGGAGTAAAAGCGATACTTTTCTGACGAGTCTGTAGGTTTTCCGGACGAACAAAGTGAGTCAGGCAATTACGGACGAGTCATAAGAAGTTGCTTTTACTCCGAATAAAACATACTTTTTTTTCTTCAGACGTTGTTTAAATATGAAAATACAAAATGTTTTAATTGTTTTATTTAAAAATTTTAAGTTTTGAGAAGGGGCTAGCGTTACTATGGATTTATTATTATATTGTTTGATAGCGACGTGCCATTCGATTTGACAAGTGTCAGCATTCATTATTGCGTAACTTTATTTAATTTTTATCCTTTTAAAAATAGAATTTTTTAAAACTACATTTACTTCAAATTAAAATGTCAGACTCAGAATTTACCTGTACGCCCCCGGAGGTTGCCAAAATTGCAGCAAATGTTGCAAATAATTTGCTGCCAACAAAATCCAGTGGTGTTTACGAAGCTGCGTTTAAAAGATTCCAGGCATGGTGCAATGAGAAAAACACCAAAAATAATTCTGAAAATGTACTCTTAGCGAGCAATCAAAAAATGAAAGGTTCAACAATGTGGTCACATTATTCTATGTTAAGATCAATGCTAAATATTAGACAAGGAATAGACCTAAGCAAGTATTTGAAGCTACGAGCTTTTTTAAAGAAGCAAAACGAAGGCTACATTCCCAAAAAAGCTAAAGTATTCACCAGGGAACAGTTTGAAAAATCAGCCAAATCAGCAATATTTGGGAATTAAGGTAAATTTAGGTATTACCTCAAAGTATACAAATTTTTTATAAAGGTAATATATATAATTTTTAGATTGTTTTGGTTATTGGAATATCGGGTGCATGCCGATGTGAAGAAATGGTGAAAATGGTCGTTGATGACATACAAGACTTAGGATCTGCGATTCACATAAGAATTCCTAATAATAAAACTAGGAAACCGCGGTCGTTTACTATTGTTGGGGAGCAATATTTAAGCATTTATAAAAACTATGCATCATTACGCCCGGAAGGTATGCGCGAGAAGAGATTTTTTTTTAAATTTGTAAATGGTCGGTGTTGTCGCATGGTAATGGGAATTCATAAAATAAGTGCTGTTCCTAAGGAAGCAGCAGTGTTTTTAAAACTACCAGGTGCAATAGAGTACACCGGCCATTGTCTAAGGAGAACTTCAGCTACACTGCTTGTAGATGCAGGGGCAGACATTACGTGTTTAAAGCGCCACGGGGGGTGGAAATCGAGTACTGTAGCTGAAGGGTACATCGACGAATCGATGACCAATAAGAAAGATATTGCAAAAAAAATTTTACAACCAAATAATAATAAATCAATTACTAATAATTCAAATACTGCAATAAATTCAACAGAAAGTGGTTTCACTGAGAGTTCAACACTAGAAAATACCGAAACAACCAACCAACAGGCAATCGTAACAAGCAGTCTTAATTTTTCTGGGGCTACAATTAATAATTGTACTTTTAATGTTTTATTTAAATAGTTATATAGGGCCAATATGGGTAAACGCACCTCCTTAAACAAATTTAACTTTATTATTATTTATTATTATAGGGATTAACATAGTTTTTGAATGCTAGTGCTATTACCCTAAAAGTACATTTACCCTAAAAGTACATTTACCCTAAGTCACATTGCTGTACTTTATTTTTATTAAAATAAATAAAGTATGTTTATAACTTTCTGGTATTATTTAATATATATTTAGTCATGAGAACACAGTCATACTTTTACTTCCGCTGCTATTGTAAAGTATTTACTTTTTCTTCCGTTGCCAAAAGCAACCGCCTTCTGACGAAAAAGTAGAACTTTAACGTCAAAAAATTAGTAGAAAAACGTCAAGTTTATTGACGTTTGAAGAAAAAGAAAGTTTTAGCGGCAGGCGGACAAAGTAGTGCATCTATCTTTTGCAATAAAGTACACAGGGACGCCAAAGGTAATGAGTCTCCTGGGGCACAGGTAGACAATGACAGGCTGTTTCTTCCTTGTCAGGACTCATCAGGAAGCCATAACCTGTAAGCAATTTCCAATACAGCGAATATATGTTTTCAAGATACTTTTAAGAATAAATATATGATGAAAATCTAGTATCGCCATCTATACAAACTCAATGCAAAAGGTAGATATCGGACGTGAAAACATGAAACTAACAATAAACCAAGTACGGTAGGCCAACACATCCAGTCTGGGAAACGTTTTTGCGCATCCCTACACTTTTTCTACGGGTTTGTAGATTTAAATATAGATCGCGCTGCAGTAGCCCACTGGGATGCCGTGTGAAAAAATATTATCTATATTTGAATCTACCAACCCATAGAAAAATTGTAGGGATGCTCAAAAACGTTTCATATACTGGATGTGTTGGCCTACTGTACTTGGTTTATTGTTAGTTTCATGTTTTCACGTCTGATGGTTAGGTTTTCATCATATATTTATTCTTAAAAATATCTTGAAAGCATATTTTCGCTGTATTGGGAATTGCTTACAGGTTATGACTTTCTGATGAGTCCTAAAAAGGACGAAACAGCCTGTCATTGTCTACCTATGCTCAAGGGAACCCATTACGTTTGGCGTCCCTGTATACTTTAATGCCAAATACAGATGTACTACATTGTCCGCCTATCGCTAAAACTTTGTTTCCGTTTTTTGAAATGCTTTAAATTAAATAAATAATACGTGCCGCAGTGTTAGCTAAGTGAATGAGTTACCTGAATTCCACCTTGGTGGTCCGAGTTCAATCCTTGACCAGAGCATACGCTTAATAAAAAATGGATTACCGATATTTTAGTATGTTTATATTGCAGGAAAGAGTGAAAAATGTACCATCTTCAATCCACCTCATCCACTCCGGTAACCAGGCCGGATGAGGTAGGATATCCTATGGTATTGGGGAATGCGGGAGAGTGTACAGTAGTGTACACACTCTCCAGTCGGTAGGTCACTGCAATTTAATTTGTAATAGTCCATACATAATAGAGGAATAATGCAAATTTCCTTTCCAAAAAAAATATTACATATTAATTTATATACATATATATATATTTTTTTTACACACGATTTTTTCCTCTTCGTTCGCTGCCAGGGCCTTACCAGAGGGGACCGACAGCTTAACGTAATTTTTTTTATATTTTCTTCAATTTAAAAATTTTGCATAGCTCTGCAGAAATAAAGAACACCTATAATAAAATGATACAACGCGTTCCTTCTAATTTTTTTAAAATTAAGTTAACAGAAAAACAAAGTTCTACAAATCATTTTATTCTAATAAAGTAAGTCCACAACTCTTTATACACTAGTATACTAAACAGAACAAAATTATGGTTTTTCAAACTCATCCTATAAATATAGATTTAGAATACCCCAGAATAAAGAAACACAACCAGAAAGCACAGCAGAAACTTGATACAAAAAAACTAAATAGAATATTCAGAGGAATTTAGATAAAAACTGAAAATGCACTAAAAATATGTTCATTCATCAATGAGTTCATTTCACCTTACGTGTCTCTAAATATCTTGTAGTCTATACCATATGACAGTGGTGAGTGACATTTCTATTCGTGACCATAAAAATGACCAACTGTTTCTGGGGATACTTACTCACCAACAACGTCACAGATCCTGAATATCATATCTTGTACTGCGTTCTGCAATTCGATCTTATTACTCGATCCGCTTTATCGTGGGGTTCTTTTATGTTCAATTGTGACAGCGAAATAAATCTAAACGAAAATATAGTTAAATTACAATAAATATATTTGGTTATTTTTGGACACCAAATATCGCCGCGAATTTAATTTCGAATTGTGATTTAAATTTGTTAAGAAAATACGTTTTAACCTGCCATTTGTAAATTCCTCTTAAAATCGCTGTGAAATTAGTGTAAAATGCACATAAAAAGTTACAGTAAATTGTATTAAATTTGTTGAAGTAATTATTATTTAAATTTATTCAGGGTGATCCCTAAGTTGATACTTCTTTTTTAGTTGTGTATAGAAGAAATTAAAATAAACAACATTTTCAAATACCTTTTTTCAAAAAACTTTGAAATAGAAGAGATACAGTAGTAAAAAATCTAAGTGCGGGCCTGGTCATCAAAACGTAGCCTGCTATACATTTGTTGTTTGTCCCGTTAGTCATGCAATTTACGGGTCGGTGGTCAGTTATTTATTTAGCAATCTACTGCGGTGTGTTTTTCTGAAGCTAGTTAATTCTAAATTGGTGGCATGTAAAAATGGTAAAATTTGAAAACAATGAACTAGTAGATATGGTGCTAATTTACGGTAAGTGTCGTCAAAGTGCGGCTGCTGCTTCGAGATTATACGCTGAACGCTTTCCCTTGCGGGCTCATCCCACACCCAGAAGTTTTCTTAATGTTATTCAACGGGCAAGTTAGGCAGGACCGTATTTGATCCATAGTGTAATAAATGAATGTAAGTATTTTTGCTTTTTGAAAAAAGGTAGGTATTTGAAAATGTTGTTTATTTTAATGCCCTCTATACACAGCTAAAATAGAAGTATCAACTAAGGAATCACCCTGTATATCTGCCGGTAAAGAATATGTAAAATTACTACAAATATTCTAGTATCAATAAGCTAAAGTTCATTAATAATTATCGTTTTAACTTTAATTCTAATTTCCGACACGGTAATGTAAATGTTTTCTAATTTGTCCATAAATATAACATAATTTTTACATTAGATTATTGTTATTTTAAGGTAAAAAAGGCAGTGACGTCACCTTTTTTTATTCTTTGATCGAATTTAAATACAAATAAAATATATTTTTAAAATTTATATTTTCAGAAATAAATCAATCATGTATAGAAACATAAACATTTATTTTATAAAAAAAAACGTCGGCCTAGACATTATGATGGGTAACATAAAGATTTTAAACAATAATAAACAACCATTATTTACCCTATATAAGGTGTACTTTTACAAAGAACTTGTGTACTATTACTATATAAAATTACATGAAATCTACGGGAATTTCTTACACAACTAATAGTGTAATATTTTTACAATATACCGGGTCCGCCAACATGGCGGGGATGGAAGATTAAATCATTATCGAGGAGCTTATCAAAAATACTAAACCAGCATAAGGTATCGACTTAAAAGCGGCATATTTTAAAAATATTTTACATTAAACAGGTTGGCTCAAAAAAGTGCGGGGCACTAAACTTGCATTTTTTTAAATGGAACACCCTATATATTATATTATTTTCTAATTCCCTATACAATTCCACGTATATTTTGTATAAAATGTCATATGTCTAAATTCAATTGTTTTTGAGTAATTGACGTTTAAAATATGGCATTTTTTGACTTTGACAGGCTGTAACATTGGAACGGTTCATCTTAGAGAAAAATGGTTTTCACCTCCCTATCTTAGTTTTTTATTCTCTATCCAAGGAAACCAACCTCCGATTTACTATGTTAAACCGTTAAAACCGTATAGGGAATTAGAAAATAATATAATATATAGGGTGTTCCATTTAAAAAAATGCAAGTTTAGTCCGCCACACTTGAGCCACCCTGTATAATGTAAAATATTTTTAAAATATGCCGCTTTTAAGTCGATACCTTATGCTGGTTTAGTATTTTTAATAAGCTCCTCGATAATGATTTAATCTTCCATCCCCGCCACGTTGGCGGACCCGGTATACTGTGGTAATAAATTGCCAAAAATAAATAGTGTAATTATTTTTAAGAATGTACTTAAATATTTTTATAGTTAGCATTATACTTTAAATTATTCTAATGACTTAATTACAAAAGTCTGAGTAAAAAGATAATCTATATATTTAAAACGCAAAGCTAATAAGTTATCATCCTCATTTTGGAACATCTACAAAACGTAGCTGGATGATTCTATCTTAAAAGAAAATAATCAGTAAGTATTTCTGTCTAAAAAAGCCATAAAGTAAAATCAACTAAGCGAATTAATGTAATATTTGCGGAAGCCGATAAGCTTCGCGACAGGTAGAGTTTGACATGGTTCTAATGTGTTTTTAGAATATCAGATATTCGATATTTCGATCTAATTTTAACGGGTTAAAACGTTTTCTATTAAGAGCCTTCCATACCAGCGTCAAACGCGACATCGTTTCCTGGCTTGTCCAATTGAAAATTTAATACAAAAACTTTACTAAAGGGTTTACAAGAACTTCTAGTTTGGCGGATAATACCTTTTTTTTTCAGGTACACTCCATTTACACTGACTTCTCCAAGGCGTTTGACAGGGTCAACCATGAAGTTCTTTTGTCTAAGCTGGAGGGTCTGGGAGTTGGCGGTCCGTTACTGTCCTGGATACGAAGTTACTTAACTGGGCGATCTCAGATAGTTCGATTCAATAATTTTCAATCCAAGAGTATAGAAGTCCCATCCGGAGTTCCCCAAGGGTCTCACTTGGGTCCCCTTTTCTTTAATTTGTTTATCAACGACCTTGGATCTCATTTTGATTAGTCTGTTCCTCCTTTTTGCCGACGATTTAAAATTGTTCATGAAAATTTCATCACCAGAAGATTGCTTAAAGCTTCAGTCCGACCTAAACAAGTTAGTTGCGTGGTGCAAGACCAATGGTATGGAGCTAAATGCTTCAAAGTGTTACTCCATCATTTTTCTCAAAGCTAGGTCAGGGGTTGAGCCACCTTATTTAATAGAAAATAATGTACTTACTAGAGTTTCCGAAATTAAGGATCTGGGTTTGACTATGGACTCAAGGCTCACTTTTATACCTCACATCCAGAACACCCTTACTAAATCCCTTCAACTTCTCGAATTCATAAAGCGCATTACCAGCGAATTTACTAACACATGCAATTAGGCAACTATATTGCTCATTAATAAGAACCCATCTCGAATACTCCTCCTGTGTCTGGAATCCTTGCTACAATGTACATATCCAGAATATAGAGAGGGTTCAACATAAATTTCTAAAATACATGGCCTTCAAACTTAATACCCCAGAACTAACATATTATCAGCTGGAATCTAACATCCAGATAAATACGCTTGAACAACGCAGGAATCTAAAAGACCTTAAAATGCTCTACAACTTAATACATAATAAATATAACTGTCCTCTCTTGCTTAATAAAATAGGGTTGCATGTGTCTTCAAGGGAAACACGTCTGAGGAATACCTTTTTAATACCTCCTCACAGAACTAATTACGGCCAAAATGCTTTTATATCAAGGTCAGCCAGACTAGCCAATAAGCATCCCACACTCTCTCACCATTTCTTTGCAAATAGATCGGACTTCATTAAACAACTACATACTATGATTTGAGGTCTCTAATTTCGTCACAAACCTCATCATTTATGTTTTTCATTTTATTTGAGCTATTGGATTGTTTGAGTTTTTTTTTTCTTATTATTATTTTTATTGTTTACCTAAACATTTAATTATTTTGTATATGTTACTCTGCGATAGATTTAATTACCACTTTATTTGTGAAATTGGGCAATGCCCGTTAATAAATAAATAAATAAATAAATAAATAAAAAAAAATTGAAAATGTATTTTAAAGTTTGAATTATATCATCCGCCATGCAGAACATAAAAATAGAAGTATTGGGGTTATTCATGTTAATTTTTTATTTTCCATTAAAATTACAGACGATGCCCCGATATTATCTTCAAAATCTCTACTGACGCCGCGCCACAATTCTCGCGAAATTCCCTTTAATAACATTTTGTATATAAAAAGACATTTTATTGTCATCGCCAGACACAGGTACAATGTGCGCGATGTCGTGAAAATGCACTGTTTGTTCATGATGACTCATCGAATACTGTTTGTTTTTAAATTACATTGTAAACGCGATTTTACATAACCCTATAAGGGTAAAAAAATACCAACGAATTTAATGTAAACTTACAATTTTTCTTACAGTGTAGTCTTTACCTGGCTACATAATATGCAGTTTTACTATTTTTTTACCTTTAAACGTAATATCTACCTAGACTATATTAATCAAAAATTTATATTCTATACACCCATCCCATATACCCTTTTCAATCAAATATCCTTTATGCTATTCAAATTCATACATATAACATACTGGGCCGTTAAGGCAAAATGCATGATAAAACACTTTATACGATATTTCCTGAATGAAAATGGTTTTAATAGCCAGCGAAACAGGATATTGAAAAGGATATGTGAATATAAAATGCAATGCGATTATATACTTTTCTAGGCCTTTTCTTGATGTTTTAATTCGAAAAAATATTCAAACATTCAAAAAAAATTACCGCACTTAACAATCCTACCTACTTTCAAGGGTCCATTATCGCTGTTGAATGATTTCCACATTCGCCCGTGTATAATGTTTACTTCATAATAATATAAAAAGTTAAATACTGTAGAACCCGTGCTCTATAGAAAAAATAAATCGAAGCTTCTCAAAAATAACCGCCTGCATGTCAAAATGTTAGAAAAAATGTTATATCAATATCATTGCCGTCTTGATATTCTAGCCCTGACGTGTTAAGTCCGAAACACTGTATACCAGTTCATTTTTGCGCGGCGTAAATGGCGGTTAGTCAAAGTTTCGGGGACACAAATCTCTTCTAAAATTGTGAAAATTAATTAGTTTTTTCTAAATTTAATAGTGAAAAGTGCATATAGGAGACTAATCTAAAACTTCGGACAGTTAAAATGTCGAATAAAGTTTATTTTAACTCAATAAGTGATTTATTGTTGCCGCGTCTCGGTCATGTTGGATATTTATAAAAGTGTGCCCGGAGCACAAATCTCTTCTAAAATTCTGAAAATCAATTAGTGTTTTTCTAAATTTAACAGTGGAAAGTGGATATAGGATACTAATCTAAAACTTCGGACAGTTAAAATGTCGAATAAAATTTGAACATACTGTGATTTATGTTGCCGGGTTTTATGTGTTAAAAATGTTTTTATTAATATAATAATTTTGGTAAAATTATTTTAATAAATATTGTGACTGTGTGTAGGTAGTGTATTGTTTAAAAAATTTTCAGGTAAGTTATTTATAAAACATTTTTGTAGTCTTATTACATTTCACAGCGTTTAATATGCCTAGTACTTGTTGTATTCCCGGGTGTAAATCAAATTATAATAGCGTTATTAAAAAGGAGCAAGGGGGAAAACTCATTTCGGTTTTTCTTTTTCCCAAAGATCCTAAAAAATGGTTAAATGCGATTCCAAGAGATGATTTTAACCCGTCAGATAGGGCCGTAGTTTGTTGTAAACACTTTTCTGAAAGTAAAATTACCCGAGAAGAGAGCTGATGGAACTTTAAAAAAAAAATACCTTGCAAACCATCGTCGATCTTCCAGTCTGGTCTGGGTACGTCTCTTTATCGTTAAAATTAATTTGCCAGGTCCTGCCACCGTCCTGCCGGATCCTATTCACGGTCCTGCCTGTACTGCCAGCCCTTTTTTGGTCCTGCTAAGTTTTGCCTTAAGAATTTGTACACCTCTACTGCCACAGTGAAACACCCTTGACTTTTATTTTCTAATTCCTGGTCCAATTTCCTAGGTCAGATTGTTGGAGGTCCAATTCCTATGCCAGTTGATAGGGAATATTATTCTGGACAGTTTTCCTCTTATTAATAATCGTAGCAAACCGCTCCGTTCCGAGATATTCTTTAATAAAAATTTTCATCTGAAATATTTTCTCAAAAAATTCCTTAAATTCCCTGGTGCTCCAGGCTGTGTTTTGGACCCTATATTTTGGGTGTCAAAATGTTCGTCTGGGTGCTCCGCACCCGTTTCTTCTATTCAGGATCGGGAAAAACCACTTTGCCCCGATTCTGACTGACTTAGTCGGAAAGTCTATAACCCCATAATTCAGCAGTTTGGCGCTGCCAAATTTCGTATCACAGCCAGCGGTTAAGCGGCGGCCGATAGATGCGCTCTGAAAACTTCGTAAAGAACCCTCAATAAGACATGTGCCAAAAAACGTTTAATGTCCCGAAAATAACATGTCTAAACACAAAAAACTACATATCGTGATGTTTGTCTGTTTTTTTGGTGTATAAACTAATTTCCTGGTGATCAAACTTTCTTTAAGCAAACTGAATGAGAATTACCCAAAAATATTTATTTTTCTTTCTAATGACACCAACAATAATGCAATTGGTCAAATATTTTGTTTATTTGATATCGATATCTAAAACGATGCGCTTTGTGTTGTTACCTACGCTAGCCAAATCCCGTAAACACGTAGCAGTCGGTTGTCCAAAGTAGACTGGTTTACGTCATCGAGTGCAGTGTTGCCAAACGTCTCTTCATGGCTAGATATTTGTCGGAGGCTACGTCAATATCAAGCGAAATGGGTATAAAATCTCAAAGTTCTTGTAGAAAATGTTAACACTGCAACAATATACTGTAACATCGGCTTTTAAGTGTGTAGTAATATTACAGTAAATTGTTCTTTACTAAAATACATGTTTTCAAGAATGCATATAAATTAAAGTAATATTATTAAAATTTTAATATAACACACAAAAAAAGCATATTAAGAGCAAACAGTATTCTATAAATCATCACGAATCATTGTACCTGTGTCGGACCATGAAATAAAATAAATTTTTTTATATAGGTACAATTATTATAAAAAAGAATTTAGTGGCGCGGCGTTAGTGGCGATGTTGAGGATAATATCGGGGCATCGTTTGTAATTTTAATGGAAAATAAGAAATTAACATGAATAGCCGTAATATTTCTATTTTTATGTTCTGCATGGCGGATGTTATAATTTGAACCGATATAAATGAAACATTAAAATTAATTTTCAATTTTTTTTTAACAAAAAATCCGCCAAACTAGAAGTTCTTGTGAACCTCTTAGTGAAATACTAAAAATATTTTATAATGAGTATAATAAAGCCAGTTTGCTCCTTGTAAGTAGTGGTCCACAGTAATGTTGTATTTGAACGAATTTATAGCATGCTTAAAAATGAAAAAATAAAGTTGTGAAGAAATTTTTTAAACATTTTAATGCACCTCGAAGAGTATTGTAAAAGGAAATGGCCTAGTTAAGGAGTCTACTCACGTTCAGTCGGCCGGCCGGCACGGACGTCCGTGTACCTACTGTCCGTCCGTGGACTATCTGTCCGTGTACTATCAGTTCGCCGGCCGGCTGTTATCGATAGTCACACTACACCTTCAGTTTTGTTCACCGATAATGGCCGGCAGTTCTGGGCCGGTTTTAATTGCGGCCTCCATGTCACTTCACACGGACATCTTTATACAATCCGACATTTTCTCATAGATTGTATATTTCTTGTATAGAAGTTTTGATGAAGATGAATTAGTTGTTCGAAACGGGTTAACCAATATTGTGAGAATCTTTTTTATTTATTTTTCTTCGTACCGAAATAAAATATCATTTATATTACCACTAGAAAAATATACAACTAGTAAGTTAAGTAATAGTATCAAGAATATCTATTATAATACCCCTAAAATAAGAACATTTTATACCCTTCCATAGCGTTCTTAAATTGAGGTTATACAAAGTTTTTTTAAACGTTTTACAATTATATTATTATAAACAATTATTGAAAAAAATAGATTTATATGGTGTTAGAGGAAATGCTCTTAAATTATTTGAATCGTATTTAATTAATAGACAACAGAAAGTTAAGGTAACAAAGAACGGACAAACTTACTTTTCGAACTTAATGAGTAATAGTTTAGGAATTGTTCAAGGCAGCATTGCAAGGCCAATCTTATTTGTAATATTTCTTAACGACCTGAATTCCATAGAAGCTTCTCAACACGAAAAAGCTTTGCTCACGATACAAATATTTTTGAATTAAGGGCAATGGGAACTGCACTATTTAATAAAGCCAACTCTTGAATTCCAAAAATAAATTAATTTTAAACAAGAACAAAACAAATGCTCTTATTTTTAGAACAAAACAGTCAAAAGTTGAGAAACCACAAAGTATATATTTAGGGGAATCAAACGAAATTTTTGGGCGTCAACCCAGATAAATTTCTAAGTTTGTCATATCACATTAATACACTGATAAAAAAATTAAACTCCTTTTACTATGGAATTAGGGTTGTTGCCCGATACATGAGAAGAAGAAGATTGAAAGTAATATACTATGCAAACTTTGAATCCACATGAAATAAGGAATTAATTTTTGGGGTAGAAATAGCTTAATAGAAAAAATATTTGTAGTTCAAAAACGGTCATTAAGAATAATAGAACTAATGGCTTTTAATGAAAGTTGGAGGAATGTTTTTAAACAATGTGGAATCTTAACGGTTTTTGGTGTGTACATTTATGAATTTTGTTTAAAAATAGAAACACTTTTGAGCTGCAAACTTTTCATGATTATAACACTAGAACTCTAGAACCGCAGTAGAGTTTTGGACTTGCATTGTCTTTATTTGTTTAAAATCACTACGTTTCAACTCGTAAGCATCTCCAGTCGTCTTCAGGTGAATACTGAATAAGTACGGTAACTACAGGTCTATTTATACTAGGCAGGTGCTGTGACGCATGACTAGTGGGTGGAATCATGTGTGTTGCTAGGTGATGACAAATAACTGGATGAGTCATGCTTGATGAGTCATGCTCGATGACGTCATGCTCGATGAAAAAACTCTTGGGTGGTCTTATTCTAAGATTACATTTACTTAACAAGGGTTTCCAGACGTTTCTCATATCTAATGAAGGCTTACTAAAGCAACCTGGATTTTGGTGTATGGTCGCAGCTTCCTTAAACTTCCTCTTCCTCCAGTGCGGTTCTTTTTGCAGGATTTCCGCTTTTGTCCACATGATATGATGACCGTGCGTCTAGGCGTGGTCAGCTGCACCTGATTTTTCGGTCTCTCCTTTTTGGGTGTTATTTCTATGTTCTTTAATCCTTACTTCTAGTGGTCTTAGTGTCTCACCAATGTAAGATTTAAACAGACACTAGAACTCTAAATGTAAATTACCCTATCCATAGACTAGCATTAACAGAAAAAAATCCTATATGTGTTTAAAGTCCTTTAACAATTTGCCAAATGATATCAAATGTGTAAATATTCTTAAAATATTTAAAGTTAAAGTTAAAGAAATGTTAATTAATTTAGAACAGTAATACAGGATTATTTAGGATAAGTAATAGAGAATAAGAAAATTTGTCTTTTTCTTTTTATGACGCCGTTTCCTTTTGTGTACTTTGTACAAGAAATGTATATGACATAATTTGAAATATAGATTATTATTATAAATTTGTTAAAATTTGACGTTCTATACCGCTCCATTTTCTCCCAGTTATTTTGACATATAGTAGGCATACAAAACATAATAAACTAAACCACCCATGAATCTTGAGGATATTATTTTGGCAACAACTCTTTTTAATTAGATCAAGTAGATACCGAGGGCATGATAAAGCACTTTATACCATATATCCTACATGAACATAATTTAAACTACGGTAGCCAGCGAAACAGAATATCCGGATGTGTATGAATACCAAATACATTGTTGCGATGTTCTGATGCCCGAACCCCGCTTTGCGAATATATAAACGTGCCACATGAGGATTTAAGGTTCATTTTGAAAATCACTACATCTATCAGATATTTGCTCTATTTATCAGCTCACACTTCATTCCGTTTCATGACAAGGGGCTATTATTCAAAACTTTCGTTCGATATTTTGATGTGGAGGGTTTGCATGGTTTGAAATCTTGATTGTAAAATTAAAGAGGCTAATTAAAACTGAACAGTCTTATACGGGGTGTTTTGGAATTGCCGCATTATATTTATAAACCCGTAATTCCTGATATGCGACAACATTCAATTTCATCAAAAATATTTTTAAATGTCGCATCACTATAATAAACGAGAAAATTGACCATTTGTTTTTTGATATTACGGCTTGACACGCCGCTACTGGAGGAGTTCTGAGAAAGAGTGACAGACTAGACTGGCATGGATTTTTTTATTTAAAATGTCAATTAATAGAAGTCAGTAAGCCGTTCAATTTGTGGTAATTACCTAACTTAAAAATCCAAGACTGGCACAAAATGTACAACTATAATAAAAGTAAACAAATGTTTACATCTTTTAAACACAAAACACAACTGTGCCAAAATACTTTATAACATGTTATTAAGCAACTTGACATTAAAAATTATTTTTCTAACCACAAAGTTTACAAACATTTAAATAGTGTAGAGATAATCAAACAAACCAAACGACGCCATTATTAGACTGGACTCGCGACACTGGCGAGTGACTCGACTCAAGGTCTCGTGTCGTTTGTTCTCGTTCAAATCCAGATCCAGTGAGGCGCTTGCAGACAGGTCAACTCTTTTAAATGGTTAAATCCGGCCTGGTTTTAGGGGTATTTACCTAACTTTTTAAATGGTCGTTAACACGTTAACTGCCACAGTGCATAAAAAAAATGTGTCGCTGGCAAAATTTTATGTTTTATATTTTTTTGTGTTTAAAATGTGTTTTTGTTGTATCAGTTTAACAATAATCTTTAAAAAGAGTTTTTGTTGGAAGTTTGTGAGTGCTTAATCTTATGGCACTACATTTGTGCCATGAGACGTAAAGGTACTAAACTTCTACAAATGTGGTGCCGTGAGAGTATCGAGGAGAAATAATCTAATTCAAGTCGACGAGGCAAACAAAAATTTCAATCACTGCATTCAAGGAAATGCTTGCAATGTCTATGTTAAGCTTAAATTGTAAGTCTGACTTACCAAACAGAAATGACCTAGAACCCAAGCAACAGGAACAACACAAATTGCAAAACATAAAAATCGCAGATGTGTTGTTTGTTATGAAAATGTATCGGTAGAAATAGGTCCCAAAGCCGCTCAATCAAAGATCCTGAGATCTCCTTACCAGTGCGCAGCTTGTCAAAAACATTTTGTTTGAGTTGTTTCTTTGTGAAACAATAGTTTTTTAATTTAATTTTTGTTGCTATTGCTGTTTTGTTAAAGTAGAAAAAGTATTTGGTTTGTATTTCCACATTTCCACTAATGTAAACTACGAAGTTTTTTTAAAATTCTTGTACGTTTTCTTAATATATATTTTTTAAGATTTTATTTACAATATTTACTACAAATATACAAAAAATACCAGGGGTTTTCCCATTTTTGGGTCTTCAGCACCGTACTCTAACGAATCCTATTTAAATATACAAGCTTTATGGCTCCAGGTCTGTGCCACCGAATTTAAACCGATGACTACATTCATGGCCTAAATTCGTGCCATGAAACATAAGGAGAAAAATTCTTATGGCACAGATGCTGTGCCATGTGGCAGTTAACGTGTTAAAAAAAAAGTATGTTATGTTGCTTTAGGATGCCCAAGGAGTCACCCATTTAAATAGAATGCATCAATTCTATAACACCCTGTATACTGTATACACTATGGACCAAAACAAAAGTGACTACATTCTTTTTTGAATCATTATCATGAATCAAATATCTAGGAAATAGTTACTAAAGTATGAGTTCTCGTAAAATGAATTAAAAGTAATGTAATAAGATCAAACAAGAATATTATACAGGACAGGTAAAAAAAAAAGAATAGGTTAATTTTTAAATAATTATGGGATTTATATGTTAAACTTCCTATATTTTCAACGAAAGAAAAAAAATCTGTTGAGATTTTTCATATTTCACTCGGTTCAGCATTAACGAGCATTTCAACGAGCATTTCTCTGACTAAATATTTCGAGACAGTTAGTAACTAAATGTCACTAATTCTGTCCTTTGCATTAAAGTAAAAAAGCGACGCCAAAATAATGGGTTCCCAGGAGTACAGGTCGACAACGACGGCCATTTCGTCCATATTAGAGGACTCTACCTAAAGTTATAAACTAAAAGCAACTCCAGATATGATTTCTTGACATGACGATCCCTACATGTAAACAGACCCGAACAAACATGATTTTAAATCAAATTTGAAACGGAACTTAATATGTATGCTTAATGCCATATATATGTCATATGTCGTTTTACGAGCATACGTAAACATATTATGCTCTAAATTTTAAAGTGCATCTGCAAAATCACTCTGTTTCAGATATGTCGCACTACTATTATTTATCAGGGCCCTTTACTCCGTTTTAAAGTACGTGGTTATTATGCGAAACTGCAGTACAATATCCTGACAGATACACACAATACGTTGTGCAGGATTATAATTTAGATAAATAATATAGTGCCGAATTCGAAATACGAGTTGACGTTGAAGCACATATTTTATGTTAAATTGTAGGGGGAACCAAAATTGTGCCAGCGCATAAATTGTACCACAACGCTATTTTAAAAACAGTGTCAAATTTGACCACTCTGTGCATCAACATACAGATTTTGGACGTCAAAACACTCCGTCATTGTCGCCAATGATAGTGTAATTTGGTATATTTCACAAACTTCTTGTATTTGTTAGGTATGTATAACCCTAATAGTAGTTTGTTGTGAGATATAATGTCCATATTGCACGAGGAAGTAAATTGACGCCGTAGGCGGAGTGCTTCAACTTCCGAGCGCAATGTGGACAATCCACTCAAGTTGTACAGTATATTTTTTCTACGACTCTACTTTCTCGAACTTCATACTAAAAACTTTTAAAAAATTATTTAAATCAGGTATTATAACTTGTTTTTTTAGTTGACCGTGAACTTGCAAGAAAGAACTTCTGAAGTAATAAATAGAATTATTTCCCATCCTAATCATTGCGTGTGTGGAGTCCTTGAAAAGTACTTTTACGTGTGATATCACGTCATCACTGGTATATTACTATTAGAGTAATTAGTATGCCTACAAGTAATAAATTAATTTCATGATGGTGGAATCTTTTAATTAGGCCTACTAATATGGAGAATACTCCAAGAGATACCAATAATGGTCATGGGCTGGAGTCTACTAAGTGATATGGGTGATTTTTTAATTGTTTCATTATTCAAAGAAAACAATTTAAGAAATATCCATTTCGTTGGTAAATCCATGGACCAAATTACAGTAACATATTTGTTGATTTGGGTAATTTTTTATATTTACGCAAAATCACTTTGAATATAGTGTATATTTCTCACATTCGGCCTTTTGCAGAATAACAGACAAAAATCGATATATTTAGGTATTAATAAAAATGAATTTTTTTTTTCTAAACCACAGCTTTTGCCTGTAGTCAAAACAAACCTTTTGTTTTGTGCAAAACAAGACGAAATAACATAACCTTAAAATCATTAGTAGAGGAACTGGTCCGAATATGGGCCAGGCATTTAATATGGGTCCCCTGTCCATCTACAAACCAAGTAACTTTATCTGCCAGGTGATCCGTAAATTTACACTTACACATTGTCAATACTTAGTTTACAGGCTGCCGGCGTGATCCCCCTTGTTTTTATTAAACTATTGTGACTGACGTGATTCGCTGATTCCCATAACTTTTTAATGTAATGTAATGTAATTAAATTTAATTAGCGTAATTTTCATATTTTTTAAAGTTATTTTGAGCCTGCTTATGAGGCAGTGATAGAGGGAAAGTTTAACATTGCATTTCAGAATTCAATCTTATTCTAAAAATTACAGGTTTTTTCTAACCAATAATTTTATGGTGACTTGTACTTAATGCAATATCCCCTTGAGTGTGTTGAATGTGGGCCGGGCCCATATTCAGAAAAAACTATATTATATGAACTTTTTTGAAGAAAATCCAGGTCCTTACCAGGCATGGCTCGAAAATTCGTGCGCAAACAAGTACATAAAATGCTTATTTTATTATTAACCGTTTTCTTAAGACACTGGGAGAACTCTGAATGATAAGTTTTTTGTGTCAGTTATTAACGCATAAACAGTGTTTCAGCGGCGCATCCAAAGTTTCAATGGGGGGGCTAGTTTTATAACACCTTTTGTTTATTTTATTTTCTTTTTCTGAAAGAATTGTTTTTTGTTTAAATTTACGTTTTTATAACAGTTTAAGAAGGGGCCCATATTCCATACGCTCTGGGCAAATGTCAGAAAAGTGCACAATTTTTTTTTTTCAGAGATACATTATACGTTTTTGAGAAAAAATAATGTTGGGGTTTAATTACTAGGTCTTTATAACGTACAAAAACCATTTTACATCATCAGAAAGAAAAATAAGAAAGTTATTCCAAAAAAATTAAATGGCGGCCCATATTAGGACTCTACTAATCCAGAACAAGAAATAACCTAAAATATAATTATGTTTTTCTAAAAATTTCGTTTTATATTTTAAAATATATCCGAAAATAGTAGACGATCGCGGTGGAAAAATATTTGCATGGCAAAAAAACCAATAAAGTCAAGTAAAAACGTTTACTTTGTAGGTATATAGGTACATTACATCGTAAAGCAATGGTCTAGAAATGAGTAAAAATTATTATTTTACAATATTACATGAGTCATATAAGTCAAAGTCGGATTTACAAATACCATATAAGTTTATGTTAAATTAAGATCAAACCTTGTACATTATGACTTAATAATAAGTCAACTATCTTGAAGAACACAGGTACATACACACCATCCCATTAACACAACATTTAAACATGAAACTATATTTCTTTAACTTGACAAAATAAACAATTAATAACTGTTCTAGATGGACAGGGTGTTAGTTTGGAAATTCACTTGTAAAGTGAAAACAATATTTCAACATCAGCAGAGGTGATTAGCTGTATATTTAAAATAAGTAAAGTTTTGTCAAAATGATAATTAAGGCTTTAATTTGAAAACTTATTTGCCACCATTTAATCTTAGCTGTTCCCAGTATGCGAAAATAATTCTTAAAAAATGAATGTGTATAAATGTCACGTCTTTTTTTAATGATAGAAAAGTTTTTGACTTGATATAATATTTAGGCAACCACCAAGAGATAAATGTTGATAAAAAGAGATTAACACTATACTGCAATTATGGCACATACTATTATCTCAACTTTCTTGAGATTTGTATATAAACGAAACTTTCATTTGGCTGCTAAAACTATTTTTAAAACTTTAAAGACAACTTCCGAATAAGTAGCAATGAAGGGATTTAAAACAAATTGTTCAAGACTGCAAAATGGATTAAATATACCTATGTTCTCAACAAGTTTCGTTTTAAGTTCTGAGAACTTTTAAAACAAAAATTTGAGAAGTTTACTTTGTTTTCTTTCTTTTTAATGGCGTAGTTGACTTAATTTAACTGGTGCAGACCAGAACAGTATATTTCTTGCTTTTACAAATTTGTTTTAAATAAAATTACTTACTGAAATCATAAAAATGGTAAGTATTAAAGTTTAAAAAGAAAATGTATGGGAAATAAATGATAATATCCATTAAAATCTTATAAAAAACCAATTAAGGAGTTTGCAAGCAAACATACACTATACAGTATTCACCTGAAGACGACTGGAGATACTTACCAGTTGAAACGTTGTGATGTTACGGATCAAGGTCCTTTTGGTCAGTCGCTAAGGCCGTCAGCCAAAACTTTACAAAGTCAACTATTCCACCTCTAACACGTTCCGACGGCACAATAGCAACCACAGCTGGGGATAAAGCAAACCTACTTGCTGAACTATTTTCCTCGCATTCCACTGTGAACTTTCAGGGAAAACGACCACTCAACATTCCCTCAGTTCAATCGCAAATGTCTGAAATCGTGTTCCGTCAGCGTCTAGTTAAACGGATTCTTAAAGGACTCGACGTCAATAAAGCTTCTGGTCCAGACGAAATTCCTATCATTGTTCTCAAGACATGCGCCGATGAACTTACACCAGTATTTTGTAGACTTTTCAATTTATCCTACAAAAAAGGAATATTTCCATCCTGCTGGAAGTCGGCTCGTGTCCAGCCCATTCCAAAGAAAGGTAAAAAGACCCTGCCAAGCAACTACCGACCCGTCGCATTGCTTTCAGTAATTTCAAAAGTAATGGAGAAAGCTATTAACCAACAACTCCTAAAGTATCTGGAAGGGCTTAACATTATCAGCGACCATCAATACGGTTTTCGTAAGTCCAGATCAACAGGTGACCTTCTGGCATATGTCACCCATCTTTGGAGCAACACCATCGAACATCATGGGCTTCTAAGTAAATTGCGATCCTACGGTATGCCTAATGGATTTTGTTTATGGTTAACCAGCTTCCTTAAGAACCGTTCTCTGCAAGTGGCGATTGACGGGTTTCTCTCAGACACCTTCACCATCAATGCCGGTGTTCCTCAAGGGTCCATATTGTCGCCTACCCTCTTTTTACTGTATATTAACGACCTTCTAGTGAAAACCCAAAATCCAATTTATAGCTTTGCTGATGACAGCACACTTGTCTCATCTTTTACCTTGACTCCCCAAACATCCGCTGCCGACGCACATCTTCGCAGGCAGCATAATACTTCATGCTCAACAATGACCTGGAAGAAAATTTGGCTTGGGGTGACAGTAACCAAGTCGAATTTAATGCTAAGAAAACACAGGCAGCAGTCTTCTCCAAAAAGGTTAACATTGCAGAACCGGATATAGTCATGGCAGGACACGCAATTTCCTTGGCACCGTCTATTAATTTGCTGGGGATCAATCTGGGAGGTAATATGTCTTGGCATGATCACGTTGCCGCAATTGCCAAGACAGCTGCACAGAAACTTGGTGTACTTTTCCGCACCAAAAGGTTGTACACACCTCATCAACTTTTGACACTCTACAAAGCCCAGATTCGACCATCATTAGAATATTGCTCTTATGTCTGGAGCTCTGCACCCAAGCACACCCTTCGGCTACTGGATTCCATTCAAAGGAGAGCCGTTCGTCTGATCGGCGACCCCGAGCTGACCAAGACCCTCGATAGCCTGGAGCATCGAAGACAGGTTGGTGATTTGGCTCTCTTTTACAGATATTTCCATGGCAGGTGTTCGACTGACATTGCCCACTTGATTCCACCTAGAGCAATGCAAAACAGAAATACACGGCGAACCACTGCCGCTCATCCATATGTTGTTCAGCTTAGTACTTCTCGAACTTCATTGTTTAAGAATTCTTTCATCTGGAGAACGTCATCTTTGTGGAATGATCTTCCTAAGGTCGTGTTTCCCAATGAATACAATCTTCAACGTTTCAAGACCAACGTTAATCGCTTTTTTCGCACTCGCACCGCTCCCGGAGCGCCTTAAAGGATTTTTCCTACAGTGCAGGTGTTTTATCATAAAAAAAAAATGTAAAACAAATTAAAGACAATGCAAGTCCAAAACTATTCTATCATACACTATACAGTCTCATCAAATCCACAGACAATGAGAAAAAGGAATGTCGGGCCTTTTTTAAAAGTGAATAGGTCGCTTCTGTAACTTTTTGCCGTTAGAAAAAAAATGCTGGATCATAAGACCTTAGTCTGCACATACAGGGTGACTCCTAAGTTGATACTTCTTTGTTAGCTGTGTATAAAAGACATTAAAATAAACAACATTTTCAAATACCTTTTTTTCAAAAAACTTAAAAATAGGCCACATACAGAAGTAAAAAATCTAAGTGCGGGCCTGGTCATCAAAACGTAGCCTGCTATACATTTGTTGTTTGTCCCGTTAGTCATGCAATTTACGGGTCGGTATTCAGTTATTTGGCATTCCGCTGCGGTGTGTTTATCTAAAGCAAGTTAGTTTTAAATTGGTGAACACGTGAAAATGTTAAAATTTGAAAACAATGAACTAGTAGATATGGTGCTAATTTACGGTGAGTGTCGTCAAAGTGCCGCTGCTGCTTCGAGATTATACGCAGAACGCTTATCCTTGCGGGCTCATCCTATACCCAGAAGTTTTCTTAATGTTATTCAACGGGCAAGTTAGGCAGAACCGTATTTGATCCATAGTGTAATAAATGAATGTAAGTAAAAAAATAGGTATTTGAAAATGTTGTTTATTTTAATGCCTTCTATACACAGCTAAAAAAGAAGTATCACCTTCGGAATCACCCTGTATAATTAACAATTTTATGTTACTTGTCGTTTAACCAGCCGTAAACAAAACTTTTAATGTTTAAATAAGAACATTTTCGATTATTTGAACTAACATTCTTGTTCAATCAATTTTGAAATTTACAAATAAATAAAACCTGTAAAAATAATACTTTAAATCTATCTATATTAAGTAAAAATCCAATAGCTTTATTTTGTAAAATGTACAATCTGTTTATTACACCTTCATCCGTAATAAACGAAATTGTATAACAATACAAAAAATATAATAAAATTAAAGTGAAACACATTTCGAATAAAATTTTAAATTTTAATTTAATTATACCAAAATATTTAAATTCTTGTACTATTCTAATACTTGTATCATGTTATAGGTATTGCAACTTCTACCATAAAATACCAATAAATTTGAAACAAAAATATTTGACAAAATACATTTAGATTTCCTGATAAAAAATAGAACATTGTCTTCCGGGCGCTAAGAATATTTATCATTTGTTATTCCATTTTCGTGTTGCTTTGTGCTTCTTTGTACTTTTTATTTACAGAGGCAGCGAGTCTATAGGTACTTTTCGGTGTAAATCTTACTTGTTTGTCCGCTCATAACTTTAAGACAAATGTGCCAGTTTAGATGCACTTTTCGTAAACATAAGAAAATTTTCAGAGCATACTGTTTAAAACTGTTGTAAAACAAAAATGCTGATGGTTTGACCTGAAATATTACGTTTCGGAAATAATATACAATCCATGCATCAGTTGAGAAAACTTTGCGCATTACCTCATGTTATTTTTGTTGTTGTTTGTGACCGGTAAAAAGTTGGGCCCATATGGGAAACTTTTTTATAATAAAAATTGTTAAAAATTTTTAAAAATTGTTAATCAATTTCTAAAAATAAATAAATTGATTTCAAGTATTCTTTTTCTAATTTTCAATTTGGTAGGAGAAACTTTAGGAGACACGTTAAAACTTGTTCAAAATTTAAAAAAAATGCCTTTTGTAAGACTAATGTCAAAACAAATTTTTAGGTTACCAATCATGCACAAAATGAATTATAACCATTATAAGAATTCTTATGGCCATTATAAGAATATTTAATACTATTTGGGACAGCAATACGAGCTAATACCAGTATGTTATACTGTTTATATGACACGAATGGTAACCATGAAGGTTTGTTCCATAGCGACTATAAAACGTACTTCTATGGGTATACACATTAGTTAAAAACAATGATACTGTTTATATGACACGAATTATAACCATAAAAGGTTTGTTCTATAGCGACTATAAAACGTTTTATAACCAGTAAATACAGTTGAAAAAGAGTATAATCCAGTTTTATAACCGGTATAAAATTGTTTAGCTGCCAATATAAAACGTTTTTATACTGTTTACCGATTCAAATTTTGCACTTGCGCATTCCCAATATTAATTTTTTATAAATTAATCGATCACTTATCTCTTTAAGCAAACTCCAAGCAACAAGCGAAATTTTGGATGATTGTATGTTTTAAGGCCAAAAAATAATAAAGGTAAAGAAATGATATTTTACTATATTTATAATAATTTATATTGGTATTGACAAATTTCATTTTTTGATTTTACCATGTAACTACTGCTATTTTTCGCTTTAAAACATGTGCAATCGTACATCCAGAATTTAAAATAAACAGATAAATGGCCGCTAATATAAAAAATAGTAAATAATAAAAATAGGTTAATATTTTTAAGGTATTTATTTAACTAAAAAAAAACAGATAAGGGCAGGTATTTACCCTCAACACTTTCTAATCAAGAAAAATCTTCCTCTTCTCTTAGGTTACAAAATACTGATAATTTTACACCACCACAAATAAAGCTTAATAATAACCTCACAACACTGTTCACAAAAAACAACAAACATCTGAGACAACCCGCACAGCCGAACAAATGCGAATGGCATCGTAAAACACGTCTTGATACGTCGAAGTCTCCCCCACTCTTGCCAATTAAAAGCATAAGGGTAAATAAATGTTTAATATCAAATAATAATTTAATTAATACCCCCAAAAAAGCGTTTTATTGTTGGTATAATCTTTATGTTGCATAAAACCATTTTTATTTCCAAAAAGAATGTTTTATTAAAATACATTTTTACAATTCTGGGCTTATATTCATAATTATTCCGTTTTATTGTCCATATAAATAAAGAGGTAGCAATTCTGTATGCTGTTCGTTAGTTAACTTTTTTGCTATAGTAATAGATTGTTTAATAGTGATTATTAAAAATGTTGCTACTGGTATAAGACTATTCTTAACAATTCTGTTTAATTATTCGATTTTGTTCTGTGCAAAGGCTATCAGCATAAAAAGTTTTTTTACAATTTCAATAATAAAAAAAGTTTTCAATATGGGTCCAACTTTTTGCCGGTCACTGTACTTGTAGAAGAGAAACCCAAAAGCCTAAATTCCATCCTACTAAGCGAGTATTAAGTTCCTGTAAACCTATAATACATATTTTATCGAGAGTTCTTGAAGCCCACATATCTAATTCAAATTGCTTTATAAAAACATAATGTAGGTGATTTAAGTTCCTACCTATCCTAGTCTTTCCCTATGTGTTTTCCCTTTTTATAGTGGTCTTCATTCCTTGTATGTCTTAAAAGAAAGACCCCAGTGGCGTGAAGCGTGTATCCCTGTTTGATTGTTTATAAAAAAAAAAAGTTTCTTTTACTTCTCTACTTCGTGACTGGCTGTATGGCTAATTAGCCAAATGCCATTAATAAAAAAAAAAAAAAAGTGATTTAAGTGCAAATTTATTGCACTGCCTCCCAAATGAGATATTAAATTAGATTTTAATAGTATCGTGTATATAGGTACAGTCTGTCTACCGAAGTTGAAATCATATATGAAAATCTTTTTTTATTATTTAACGTCATTTTTTTACTATAGGCCGTACAATTACTGGCTGTATGCACGTCACAACTCGCAAATACATAATCATAACAGAGACAAAAAATAAGGTAGGTCTGTTATTAATTAAAGGGTCCTGTCAATTGACATAATATTCGTTTTGAAAAACTTTGTCATTTCGAAGAACTTTAATTTTACGTGTTAAAAGTGATTTGAAAGCGAAAAATAGTTCGTTGGAACATATTCTGAAAATATGTCTTATTATTCAACAAAAAAAGAAATGAAATAGGGTTGTAGCGGCTGTATGCACTTTTTGAAGTGGAAGGGAAAACAAACTTTTGTATTCAAATGCATTAAATTTATTTAAAAAATATGCAGAGCGCTTTCGGCTTATTGGGCCATCATCAGTGCTTCCTTAGTCAGGGGGCAGTACATTACAATACTCCGAGGGAAGAGCATCCCTACACGGACAACAGATTAAAATAACAAAGGTTATAAAACAAACAATCACATTTTACGTCCGTATCAATTTGACCTGGTCAAAAAATTTCTTTTTATGGGGGGCTTTAAAAAATGTTATTTATAAAAATGACGTAGATACCATGGAAGAACTGGAAGAACGCATACAGGTTGCATTTTGTAGGATAAGGAGAAGATCGGTTGAAAGGGCTGTCGCCAAAATTGGAAGAAAAATCGATCGTTGTACTGAGCAAAACGGCAATCTCTTTGAACATTTAGAAAATTAGGATTTATAATTAGTAAATTTAGCATTGAGTATTAGAAAATTCTTATAAAATAAATTATATTACTTATGTATTAATGTTTTAAATAAAATAAAGTTTTTATTTAATATTGTGATTCGTTGCCAGGACCGGACTGACAAGAAGTGTAAAAAATATGAATTGAAAAAAATAGGCAAGAACAATTCATCATTATGAGAAAGTAATATCACCATTACATTTTGAGGGTAGGAGGGTTTAAAAATCGGTTAAAAAAATCCAAGTCCGTATTTAAAAAAGTAAAGTTAGTGATGGCCGCTCGGAGACGAAACGGCGGATCTTTAGTTTAATAATGTCATTTTGCAGAGGAGAAAAAGTGGCAATGACAAAGTGTCATTAATTTTTAAATAGCTTGTCAAATGAGCTCAGGAAAAAATAAAAACGATTTTGCAAAATTTCGGGTTTTTGCGAATAAAATCGGAAGTATTCGAAATTTGAAAACTTTCAAAGCGGCATTATAATCAGCACCGAATTGCACAACTTTGCCCCCATTTAACCGTTTCTCTAGCTCCTATGGTTTCCGAGATTCCAATGCTGGTATGTCGAATTTGTAACACCCTGTATACTCACAATCAAAAGTGCCTGAACACTTAAATAAAAATTAAAGTAACCCGGCTAGTATGATTGTGAGAAAATGATTTCTGCCAATGTCATGTATGTCACAGTCAAACTTGTTGGTTAGTTAATTATTAATACAAATCTTTGTGCAACCCGACATTAGTGTAACTATAACGTAATAGTGACTATAAAATAGGAAGATGTGGTAATGTTACATTTAGTTACACATTTATGGTTCCAGTTACGACCCATATTCCAACTCTATATAAGTTATTATTAAGACTATAACAATGGTATTCAATCCTGTCTATGCTAGTTGGGATATTTAAAATTAACTTAATAATTATAAACAAAAAAAAAATTAGCGGTTTTACATTTAAAGTACCGGGGATACCAAAACAATGGATTCTTTGAAACTCGGTAGACAATGACGGCCGTTTCATCCTTACTAAGATTCAGCGAAGTCATAACCTGATGCAACTCCACAGACTCCAAAATAACGGTTTCAATATTTATTTAAAAATAAATAAGCATTAAACACGCAGACATCTCCATATAGTAGGAATTAACCCAATGCAAAAGACAATTCCACTATAAAAGTGAACTAAAGAAAAAGCAAGATAACGCAACGGTACTCTACACATCTAGTATAGGGAATGACACTTTTATTTTACGCTTCACTACAACAGTTTGCAATTTTCAGATTCAGAAATAGATCGCACGCGAATTACAGACTGTTGTGGTGAAGCGCAAAATGTCGTGCCCTATTAAATTTATACTAGATGAATGGCGTACCGTTGTCTTGTCTTTTCTTTAAATTACTTTTCTAGTGGATTTGTCTTTTGTATTGAGTTAATTCCTACTAGATGGTGATGCGGAGTCATTACTACTTATTTATTTTTAAATAAGTATTCAAAACCTAATTGTGGAGACTATGGAGTTAATATAGCATTACTCTCTGCTAGTCGTTAATTTTCTTTCTTGATTATTATTAATGGGGATTTCTACTGTGATCGTTTTCAAAAAATCGAAATTTTTTTCCGACGTTTTTCGACTCTCTATAGCCTCTAGAATAACCGGGTGTAAACGTTTTTACCAAATCTACTCCAAAAAAAGTTACATTCAATTTTATGATTGCCGGTCAGTTCTCACCACTAGCCGCTTTTAAGTTAGGCACACACTGCATGTAATCAATCTGAAAAACGGGTATCTGAGGGCGCTAGAAAGGCCAGGCTCGCAAAGAGGCAGAAGGAATCAGCTCCTTTATCGTTTTTCGAGGAAGAGGAGGGTGTAATCTACGGGCCAGGCATCGCAGACTAAGTGACAGTGAGACTATTTTGTTATGAGCCACCGTTGAAACTTTAAAGTTGTTTTTCTCGAAACCCTGTTTTTTGCGATGGCGGAAAGTACTTCGGTATGTTCAAATTATCAGAATTTAATGATTTTGGTCTTAAAATGCTCAGAATACAAGTGGTTATAGCCCCCTCTAGAATCAAGTATTTTGCGATATTACAGAAAATGTTACGGCCCTTAAAATACAAAAAAAAGGTAAATTTAAAAAAAAATTAAATCTCGCGCCATTCTAGTGGGAGCTATAACTACATGCCTACAATTGAAGAATCTGGTCAATTTTATTTTTGTCCTGAATAGAAAAATTTATTTGAATTCCGCCAGCAAGTTAAGTTTTTTTTTGAGGGGGTAACTTCAGCACCCTGTAGCACCCTCAAGTTTTTTATTTTTTGGGGGTTGAAAAATGTTTCTTGGTACATCTTATCTTTAATAAAAAGAATTGAAAACTTACTTTTCTGCATTTGTCTTATTATCCTCAGAAAAAAAATCGTAAAGAAACGATGAAAATAGGACCATCACAGTAGAAATCCCCCTTAAGGGCACAAAACTTTCACTAATACCTATTGTTATAAATATGTTATAAATTAAACCAAAAAAAATATATCCGGTCAGTTATTACATTTAAAAAAGTAATATATTTTATCCCAACTTAAACAGATAGTACGACTGCCAAGCCAGCGTTTATTAAGTGGTCCCCAGGATAAAAACATTCCTTTAAATAAAAAATAAAAATCATCTAAGAATGCCATGATTCGTAATGGATTATTAATGAAAATAATTATAAGTATTAATAAGTTATTTACACTATTGTCATAACAAAATAATTAATTGTTAAAAAATATAATATACAGTGTTATCCAAATTAAAGGTCGACCATTGAATTTTTTTATTATTAAAGATGCAAAATTGTTCAAATTATTTAACTAGAAGTATTTTTAGCTCATTACGATAAAATAATTTAAAAGAACAGTAGAGCATCGTGTTTTTGAGGCTATAAGTAAAATGTAATTTTTATTAAATGGAAACCCCAGTATATTATATTTATGTTATTAATTTAAAATCTCTAAAGTCAAAAATAACGTCAATATTCAATTCAATTAAAGGCTATGAAGACCGCGTCACTATCTCGCTATTTAATATTTACTTGGCATCTGGAAGGCTTTGGAAAACAATGATAATTTCCTATGGAGTATTATGTTTTAGTAGGTATGGTTTTTATTCTTTTTTCGTTAATAAGTTTTGTTGTGTCAGTTATTATTGAAAAAAAATATGGTTTTTACTCATGCAGAAAAATGTGATATGTTAGAAACTTACTTAGTGTGCAGAAAATCCTCTTTGATAGCAAGAGAGTACTACTGTGAGGTATATCCACATCGCATCCAACCGAATGAGCGATGTTTTCTAAGATTCTACCGAAAATTTAGAGACAATGAAAGTATTTTTGCCAAAACAAGGACAAAGAATAACTTTCTTCACAACCATTACTGAATGCAATAATTCCAAAATCATTTTTGATAATAGAATGTAAAAATTATCGCTCTTGAGTTGGAATATTTATTCTGAAACACTTGCTTCTTATGCGTTTTGCGTGTATTTTCATTCCATAACAAGATACGGAATGAATATTCTGTAATTGATCTAAACGACATAGGTTGCCATGAATTTCGAAACTGTCAATGTCAGCAGACAAATTTTAGTGCAAGTCAAAATATGAGTGAAAAATCGGATGAATCAGATATGGAACTGGATAATACTCCACCTGAAATTACAAATATTGCGAATAGTATTTTTGGTCGTGGAAAAAATATAATCTGCTACTCGGTTAGAATGAAAATTCGATACTCGTGGTCCCTCACGCTCGCGTTCGGAATCTTCCACTCGGATCAAATTTTCATTCCAACCTCGTTACAGAATACTAATATAATAAGCGAGGCCACGGAAATTGAAGTTATGGCATATTTTGAAGCCTACCGTGAGAATTCCATTGCAGATATTGTCAAGGACTCTAATTTGTCTTATGGTACTGTTCATAGGATTTTAAAAAAGCACAAATGTATTCCTTACAAGTAGTATATTAGTATATTAGTAGAAATAATCTTCAATTTCAACAAGACGGCGCACCTGTCTATAACTACAGAGGTACTCAATGGATAGAAAAAAATGGCCCTATTCAGTAGCCACCCCGATCACCAGACCTAACCCCTCTGAATTTTTTTTTGTGGGGTGTTTTAAAGAACCAAATATACAAGCAAAGATATAATAACGTTGACGATTTAAATACTACAGTTAGAGCAACGATAAACGAGATAAATGGTAGGACCATACTTAGTTCAAGCAATTTAAATACGTGCATAAAAATGTATCGAAGAACAGGGTGGTATTATTGAGGATCTTCTAAGAAAAAGTTAGTGATTTTATTGATTTGTTATAAGTTTACGTGTATAATAAAGTTGGTAAACCTATCTTTGTTGTTTAAATTTTGGCTTTATAACTTCTTTAGTTAGTCCTAAGAGAAATTTATTATAAGCTTTTTTGTTTAAAATTTATAGCTTTAACAGATAAAAATATAATAGACAGGGGTTTCCCTTTTAAAAAAATTGCATTTTACTTTTAACCTCAAAAACACGATGATCTGATGTTTTTTTTATCTTTTTATCTTAATAAGCTGTAAAAATACTATTAGCTTGCTAATTTAAACAATTTTACATCTTTAATAATAACAAAGTTACCAATGGTGGACACTTAATTCGGATAACCCTGTATACCATTATAAGTCCCATTAATCAAATAAAATTACTAATCATCATTAATAACATGTTATTTATTATAATATAAACATATAAACCTAGTCTGAAAATAATTGTAATTTTTCTTATAAAACTTTAATTTTTGTACAAGACTATTGTGTTGCTTTAAATTTTAAACCTGCAATATGTGTTTTTCGAAAAAAAAAATAAAAAATGTATCTCAATGCTTTTAAGAGGAAGGAAGAAAAGGGGTTTTAATAAAATGGTGTAACAAAGAAAAATAAAGTAGATATTCTCGAGGGATACTGGAAACACTAATGGCTGGTTTACATTATCTGGCGAGAATTAACTGGATATGTTTATTCATATTTTTACTATACCTTAAAATGTTTTTAAGGTAGAACGACTAAGTAGTAAGGGTTAAAAAGAAAAATAATTTTTACAGGGAAAACATATTTTAGACTTCTATTTAAAATTTTCCAAACATTAAAAAAGTAAAGTTTAAATTATGGCAATTTTTAAAAGTCTCTAACGATAACTGGCCTTAAGAAATTCGGATAATTGCAAACACTTTCAGAAACATACTAAAAAGCAACATAAACTTTTACTCCAAATTTGCCATTCGGTATATAAGGTTGTTCATGACGAGCGTTCATTAGAACTTTTGAGAAAACTCCAAGATATACTTAAAAGTATACATCCCACATTCCTCTGATTTAAGAGCTAACAGTAGTCAATGAGTCATCACGAACAAATAGTGTATTTCCACCCCATCGCGCATATTGTACCTTAGTCTGTCGATGGCAATAAAATGTCATTTTTATATACAAAATATTATAACAACGAATGTCACAAGAATTAAGTGGCGCGGAGTCAGTGAAGATTTTTAAGACAATATTAAGAAATTAACATGAATAGCCGCAATATTTCAACTTTTATGTTCGCATGGCAAATAATATAATATGAACCTATAAATATAACTTTAAAATAAATTTTCAATTTTTTTTTTAAATAAGGTATCATCAGCCAAACTAAAAGTTCTTGTGAACCTCTTAATAAAATTTTTGTGTTAAATTTTCAATTAGACGAGCCAGGAAACGATGCCGCGTTTCACGCTGGTAAAAAAAATATTTAACTTTTCTTCGACAATAGAACTCTATATGTAGGTGCCACCTTTTATCGTAGAAAATAGTTTTAAACTTAGCAGAGTTTTTCCCCGATAAATGGCACTACGCACTTTCAAGATTTAACTCATGTCCCGTTGAAAATAGTGTTACTTAAACTTGATTGTGCATATGTTATTACATATTTATTGATCATCGTCAACTATAGAAATTGAAATCCAGTACCATAAACACTAAAACATATCTTATACTTAAAATGTATTAAGAATAAGGTCTCGTTACGTATTCGCCATTTCGTTTTTTGATCAATATTTCGTTACTTTTTCCTTTTATCCAAAAATCAGCCAAATACCGACATTTGAAGCATAATTACTTTTACTACAATTTAAAGTTAAACAAGTTTGAATTTATAAATTAATAAAAGCAGAAAAAGAAAAATGGGAGAAGTTTTACAAATTTTCGGTTTTTGCTGTTATTAATTCTTTAATCAAAATTTCTTTAATTCCAAACTGTAGGTAATTGCTACCCAATGACGGTTATTTGATCCCTTTTTCAATAAAGCGAAAAAGATAAGAAATATTGATCAAAAATGAAATGACGAATGCATTACTAGACTTCACTCTTAACTCAAAATTTCAATTGCGCCTCCTGTAAAATTTATAATTTTTGAGTTAGTACGGTTTTCAAAGGAATGTGTGGCACGGACTAAAATCGTCTTTAAAAAAATGTAGGAAATATAGATTTATTGTAGTAATTTAATTTAATAACATTTTCCTACGACCACCTATGAAAATGAGAAAAAAAGCACGGTTAACTTGGCTCGAAAGCGCCGAATATCACACGCGTGTTGAAAGAAAATATTTCAACTCTAGAGTGGAAATACAAGGCATACCATTTAATTTAGGCATATGATGCCAATTTGACAGACCACACCTATTTATTAAAAAGAACAAATTTTAGAAAGCAGTTTAGTTTATTTATCACGTATTTGTCGAGTGATTCAGAATTAGAGTGTGAAAATACGCCATCTGAAATTATAAAAAAGTTAAGAATATACTGGAAAATTTATTATCAGTCAAAACAAGCCCCGCTGAAGAAAATGTCATATAATAAACTTACGCAGAAAATGCTTACGGGTCGCCATAGCCTAGAGACTAGAGCCACGACCTACGAATCGAAAGATCACAGGTTCAAATCCCTTCAGGAGCACTTGACTTTTTTTTATGAAAACATTAAATAATTTATAGAATTATTTTGAATTGAAATCTTCCTTGTTGGGTGAATTTTTTAAATTTATTTTTAATGCATCTTTCCTTGATTAAATAAAAAAATTATTCAAGAAGGAAGATTTCAATTCAAAATAATTTTATAATTTATTTAATGTTTTTATAAAAAAAAGTCAAGTATTCCTGATGGAATTTGAACCTATGACCTTTCGATCTATTAAATTGGCATCATATGTTTAAATTAAATAGTGTGCCTTGTATTTCCACTCTAGAGTTGAAATATTTTTTTCACAAATCAAAGGTTTTTTTAATAATTCTTTGTGGTCGTAGGAAAAATAGTGTACATTACTCGTGTGAAAGTGATGATTCTAAAACTCGGAGAATTTCCGCACTCGGCTGACGCCTCGTGCTAAATATCTCCTCGTTTGAAAAGTATCACTTTCATCACTTGTTATGTAATATACTATTTCAGCCATAATATACCTCAGACATTGATAATGTACAAAATAATTTATGCCAAACGAAAGCACGCTGCCTTCGATGTCGGGCTGTTATCAAAGTCAACGTGCTTTCGATTGGTATAAAACTATGAAGCTTTTAACAATGTCCGAGGAATATTCGGTCAGAAAATTTTTTGATAAAAAGATAAAATAACTCCCAACAAAAAAGTTATTTATTTATTAAAAATACAACTTGCCAAAACGTGACATATTGAAATTTATTTAAAATATGAAGCTCAGTCAGAGTCTTGATATCATAATGATTGAGGTCTCAGTGTCATAGTGATTGAAAACTACCTGGAATGTCGTTTTCAATTAAATGTTGATATGATTGGGTGATTTGTGTAACATGACAAAAAATAACAAAATTTAATTGGCTGTTGGAACTGTCAAAAAATTTTCAGCAAAACTATTTTTCAAATTCGCAAACTTATTCGTTAAAATCATTTCAATTGCAGCACCAAATGCCATGGAAATAAAATTATATTGCACATCATATTATAGTTTCCAAGTGAGCCAATTAAGTTTTACTGATATGTCCAAAATATATCCAGAATTAAATTTCGATCCCTGCTAAAAATAAAACTTAATAGGTTTGATAATGACGAAAATTTCAAAGAGTGTCTAAAAACGAGAGTAAAGTTAATAGCTTTAGTTTACTTGGCGCCACCCTTCGTGTTAAACAGTTAGAAATAAAACAAGATGGCACCATGTTTGTTCGCATTTTCGGAATAGCAATGCGTAGGTATGCTTTTTGCGCTCTTATACAGTTTCCTGCTTCTCACCTCCCGTCTTTTATAGCTTTATAGCTTTTAGAGTTATCAGTGGCGGCTCGTGGATATTGACTATGGAAGGGTGCGGATCTAGGTAGATAAGCAAAATTAAGTGCACATTTTTCTAATTTTTGAGAAAAAATCTAAAATACTTGACTTGTGGGTGCCGGGCCACGAAGGCTCCGAACATACATTCATTAGTCCAGAATCGGCACTCGGAGTGCCAAAGTGCACGGTACGAGATGCTATAAAGCGATGGATCAGGAATGAACACAAAATCCACTGGAGTAACTGACAGGGATTAGACCACAGCAAAATCTTCATTGGGGATTCAGACCTAAGACTTACGAAACAGTTGCTTCAAATGAACAGGAACCAGCTGAGAACCATTACAGGAACTCTAACGAGACACATGGCTGTCAAAAACCATCTGCACAGCATGCAACTGTACAATGGAGACCTTGACTGCAGATTATAAGGAGAAGACAGAGAAACTGTACAGCACATCGTTTGCCATTGCGCGTCACTCGATCGGAAGAGGCAACAAATACTCGGGCAACCAAAACTGGAACCAGAGGACATCCTTACCCTCTCCCCAGTTGACTTACACAAACTAGTGCAAAGAACTGGGAAACCTGGCCTAAGTGCATCCGGCGCACTGACGGGCCCTCGGAAAAAAAAAAAATTGACTTACAAAATCATATCGAAAACATTAGCTAGAAAAATTGGCCACGATATGATTCATGTTTCTTTATATTTTTAAGAACATCTAAACAATATTTATAAATTCGTCTCCAAAGTTACCAGTTCCTGGCGAAATTATATCTATATACCGGGTTCGCCAACGAAGAGGAAACGGAAGATTAAATCATTATTAAGGAATTTATCAAAAATACTAAACCAGCACGTGGTATCGACGTAAAAGCGGCATATTTTACATTATACAGGGTGGCTCAAAAAAGTGTGGCGGACTAAACTTGTATTTTTTTAAATGGAACTCCATAAATATTATATTATTTTCTAATTCCCTATATAACTCCACGTATATTTTGTATAAAAGGCATATGTCTAAATTCAATTGTTTTTGAGGTATTAACGTTTTAAACATTGACAGGCGGTAGTTTGGAACGACACATCTTAGAGAAAAATGGTTTTCACCTCCCTATCTTAATGTTTTATTCTCTATATAAAACTTGCAACTTCCGGTTTAACATGTTAAACCGTAAAACCATTTTATTGGTTTAACATGATAAATCGGAAGTTTTTCTTTGGACAGAGAAAATAAAAAACTAAGATAGAGATTTTTGTGCCGTTCCAATACTACCGCCTGTCAAAGTTTGAAAATGCCATATTTTAAACGACAATATTTTAAAAACAACTGAATTTAGACATATGACATTTTATACAAAATATACGTGGAATTAGAAAATAATAAAAAATATATAGCGTGTTCCATTTAAAAAAATGCAAGTCCGCTACATTTTTTTGGGCCACTCTGTATAAAGTAAAATATTTTTAAAATATGCCGCATTTAAATCCATACCTCATGCTGGTTGAGTATTTTTGATGAGTTCCTTGATAATGTTTTAATCTTCCGTCTCCGTTGGCGGACCCGGTATAATAAAAACATTGGGTTGTCTCTAATATAGTTATACTACTATGCCAATTGTATTCACGTCAAATTATCGATTGCTCTGCTTGTAATAGAGAAATTTTACATTTTCTTATCTCGAAATGATATATTGCTCCATTTGTCACCTAACTTTTATATATTTCAACGGCGTAAATATGACACCCTGGCAAAATGTAACAGTATGGGATTTGTGAAAAGGGAAAATTAATTTTCGTAAAGAACAGACAAGTAATGGAAAAGAAAAACTGCTAGATTTTTGTTTTAAAACTTTGTAAGTAGTTTTCTTAGTCTGTTTGTTCTGAGAAAAACCAGGATACTTGAAAAACTAAAAAAAAAACAATCCCTATTTTCGCTTCTTTACGAATCATAACTCTTACTAATAGTGGTAAATATGAGGCCAAGAAAGTAAACTTTTTTGTGTTTTTGTAAATAATAAATCTTATTTTACCATGATTCTCTTAACTTTTTTGCATGTAGTAATGTTAAAAATAAAAACTTTAGTACCTAATATGATATAAACTTTTGGTAATCAAAGAATAGTATATTACATAACAAGTGATGAAAGTGATACTTCTCAAACGAGGAGATATTTAGCACGAGGGGTCAGCCGAGTGCGGAAATTCTCCGAGTTTTAGAATAATCACTTTCACACGAGTAATGTACACTATTTTTCCTACGACCACAAAGAACTATTAAAAAAGCCTTTGATTTGTGAAAAAAATATTTTAACACTAGTGTTGAAATTAGCATACTCTTAGGATTATGTTCCACTTATCTGGTTTCATAGTTTGTCAATAGGCTTTTCCTTTATTTGTATTTTAACTTTTTCATTTTTTCATATTTTATATATGATAGAAAGAACTAATCCTGGATTGACTTCTAGATTAACCAGTATAAAAATTTTAATTTTAATCAAGAAAAAATGCATTAAACGTAAATTTAAACAATCCACCCAACAAGGAAGATTTCAATTCAAAATAATTCTATATATTATTTAATGTTTTTATAAAAAAAGTCAAATACCCCTGATGGGATTTGAACCTGTGACCATGCAATCTGTAGGCTAAAGCTCTGTTCTTTACGCTATTGCTGCCGATAAACATTTTTTGTTTAATACATGACACTTCAACTCGATTTGGTTTATCTGGTAATAGATTTTCCAGTATATTATTAACATTTTTTATAATATCAGATGGCGTACGTTCACACTCTAATTCTGAATCACTCGACAAATACATGATAAATAAGTTAAACACTTTACAATTACTGGTTTCTAAAATTTGTTCTTTTTAATAAATAGGGGTGGTCTGTCAAATTTTCACCATATGTTTAAATTAAATAGTGTGCCTTGTATTTCAACACTAGTGTTGAAATCTTTTTTTTCAACATACGTATGATATACGGCGTTCTCTAGCCAAATTAACTATGCTCTTTTTTCTCATTTTCATAGGTGGTCGTAGGAAAAACAATTTTTAGCATTAGAACACCCAAAGACCTCTACCGGGAACAAACCTTTCACCTAAAAATAGTTTTTGAACTATTAGGGCCTATTCTTTTCTCACTATGGTGCCCGGAATCGGATCGGCATCAAACCTAATTTTAATTTTCTTTATCTAAATGAGTTATTTCATCAACCGTTCTCATTGCACACGCGTGTGACCTGCTTGCTACCTGTGGATAAATATCACGTACCTATGATGACCCCGTGCCGAGCCCATACCTTGTCTGTCTAGTGAAAATAAGCATTTAAGAATACTTTCTTTAAATTAGATAATTAGATACTAGCGACATCAATGTCAGGTTCTGTAACGATAATCCCTTGACGGGTTTTAGCTGATTGAAGGGCAACAGATTGGAGTGTACAGTGTGTATCTTTGTTCTGTACAATTCGAGGCTCATCATGGGTATCTCGGAAACTTTTTACTTTTTAAAATATTCGAAAAAATTAAAATTTTGAGTTTCTGTTTTTTAATCTATCTGACTCATTTTAACCGCTACAGAAAAACAATTGCAACATTGTAGTAACTTTATTGGCTTTATACTACCGTGTTTTTAGAATCTCGGTACGTCGTTAGCGGTTAAAATAACTCAGATAAATTAAAAAACAGAAACTGAAAATTTTCGTTTATTCGAATATTGCAAAAAGTAAAACCGCAAAGTTGCGGAATTTTGTGCCTATTAATATCGTTAAAAAAATTTGAGTTATCGTTTTTTTCTCGTGTGATATAGACATCATATCCACTCTTGTTGTACAAACTACTATTGTATGACGAAAATTCTCCAAGAATCTACCCTCTCCAAAAAATGTTATATGTAATTTTTCGCTCAGCTCGTTAAATTCGTCCCTTGATACTAGGGGATCACCGTTTTTGAAACAATAATTAAATAAATTAAAACTCACCTTGAAAATTATCATTGATGCCGGCGCCGAGCCAGTTCAGAATCTGAAACAAAGTTATTAATTTATAATTAAACCTATTCAAACTAAAAAATTGTTACACGATTTCTTTATGCACGTATTCTTTTCACTAGAAAATAATATTGCCAAGCATTTAGTATTAAAACTTTTTTTGTCGTTCCTATAAACACTCCGTTAAAAAATATCATAGTATTTTTCAGAAATATTCATCAAAAATTCAACACTTCAAAAAACCAGTAGGTAATAAGTATAAAAAAGTATTTGAAAAAATAAAATAACAATATATTCTGAATAATAATACTTGTTCATATCAGAGCCTAGTAATTAACTAGAAAAATATTGCTTTAGGCCCGTATCTAAAAACTTATCCTAAAAAACTGGCCAGTTAAATATTATTTTAAAAATCTATTAATACCGCCTTTTCTTTTACTTCTTTTTAATTAAATCTGTTGGACAACATTGGATTTTCTGGCATTAATAAGTCTAAAAACGAGTAGCCAATTACCATTACTTATAAGTCTTATTCCATCCCTCTTAACTTTAAATGGCAACTAGTACATTAAACTGAATGACCCAAAAAGACTAACAAACTTAATATTAAAAAAAAATATTACTAACTGCATTCCTTTTTATCCCTTTAACCTTTTTAAAAATGCGTGTTGTTTAAATTTGATGTATACTTTCATTGACCTAAATAGCCATTTATGTCAAAAATTATATTTCTTGCCCCTAGTACCCCTTTAATGTTTAAGCAAATATATTAATTAAGATTCCATTTCTTCATTTCAATAATCCCTTAAACGAACGCTGTGTGGTAAAATTCATAGTTATAAACTATATAAATAAACGGTGAGTTGTAAAATTTACAGTTATAAAAAATGTATATAAACGGCGTTTCAAAGTACAGTTATAAAATAGATAAATAAACGGTGGTTCGTAAAATTCACAGTTAAGAAATATTAATAAAGGCCGTGTCGATCATTTACAGTTATGAAAAATATAAATAAACGTAGTGTCGTAAAATTTTCAGTTATGAAAGATATAAATAAACGTAGTGTCATAAAATTTACAGTAATTAAAAATATAAATAAACGTAGTGTCGTAAAATTTACAGTAATTAAAAATATAAATAAACGTAGTGTCGTAAAATTTACAGTAATTAAAAATATAAATAAAAATAGTGTCGTATAATTTAGAGTTATGAAAAATATAAATACTCGGTGTATCGTAAAATTAGTTATGAATTACATAAATAAACGGTGAGTCGTAAAATTCACAGTTATGAAAAATATAAATAAACGCAGTGTCGTCAAATTTGTAGTTATGAAAAATATAAATAAACGTAGTGTCGTAAAATTTTCAGTTATGAAAGATATAAATAAACGTAGTGTCGTAAAATTTACAGTTATTAAAAATATAAATACTCGGCGTATCGTAAATTTAGTTATGAAATACATAAATAAACCGTGTGTCGTAAAATTCAGTTATGAAAAATATAAATAAACCTAGTGTCGTAAAATATTCAGTTATGAAAGATATAAATAAACGGTGAGTCGTAAAATTCACAGTTATGAAAAATATAAATAAACGCAGTGTCGTCAAATTTTTAGTTATGAAAAATATAAATAAACGTAGTGTCGTAAAATTTTCAGTTATGAAAGATATAAATAAACGTAGTGTCGTAAAATTTACGGTTATTAAAAATATAAATAAAAATAGTGTCGTATAATTTAGAGTTATGAAAAATTTAAATACTCGGTGTATCGTAAATTTAGTTATAAAATACATAAATAAACGGTGAGTCGTAAAATTCACAGTTATGAAAAATATAAATAAATGCAGTGTCGTCAAATTTTTAGTTATGAAAAATATAAATAAACGTAGTGTAGTAAAACTTACAGTTATTAAAAATATCAATAAATGATGTGTCGTATAATTTAGAGTTATAGAAAATATAAACAGTGTTCCATAAATTTAATTATGAAATAGATAAATAAACGGTGGGTCTTAAAATTCACAGTTAAGAAACATAAATAAACGTCGTGTCGTATCATTCACAGTTATGAAAAATATAAACGGTGTTTCTTAAAATTTCCAGTTTTGAAAAATATAAATAAACGGTGTGTCATAAAGTTCACAATTATGAAAAATATAAACAAACGCAGTGTCGTATAATTCATAGTTAGGAAAAATATAAATAAACGTAGTTTCGTAAAATTTACAGTTATGAAAAATATAAATAAACGTAGTGTCGTATCGTAAAATTTACAGGTATAAAAATATAAATAAACGTAGTTTTGTAGAATCGACAGTTATGAAAGATATGCACAAACGCAGCGTCGTACGCTTCACACTTATAAAAAATTTAAACGGTGTATAAAATGTCCATTATGAAAAATATAAATAAACGGTATGTCGTAAATTCACAGTTATGAAATATAGAAATAAACGGTGTTTCAAGAATTTCTCAGTCATGAAACATTTAAATAGACGCAGTGTCGTATAATTCACCGTTATAAAAAATATGAACAGTGTGTCGTAAAATTTACAGTAATAAAAATATAAATAATTGAAGTATTGTATAATTCACAGTTATAAAATATATTTAAACGCAGTATCGTACGATTTACACTTTAAAGAAATATAAACTGTGAGTCGTAAAAGTCCCAGCTATGAAAAATATATATAAATAAATTGTGACGTAAATTCACTATGTATACCGGGTGGTGGTCAAATATTCACTCTCATTTTAATTTAGCCCAAAAATGTACCTAAACTTTTTAAAGAATACAAAAAAAAGAATGTCCTTGTCCAATTTGAAGCACATTTTACCAGTAATTAAGAGTTATTTAAGCTCTTTAAAGAGATTTATAAAAGTGTTCTTTAAAATCATTACGCAATATTTCGTAAAACTAAAAAAAAAATATTTTTGCAACACAATATAGTAAAATTATTTGTCAAAATTTGGATTGATAAAACAAATTGCATCTCAAAAATGGCTTAAACAAAACTATGTTAACGTGGTGTCTCCAGAACTTATTTTAAATATCAAAGAACATTTTTTTAAATACCGATGCTGCAAAGTTTATTAATGTATGTAACCCCTTAAGCGTGTTTTATATCACAACAAATTGGATCGTTCAAAATTATAAAACTTTCCTAATTTGCTTGTCAGGCTACAGAACAAACTGCAAAGTGTAATCATTTATCATCATCCCCTTGTAGTAATACCCCTTGCGTTTTCAGATATTAGTTGGTAACTGTTTGGTAGTGCTAGTGTGGCTTTGGCTTTATAATTAATGGAAGTTGTAATAATCTCAGACAATTGAAAATAAATATTATTAAGTGATTATACAAACCGCATATTTTCAAATGTACCGATTTAATGCTCACAAGACATGACGATAAAGCTCAGTTCACTTAATACTATTTATTAGCAAAATATTATATAACTTCTCATATATGAGTATCTATAACAAATCTGCATATCCGCAAAAAATAAGGTATTAACAAATGTCACTCCAGTGCTATTTCTAGACATCCCAATGTATAAAAAACCATAAGAGCTCAGATTTAGCAAGATAATTTTTAGGCTTGGTATGGAACACTTACTTTCGATCTGTTCGACCAAATTACACTACTAAAGATATAATTACTTTAAATATTATGTGGTTTAGAATTTGACTCTACAGAAAAAGAGTCTTGAAGATGTATGCAAAACTGGTGGTAAATAAGATGGTTTGGTTGGCTGCGCTTTTGTTTCAATATTCAGGGCTTTTTCACGAAGATCTGTTACTAAACTTAAATTATGTTCGTGGTGAAGCTGCAAGTATGGTTTTATGGAACTGGACGAAGAATAACCCGAAATTTTCGTTAGTTCTTGTACACACTGATGATGGGAGGATGAATGAGAAGAGTTTATAATTTGTTTGCTTTTGACGTCCAAACCATTTTTTTTTGCTGAAATTTGCGTTCACTTTAGCATCTCATTGACTCCATTCTTTTGAATTCTGATTTTTCCAAAATTGATTGAGGGTAAGAAAAAATCTATCAGTTGAAATATAAGCTGGCCTGTTGAATACAATTTTGTAATAAAACCGTATTGGAGAGATAACCGGATTTTTCCATTAGATGTACTGTCAGTGCACTTTTTTGAACCTCGTTGACACGTTCTTGAAAATATGGTATTATATTCAATTCTGCCTGTTAACTCTCCATTGTTAAATGTTTCTTCTTTAAAATAATAAATTTTACAGCTGGCAGCTTCACCTCCTCACCAGGCAAGCTCGTAGGCAACCATGTGAAAAAAATGATTCAAGAGGCCATCCTCGTTACTTCGATTTGAGTCAAGGCTACGTTACTTTATTTTCGTTCATTTAAGTCAGTTTGCAACTTTTCTCTTATGCAATCACGGGCTTTTTTAAATGTAACGGCGGTGAAAAAGTTAAATAATTTTTCATATTACATGTTTTGTAGCATTCTTGCAACTGAATTCCTCATGGTTTTAACAACATACTCTTTGAAATCCATCTCATTTTTTTTATATTAATGCCTCCGTCCATTAATATCTTTGTTAGGTCTTCAATACACATCTCTGTGTCCAAATCGAAATTCCGTTCTTTGCAAAATATGCTAAATTGATTCCATATTGAAGATCGGCTCTTCTTTGTATTCTTCGGAATGGAATTTTGTTATTTATTTCTTCTTCGTCAATTGTCCAAAATCGCTGCATGTTGAAAAATACGTTTTTATTTAAAAATATACTGTAAAGCTTGATTTATAAACTCAAAGTTTGCGTCGACGCTAGAAGTGAAAACAATCAAATTATAATATAGTGGTTTATAAACTTCGCCGGCGTTCGCATTTGCGCCGACAGCCATTCGACTTAAACCAATTTTAACTTTTCGGCGCTTGCCGTACAGTTAAATAGAATAGCCTACTTTTCTCGCCACTTAAGTGTAAAAAAAAACAGCAAATTCCCATGTGTAGAAAAAACTCTTTGTTATATTTAGTTATTTAGCATTAAGTTATACAGGGTGCGCCAAACTCAGTGGCCTATTAGAAATATTTAGAAAACGACAAAAGATATGTTTTTGAAAATTTGAGTGTGTTCATAAGAGCTAGTGTTCTAGCGTTTAAAAATATTTTGAAAGGGGCGGTGTTGCCAGATCATCTTGAAACTCCTAGCAACTTTGGAATTTTAAATGAGACACCCTGTATATTATTTTACTTTTTGTTTCTGCTTAATAACACAAATATTTTTTGTATATAATAATCTATGCCTATCTATTATAGTTTTTGAGATATTAATTAATTAGTCATTTTTTGGGGCCAAAACATGCTAACCAGAAAATCAAATATTTGTGTGATTAAGGCACCTAGAAAGTTAAAATTTTTACAGACAATTCTTATAGCATGGCCATCTAGGAATTTTGATGATATATGAAAATATTTTTACACAGAGCGTCACAAAAAAACGTAATCTTCGTAATATAAATAAATGCAAAATTCTCAACTTTTTTAAATGGAACACCCTGTATTTTATTTTCCTAACAAATTCTAGTTTATATTTCCTACCAATAAGTATAACATGTTCCTATACCTATCTCTAACCAATTCGAACTTACAAGGGGTTTAAAAAAATGAATAACTTAATAAAGACGTTTAAACACATGTAATAGTAGGCTTTAGCAGAATTTGTTCGGAAACAAATGAAAGAGAAAAAATGTCAACCAAGATGTCAACTTAATTTCCTATATTATCTTATATTTGAAAAAATTATTCGTTCTATGGATTTATACGTCACACATTCACATTATTATACTGCAACATATTTCGTTCTATTTTTCTAAACTTTTTTGCTGTCATTGGAGATGAATTGGGATACAATTCATTAAATCGTCTACATGTTCTTAATACAATTTTATTACACTCTCCATGTATAAAAAGTAAATTCAAAATTTCTGCGTTTGAATAAGAAATATTGGCCATTTTAGTCAATAATTTAAAAACACAGATTATAGACAAAACCAATTAAGTTGACATTTTTTCTTTTTCATTTGTTTCCGAACAAATTCTGCCAAAGCCTACTATTAAATGTGTTTAAACCTTTTTATTAAGTTATTAATTTTTTTAAACCCCTTGTAAGTTCGAATTGGTTACAGATAGGTATAGGAACATGTTATACTTATTGGTAGGAAATATAAACTAGAATTTGTTAAGAAAATAAAATACAGGGTGTTCCATTTAAAAAAGTTGAGAATTTTGCATTTATTTATATTTCGAAGATTACGTTTTTCTGTGACGCTCTGTGTAAAAATATTTTCATATATCATCAAAATTCCTAGATGGTCATGCTATAAGAACCGTCTGTAAAAATTTTAACTTTCTAGGTGCCTTAATCACAAAAATATTTGATTTTCTGGTTAGCATGTTTTGGCCCCAAAAAATGACTAATTAATTAATATCTCAAAAACTATAAGAGATAGGCATAGATTATTATATACAAAAAATATTTGTGTTATTAAGCAGAAACAAAAAGTAAAATAATATACAGGGTGTCTCATTTAAAATTCCAAAGTTGCTAGGAGTTTCAAGATGATCTGGCAACACCGCCCCTTTTAAAATATTTTTAAACGCTAGAACACTAGCTCTTATGAACACACTCAAATTTTCAAAAACATATCTTTTGTCGTTTTCTAAATATTTCTAATAGGCCACTGAGTTTGACGCACCCTGTATATTATATATTTTTAAAACCAACCCAGCATCTAATTTGCTAATTTAAAAAAAGTATTTTATAATACCACTTCATTTTACTGATGTGCGCGTGATGCGTTTTTGAAAGAGCTTTAAATAGGTTATGTAAATGTATAGAGGGACGTCCAAAATAACATTTTCCTTCGCATTTGGGACGTTTCTTATTTAGTGCGTACACCATTCGCTGAAATTAGATCCAGACTCCTAAGCATAAGAATTATTTTATATTTTGCCGTACAAACGATTGAGACGGTGAATGTATTGCGATACAAAAATTTAATTTTACGTGATTACTGTGTTGTACGGGTCGGTAGTTTTAAAAGTCGTAGTAAAAATATGGTTTTAAAATAAGACTTTGGTGTTTTCCTTAAAGAAGTGCAACATCACTTGACTGAAATATTATGGTGCTGACTCTAAGAACTCTCTTTCACTACTATTCAAAAGAAGCGCATTTCAAGTTTAAAAAGTTGTTCCAATATTCATATAGTAACAACACAACAAACCTAACAAGTTAAAAAATAACTCGTATTTTACTTGAAAATACAAAAAACTATTGAAACCCATAAAAAAACTATTATATTGTATCTTACAATGTTATATCTAAAATAGGGAGATGAAATAGTAGTTTGTACAACAAGAGTGGATATGATGTCCATATCGCATAAGGAACTAAATTGAGCATGACCCCGTAGGCATAGTGATTAAATTGTTCTGCAGAAATGCACAGAAGAAAAAAGGATTTGCTCGTTTTTTTTTCTGCTTGTGTAAGAATTGTAATTTCGAAAGTACAAGAGAATAGTTGTAGAATTTGTTTTAAACAGTTAATAACTGCTTTTATGTATTAATATGAACTTTTAACGTTCGCTATGGTAAAGTTTTTTAAAATAATTATCAATTTGCAAACTAGCAACACTGTTAACGTGGAAAGAGAAGTGGTAATTCTGTAAAAATAACATAACCTTAAAACCTTTAGTAAAAAATAGAATTAATTTTTTCTAGAAATTTTATAATTTCGTCTGTTTTATCTGGTTTTATGTCTACTCATCTTCATGTTCCACCATTTAAGGAAGTATTACCAGTTAATTTTCCATATCTGTTGCCTATAATAAAAGTTTTAATATCGATTGGGAGTTGGATCCCCGTTCAAAATATATTAGAAAATATCACGGTGGACAAATATTTGCATGGCAAAGAACCAAGCAAGGTTAGTAAAAAATGTTCATTTTGTAGGTATATAATACATTTTAAGCAATTAATCGTGTAGTAATTGACTAGAAACGAGTAGAAAACTGGAGATTTTTTAAATAAGAAAGTGCATCTGTGCACATATCTTTAGTTCGGTAGAAATATATGTTGGTATTAATTTTGATATAATACCCTCAATTCTCGCACTTTTTAGGAAAAAATTGTGTATGCATAGACTTTGGGATAAATGTTTTGATTTAAATTAAAAAAGAACTAATTTTATGTGACAGATTTGCATATTTTTGAAGTATATTCTTAACCTCACTTCTTTCAAGTATCAGAAAACGTCTCGTAAAATTTACCACATGTAAATTTAGTTTCTTTGTAATTGACCACTGTGATTGGTCAGTTTCATATCCTAACTAGGATGGATATAAAATTATTTTCCTTCAGTTAACCGGAATAGTCCACTTTTCCGATCACTTTAGTGTAAAGGAAACAGCAAATTTCCGTGTGAGAGTAGAAAAACCATTTTTCTCTAAGATGCGCACTTCCAATGCTATAGCCTGTCAAAGTCTGAAAATGCCATGACATTTAATACAAAATATACGTGGAATTTTATGGGGAATTAAAAAATAATATATAGGGTGTCCGATTAAAAAAAAGTATGATGATACCCCTATTTGGGTCACCCTGTATAATTTACAATAATTTTAAATTGTAGATCGAATGCCTTCTTATAACTTTGTCTGTTTTTGAAAATTATTAATAAGTTGAGTAGTTTAGATGCTGTGAAATTCTGTGACGATACTTAAGGTTGTGAATCCTTGGGTGATTTTAAGGAGAAGAGTTAATATTAACATATATGTCCTAAAGATCATTCATTATTATTTCAACGAAATATTGAAAGCAGTCTCAATGAACCGAAGAAAAAAATTGTTTTTTTGGTTTTTATTTTTTTATGCAAAAAGGGTGCATCATACGAAAGTAAGTCTATGAAACAAATTTGCTCCAAAATAAATGAGGATTTTAAATATAAGTTTGGTTTTTAGAAAAATCAGTGGCGTACCATTTTTTTCTTTAAAAATATTCAATTCAAACCCCGTACGGACGTGAGCAGTAAAAATTTAAAGTCAAAAAATGCTCCTTAATGATTAAGAGGTGGGTACAAAATTTCATAAAAATATCTAAGAGTGATATAATAATTATGATAAAAAAGTTATATTTTTTAAAAAATGTTAACACCCTGTAGCTCAAAAATGAAGAGCTTTAGGACATATGTTAATATTAACTTTTCTTCTTAAAATCACCCAAGGATTCACAACCTTAAGTATCGGCACTCAATTAAAAAACACCCTGTATATTAGATATAGAAAATTTGCACCACCAAACCGCTAAACTCTTCGGGTAATATATACTAGAGATGGGAAACACTGTTACCGTTACCGTGTAACGTTTCATTTCATACCGCGACAGGAAAATACCGCGACTAAATAACCGTTTTTGGGAACGAACGTAAAATCTTATCGAAATAAAAAATAATCTATCATTCCTATCCGTGACCTTGAAATCTCAAACCAATAGATGATAAAATTTAAATCGTCTGTCAATTAAGAGTAATTCTCGGTGCGATTAAAATTCTTTTCTTTTATTTAAAGTTTTTTTTGCTGGTTCTGAAACAATTTTTTCGATTAAAACTAAATTAGTGACTGATTAAAATTATCAGTCCTCTAATTTAGTACCTATTCCCATGCACAAAACTACGACGCCGTAGGCGGAGTGCTAAAATTTCCGAGGGCAATATGGACAATCCACTCGAGTTGAACAGTATATTTTTTCTACGACCAAACTTACAAACCTTAAGCTAAAAAATGTAAAAAAAAGTTTTCAGGTTGCCGGGCTCGAACTCACGACCGTTGGATCCATAGTCAAACGCTCTAACTCTCGACTATCGAAACGTTAAACTAATTATGGGAAAACTAACTGATAAATGATGCTACATGAAATTAATTTTCTATGCACATCAGCAGGTTGCATTATTATAATATAATATTGATAAATCTATTATAAATGCGTCTAGATTTTATTATATTGAACAAATTAATAACAAATTGTACCATATGCATTTAAATTATATAATTTGGTGTCTTGAAAAAGAAGGCGGAGCCTCAATAAAGATAATATACTGTGATTGGTCAGTACTTTTAAGAACAACAATGGCTTCTCTGTAATTGACTGCTGTGATTGGTCAGTTTCATTACCTATCTAGGATTGTTTATACAATTTTGCCGCACAGTTAACTGGAATAGCCTACTTTACTCGCCACTTAAGAGTAAAGGAAATAGCAAATTTCCATGTGGGAGTAGAAAATATATATTTTAGTCAAATTCACAACAACTTCTTGAGTTATTTCTTTCATCATCGATACACGCCAAAGGGATCCTCGAGACCGCGTCCATTAAAAAATACTTTACCACTGTGGCCACCGCGCCATCAAAACGCCGGCACCGTAACTACGATTCGAAACGTCAAAATCAAACGATCCCACGACATATACATACCAGCGTTGGCGCGCCGGTCGCAACACTTCCCTCGGCAACCTTTTCTCCCGGCCTGAAAAATACCTTCAATGACAAAATACTGTCAACCACGAGACTGTTACTGTTCTTCAAATACCGTTTGCCGTTGAGCGCTTCACAACAAACGGCTAAACAGGCCGACCGCTGTTGCTTCCTTTCGGTTTGTATCGCAGCATGTAGCGGCGAAGAACGACATTTTAATAGTTCCAGAGTAAGAGCGTTTTCACACGGCACCATATATCGCACGCGACAAATGGTCGCAATATTGCTTTTACACCAAATTATGTGTTTTCTAATGAGCCATTTTCACACACAAGCGTTATTAGAGAACACATAATTTGGTGTAAAGCAATATTGCGACCATTTATCGCGCGCGATATATGGTGCCGTGTGAAAACGCTCTTATTGCTTGCTTGTATGAGGTGGAGCGCAACACGACGGTATTAAAAAATACAGTTTCAAAGTAGCAGTTACACAGATACCGACTCACCTAATATATACCAATTTTACCTAGGGATATTTTAGTTATCTTGTCTATTGTAAGTAAAATTAATGATGTTTGCTTGCTTTTATTTTGTTCCTTCTAATAAAAATAAATCTGTTTTGGTCTTCTTTCATCACATCTTTTATATGGGTATCATTTTTTATGTCGGCTTATTACTGTACATAACAAAACACACCGAAAGAATATATACCACGTAATGATACAGAGAAGCTTAGGAAAATAAAAGAAAACGTGTCGTCCTGCTATAGTGCTCAGTATAAAAAGTATAACAGGTCGTAACTTGGTTATTTATTTTCTTTTATTCTATCTGCTGGCGACCGCTCTAACAGTATATTTACCAAGATAATCGAACACGTTTCTATACTAAAATAAACATATAAAAATAAAACATAAGCCAACCTTGGAAAAGAACACTTCTTAACATATAAAATGTTTTAAAAAATGTTATACCAGCAATAAAATCCTTTTGGTTACTTTTAATCTTAATCCTAAAAATAATATTATCAATAAAGTGGTAGAGTTTAGTGTCCGTATAAGTAAATAGAAAAGAAGGTTTTTTAGCGGCAGGCGGACAAAGTAGTGCATTCTATCTTTTGCATTAAGTACACAGGGAAGCCAAATGCAATGGGTTCCCTGGGGCACAGGTAGACAGGCTATGGCTTTCTAATGAGTTCTAATAAGAACGAAACAGCCTGTCATTGTCTACCTGTGCCCCAGGGAACCCATTGCATTTGGCGTCCCTGTGTACTCAATGCAAAAGATAGATTGCACTACTTTGTCCGCCTGCCGCTAAAAAACCTTCTTTTCTAGTATTATTAATCTTATAAAAAAATTTAAGTGGATCCCACCGCGATAAATTGCTCGAATTACAAAAAAACCAAGCAAATAATTGAGTTTTTATCACCAATGAAAAGGTGGTATCTACAGGGTGTGTCAGTAAGGTGTCTGTCTTAGATAACGCCTAAACCATCAAAGATAGGGAACAAGTGTAATACGAAAGTTAAAGTGATTAGTAGGATGCATAAACTAAAAATATTTTCTAATCTACAGGGTGATCCTAAAAGTGGTTCTGAATAATAAAAAATAAAATTAAATGGGACACCCTGTATAATTTTCCAGAATATGATTCAATAGAACAACAACTTTGCAACCATATTTCAATTTTTGAACTGAAATGCAACGTTGCCAAGTAATTAATTTTTTTTCGAAATTTTAGTAGTTTTAAGGGTATCGTTAAAAAATCATAGTAACCTGTGGATTAACCCCAGCCAAATATAATTTACATTGTGGGTACTTTAAGGTACGATTTATCGATCAATATTAATGTTTTTAAATCTCTTATACAGAGCGTTCGTTATAAGTTGGACAACTCGACAGTTTTAAAAATGCTTAATTTCAATTTTTTAAATGGGACATCCTTATTTTTTTAGGCAAAAGAATTTATCTTTCGAAAACCTCAGTTTTTTGTTAAACATGTCATATATTCAAATATCATAGTTTTTTAAATATTTTAGGATTTATCATAACTCAGGGTAAAAAAGAAAAGTTCTAATTAAACAATTTAGTCAAGATTGCTTTGAAACAAAAAATAAATAATTTTCTTTGTCACCGCTGTCATTGCAAAATTATTTCGCTAAATTTTGTGTTTTATTACTCTTTAGATTTTAGTTTTTTAAACTAACTTTATCGAAATAGAAATATATGAATTTTCTAAGAGGGGAACTAGTTGACATAATATACGTTTTTTTAAATCAGCGATTTAATTTAATGATCACTGGATTGGTAGAGGAGGTCTAATGTCGTGGCCTGCAATATCTCACGATCTAACCAAGCTTGATTTTTTTTTATGGGGATACGTAAAGAAGAGAGTGAACCAAACAGATTCCACGACAAGAGAAAATATGCAAGCACGAATTAGGTAAGTTTTTCAATCAATTACTACGACTATGTTGAGAAAGGTAAGCGAGTCTTTAAAAAAAGAACTCACCCCTGCATTTTAAATTTAGGAAGTCATATTAAACACTTTTTATAATATTTTTATTATGTCCCCGTTGTCTTTTGTCATCAAAATTTTGAAAGTCATCTAAATATTGTAAAAAAAAATTTTATTTAATTTTTGTTTGCCTCAATTTAGCTCACTAGCCGCCGCCCTCTAGGTGGGCCTATGTTTTGCCTACTTCTTATTTTGTCAGTTTTCTTTAAAATAAATGTGTATTTTGTATATATACTTTCTTTCAACACAATCTTGAATAAATTGTTTAATTAGAACTTTCTCACCCTGAGTTAAGCTTAATCTTAAAATATTTCAAAAACTATGATATTTAGATAATTATATAACATGTTTAACAAAAAATTAAGATTTTTGAAAGATAAATCATTTTTCCTAAAAAAATATGGGTGTCCCGTTTAAAAAATTTAAATAAAGCATTTTTAAAACGGTCGAGTTGTCCAACTTATAATAAGCGCTCTGTATAAGAGATTTAAACATTATCATAGATCGATATATCGTACTTTAAAGTATCCACAATGTAAATTATATCTGCTTAGGGTTAATCCACAGGTTTAAAATTTTGGGAAAAAATTAATTACTTGGCAACGTTGCATTTCAGTTCAAAAATTTAAATACGGTTGCGCCGTCGTTATTCTATTAAATCATATTCTGGAAAATTATACTGGGGTTCCAATTTAATTTTCTTTCTAATTATTATATACCACTTTTTAGGACCACCCTGTAGATTATAAAATATTTTAAATTTATGCATCCTAGTAAACCCTTTACCTTGTGTATTACACTTTTTTCCCTATATTTGATAGTTCAGGTGCTATTAAAGCCAGACACATTACTGACACACCCTGTATGTATATGGGTGTGGGAGAATTATTTTCATGCAGAACAAAAAATTCGAAGGAAAAGATATAAGCCAATGAATATCCTAGAAATAATTAGTAAAGTTCACTATGTCGTAAAAAATATTAATAGTAGTTTGTACAACAAGAGTGGATATGATGTCCATATCGCACGAGGAAGTAAATTGAACACGACGCCGTAGGCGGACTGCTCAAACTTCCGAGGGCAATATGGACAATCCACTCGAGTTGAACAGTATATTTTTTCTACGACCAAACTTACAAACCTTACGCTAAAAAATGTAAAAAGAAGTTACCCGATTGCCGGGCTCGAACTCGCGACCATTGGATCCATAGTACAACGCCCTAACTATCTCGACTATTGAGACCTTAAGCTAATTGTGGGAAAGCCAACTGATAAATGATGCTACATGAAATTTGTGGTGGCCTAAGAGCGCCTGACTTCCCCTACCTCTTGTAGCTTAGCATTAGTCTGATATAGGTTCGAACATTTAGGATCAGTGTTAAAATGGTATCGCGATCGAGCAATTTATTGTTGTTAATATAAAGCAATAAACCATGTAGTGTTTTCGGGAAAACGTAGTTTTATTTGTAGAAATACCCAAAATACAGCAAACATTACATTGGCGCAGTCGGTAAAAAAACCAAATCGTCGTTTTAAGTAATTAAAATTGAAAATTCGGTAATTTCGTACAGTTTACCGGAATTTGTGCAAGGCAGACATGGGTAAAAACGATGCGCCGACAGCCGGCGTGGTCGAGGCGGGAACAAGCAGTGCTATTGGAGTTTTCGCATCGCCGATGGGTACCATCCGCGAGTTCGACCCAAACGTTAATAAATGGGAAGTGTACAAAAAACAGTTAACCCAGTTCTTCATTATAAATAAAATTACCGATGAAGACATAAAGCGAGCTATATTATTGAATAATGTTAGTGAAAATGCTTATAGCATTGTGAGTGATTTACTAGTGCCCGAGGAACCCGAGAAAGTGTCATTTAATAAAATAGTCGAGAAATTAGACAAACACTTCGGGTTGAAGACGAGCATTTGGGGAGAAAGGATGATATTTTATACCTCTGAGCAGTATCCCGACGAGCCGATCAACGAATGGGCCGTCAGAGTTCGTCATTTGTCGGCAAATTGTTCATTTGGTACATTTCTCGACGAGGCCATAAGGGATAAATTTATTTTCGGCATGAAAAAGGGTGCAATTTTGGAAAAATTGCTTCAAGAGGATGCCAAAACCCTTACGTTTACCAAGTCTGTGGAGGTTGCCCAAGGCATAGAAGCAGCTAAGACTTGCTATGGCAACACCTTCAATGAAAAGGAAATCAAAACAGAACCACAAATTTATCGAATGGGCGCTAGTGGAACCTCAAATTGGGGGTTGCAAGGAGGAGGTCGTCAGCAGTCTTGGTCATCACAACGGCCAGTAAATAATCGAGTAAATAACAGTAGAAACTGGTTAAGTAGCAGCGGCAGTCTTCCTGAGGGAAGAGGGGGTAGGCCACTGCTTAGAGACTCTGAAGTCACCAGAAGTTGCCAAGTTTGCGGAAAAATGGGACACTCTTCAGAAATCTGTCGGTATCGTTATCATGCATGCAATATTTGTCGTGAAAAAGGTCATTTATCGAACGTATGCAAAAACTCTCGTAGCGTAAATAAAAAACGGTCTCATTTTCTTGAACTTGAAAATTCAAATAACACTGATATCAATAAAAACGAAGAAGATTTTTTGCATATGTTTAAGTTAGGCATAGGAAATAAAGATTTGCCCATTACATTGGAGGTTAGTTTAGAAGGCGTAGTTTTAAATATGGAATTGGACAGCGGCAGTGCTGTAACAGCCGTGTCAAGCGACTTATATAATAAACATTTTTTACACATACCGCTTTCTTCTTCCAAAACTACATTAATTAGCTATTCTGGGGAAAAAATTGATCCTGTAAGGACAGTGTCATTAAATTTTACGTATAATAATAATACACACCCAGTTGATGTTTATATTGTTGATAACGGGGGACCACCCTTACTGGGCCGTGATTTTATGTTCAAATTCAATTTGGGTATTCAAGAAATTAAACATATTACTACTGAGAATGAGATTGTACAAAAATTACAGTCTAAATACAATAATGTATTTTCAGAGGGTATTGGTACCTTCAGCAAAGGTAAAATCAAAATTAAAATAAAGCCTAATTCACAACCAAATTTTTTTAAACCACGGGCGCTTCCGTACGCGCTTAGAAATAAAGTTGAGGAGGAATTAGATAGGTTAGTTAGATTAAATATTTTGACTCCTGTAGAGTATAGTAGCTGGGGCACACCGATTGTTCCTGTGTTAAAAAGCGATGGCACAGTGCGTTTATGTGGCGATTACAAAATTACATTAAACCAAGTCATTGAAGTAGACAGATTTCCGATTCCTCGTATAGAGGATTTATTTACACAGCTCCAAGGAGGGCAAACTTTTTCGAAGATTGATTTGTCGCACGCTTACCAACAGGTTTTATTAGACGACGAGTCGAAAATGCTAACAACTGTTAGTACTCATAAGGGTTTGTTTTACTATAACCGGTTGCCTTTTGGAATTTCAATAGGGCCCTCGGCGTTTCAAAGAACCATCGAGAGGGTTTTACAGGGAATTTCAGGAGTAGTATGCTTTCAGGACGACGTCTTGATAACGGGAAAAAATATAGCTGAGCATGCTGCACGAATAGATGAGGTATTTTCAAGGCTGAACTCCTGCGGTTTAAAGGTAAAAAAAAGTAAATGTGTTTTTTTCCAACAGTCCGTCACATATTTGGGTTACATATTAAATAAAGATGGTCTTAAAAAGTCGCCTGAAAAAGTTCGCGCAATTTTAGAAGCATCCCCTCCCCAAAATAAAACTCAGTTACAGGCATTTTTGGGGTTAATAAATTATTATAGGAAATTCATGCCAAATATGGCAACATTGGCGTATCCGTTATACGTTCTATTAAAAAATGATACTTTGTGGAATTGGTCGGAAGAGTGCAACTTAAGTTTTAAGAAATTAAAGCAATTAATTACATCCCCTGATATATTAGTACATTATAATCCGGATTTAAAATTAAAGTTATTTTGTGACGCATCACCTTACGGAGTCGGAGCAGTACTGTCCCATGTATTTAATAATGGTGTAGAAAAGCCTATATGTTTTGCATCCAGAACTCTGAGTGATACAGAGAAAAAATATAGTCAAATCGATAAAGAAGCGGTTAGCTTGGTATTTGGAGTTACGCGTTTTCATCAATATCTTTTCGGTCGACGTTTTACTTTAGTTACAGACAGTAAGCCGCTTTTGGCTATTTTTGGAAGTAAAAAAGGTATTCCTCAAATGGCTGCAAATAGATTACAGAGATATGCATGGTTGTTATCAGGTTACGTTTACGACATTGAATATATTAAATCAGAAAAAAATGTGTCTGATTTTTTTTCTCGGTTTCCATTAGCATCAAATAGTCATAGCCAAGTAAACTCAGTTTATTTCGAAAAAGACTTTACTTATTTAAATTTTATTGAAAAACAACAATTATTTAAGCTAGACATTCCTACAATTCAAAAAGAAACATCAAACGATGTAATTCTCAAACAGATATTTCAGTATGTTTTAAATGGGTGGCCGTTCAAAGTTGAAGAAAACTACAAATTTTATTTTTTGCATAAAGATGAACTTACAATGGAAAATAATATTTTAATGTGGGGACATAAGGTTATTATTCCTTCTTCAATGCAGCCTCTTTTATTACAGGAATTGCATAGTTCCCACATGGGGATAGTTAAAACCAAGTCGTTAGCTCGAAGCTATGTTTGGTGGCCATCATTAAACAAGGATATAGAAAGAATTTGCAAATCTTGCGAATCCTGCCTTCGATTTCAATCTAGTCCGGAGCATTGCCCTCTAATACCGTGGAAATTTCCAAATAACCCGTGGGAAAGGCTACACGTAGACTTTTTGGGACCTTTTTTTAATAAGATGTATTTGTGTGTAACAGATGCATTTTCTAAATGGATAGAAGTTTATCCGGTACCTAGTACAACATCTGTTACCACAATAGATAAACTCCACAGTCTTTTTGCACAGTTCGGGTTACCTACTTGTTTAGTATCGGATAACGGAGCACCTTTTTCTTCGGGAGAGTTTAAAACATTCTTAAGTAAACTCGGAATTGAGCATAAAACTATAGCTCCTTTTAATCCGAGTACTAACGGTTGTGCAGAAAACACGGTAAGGACAGTAAAGCAATTTTTGAAAAAGGTGGTTAATGAAAAAAATCTGTCTTTTCGGTTGCAAGAATTTCTGTTTGATTACCGGAATACAGCACACTGTTCAACCGGTGAAACCCCTGCTAAATTGTTATTAGGTCGTAGCATTAGAACCAGATTTAATTTAATTAATCCCATAGGTTTTAATAAAGAGAATGAGAGTATTCACGACGCAGTGTTTAAAAATGTAGATAAAGCGCAAAAATGCCAAATTAAAAACTCTGGGGGGAGACGGAAAGTAAAGCTTAGTGTCGGGCAATTAGTTATTTGTAAGGACTATCGTAAACCAAATCAAATTTTGTGGACAAAATGCACAGTAAAAAGCAAAATTGGTGCTTATACGTATTTAGTTAGAGTGGTTGGTACTACATTAATATGGAAGCGTCATATTAATCAAATTCGCGAGTGCGTAGATATAAGTAAAAATGAACTAGGTAATTTAGAATTTAGTTTAGCTGATAGTATGATTGAGACAAGAAATAATGATTTAAATAGGGGAAGGCCTAGTCTGTCTATGGCGGATAAGGATACTAGTGACTCAAACTCAAATTTGATCACAAGGCCTCAGCGTGCTAGAAGGCCACCAGACCGTCTAAATGTTGAATGGTAAATTAAGAAAGATTTTCTGTAAATTTGATCCGAGGGAGTGTGGTGGCCTAAGAGCGCCTGACTTCCCCTACCTCTTGTAGCTTAGCATTAGTCTGATATAGGTTCGAACATTTAGGATCAGTGTTAAAATGGTATCGCGATCGAGCAATTTATTGTTGTTAATATAAAGCAATAAACCATGTAGTGTTTTCGGGAAAACGTAGTTTTATTTGTAGAAATACCCAAAATACAGCAAACATTACATTTTTTTACAACATATGCATTTAAATTATATAATTTAGTGTCTTGAAAAAGAAGGCGGAGCCTCAGTAAAAATAATATACTGTGATTGGTCAGTCCTTTTAAGAACAACAATGGCTTCTCTGTAATTGACTACTGTGATTAGTGAGTTTCATCACCTATCTAGGATTGTTATAAAATTTTGCCGCACAGTTAACTGGAATAGCCTATTTTACCCGCCACTTAAGTGTAAAGGAAACAGCAAATTTCCATGTGGGAGTAGAAAAAAATAATTTCACACTCTCTAAAGGCCGAGACACAATTTAAAAAATTAACATTAAGCGATAAGCACTAAGCAACGGAAATAAATTTTGACACGTACAAACAAGTCAATCACGACACAATCAAGTTTTAAGCAACAACCAATTATTAGAATTAATGTTTGCATTATATTTTTTATTTCCTATTACCTGTTTCTTATTGCCTATTACTTATTTTTTAATTGTGTCCCGATCTTATTATCCGAAGTCAAAATTAAAAAAAAAGAGCATTACTCATTCAATTACTGGCTGGATGCACGTCACAACTCGCAAATACATAATTATAACAGAAAGAAAAAATAAGGTAGGTATGTTATTAAAGTAAAGGGTCCTGTCATTTGACGAAAAATTCGCTTTGACTCCCTTTGTCATTTCGAAGAAGTTTAATTTTACGTGTTAAAAGTTATTTGAAAGCGAAAAATAATTGATTATAGTTTCACGTGTTCTGAAAATATGTTTTAATTTTTAGCAAGCTCATTCTGAAGTTTAATTAAATCCTGACAGAATTATATAATTTAATCAACGACATAACTCGAAACAAAAATTACAGTCAGAAGCTGTGACGTGCATTCAGCCAGTAATTGTACTATTTCTCAATGCAATTTTTTGTTTTACAATATGTTAAGGTTACGCAGTGGCGTAGCTAGAAAATATTTTCGGGAGGGGCTCATATTTTCTAAATAGGTTTTTTAGGGTTCGGGTTTTTAAGTTAAAAATAATATACAGTGTGTCCAAAAAAGTATGCAACATATGTAAAAGTTTTTTATTACTGATTTCTCAGAAAATTTTATTCTTGATAAAAGTTGGTGCATGCCTTGAAACTATAAATGCATATTTCACATTTCACCTGCGGCTAATAGTAAGGGAGCAAATGCCATTTTTTCGAAATTGCATTAAGAGTAAAGTACCTTAGTTATTAGAAATACAGCAAAATTTTATATGGAAATGTTATTGCAAATTAAAAACATAGCCCAAATACGAAATTTGAGTTACGTGTCTCAATTTTTATTTTATTTTTTCTAATCTCTAATTTCCCCTAAACGGTACGCCTCTGGTTGATTTTTCCTTTACGCAATTTTAATATATTTATCAAATAACTTAAACGTGGGTTTATAATAAAAATGCATTAAGTAGTTGCAAACTTTTAAAAACTTTTCAATGAACCGGGTCGGTTTAGATATAAGCGTGTTGCACGCCTACTTAAACACATTTTAGCCAACTTCTGTTCGAAACTAAATTATATTAAAATTCAATCCTATTCATAGTACTGGAAATAACTACTAATTTATTTGTCATTTTCACCCAGTACGCTTAAGTCCAAAAACCTACTTTAAAAAAATGCATATAAAATTGAGAGATTAAAAAAAAAAAAAAAAATTGAGACACGTAACTCAAATTTCCTATTTGGGCTATGTTTTTAATCTGCAATAACATTTCCATATAAAATTTTGCTGTATTTCTAATAACTAAGGTACTTTACTCTTAATGCAATTTCGAAAAAATTGCATTTGCTCCCTTACTATTAGCGCAGTTAAAAGTTAAAACAAATGAGTTATTCTAAAATAAATTGTTTTACTGATCGAAAAGCCAGAAAAAAACGTTAAAATATATATTTTTTTCGGCGCTTGTGTAAAAATGTCTCTATCCATAAAATTACCAATATATTTAAAAAATGTTGTCCATGGACTCGCGCCCTATATGACTCACACATGATGACGCCGAGTTAGGAGGTGTAAATGTTTCGATGAAAGGGTTTTTGCTTTTTTGTTTTTATGCGGCATCATAAAAAAAATGATTTTTTGATAGTGCCGTTCTGCCCTTCTTTCGAATTAGGCTTTTTTCCTCTTCGTTCGCTGCCAGGGCCATTCCCGAGGGGACCTACAGTTTAACGTGGGTTCCGAGCCACGATCCTCAGTCATGCGACACCCCCCAAGGGCAATCAACCCTTGGTTTATTGTCATTGCATGACCTACCGATTGGGGAGTGTGTTTCTTCTTCCGCACCCCACGAGATGTCCGATCTCATCCGGCCTGGTTACCGACGTGAATGGGGTGGGTTGGGAGATGATACCTTTTACACTCTTCCCTGCATTCTTAAATCCACTAAATTTTGGACATACTTTTTTTATTGTACGTATGCCCACTCCGGGAATCGAACCCGGGTCGCCGCGGTCGAATGCCAGTAGCTCTACCTCTGAGCCACAGCCGCGGTTATTTTCGATAGTCTCTTTTATACCTGTCTAATTGCATCGTTGCTGCTAGACCAATAGAAGAGTGACGAGTGACAAACCGATATCGTGGTTAGGTTTATAAATGTTTACTGTTGCTATTGCAGTTTGACCCTGAGCCTCTGAGCTGAGGAGGGGGGGAGGGGGGGGGGGGGCTGCAGCCCGGCAGCCCCCCTAAATACGCCACTGAGGTTACGGTTGAAAACTTTTGAAAAGGATATTATTTTTATTTAGCGTTCATATTATTTCTTTGAAAAAACTCTGTTTATATTCTATTAAAACCTAACACGACTACTCCATTAGGTCAAAACGGTAAAATAATGTGTTTTTATAAAACAAAACTCTCCAAAACTCGTATTTTACTTCACCTACTTAATCTAAATTATAGTTAATTAATGCCTTTTATGATCTTATAAAATTTGAAGAATATATTTTCTAGTACAGGCATATTTAACATAACTTAAAAATTGAAAGTAGTTACTTTTACCATATTGGGAAGATAATTTAAATATTATTGCATAAACAAATAAATATATACAGGGTGTCCTACCGGGAACCGCCTCGATCAATATATGGAAAACTACAAATAGGAAATTTTTTAAATAGACAGTATGCTAATGTTGATGGGGACAACCCGGCTAAAATATTTTCAATATGGTGGCACTTCCGGTTATACCGCAAGTGCAAAAGTCAACTTGCTTATTTTAACTGAAAGACACATTTGTGTTATTACATTTTTAGATTCTACGTAAGATTTTAGGCAGATTTCATATATCATGTCCTATACCTAAGTCTAAGCGTTTTTAATATATTAAGGTTTTTATGTCAAAAATGACGTTTGAAAGACTTAAAATAATTATCCATTTTTTTTATAAAGAGGCCTTTATTATTTAATTTGGTTTAAATTTCTTGTTGAAATGAACCTGCTTTAATACATTTTTGATAATACTTCAATAACTTACTATTATTACAGAGAGTAACTGAACTTAAAATCTGCAGCAAAATCGTCATATAAAAATATTAAATTGACAATATTTCGAAAACTAAAAATTTTTGGAAAAGATAATCTTACACATACTTCCCCTTATTTTTAATGCTAAATAAAAATAAATAAAAAATTTTGGGTTTGCATTTGAAAATCTAGACTTTTTGCAGTTTTTCAATTTTATTTCTAATGGTATTCTTTGAACACCCTGTATTATTAGTTTACATAAAAACTTAAATATGTCAAAAATGTGTAGACTTAGGTATAGGACATCATGTACGAAATGTGCCTAAAATTTTATGTAGAATTTTAAAATGCAATTATATATAGGGTTCTTCATTTAAAATAAGCAAGTCGATACCTACTTCCGGTATAACCGGAAGTGTCACCATATTGAAAATATTTTAGCCGGGCTACCCCCATCAATATTAGCACAGTGTCAAAAATTGAGATAAAGATGTTGTGAACAAACAGGAAAGTCCTCTATAATTTTCTAGCGCCAAAACAACAGAACTATAGATATAGATACTTGGGCTCGAATTCCGTAGCAATATTGTAATCGCGATTTGAACTTTACATATTTTTTCGAATACCTCGCCTCCCGTCTTCTAGAGCTCACTTATTAATTAAATTAGGATTTTGATATTTTGCAGGCTTTACCTGTATCCTAGGGCGAATTTCAGGAAAATGTTTTTGTTAATACAGGGTGTTCCAAAACAGTGTGACGTCATAAGGATAAATTTTTTTAGATTATATGCCATAAATATTCTTACTTATTTGCATGTCTCTTATAGTTGCCTACATACCCCCCACAATTTTAATGAAATCGGTTCAGTCTTATAGGCGAAAAAAATAAACACTTAGAAAAATCAGTTGTGCACCACTGATTTAAAAAAACAATAAAAAATAAAAATAATGCCTCGTTATTAAAATTATACAAAGGCACTTAATAAATAAATAAAGTCTCGTTAACCAAGTTTGACTAATAGGTACGAATTATACAGGGTGTCCAAAGTTTAGTGTCAAACTTTGCAAACTTTAAAGCAATTTTTTTTTTCAAATTGGAACCTCTGTATATTATTATGTCATTCGATGCGGAATTAAAAATCAAACATTTGTTCCAATTACAACCCTATTGCAATTTCTAACGCATCCAGGCTTATTTGAAGAAAACTAATTTTATCTATTCCACCAGTCATTAATATAAATAAATATCGAAGGTGGCTTTGCAAAACAATTCATTTTATTCATCAAGGTTTGAATTGGTCGAAAAATGGAAATTTACACACTTTTTAAAGTCTCACATTTTTAGATCTGCTAAAATTACTAAAGCACTTTCTTGTGTCACCCGGGTGACAACGAAATTAGTACCCAGCTTATCACGTCCTTATAAAATAAAACCTGATTATGAAATTTTGGTAGGTTATATGGTTACACTGTGCATACCTTTTCGGTATTTAAAAGTCCGACTGTCACTTCCGGTTAAACCGGGAGTGCGCACAACTTTTTGTTTTTAAACAAAACACCCTATATATTTTAAAATATATGCATTCTACGAGGAATTCTAAGATTAAAACATATATTCTAATATCCTTTACCTATCTAAGACGGTTTCCGAGAAAATGGCGAAGTTGTAAAATTAGTCACACATTTTATTGTTTTTACAAAAAACAAATGAATAAATAAAACATTTAATATTATTTTTTTACTTCTTTTTAACTATTTCGTATAAATGAGTTACAACTATTTCAAGTACTGCAAAATTTTACATTAAAACATAAATTTGTCCAATAATTTTAATGTCATTACCCCTTTCAAATCTAATTTTCAAAATTATCATACTTTTCTAAATATTTTTAATTTATATGCTTCTATATATAAACTAAATATATTTTTAAGAAAGGAATAAGAAGAAATTAAAAGTTTAGTTACGTTATCCAACAAGCAACAATGTATGTTAGTTTATTTAAAGTTTCATCCAAGGTAGCTATGGATCTTAATAATAATAACGACGTAAAACAGTGGAAAAGTGCAGGGGACTAATGCCCCACTAAAACCAGGAGGAAATGTTTTCGACAATATTAAATATTAATGTACCAATATGGCTACCATTTTAGCCCTTAAAAAATAATTATGTTCGAATTAATAATATTAATTTAATCCGAATATAGCTATGCGTAATAGGGCCACGGTTAACTCCGATGGACAATAATTATACACTCTCGTGCATTTTGGCACGCCCCAGTCAACAGCATTGGAAGGCAAGCAGAGCCATCCAGTCAAGCGGTTTTGTTTTTTCGTCGCTATGGTTACGTGACTTCACTGGCGTCTGAAACGAGAGACGTCACGCGGCAGCATGAATAAATTTGCATTTTAAAGAAGTGCAATTTGAAAATAGATCAGTCGTATACCATTGTTTTATCATAGGTTCAGGTATTTATTTTTAAGGCTTCGCGTAACTTACGGTTGTAGACATCGTTTTTACTGTTATTTACTGTGTGACTCAAAAGTTTTGTTTTTATTTTTCAGCTAATTCAGTAGTGTACGTACCTACTTAGTTGTGTGTTTTAAAAATGAACCCAATTAATGACATAGTTTGTTGGAAAATCCATTCAGTCGTTGGACAGATGAGGATAAGAGAAACGTTTTGTTACACGGGCGACCTACTGGAATCATAAACATAGATTTTAAAAAAGTATTAAAAAAAAGTGGCAGATCCTATAAGATTAATTTTAAGAGTTCCTGGTTTTCAGAATATAATTGGCTATGTAGTAGTGTCGCCTTACAAAAATTGTTTTGTTGGTCGTGTTTACTCTTTTCGAATAAATATTAAGTTTGGAATAGGGTCGGATTTACATATTTTTAAATATTACTAGATCGTTGCATAAACACGGGGATTCTGAAGAACACTTAAAATGTCAGTTAATGTTAAGTAATTTTGATCAAAATCAAAATACTATTGTCGATGCTTTAAAAGAAAACGATAGACGTCAACCGAAGAATCGATCTGATTCTGATTTACAACAACTTGCTATGTAAGTACGTAATTAAAATATAAATTAGTCAATGTTTGTTTAAGTACCCGCACTATACCTAGCTCTTCATCATTTTTTAAGACCGCGAGCCGCCACTGCCTGTCCCAGAACCACAGGATGGGAATACATTTTAATAAAACCTACTTTTATTTTCTTTATTATTATATCCATTAAGTATGGATGCACAAAACCGAAAAAATCCTTACATAATATATTATCCTCAGTATACCACACCGAATGTAATAATTCAAGTGAAATAATGTAAGCATATAAGTGGAGCATAAACGTCACACAGACATCAGTCGCAACGAATCGCTTTGTAAGCAAAAGTATCATATAAGGGTCAAATGGAATGCGATAATTGGCAATCTGTTACATTTCGATTTTTAAAGATACCAATTAAACTCGATGTCCCGATGACGTAACCGATTTTCAATTTTCAGCAGGATGTTGTTGGCTGTTAGTGGTGTGATTGGGTCCAGTTATATGTTTACATTAATGGGGAATTGGATTTTTCCAATTTACACTTTTAATTTTACTATGATGGTTGGTTGGGCATTCTTGAGATTTAAAATAAAAAATTATATAAAAAAAACTTAATGTCTACCGGCTTGTCAATGAACAAAAAAATTACCAATCAATCATATATATTGGTACCGCAAGTTAAAATATCTCGAATTTCTTTAAAAAATACAATATCACTGTATCATTCACAACAAATAACTTACTGGAAAATTTATTAAAAACAATAAAACTAAAACAAATATAATATACAGGGTGTTTTTTAATTGAGTGCCAATACTTAAGGTTGTGAATCCTTGGGTGATTTCAAGGAGAAAAGTTAATATTACATATGTCCTAAAGCTCTTCATTTTTGAGCTACAGGGTGTTAACATTTTTTTAAAAATATAACTTTTTTATCATAATTATTATATCACTCTTAGATATTTTTATGAAATATTGTACACACCTCTTAATCATTAAGGAGCATTTTCTGACTAAAAAGATTTTTTTTAAAGTTTACCAGTGACGTCCGTACGGGGTTTGAACTGAATATTTTTAAAGAAAAAATGGTACGCCACTGATTTTTCTAAAAACCAAACTTATATTTAAAATCCTCATTTATAATGGAGCAAATTTGGTCCATAGACTTACTTTCGTATGATGCACCCTTTTTGCATAAAAAAATAAAAACAAAAAAAAAATTTTTTCTTCGGTTCATTGAGACTGCTTTTGATATTTTGTTGAAAAAAATGAATGAGCTTTAGGACATATATGTTAATATTAACTTTTCTTCTTAAAATCACCCAAGGGTTCATAACCTTAAGTATCGGCACTCAATTAAAAAACCCTGTATAAATGCGGTGTTTATAAATTAACATGTCAAGATTGCGCCAAAACATACATAGGCCAATCTAGTAGAAGTTTTTCAAAAAGAATAAAGAAACATAGTTCTAGCTTTCCTTTGAGAAAACCCGACTTTCTTTATGCAAATTATCTATCCGAATCTTCATATTAATTTAATTTAATTAATAAAATTTTGAAACAAAAAATGTAATTCCAATTTACAATCTCACAGAGTATGCTGATGATACTAACATTTTGGTAGGTGGTAAGGATGGTTTAGAAATAGTAGCTAATGCAACAAAAATTTTCCAGGACACCGAGGTTTGGTTTCAGGGGAACAAATTGCTTTTGAATAAGGATAAAACAAGTATTGTCATTTTTAAAACTAAATTAAGTAAAGTAGAACTTGGTCAGAATCAAGTAATAACAGAAAATAATACCAAATTCTTAGGCATTCACATTGATGAATTTTTGGATTGGTCACACCATATTGACTATCTAAGTAACAAATTAAATAAGGTATGCTACAGCTTACGTATCATAACAAAATATTTGAACGATATGGCAAAAAGAACTCTCTATTTTGCAAATTTTGAAGCCACAGCAAGGTTTGGAATTATTTTTTGGTGAAGTAATTCAAAACTAGAAAAAAATTTTGTTATTCAGAAACGTGTTTTAAGAATATTATATAAAATGTCCTATTTACAGTCATGTAGAGGCATTTTTAGGTCAAAAAAAATGTTAACTATTTATGCATTGTACATTTACGAAGCCGTTTTATTTTTTTATAAAAACAAAGATAGGTTTAATACAATTATTTACCACAACTATAATACAAGAACGAGAGATATAAATTATCCAATACACAGATTAACATTGTCCGAAAAAAATCCATATTACATGTGTATTAAAATGTTTAATAAATTGAATGTTAGAATTAAGGACGCATCAAACGAACGCCTATTTAAAAAGAAACTCAAAAATTTTCTAATTGATTTAGAACCCTATAAGTTAAGCGATTACTTAGACACTTAAGATTTTGTGAATTGTAACCATTGTTGCTTTGTTTCTGTTTTTTTTTGACGACATTTCTTTTTACTTTGTTTGTTACTTATTTGTATATTACAATGTAATTTTGAAATAAAGATTAAATAAATAAAATATAAGTTTCATAATAATTTCCAAATTCTTTATACAGAAAATAAGGGTAATAAATTTAAATTGCTGGAATCCCTGGAAACAAATAAACTTAAAAATACAAACCCCCTTTTAAATTGTCAATTAGACCTTAATAACTCACCCTTGCTGAATTTGTTTTGAATTTATTGTTAACGGAAAAACCCGATATAGGTAGTTAATTTGTCTATATAAGACTACACTTAGACACTACTTTTAGTACTCTTGATAAAGTTACTGTGTAGCGAAACATGTTGAGTTAACAGCGCGATTTGTTTTTTCTGGTAATAAATTTTCCAGTATATTATTAACATTTTTTATAATTTCAGATGGCGTATTTTTACACTCTAATTCTGAATCACTCGACAAATACATGATAAATACGTTAAACACTTTACAATTACTGATTTCTAAAATTTGTTATTTTTAATAAATAGGGGTGGTCTGTCAAATTGACACCATATGTTTGAATTAAATAGTGTGCCTTGATATTTCAACACTAGTGTTAAAATATTTTTTTTCAACACGCGTGTGATATACGGCGCTTTCTAGCCAAATTAACCGTGTTTTTTTTCTCATTTTCATAGGTGGTCGTAGAAAAAAATGAAAAGAAAAACATAAGATCCTGTTATCTGCTATTATATTACCGAGTTTAACAACTGTTTTAAAAATCGTTCGGAAAAATTGCAAAGGGATGTATCTCATTGTTCCAATTTCGTATTAAGAACCAAGAGTTATCTCAAACCAATTAGAGCAAATTAGTGGCTAATTGCAGCTAACAGTGAAAGCCATAAAGCCATTGTTAAGCATCTCGCTACGGGAAATTAATTGTGGAATTGCGGTAGAAAACAAGCTCAGAGAAATTCCCTGGGTGGTACAGTTCTATATTGGGGGTTCACTTGTCAGATGATTAAGTTGAAATTTAATTGAAGGAAATATGGTCATTCGCATTGTTAAAAAATGGGGTCAGAATAACTCCAAAAGGTTTATATTTAATTGAAACGATAAGCAACGAATTTAAGAGGCCATCATCAAGTTGTAGTAGAAGTAGTACATTGTAAAAAGACGATAATAGTAGTTTGTGCAACAAGAGTGGATATGATGTCCATATCGCACAAGGAAGTAAATTGAGCACGATGCCGTAGGCGGAGTGCTCAAACTTCCGAGGACAATATGGACAATCCCCTCCGAGTTAAACAGTAAATTTTTTCTACGACTGCTAAAAAATATTTAAAAAAAGTTTGTAGGTTGCCGGGCTCGAACTCACGACCATTTTTTCCATAGTCCAACGCTCTAACGTCTGGACTATTGAAGCGTTTAGTTAATTATCGGAAAACCAACTGAAATGAAATTAATTTTCTATGCACATTCAGCAGGTTGCATTATTGATAAATCTATTATAAATGCGTCTAGATTTTATTATATTGAACAAATTAATAACAAATTGTACCATATGCATTTAAATTATATAATTTAGTGTCTTGAAAAAGAAGGCGGAGCCTCAGTAAAAATAATATACTGTGATTGGTCAGTACTTTTAAAAACAACAATGGCTTCTCTGTAATTGACTACTGTGATTGGTCAGTTTCATTACCTATCTAGGATGGATATGAGATTTTCCCGCACAGTTAACTGGAATAGCCTACTTTACTCGCCACTTAAGTGTAAAGGAAACAGCAAATTTCCATGTGGGAGTAGAAAAATATTATTGTACCATCATGTCCGAATATCCCCTGCCAATATGTAAAAACATGTTGATTATGATATTTTTACGACAAAGGCATTCATATAAATCGTAAATATGCAAAAAGTATCTAGATGGATAATGAAGGAATACTACTCTTTTTCTTTAATACATAAAATATAAAAGGTACAATTTTACAATTATTTTAAATGTATTGTATGTTCACTGGTATAATTAAAATCACTTTGAATTGCCAAGCGGTCGCATTAAACTTCCGAAAATTACACTTAATGTGATCAAAGTTTTTTTAAATTACAGCACTTATGTCATCATAAATAAATTGACTCGAAGGAGCACGTTTTCCTTTTCGGGACTGTGTAGAATGGTCAGGCGTGCATTAAGGCAGGAGAGGCTAAGGAAGCCCCCAGGCGCCGCGATTCTGGGGCTCCGTTCGTCTTACGTTAAAAAACGATGATGCAAGAAAGGTTTTATTCTATGTTAAAATCTGTTCTGCTTTAGATTAATGTTATGGTTCGGCAGAGACGAAGAAATTATAAATAAATATTAATAAAATAATTTAAAAAAAAGTTAATAGCGAGTGTTAAATGTATTGATGTTGTATTTGTTGAAAATAAAGCACACTGTAAAAAATTATGGTGAAATTTCACAATATTTACTGTATTTTTTACGCTACATAACCAGGAATTATTTTTTTCACTATATTTCCATGGGTAAGTAATATATCTTTACGGATATTGTAAATTTAAAACTTTTATGAAAATTTAGTAGCCAAAAATATATTTTCCGCCATTTGTTATGCAAAATTACAGCTAATTATTTGTTACAGTATTTAAAATGAAAATATTTTGTAAAAATAACTTGTAATGTTTTGGGTTTGTGTGGGACTACCCAAGAGATGGCGCTAAGGGCTATATACAACCCAAGAACGTTGATACCATAAGGCTTTAGTATAAAAACTTTCGTTTGGTATATAGTATCATGATACAACTATACAAGGTATGATATCAACAGGGTGCGCAGTGGATCGTGACGTCACATTGTGACGAATTTTTAAATTGAACGCGCCGAATTATACGGCAAAGCGTAGTTTACGTTATTAAAAGGCAATTTTATATGAAATTTTTAATAAATTTATTTCAAATCATATTAGCCTTAGAATTTCTACTGAGACTTAAATCTTGAAACATACATTTTAGATTGATTACTGTGATCATGAAAAATGTGGGTTATTGTTGTTTTCTTTTTGTAGAAAGTATTGCATCGTGTAATTTTGTATTTAGTTCTCTGATACTAAAATATATCCTACATCTAAAAAATAACATTTTTGCCTTATTGGAACATAATACCGAACTTAAACAACGGAGAATATCGCAATATGTATGAACACCTACCCTATAATGGCGAGAACCACAGTGTTCGAAACCGGTCTGCAGGTGGTGACATGCCACCAATAGTAAAATTTCACTTCAGGTGGTTCAAAATTTATTTTTCATGCATTTGTTAAAAAATTTACAACCAATATTTACTCTATATAAAGTGTACTTTTACAAAGAATTTATAAAAAAGTATTATTTTCTTAACAGCAGAGACCCTGTTCCTGGGGAGATTAAGCTTTAAAAGAGGTTTTAAAGAGGTTTAATCAAAGAAAAAGAACTTTTAAAATAGCTTCAAACGTGTCTGAATCCCGTTGACAATAGAATTCTATTAAAAAAATAGTAGTTTTCCTGAATAAAACAAAATAAATAAATTTATAAATATTGGTCGGATGCTTTTAAGGATAAGACGGTCTAAGAACCAACGCTTCTATTCCAAATAATGGAGCGGGAAATGATAATAGCGACATTTCAACAACCAACAAAATCCCGATAAACGATATTTCAAACGTGATTTTCTCGGAATCCACACAAACAATTTTGTAAAAACCTGTTTCATATTGAGCGACAAATATAATTCTTTCCAGTGAATCAAAAATCCGGTCTCATGCATCAGTCAGTGCTGAGATTTTAGCGCCTGAAATATCGATTAGCGGGATTTTGTTGGTAACATTTTGCCAACCCACAAAATCCCGCTAATCAATTTTTCAGACGCTAAGATCTCGGCAATGGCTGACGATTGAAACAGGATTTTCGATTCGCTGGAAAGAATAATTATGCTTGCCGCTGAATGTGAAACAGGGTTTTTTCAAAATTGTTTGTGTAGATTCAAAGAAAATAACTTTTGAAACATCGTTTAGCGGGATTTTGTTGATTGACAAAATGGTGACATTTTGCAACAAAATCCCTCTAAACGCTATTTCAAACGTGATTTTCTCGGAATCCACACACAATATTGTAAAAACCTGTTTCATATTCAGCGGTAAATATAATTATTTCCAGGGAATCGAGAATCCGGTTTCAGGTATCAGCGAGTGCGAAGATTTTAGGGCCTGAAAAATCGATTAGCGGGATTTTGTTGGTTTGCAAAATGTCACCAATGTCACTATTTTGCCAATCCACAAAATCTCGCTAATCCATTTTTCTGGCGCTAAGATCTCGGCAATGGCTGACAATTGAAACAGGATTTTCGATTCGCTGGAAAGAATTTTGCTTGCCGATGAATATGAAACAGGTTTTTACAAAATTGCTTGTGTGCATTTAGAGAAAATCACTTTTGAAATATCGTTTAGCGGAAATTTGTTGTTTGGCAAAATGTCACTATAGTCTAGGGTTGTTTTTAGGCTTAGGAATAAAATTATGATGATCTTATATCAGTAGCTGAAAATTTTAATTAATACCATGTTACCCTATGCCGACAAAGGCAATTACAACACAAAAAAATCCGAAACACGCAGCATAAATAATAAAATCGTTATTAAAGTTTCAAAAAATGTATTTAACTAAATAAATAGCCTACCCCAAGTTCAGACTTCCGACTAAAATCCAATAAAGAATTTGTGGGATTAGATTGAGAAAAAATCGACAAGAGTAAAGTTTCATACCCAACGAGTGAATAAATAACAGTATTACTGCATTTTCGAAGCCACCTTCGATTTTATTCATTAAAATGGCTATTGAAACAGTTGATAAGACGAGTTTTCTACAATAGTATATTACAATCCGAGACTGTAAATTCTTGATTGCTGTCGAGCGATAAACTACAATCTTGATTAATGAAATTTCATGTCTCCAGGATAGTTTATGATATTATTTTCAACCATAAATTTTCTAATCTTGTAACTATACTACGGTGATCCCCTTCGTCCTAAAACTCTGGCGCCAGAGGTGCTGACGGTTCGACAGCACGAATCTATGCTGACATAATTTTACGACGGGAAATAAAAGTACAATTTAAAAAGTCAACGTTGAGTTATAAATATAAATTAACAAAAAGTAACATTGAAAATAAGAAAAATAATGTGCTCTAATATTAGGGCATGGGCGCCGGAAGGGCGATTTTGATTTTTCAAAGCAAAATACTATACTATTTTAATAACATCCAATAGATAAAATTTATACTCTGTTAACAACAATAAAAAATATGGAAGTTGAACCCGAAACTTGGAAAGAAATGTGGGGGTCAAAACTCGGACCTCGAGCAGCTAGAGCTGATTGAATTAATAGATAAACATTGCCTGTTCTTCCCAAACGTCAAAAAAGCTCTAAAAACTTTCTTAGCTCTACCTCCTACCACAACAACAATTGAAAGATCTTTCAGTACCCTCCGTCGTGTTTGAGATCAATCATGTCTGAGAAAGGACTTTCTGGTCTCTGTATGCTTAGCGTTCATCGAGAATTTGTGAATAAAAATATTATTATTAAAAAAGCAATAAATCGATTTGCACAAAAGAGGAGAAATCTCCTATTACTTTTCTCCCATTAGAAAAGTATACATAAAAAAGTGTTAATTATAATAAGGTGTATATTTTCAATGTTACTTTAGAGTTAAGTTAATGGTAAAATCAACCGTATATGTATTTTTGACAATAAAAATATAAAAGTTTTAATTTATCTTTACTTACTTTACATTACTAAAAATCATGATAACCTTTTTGTTTCGTTCAAAAAATAATAAATCTCATATTAAAATATAGTTTTACATTCCGAACAACTTTTCATAATTACAGTTTTCGATATTGTCAAAAATAAATGTACTTTACTCGCTTACGCAAAATTCAATTTTTTTACAAACCTCGTATACGACTGAAAAAACTTAACATCCGATGGTTGTATTTTAGGTTTTGGACCATGCAGAACTTTTTATGAAGAATAACTTTTTTTCGTAAAGTTAATAACAAAAAAGTTTCCCATATGTTGCCAACTTAAGTAGACACACTGTATGTATTGTATCAATGAAACTTGGTTGGCAAGACCTTAGACTTGTCTGTTTACGGGTTGGAGACAATGATGTATCTTGAATGATAGAAGAGTTGTGGATTTTGTTTTAAATCACAAAGTTTCAACTGGTAAGTATTTCCAGTCGTCCTCAGGTGACTACTAAATAAGTACAGTAACAGCTCTATTTATAGGTGCACTGGAACATAACTAAGATGGGTGCAGTCATGCGTTTAGTTCGTGTGCGGTATTTAAGTGTACATCTACTTAACAAAGGTTTCTAGACGTTTCTCATATCTAATGAAGGCTTACTAAAACAACCTGGATTTTGGTGTAAGGTGGCAGCTTCCTTAAACTTCCTCTTCCTCCAGTGCGGTTCTTTTTTGCAGGATTTTCGCTTTTGTCCACATGATATGATGACCGTGCGTCCAGGCGTGGTCAGCTGCACCTGATTTTTCGGTCTCTCCATTTTGGGTGTTGTTCCTATGTTCTTTAATCCTTTCTTTGAGTGGTCTTAGTGCCTCACCAATGTAAGACTGGCCACATTCGTAGGGGATCCGGTAGACACAGTTTTTCCTGTCTTTTTGGCTTGTTGGTTTCTTCTTTAAGTGGCTTCTTAAGGTGTCTTTCGACCTGAATTAAATAGTGCTGTAGTTACTGCACTTATTTAGTATTCACCTGAGGACGACTGGATCTACTTACCAGTTGAAACGTTGTGATTTAGGACAAATAAAGACAATGCAAGTCCAAAACTCTTCTATCCTTCTATTAGACTTTATTTAATAACTGACTTGTTTAATTTTTCTAATGATGAGGCACTATTTTTATTTTTCATTAATTTTTAAAACATATTTTTTGGATTTTTTTCTCGCCAATATCACTGCACCGCACCCATTTCAAAAACATTTTTGGTGCATGTAGGGTAACCATAAAAGGCATCCAAATAAGCAACAATAGTATTTTACGTTACAAGGCCGGTAGGTGACTTATTACAGTATGAGTTGGTTTACGGACGAGGCGACGTAGGAGCCGAATCTGGAATATAAACAAGTGCTGTAATAGCACCTAACGGACGTGTATCGTATGATATTTTATTTCATCCTGTCTTCATAATCCTTTTTAAAAAGAATAAACAAATAAGTTATATTACCTTTTAAGTGACAACTTGTCAAAGATCAAAAGTAACCATTGTTTCTAAAATCATACCATTGTTGCTAGGGGCAACCCATTACAGTATCTGATAATGTAATGTTCCATTTACCGGCCGCAAATTAGTACAGAGTAAGTAAATTTACTGGACAGAATGAAATAAAATATATAACTTCACATTTTGTTGGGTCACCCTGTATGATGAAAACAATTTTTCTGAAACGCGCCCTAGAATAAGTTCTGGTAAAGTCTGCACAATATCAAAATCTCAACTTACATAATAACTAAGCTATATAAAACAGGAGGTGAGAAGCAGGACAATGTGAGTAAGTTTTGTAAAGATACAAATTCTATGGCAGCGCTGCATTTTATGCAAACAAATATTTAAAAATTATTCTGTTTGTAAACTATTTTAAACAGACGAGTGTGTATCGGATAATACATAAATGCAGTAGATCTTTCACAAAGCAAAATTAGTATGCGAATCCGCCAGTCGCATGCATTTTACGATTTTTCGTCGTCAGTCTTTCCATAAAAATGTAGCCAGTTGATTAAAAGAGCACAAACTCCAATAGAATTATTATTAAATTAAAATATTTTTATGTTTTTCCAAGTCGCTTTATGAAAATGTATGAAATATACAGGGTCCTGCGCCTCACCTCCCGTCTTCTGTAGCTACCTTATTAATTAAGTTATCTATTAAGTATTATTAAGTATCCTAGGGTGCATTTCAGGAAAATATTTATGTTTATACAGGGTGTTCCAAAAAAGTGTGACGTCATAAGGATATGTTTTTTTAGATTACATGCCATATAATTTCTTATTTATTTGGATGCATCTTGTAGTTGCCTATATACCCCTAAAATTTTATTGAAATCGGTTCAGTATTAAAGGCGAAAAAAATAAAAACTAGAAAAAATTAGTTTTGCACCATTGGTTTTAAAAATTAATAAAAAATAAAAATAATGCCTCGTAATTAAAATTCTACAAAGGTACTTAATAAATAAGGTCTTAAAATCTCGTTAACAAAGTTTGATTAATACGAATTGTACAGGGTGTCCAAAATTTTGTGTCAAACTTAACAAACTTTAGAGCAATTTATTTTTCTTATTTCAAATTGGAACCCCTCTATATTATTATGTCATTCGATGCAGAATTAAAATTCAAACATTTGTTCTAATTACAACCCTATCGCAATTTCTAACGCATTAAGACTTATTTACAGAAAACTCGTTTTATCAACCTTTCCACCAGTCATTATTATATAATAAATATCAAAGGTGGCTTTGAAAAACAATTTATTAATATTAAAGTTTATTGAAGTGACAAAAGCCCATTTTGACTTTAGTTATTTTATAGTTTCAAATATTGTTAGATTAGTATTAAATATTTAAGCTATATTACTTTTTGTGATGGAATACAACCAAGAAGAGCTCGTAGATATGATTTTCATATTAGGAGCATACTAAAAGAATTTTTATTTGTCCTTTTAGTAAACTTTAATTTATTTATTTATTTATTTATTTATTTATTTATTTATTTATTAACGGGCCTTGCCCATAAAATTACAAAAACAAATGGTAAACCTCAGTAAATAAAATAAAAGTTAGTAATTAAAATTAAAATCAGTGCAACAGTACAGTACAAACGAAAAATTCCCTATTCATAAATATAAAAGAAAAATACATAAGTCACAAAAAAAAACAAATTTCAGGTACATAACTTATCACACACTATAAAGTTTAATCAGAGCTGACAAATAAAACCTTGGTATGCGCCAAAAAAATCTAGTTGTTCAGGATGTCGATTAGCAAGTTTGGTAACACGGGGAACAAAAGAATTTAACGCAAAGTTGGTACGACAAAGGGGTTGATGAAAAGTTCTGTAGAATCTCGTATTTCTTGCAGGAACAGCTAACCCAATTGAGCTCAAGAGAGTAGGACAATCAACATGCGCATTAATTATCTTGTATAGAAGTTTAAGATCCCTATCATCTCTTCTCTTTTTTAAAGTTTCTAAAGAGAATGTTTCCTGAAGCATATTGAAGTCAAAAGTGTAATCGATTGGGTTGATATTTGCCTTAAATGAGATATATCTCAAAAATCTACGCTGAACTTGCTCGAGTTTATGGATATGGCAGGCATACAAGGGATTCCAGACAAAGGAGGCATACTCTAGGTGAGGTCTGACAAGACTACAATATAACAAGCGGATAGCAGACAGGTTGCTAAAGTCCTGCGTGCATCTTTTAACAAAGCCAAGCATTTTAAGAGCCCTAGAGACATCCTCAGAAATGTGAGGAATGAATGACAGTGAAGAATCAATGATTACCCCAAGATCTTTAATTGAGGAAGCTTTTGATAACGTGGTATCACCGATTTCATAATCAAACTGTACAGGGTTACGATTTCTTGAAAGACATAATGCATGACATTTTGAGGCATTAAGGTCCATACCATTCTGCTCGCACCAAGTGACAAGTCTGTTAAGGTCAGCTTGTAATTTTTGACAGTCATCCGCTGATGACACAGCTAAGTAAAATTTTAAGTCGTCTGCAAAACATACAAATTGTGAGTTATGGAAACAGGTGAATATGTCGTTTATAAAAATATTAAAGAGAAGGGGCCCCAATATCCAAATTAATATCAATAAATTGTTTTTTAAAGCCACCTTCGATATTTATTATATAATAATGACTGGTGGAATAGTTGATAAAATGAGTTTTCTGCAAATAAGTCTTGAGAGAAATTGCGATAGGGTTGTAATTAAAACAAATGTTTGAATTTTAATTCAGCATCGAATGATATAATAATATACAGGGGTTTTAATTTGAAATAAAAAAAATAAATTGCTTCAATGTTTGACACTAAATTTTGGACACCCTGTACAATTCGTATTAATTAAATTTGGTTAACTTTTAAGATCTTATTTATTAAGTACCTTTATAGAATTTTAGTAACGAGGCATTATTTTTATTTTTTATTAATTTTTAAAACCATTGGTGCAAAACTGATTTTTTTTTTAGTTTTTATTTTTTTTTTTCGCCTATAATACTGAACCGATTTCATTAAAATTTTTGGGGGCAACTACAAAATGCATCCAAATAAGTAAGAAAATATATGGCATGTAATCTAAAAAAACATATCCTTATGACGTCACACTTTTTTGGAACACCCTGTATAAACAAAAATATTTTCCTGAAATGCTCCCTAGGATACAGGTCTGCAAAATATCAAAATCCTAATTTAATTAATAAGTGAGCTAGAGAAGACGGGAGGTGAGGCGCAGGACCCTGTATGTATAGTACCTAGCGGACAACTGCAGAAAAACATTAAATTTTATACAGGGTGGAATTTTAAACTGGAATAAATTCAGTATTACAAAGCCTCTTTATTTGCGGAGAAAATACGGAAATACGGGTGCCCCTCTTTTGGGGGTAAGAACCACCCCCAACTTTTTTTTCTCAAATGTATTTGTGCATATAATGTATTGCGATAGCTCGTTGGAAAGGGCATTAAAAAAGGAATACGACCCACTATTTACTTTTGCATTTTGGTAATGTAGAAAGCCAGAAAAACATAAGTTTAAGTAACAAAACCAGAAAATGTAGAGGAACTTAGGCAACGACTTATACACGAAATTCGCCAAATAACCCCGGAAATGGTACATAATGTCAAGAATGACTTTTACTTTATTAGGGTTTTGTCAAGAAAAAAATGGGCAACACTTCCAACAATTTTTACAATAAAAAAAAAATGCGTAATAGTTTGCAGTACTTTGCTTTCCCAGTGTCAGTCTAAAAAACTAAGCCGTGATTTAATTTAATTTATTTTTAAAATGAACGGATTTGTGGATGTAACAAAAAAATGCTCTATTTTTTCCCTGCTTACATTAAAAGGCGCACTACCTCTTCTAAAATGCTTAATAGCAAACAACCTAGAAGAAACGTTTAAGGAGACTGGAAAATTATTAGAAATCGTGTAACAGCTTTTTTTATGCTATCTATTGAAAAAAAGTGAATCTCCGAAATAGACAATTTTAATGACAAAGTGAGTTCGAATTAGGATCAGAGCTGGGCAGTAACTGCCTCGAAAGTGCTTCAAGCATAATAGTGCTTCGAACACAGTGCTTGCAAGCACTTTAAAATACAGTGCTCGGTAATTGGTAATTAAAGCCCTTTATAAAAAGTGCTTGGTAATTAGTAAGTGAATTTGGAATGTCAAGCCATTTAAAGTGCTTACAAGCAATTAAAATTACTTTCCTTGGTAATTGGCAATTGCAAGCACTTAGAATTTCCAAAGTGCTTGATGCTGGCAATTACTTTTCCAAAGGACTTAAGACAAAGCACTTCTTTCGAGTACTTTGCCGAGCTCTGAGTATACAGGATAGACTTAATTTATAAAAAATGGTTTTTCTTGCAAAAATTGCAGAACACCTTAAAACTTTTACCAGGAGGCGCCACTGACCAACCCCAAGAAAGAGAAAATAAGCACACTTATATTATTATTTTCAATGGATACTAATAAAATCGCGACTCAATCTCATGCATACTAAATTCTGTTCCTTCCTGGTGAACAAAGAGCCCATTATAAAACCAAAAAATGTAGACTGCTGGAAAGCCCTTCTACAATATGTCGCCAGTTAAACTTTATGTCAACACCATTAAATCTTATTAATTATTATTCCGGTCATACGGAATAAAACCGTTTTCATTGCGTATTCCAGTCGTGCCCAAATTTGGGTTAATGTTTAAACCCGTTTCGCATAATTTAATTTTTCTTAGCCTAAGCTCGCCTGAAACAAAAACAGGCACAATGTAAATATAAAACTTCTGTATTTTAAGGTTAACCAGGTGTGCACATCGCGAAGAAGTATAATGGGCCGACATTTACATTTATATCGGCCCGTCAGATAAAAATGTAATTTAAACAGGCGCTCAGCAGTTATATTTGAAAAAGGAAGAACGTGCTTACGAAAGAAAAAGATTCAGGTTTTTTTATTGCATCGTAGCACAAGTGCGAGTGGACAGAAATAAGTGGCCTATTTTTAAATTCCCAAATATAAATATTGGACTTTAAATTCAAAAAATTACTTATTTCGACATCGATTTTAAGAAGTCGGCCTTATAAGCTAGGCTAGGTTAGACTCATATATGATCCTAAAGGATAAAACTTATACAATGCGGTACATTTATCGATACAACGTATCACGCTGTAAAATAATCAAGTAAATTTACATAAAATTTCGTAATAATACCACAGCCCCATGAAAAAGTCATATTCACTGGACTGGTGGTGGTCGTGCTCATATAATAAATAGACAGACTCCGACAAATCTCATTTAATAAAAGAGTGTTAAAGTCACTACGACTGTAACTGTTTCCAATTAAATGGGAGTTGTCGGCCATAGTCGGTAGATTTGGTTATATAGTTACCATGTGCTATTTTGGAATTGTGTCCTTTTACAATTTTTTAAATGCACAGAGCAAAATCGACTAATTAAACAGAATTGTAAAGAATAGTCTTATTATATTATACCAGTAGCAACATTTTTAATAATCACTATTAAACAATCTATTAGGTACTATAGCAAAAAAGTTAACTAACGAACAGCATACAGAATTGCTACCTCTTTATTTATACGGACAATAAAACGAAATAATTGTGAATATAAGCCCAGAATTGTAAGAATGTATTTTAATAAAGCATTCTTTTTGGAAAGAAAAATGGTTTTATACAACATAAAGATTATACCAACAATAAAACGCTTTTTTGGGGGTATTAATTAAATTATTATTTGATATTAAACATTTATTTACCCTCATGCAACATACTTTTAATTGGCAAGAGTGGGGGAGACTGCGACGTATCAAGACGTGTTTTACGATGCCATTTGCATTTGTTCGGCTGTGCGAGTTATCTCAGATGTTTGTTGTTTTTTGGGAACAGTGTTGTGAGGTTATTATTAAGCTTTATTTGTGGTGCTGTATAATTATCAGTATTTTGTAACCTAAGAGCTGTGTTTATAATCTCAGATTGTTCGTTGTTTTTTGATTAGAAAGTGTTAAGGGTAAATACCCTTATTTGTTATTTTTTAGTTTATGAAATACCTTTAAAATGTTAACCTATTTTTATTATTTATTATTTTTTATATTATCGGCCATTTATCTCTTTTGGTATTTTAAATTCTGGATATACGATTGCACATGTTTTAAAGCGAAAAATAGCAGTAGTTACATGGTAAAATCAAAAAATTAAATTTGTCAATACCAATATAAATATAGTAAAATATCATTTCTTTACCTTTATTATTTTTTGGTCTTAAAACATACAATCATCCAAAATTTCGCTTGTTTCTTGGAGTTTGCGTTAAGAGATAAGTGATCCATAAATTTATAAAAAATTAATATTGGGAATGCGCAAGCGCAAAATTTGAATCGGCAAACAGTATAAACACGTTTTATATTGGCAGCTAAACAATTTTATACCGGTTATAAAACTGGATTATACTCTTTTTCAACTGTGTTTACTGGTTATAAAGCGTTTTATAGTCGCTATAGAACAAACCATTATGGTTATAATTCGTGTCATATAAACAGTATAAAGTATAATCGTTTTTAACTAATGTGTTTACCCATAAAAGTACGTTTTATAGTCGCTATGGAACAAACCTTCATGGTTACCATCCGTGTCATATAATCAGTATAATCGTTTTTAACCAATGTGTATACCCATAGAAGTACGTTTTATAGTCGCTATGGAACAAACCTTCATGGTTACCATCCGTGTCATATAATCAGTATAATCGTTTTTAACCAATGTGTATACCCATAGAAGTACGTTTTATAGTCGCTATGGAACAAACCTTCATGGTTACCATCCGTGTCATATAATCAGTATAATCGTTTTTAACCAATGTGTATACCCATAGAAGTACGTTTTATAGTCGCTATGGAACAAACCTTCATGGTTACCATCCGTGTCATATAATCAGTATACCATAATTTACTTATCCTGCACTGGTCCTAGCAATATCTGGTGTATAACTGGTATTAGCTCGTATTGCTGTCCCAAATAGTATTAAATATTCTTATAATGGCCATAAGAATTCTTATAATGGCTATAATTCATTTTTCTCAGTGTGTATGCATCATTTTATAATAGTTAAAAATATTGTCACGATCTTCCTGTACAGGTCTTTATGCATAATGATGAAAACCTTCCCATATTTTCACTACATTAAATATTTGGTAATGTAATGATTCCTGTTTAAAAGTTTACCCAGCTCTGCTAGGCAAGGCGGTATTCTACTAAAATGCATATTTTCCATAAGCTATAGGTATGCACTTTTTGTTGTATGAGTTAAAATTTTAATTTAATGTACAGAAAAGTCCATTAAGAAAATAGCTCTGTTCGCACAACAATCACAGACTGATTAGTGCCCATCAAAGCCCAATTATAGTTGGAAACAGTTTGTAAACTGTTTTAAATCAATCGAAAGCGCGCTGACTAGTCCGTGATTGCTGTATACGAACAAAGCTAACGTGTAAACAAATTTAAAAATCCATGATTTTTTTTGTTCTAATAAAATTAAAAATAGATTTTGTTTTGTTATTAAAAATGGCAGTACTTAAGATTAAAAATTATGTTGGCAGTTTATTTTATTAATGTTAATTTGACTAACAGCGCAAAAACTCCACAAGCTGGTACAGCCCCGAGAAAATGTTATAAACAGCCATATTGAACAACCACATGTTAAAAAATAGTCGCTAGTTTATAAAATCAGAAAACCCGAGAGAAAAGAGGCTCCTTCATCATCATTGACGCAATATCAAGGTGAGTAGATTTTCCGATTTATTCTCTTTCTTTAAAACGCTAATTTGATCCTCCATTCTTATATTTTTTGCTATAAAAATACAGTCCATTTTAATATTTTCCGATTTAGCTGAATACGCTACTGCTCTCAATAAAAAATCGCATCCATTCACAAGACGAATTTCTAACAAAACCTTGACATGTTAAAACTTCCTGTTGTCCTGTTCCTATAAGACTTGAGAAAAATGGTTTCGCATCCCTAACTTTAGTTGTCCATTCTCCGCCCAAAAATATTAAGTTTCCAGCTTAACCGGAAAAGAGCCCCTAGTGTCAGGTGTCAAGCCGGAAGTAATAAAATTCAGAATTCCGGCCAGAATGCGATTAAACCGCAAGTTGACATTTGATGTGGAAATGGGAAAATCTTTTGGTCATTAGGAAGCCAGGGCTTGCCAAAATCCGCAAAAGATGATTATTGAATGTCATCAAAAAATTTTAGTTAGAGGGGAGAATAAATATATTTTTTCTGAAATCGATCAAGAATATTAACTTTCTCGAAGGAATTGTAGATCCCAAAATATCCTAGTTTTAGTATTTTATTTCGTTACTAAAAAATCATCAGGTTTATTGTTACTTTTAACGATTTCTTTATTTTTATTCGATTCGGTGTTTACTTCGTTTAATACTTTTAAGTATTTAAATATCAAATTGTATGATTGTCAAAAAACTATTTCATAGGAAATTAGATTGTGATGAAAAAAATGTTACGAATTAATAAACATTTTCTAACTAACAATATTGATGCGATTTCAGAAAAAATAGTATATGAATCTGGTAGTAAAATTACATTTCCTTGCAGTTAGTTATTCCTAGATACATAATATTCTATAGGTTATCAGGGTCGGATTGGGGTTAAGGGGCCCGGGTGACATTATGAATTTAACGACCCGCCGATATCGTTTTCTTTATGTGTTACACTGAGAAAAATGCAACATAAAAATTATAGTCGATTCAATATGCTTTAAAATTCGCAGCATACCTTTCAATCGATTGGGAGATTAAGGGAGTTTAAGTTTTCGAAAGACGCAGAATGACGAATCTAGATGATATGTTACCTGTTATAGAGAACTTTTACATATTATTTTGCTTAAAAATTCAGTTTAGTAACATAAAAAAATAATATAAAAGGGAGAAGTCGGTTGTTTTTTATTTTTATTTTTTTTTTTTATGATAAAACACCTGCACTGTAGGAAAAATCCTTTAAGGCGCTCTGGGAGCGGTGCGAGTGCGAAACAAGCGATTAACGTTGGTCTTGAAACGTTGAAGATTGTAGTCATTGGGAAACACGACCTCAGGAAGATCATTCCACAAAGATGACGTTCTCCAGATGAAAGAATTCTTGAACAATGAAGTTCGAGGAGTACTAAGCTGAACAACATATGGATGAGCGGCAGTGGTCCGCCGTGTATTTCTGTTTTGCATTGCTCTAGGTGGAATCAAGTGGGCAATGTCAGTCGAACACCTGCCATGGAAATATCTGTAAAAGAGAGCCAAATCACCAACCTGTCTTCGATGCTCCAGGCTATCGAGAGTCTTGGTCAGCTCGGGGTCGCCGATCAGACGAACGGCTCTCCTTTGAATGGAATCCAGTAGCCGAAGGGTGTGCTTGGGTGCAGAGCTCCAGACATGAGAGCAATATTCTAATGATGGTCGAATCTGGGCTTTGTAGAGTGTCAAAAGTTGATGAGGTGTGTACAACCTTTTGGTGCGGAAAAGTACACCAAGTTTCTGTGCAGCTGCCCTGGCAATTGCGGCAACGTGATCATGCCAAGACATATTACCTCCCAGATTGACCCCCAGCAAATTAATAGACGGTGCCAGGGGAATTGCGTGTCCTGCCATGACTATATCCGGTTCTGCAATGTTAACCTTTTTGGAGAAGACTGCTGCCTGTGTTTTCTTAGCATTAAATTCGACTTGGTTACTGTCACCCCACGCCAAAATTTCTTCCAGGTCATTGTTGAGGCGCAATACTTCATGCTGCCTGCGAAGATGTGCGTCGGCAGCGGATGTTTGGGGAGTCAAGGTAAAAGATGAGACAAGTGTGCTGTCATCAGCAAAGCTATAAATTGGATTTTGGGTTTTCACTAGAAGGTCGGTAATATACAGTAAAAAGAGGGTAGGCGACAATATGGACCCTTGAGGAACACCGGCATTGATGGTGAAGGTGTCTGAGAGAACCCCGTCAATCGCCACTTGCAGAGAACGGTTCTTAAGGAAGCTGGTTAACCATAAACAAAATCCATTAGGCATACCGTAGGATCGCAATTTACTTAGAAGCCCATCGTGCCAAACACGATCAAAAGCCCTAGAGATGTCCAGTGCAACAGCCCGGGATTCTCCATGATGTTCGATGGTGTTGCTCCAAAGATGGGTGACATATGCCAGAAGGTCACCTGTTGATCTGGACTTTCGAAAACCGTATTGATGGTCGCTGATAATGTTAAGCCCTTCCAGATACTTTAGGAGTTCTTGGTTAATAGCTTTCTCCATTACTTTTGAAATTACTGAAAGCAATGCGACGGGTCGGTAGTTGCTTGGCAGGGTCTTTTTACCTTTCTTTGGAATGGGCTGGACACGCGCCGACTTCCAGCAGGATGGAAATATTCCTTTTTGTAGGATAAGTTGAAAAGTCTACAAAATACTGGTGTAAGTTCATCGGCGCATGTCTTGAGAACAATGATAGGAATTTCGTCTGGACCAGAAGCTTTATTGACGTCGAGTCCTTTAAGAATCCGTTTAACAAGACGCTGACGGAACACGATTTCAGACATTTGCGATTGAACTGAGGGAATGTTGGGTGGTGATTTTCCCTGGAAGTCTACAGTGGAATGCGAGGAAAACAATTCAGCAAGTAGGTTTGCTTTATCCCCGGCTGTGGTTGCTATTGTGCCGTCTGAACGTGTTAGAGGTGGAATAGTTGACTTTGTAAAGTTTTGGCTGACGGCCTTAGCGACTGACCAAAAGGACCTTGATCCGTTAGGACTGGCAAGAAGTTTGTTTTTGAGTCTCTCGTTATGAGCTTCTTTGCTTTGGTCTATCATTTGCTTACATTGGTTTCGGGTGGTAACAAAGATGGCGCGATTTTCAGGAGTAGGGTTTTTACGCCACTGTCGGTAAGCCAGGTTTTTAGATCTGACAGCACGCTCGCAATTCTTGCTAAACCAGGGCTTGCCGTTGGAAGGACGCTTTTTAGAGAAAGGAATAAAGGCCTCCATGCTAGTTAGAATGACGTCGGAAATCTCCTTTGCACAGACAGATGGATCATCCGAAGAAAAGCATACGCTTAGCCAGGGAAAGTTGCGAAAATGGTCCTTTAGGTCTTCCCACTTAGCTGATGTATAGTGCCAAATCTTACGGGGTTTAGGAGGTTGTTCAGAACTAATTGGCAGCTCGCTTAGGGTTGAAATAAGTTTGTGATCGGAAGAGCCCAATGGTGGTTGTACGGTGACCGTATATAGGTCTGGATTTGAAGTTAAAAAGAGATCTAAAAGACTAGCAAAATCCCCAACTCGGTCTGGAACCCGCGTTGGTTCTTCTACGAGTTGAGTTAGACCAGAACTGATCGCAAAAGATTCGGCCTCGCGGCCTTGCTCATCGTTGGTGTTTGAGTATTTAAGCTAGTTGACATTGTGGACGTTAAAGTCGCCAAAGATAGCAACTTCGGCATTCGGATGATTGGTTTGCAAGAAGTCGATTGTGTTGGCTAGTGATGAGAAGAGGGCCCTGTAATGCATGTCACTTGGAGGACGGTAAAGGCAGCATATAAACTTAGTGATTTTTTGTGAAGATATTTTAAACCACATTACATCAAAGTCTTTCGGTTCCAGTATCTCCTCCCGTTGGCAGCAAAGATCATCTCGAATGAACAGACAGACCCCAAAGTTGCGTCTAAAACGGAAGTGAAAATCATATCCAGGATATAAATAGCTGACGGTGTTCGTTGACGCTCTGACTTTTGTCTCGGTCAGTGCAAGCACATGAGGCTTGGAAGATTGTAAGTGCTGGTGGACTGAATTGATGTTAGTATTAAGCCCTCTAATATTGCAGAAATCAATTTTGAAGTTGTTACTTTTGGGTCTGTTAGCAACTGCAGGCGCCACACCATTTCCTCGTTGAGTGTTGTTGGAGGAACCCAGTAAATTGTCGGAAATGGTGGATAATTCATTAATTTCGCTTGATGAAGCCACAGGACCAGCCCCCACCCGGAGATACGATCGGGGGGCGAGTTTACCTCCGGAATATTTTGATCTTGGAGCTTCCATCATGCTTCTTTCATACGGCCCCACTCTGGAAACCGGAAACATCAGCACAGCGACGAAACGTTAACTCAAAGAGCAACTTCACGCCACGTAAACTGATGCAATGGTATCTCACCGGGCGATGCCGGGTGGGCCAGCATCTTCCATTTGTTGTACGCCGATTTTTCAATGAAATGAAAAATATTTTTCGTATTCAGCGTAAATTTATTTTTCTATTGCCTAGAGCGCTTTCTGCCTACTGGAAGGCCATCTTCAGGGCTCAGGTTTTGTCAAATCTTGTCCAGGAAACATCATTTTGATAACTGGACATCAAACGTGTCACATTGCCGAACCAGATCACTGATGAGCGCCCAGAATCAGAAACAAGGATAACCTCATATTTCATTTTAGGTGACGCAAGAAATGTCAGACATCGGCGCACATTACAGTGGTGGGTCTATTTTCAACGACCCGGTGCTGCCGAGAACCCTCCTCATAATGGACTGGCCTTTGGAGCCAGAAATGAGTTTTATGGCGGGTTTACAAGTTCAAGCGACATTAAGTGACGTTTTATCACTCAGCTCGGCCAGGTAGCCATCAAATTCAAGAAGAGGAAGACCGCGGAATAGTGGAAGTTGATGGAGGCTACCTGGCCGAACTGAGTGATAAATCGTCACTCAATCTCAATGTGCTTGGACTTGTAAACCCGCCATAAAACTCATTTCTGGCTTCAAAGGCCAGTCCATTATGAGACGGGCAGCACCGGGTCGTTGAAAATAGACCCACCACTGTAATGTGAACACTACGGTGTTATTGATTCTTCCTTTCTTGCACTGATGTCTGACATTCTTTACCTCACTTAAAATGAAATGTGAGGTCATCCTTGTTTCTGATTCTGGGCGCTCATCAGTGATCTAGCTTGGAAATGTGACACGTTCGATGTCCAGTTATCATAATGATCCTCTAGACTCCTTAGCTCATTGTTGTCGGTGATTTATTCGACACATGAGAGGTAGGCAGCTTGGCTGCTCCTGCGTTCTAGTTAAGACTGATTAAGCCTTCTCTTTAGATCAAACATTATTTTGTTGTTAAAAAATCGAAACCAACACACTGAAAATTTGTTTAAAAATTTTCTTTTTACTTTGATTAATGTTTTTTGTTTCCGGGGCAAGATTTGACAAAATCTAAGCCTTGAAGATGGCCTTCCAGTAGGCGGAAAGCGCTAGGCAATAGAAAAATAAATTTCCGCTGAATACGAAAAATATTTTTCATTTCATAAAAAAAAATAACATATTCAAATTATAACGTCTTGAACAACAGTCCCTAATTTTTACTAAATAAAACGTTCTTCTGTGACGTCACGCAGTATGAAGAGCCCGCTCTCGCGTCATGTACCGTAGTACGGTTTGACGTCATAACCGCAAACGTCAATCGCTTATATTTAATCCAGGGGATTTTAAAAAATTGTGACTGGTTATTTTGATGATATATGATATTACGCTTAAGAGTATTATTTTTTAAATTTAATTTTCTCGAATATCTTAAAAAATATATTTGGTTTATCGGAAAAAACTTATAAATCGTTTTGCAGGATCATTATAAGAAGAGAATCAATTTGGATTCAGCTCTTCAAACCAAGCCCAGTTCATAAAATATTAATTTTTCAAGTTAAATGCATTTCAAAAAAAGCCTCAAACAGACCACAAGTTAAACAAAAATGGTAAACATTAAAGAATTTTCAAATATATTTTTTAATTGTTTAAATAATTGTTTCATCAGCTGACAATGATGCGGTGATGCATGAAAGCCAGAGTAAAAGTTCTCAAACTGCCACGATTACCAGTAATTTTATAACTTTTACAATATAGGAAATGAATTTCTCACAATCAAAGTGACCCAGTTAGCTTAATTCTTGCTTTACTAACCTGACCACTTGGATTGTCAGTATACGTACCAATTCTGCCATGAATTAAATTTGTCTGGTGAATTAATTATTGTTTAAAATCTTTGTGCAACCCAATGTATAACTTTTTTATTTCTAAAGAATAACTCAACAACTTCTTTTTATAACGCCTGAAATCAAATTTATTTGATGTTTCATTGTTCATGTTTCAAGGAGGTAGCGGATTCTAATCATTATGAGCTTCTACCAATTCTAATAAGAATTGCCAATTTTTGTCTTGAAAGATTGGGTTTCTTTATTTACGTTAAAAATATGTTTTTTTTTGTTTTTTTTTCTAGGGCCCGTCCTCGCGCCGGATGTACTTAGGCCAGGTTTGGCCCATTGTGCTCACACTGTTTGGTTGTTACACCCACTCCGTGATCCCAGTTCCTTGCACTAGTTTGTGTAGGTCAACTGGGGAGAGGGTAAGGATGTCCTCTGGTTCCAGCTTTCGTTGCCCGAGTATTTGTTGCCTCTTCCGATTTAGTGACTCGCAATGGCAAACTATGTGCTGTATAGTTTCCCTGTCTTGTCCGCATAAATCCTCCATTGTACCATCGCGCCGATAAAAAACTGGGACAGGAATTTTTTCTATTTTCTCCTAGACTATTAAGAATAATTTTACATCAAGCCTGGTACCAGTAAAATGTCATGAAAATTTGCATGTCAATAAAGATTGTCACTTTATGATTGACTCGTCAAACATACAATCATATATTATTTGTAAATATGCCACAATTAACCCCCCAGCAAAAGGCAATTATTTATAGTCGGTTGCGAGATAGTGTTGCTATTAGGGATATTGCAGATGAACTGGGAGTAAGCAAGAATACCGTGCTATTGGCAAAACAAAAAATAGCAAGACATGGGACTATTATTAGGAATGCAGGTTCTGGTCCCCCTAAAATTTCTACTGATGATCATGATAGAAGACTGGTTAATTATCTAAGGGATCACCCCTTCGAAACTGCAATCAAGGCAAAAGAAGAGACGAATTTTCCAGGTTCTGCAAATACCGCTAGAGACAGGGTTCGAAATTCCGATATACGAAGCCGTTGTGCTGCCAATAAAAATTTTTTAACGGAAATAAATAAACAGGGCAGGTTAGAATTTGCACATGAATATATTAATCAAATACATTTATGGGAAACAGTTATATTTTCTGACGAGAAAACTTTTCAGTCAGCAATAATGGGAGAATTCGGGTGTATAGGCCTTCCGGCATGCGGTATGATGAGAGATACACCCACAAAACCAACCAAAGTGGGCGTTTCTCCATAAATGTTTGGGGCTGGATTAGCGCTAGAGGACCAGGACTTTGCCAAATCGTCGAAGGAAGACTAACTGCAGCAGTATACGTTAATATACTAAACGAAGTGATGATACCATCGGTAAACACTGTATACGGTCAAAATTACACATTTCAGCATGATAATGCTCCAATACACACAGCGCGCATTGTACAAAATTTTCTCCAAGAAAATAACATAGCAGTTCTTCCCTGGGCTTCAAAGAGTCCCGATTTGAACCCGATAGAAAACATTTGGGGTGCCATGGTCAAATCTATGTATAAACATGATTTTCAATCTAGAAACAGGGATGAATTACGTCATAGGATAAATCAAGCTTGGGATGAAATAACTGTCGAATAATGTAGAAACTTAGTTTTAAGTATGCCACAAAGGCTCCAAAAAGTAATAAACAGAAATGGTTCTATGACCAAATATTAATTTTGTGTTGTTTTGACAAACTTTGTGTTCGCAATTTTTTTCTTTTTATTAAATGTATTTTATTACCTGTATTAGCTTTATTTATTATTTTGTGGTAATGGTAAATATAATAATTTATAAAATATTTGACTTTAAAAAAATCTAATAAATTTACTTTATCCATATTATATGATGTCTCTCAAATTTAACCACCCCGTATCGAAAAATACAAAACATTCCATTATGTAACCTAGATTACTTTTTAAATTTTGAATGTTTTTCCTTTTTAGCTCTAGACACCTTTTATAGTCTAGGGGATATGTATTTCTTACATTGTTTTTGTAAATCTCTTGTCCCAGTTTTTTATCGGCACAATAGTACAGTTGCATTCTGTGCAGATGGTTCTTGACAGCCATGTGTCCTGTCAGAATTCCTGTAATGGTTCTCAGCTGGTTCCTGTTCATTTAAAGCAACTGTTTCGTATGTCTTGGGTCTGGATACCCAATAAAGCGTCTGCTGTGGTGTAATCCCTGTCTGTTGCTCCTGCTCCGCTGTCGGATGTAAAATTATGTTAATTAGCTTGTTGTTTTATTCGTGTAAGATTTTGTTAAATCCTAATAAATCGGAGAAGTAAGAGAGGAAATTATCTACTACCTTGTTGTATCTATAACTAAAACAAATCGTAACAACGCACTTCAATAACATCGCTGTAATTTTTTTTAAACGCAGTAAATAAATTACAAGCGTGCTAAACTTTTTGCCTTTGTAAAGTTTGTTTCTTGTTTTGGCTTTTAATGGACCCTTGTCACCGCTCCGGTCCGATTTCGACCCTTACCACATTACAAAGGACGATTTCCCTTAAGCGGCACATTCCAATTTTCGGTCGCCCCAACGTTTAAATGTCGCTTACCTGTTTAATTTTATACGAATTACAATCATTCCATTATTATAGTTCCGGGATTAATTACTTTTTTATTAAGTTTTATTTAACCTAAAAACGAAAGTGCGTTTTAATTGTCCTCAATTTTTTGCTCGGAGAGGCTGGCTGGAACCTGAGGGCTAAACCCCCTATCCCCACTCTTTAACAATTTTAATTAAAACTAAAATGGGAATAAAAAGTTCGCATTTATTCTCCATCTCTATTCTACAAATTTACGTTAACTGATTAAGAGTGACTTTATTCAAAATATAAATATGAACATTGTGTATGAAGTTAGTGTGACGTAAGACGGATAATTGATCATAGAGTTGGGCAAATAAAAACGGTTTGGAAATCTTAGGAAAAATCCTAAAATGCACATTTCGACACTGCAGCCTGTCAAAGTAGTATTAATATCATTTTTTAAATTACCACATCTCAAAGACAATTAAATTTAGATGTATAGTATGCTATATTATACAGGGTGATTCCTAAGTTGATAATTCTTTTTAACTATGTATATAGCTTGCATTAAAATAAGCAATATTTTCAAATACCTTTTTTCAAAAAACTTAAAAATAGGCGAGATACAGAAGGAAAAAATCTGTGGTCATCAAAACGTAACGTGCTATACTTTAGTTGTTTTTGTCTTATTAGTCATGCAATTTACGGGTCGGGGGTCAGTTATTTATTTGGCAATCTGCTGCGGTGTGTTTTCCTGAAGCAAGTTAATTTTAAATTGGTAACACGTGAAAATGGTAAAATTTGAAAATAATGAACTAGTATATATGGTGCTAATCTACGGTGAGTGTCGTCAAAGTGCGGCTGCTGCTTCGACATTATAAGCAGAACGCTTTCCCTTGCGGGCTAATCCTACACCCAGAAGTTTTCTAAATGTTATTCAACGGGCAAGTTAGCCAGGACCGTATTTGAGTGTAATAAATGAATTTTTTTTAAAAAAAAGGTAATTGAAAATGTTGTGTATTTTAATTCCTTCTATACACGGCTAAAAAAGAAGTATCAACTTAGGAATCACCCTGTATAATATAAGGTTTGAATGCAATAATAACATTTAAAAAAAAACAGGCTATATTCGCCACGTTTTTTTTTGCAACATTGTATGCACCAATATAATTTTAAAATCTCTATAACTTTTGTATTTAACGTTTTTATCTAGTTTTGAAAATAAAGTGAAAAATATACTTTACTCTACAATTGACTTACCCTGTAAAGGTTAGTCGCAGGGGGACCAAAACTTTCTAATGTATCTTGCACATTAGTCACATTGTTGTTGATAAAATTTTTATGTCCATCGCCAATGGAGATTTACTTGAACCCTTCCGGCCGACGCAGCATCAGTCTCCTTTCAAGTCTGTTTGCAGACTACTCCCGTTGATACAAGTTAAAAGGTAGGCGAAACGTATTGGGTGGTTTAATAAATACTACTACATGAAATTTAAGACGCAAAGCATGGTTTTGTGAAATGTCATGTTCTATTATACAGGGTGCTACAAGATCGTGTGCGTGCAAGAGGATCTCGAAAACGGTAAGAGATACGAAGATAGTTAAATTAAGGCAAAGTTGCAAAATTTGGTGAAAGAAAATTGTAAATATTTCGAATGCTTTCAGAGATATCCGAAAAAAACCTAAATTTCTATTTTTGACTTGGGAAAAAAACACACTCTTAAAAATAACTTGGTATTTGGTACTAATTTTTATTTGTTCTCGTGTTTACGTTACCAAAAATAACTATTTTTAGTTCATCAGAACAAAGAAAATATATTGTTTTCATATTAGTTGGCAGAAATAAAATATTTTGTTTAGCTGAATATATATTATTTAAATGTTACATCAAGGTTCCTACAAACTTGTATTTATCAATCAAGCTTGTTGTAATAACACATTATGAATTTGTAGTCCCTATCATTTTGTTAATTTTGATTAAGATACATTCTTAGTTACCAGAACTAACTTTTCTTTTCAAGTAATATTATTCTTCATATTTATATAACTAACAGCATCAACAGAGACTTGACGCCCTTGCCCGGTGGGTGACATGTGACATTCTAGCCAGGACTGTCAGGAGGTTATGTTTATGTTAGGGTGCTTTTGCGGTTCCGTATCCATTTTTTAATAATTGGCCATTTTCATGGCCGTGCCCGCGTGGAAAATGGATGTGACAATATTTGGTGTAATTTATTTGTGTTTATTGTCTTTCTTGTGTACGTTCTTATTGGCAGAAGGAAGTTAAATCATAAGTAAGTAAACATTTTATTTTTTATCATTGCAGTTGTACATTAGAAAGTTTAAATGAGATTTTTAGAAAGCATGGCAAGGTAACCCGATGAGAAATAACTTAAAAATATTTTTTTTGTTTTGTTTTTGTTCTATGTTCCATTTCTATAAGAGAACGTCATATTGATGACTTTTTAATCTGACCACGTACAACAAATTTCATATAGCTGTATATTTAAAATAGAAAGTCCAGGGGTTTTTTATTTTGTTTTTTAATAATGGCGCAGTTGCAGATAAGAAAATTTAAATAAAGACAATTTAGTTCTATAAGCAATTGAACAACCCAAAAGGTTGAGTAAAGTAAGTTAAAAATCTAGTGTTTCTGTTTTGTATTGCATAAGTATGTATTATAAAGAACATGAGAGAACAAGGGCATTGGAAATAATTTTTTTTAAAGAACCCATAATATCCCTGATAATTTATTCCAATTAGTTTTACGCATACCTAATAAGAGTAGTAATACCAAGGCATTTTCTTATTTAAGTGGGGACCTAGGAAGGAATATTTTTCGTTACTAAGTATAAATTACATATGACATTTTTTTTTAGAAATGAAACAGACTTTTTTAAAGTTATTTCTATCAAATCAACTTGCTAATTTTGCCATGCGTTATAAGCAGTTCATTCAAACTTTCTAATGTGTAACTGCAATGAAAAAAATATACAAATTTTACTTATTTATGATTCAACTTCTTTCTTACAATTAGAAAGTACAGAAAAAAGATAATAAACACAATGTTGTGACTACATACGTAATTGTTACTCTATGAAAATTTCAAGTTTGGCCCAAATAAATGATTGCTTTGGCAATATTTGTAGATTGCATCATTAACAAAAACAATATTTCCTTGAAAAAAAAATTTTAATTTTCCATATTTACACATTAGTTGTGACAACTAATTTTAAAAGCGGGAGTACCATATAAATTTAGTTATCCGTATATAAAATTTCGTTGTGACAACTAAAATTTGTAGGTTGGGTTGGTTAATGTTATTAATTAGTTCAACAGTTCAATAACGACAATTTTTTTTCGTTGTACAAACTAATTTTTGGGTCGAGTCCGATTTCACGAAAATAAATAGTTGTCAGAACCAAATTTTAGTAATCCATACCATGTTATTTTTAAGAGTGCACTTTTTCCTAGCCGTTTTTATGTTCTACAACATTCGTTTTTTAAATACCAAACTCAAGTAAATTTTTTTAAATACAGACCTGGAATTTTAAATATAGACTTACGCTTTAGAAATTTAATGCAATTTAAAGATTTTTGAAATTTTAACGTTTTATCACCTAATAACACATTTTTTAAATTATCTTTTTATATCATTACGGTCCTGAACCTTTAGAGCCAAACTAAAAAAAAAATTTCTGATTTGAAAAATCCGTCCATTTTTACTCAAGGAGGCCTGATATTTTTTGATTTATTGTACGAAATAAGACCGAAAGTCTCGGCCTTAAATAGTTTCCTGTCTGTTTATTTTTGTTATAGGTTTTACCTGAAATCAACAGACCTCCTAATAAAAAGTAAACCCGTTTTGAAAACACTTCAGTTACCTTTTATTGACTGGGGAGCATTATTTTTTTTTTCTGTTTTGCAGTATTTCGGTTTAGGTCTAAGATATACACATGTATGTTATATTAGGACTTAAGATGTTATATTAATAAAACACTTAAAAAAAATAGAATTGTAGGTATGTTGGTGTTTGTAAATAATTTTTAAAATGAAAAAATAGAAGTACTTCTCATGCCTTAAAAACTTGCTTACTTGTAGTGTTACGGTAAATCTTATTGAAATAATAAACAGCCTAAACCATAACTTCCTGTAATGTGATGTAATTTCAATATTTAGTTATCCGAAAAATAATTGCCAGGGCCGTAATAGTTAGAAAAAAATAATTTTAATACTAATGATGTGATATTTGAGGACAAAACGTTAAAATTTTAAAATCCTTTATTGTGTTAAATTTCCAAAGCATAGAAGTCCCAAACACTGTTTTTAAAATTCCAGGTCCGTATTTAAAAAAATTGACTTGAGGTGGGTATCTAAAGAACGAAACGTCGAATTTGAAAATGAATAATAGCATCTTATAGAACATAAAGGGCGGCTATGAGAAAGTGTTTTTTGTTTTTTTCAAAAATCAGTCAAAAATAAAGGCGCCAAAAATTAAAACCTAAAACTAAAAATGTCGGTTTATTTCGGATATCTCCGAAGGTATTGGGAATATTTACAATTCTCTTTCAATAAATTATTAAGTCCCAAAATACGCAACGTTGCCTTAATTTAACTATCTTCGTTTTTTTACGGTTATCGAGATCACCTTGTACGCACACGAATTTGTAGCACCCTGTATACAAATAATACCACTTATATTAGTTAGTTGGACTTTTTTTAACACTTACATTTTTATGATTCTAGAGACAAACAAAAGAAAATATATTTTATTTCTAACAGTAAAATATATTAATTTCCTATTGGTAGGGTGATGGCACCAGTTATTGACATGTACCCAATAATCGACACTGTAAGAAATAATTCATTATATTAAGATTTACTTAAATATAAATGTGTTTAAACTGACATCTCATTGATATATTGATAAATTAAGGATGCTACAAAAAGTTTTACTTTTTATTGACTTCCCTTTTAATTTGTCAGTCATTATTTAACTGTCATTGTTCAAAGTCGTTACCAAAGAGCATTGTGTTTAGTGGTTAGAGTTAAGGTAAATTTTATTATTTTTCGGGTTTAAAATAAGATATCATAAGTTTATTGGAATGGGTTTTACTTGTTGTTTTATAAATACGTATATTTTAGAAGAAAACACTTTATCCAACGTAATTTATCCCCCAAATATGTAATAAATACATGTGTCAATTACTGGAAACAAAAATCCCTTTAAATTAAGTGATTGACAATGCATGTCAATAACTAAAAAAACAAATTTTTTAAATATTGTACGATATTCTACTACTGAAACTTCCAAATTACTTATGCGGAAGATGGAACATATTAACTTTAACATTTGAGATCTCGGTCTAGTAATTGACAGGGTTGTCAATCACTAACTAAGCACTATCAATTACTGATGATATTTCTTATTTCTTGTTAATTAAAAAGTTCGCTTAAACAAGAAACTCTTGAAAGAGAATAATAAACCTAAAACACAGCTAGTATATTAGTAGTTTATTACACTCTTAAAAATGACTTGGTATTTGGTACTAATTTTTATTTGTTCTCGTGTTTACGTTACCAAAAATAACTATTTTTAGTTAGGAAAACAAAAAAGATTTTTTTCTTGGTTATATTTACCAAAAAATTATGCCATCAGAACAAAGAAAATATCTTGTTTTCATATTAGTTGGCACAAATAAAATATTTTGTTTAGCTGAATTTTACTCTGTATATATCTTATTTAAATGTTACATCAAAATTCCTACAAACTTGTATTTATCAATTAAGCTTGTTGTAATAACACATTATTAATTTGTAGTCCCTATCATTTTGTTAATTTTGATTAAGATACATTCTTAGTTACCAGAACTAACTTTTCTTTTCAAGTAATATTGTTCTTCATATTTATAACTAACGGCATTAACAGAGATTTGAGGCCCTTGCCCGGTAGGTGACATATGACATCATTCTAGCCAGGACTGTCAGAAGGTTATGTTTATGTTAGGGTGCTTTTGCGGGTCCGTGTCAATTTTTTCGTGTTTTTAAGGCAATAATTGGCCATTTTTATGGCCGTGCCCGTGTGGAAAATGGATGTGACAATATTTGGTGTAATTTATTTGTGTTTATTGTCCTTCTTGTGTACGTTCTTATTGGCCGAAGAAAGTTCAATCATAAATAAGTAAATATTTTATTTTTTATCATTGCAGTTGTTTTTTATTTAAATGGGGACCTAGGAAGGAATATTTTTCGTTACTAAGTATAAATTACATAATATGACATTTTTTTTAGAAATGAAACAGACTTTTTTAAAGTTATTTCTATCAAATCAACTTGCTAATTGTGCCATGCGTTATAAGCAGTTTATTTAAACTTTCTAATGTGCAACTGCAATGACAAAAATATAAAATTTTTACTTATTTATGATTCAACTTCTTTCTTACAATTAGAAAGTACAGAAAAAGATAATAAACACAATGTTGTGACTATATACGTAATTGTTACTCTATGAAAATTTCAAGTTTGTCCCAAATAAATGATTGCTTTGGCAATATTTGTAGATTGCATCATTAACAAAAACAATATTGCCTTGAAAACAAATTTTTCATATTTACACATTAGTTGTGACAACTAATTTTAAATGCGGGAGTACCATATAAATTTAGTTGTCCGTATATAAAATTTCGTTGTGACAACTAAAATTTGTAGGTTGGGTTGGTTAATGTTATTAATTAGTTCAACAGTTCAATAACAACAATTTTTTTTGGTTGTACAAACTAATTTTTGGGTTGAGTCCGATTTCACGAAAATAAATAGTTGTCAGAACCAAATTTTAGTAATCCATACCATGTCATTTTTAAGAGTGTAGTAGTTTACGCTGATTTTAGTAATGATGAGGTACTAGAAGGAAATAGCCAAGAAGAAAAAGAAAACGCAAGACCTTATACTTTAAATCATGATACAGAATTTGCCCTTAGCTGAATTAAAAAAAGAAAACAATATCCATGCTACCAACCAAGAGATATTTTATGCTGTGAAGACTCGAAAGAGTTACCTTCGGCCAATTTAAGACAACAAATCAATATATCTTCAATTGGAAGATTTGATATTGATATACCCATCCTTGTGGATAATCAGTTTTATGCATTATATTATGATATGTTCTATTTAGGCAAAATTGTTGCTTTGGGATTAAAGTCATCAACTATAACATTTCTAGAAAAGGAAGAATTAAATATATATATAAATGGCCTTTAAAAGACGATATAGCCAAAGTAAACAACAGTTTTGTCTTCTTTGATCCATTATAATTTAAAATATCAGGACTGAATAAGAATTCATTCATATTTGAATTTTTCTATATAGCACATATATGTAGGTATTCTAAGGTTAAGTTTATATATTTTTTACTTATATTAGATAGCCTTATAGCCTACCTATCTGTTAAAATTTTATTAATAAACAAGTATGTCAATTACTGGAGGATGTTCTGTCAATTACTGGGTGTTACTGCAAATGGGTATGTCAATTATAGGTGATACTGCATATAAATAAAAAAAATACATGAAACCTTTTAATTTCTTCTTAATCGATATTTTCTTAGTTATTTAGTAATCATTTACCATTAAGTTTTTCAGTAAAACTCATATAAGTTTCAAAATGTTGATAATTACCTTTTTACAAAGGTTTGTACCGTGAAGTACTGTCAATTACTGGTTCCTTTACCCTAGTTCTGCTTATTATATGTATATTGTTATAAAATGCACAACTTCTTAAGTCGTAATTTAATAATATAAAAATATAATATTAATTTTCTATTAAATTGTATTTAATATAATTTTATGTTACCAGGTAATAAAATGTAATTTTCTATTTTATGAAAATCATTTTTCAAATACTAAAAATAATTTACAATGAGTTATAATAAAGCCAGTTTGCTTTGCTAGTAAAACTAGGATATACTTAAATTAGGCGTATTAATCTTGTGTGTATAAATTTTAGTTTTCTTTTACTCGACTTGCACCAGTCCGACTTTAATTTCGGCTTCTTATTCGTTAAATTAACATCAGCAGAGTAAAATATGGCTTTCAAAGCTGTCGGGTTACGAGATTAGATTAATCGAATAAGGGCCTTTCATGGGTGGGCGAACAATCAAATTATAATTTCAAGAAAATAGCAGAAACAATTGAATTTTGAAACAAAATAGTCTACAAAGAGAAGGAAATAGGCGAGCCGCCTCCGCAGCGCCAGCACTACGCTCAATTGGGCACTAATTTGCTTGCCTAATGGAATTTTTAGACTGGAAATTACGAGTGTTGAAAATTACAGTTTGAGAATATTCGCATGGATTTGAATAATAAAAAAAAATGTAGACATAATAATTGAAGTTGAAGGTAGATAGCATATAGGCAAGGGCCTGTCGACATATTAAGCACCGGTTCCCGCAGATCACCGAAGTTAAGCGGTGTCGAGCGCGGTTAGTACTTGGGCGGGTGACCGCTTGGGAACACGGCGCACTCTTGCCTCAGGGAAGAGTGTAAAATGAATCAAGAGTGTAAAATGAATCGACACCTAGCCATCCTATTTACGCCGGACAGGCCGGATGAGATCGCATATCTCGTAGGATGAAGGTGCCGTTTCACACTCCCCAGTCGGTAGACCACATTTGTGATCGATGACCGGTTCAAGATGGCCTCCGTAGTCGGCGAACCGTAAAAAAAAAAAAAAAAAAAAGGTAGATAGCATATAACGTGATATTATTTATGATTTTTTTAATGTGTAAAGGATGCCGCGCGATCTCAGATAACATCGCTGATTTCTTGATATGTTTTAGTTTTCGATCATCTGACCAGTGGCGGCCCGTACAGTAGGGCCACAGTGCCATAGCCCTACCTACCTGTACACCAAGCTTTTTATTTCTCATTTATAATTATTATTACTTTGTCTTCCTACGCTTCATTCTTTTGTAAATGTGAATAATTTTTAATTGAAGACGTTAATACATTAACGCCTCACGATACAAAAACTCCCTAATGTGTGGGTGACGCCGCGAAAATTCCTTACCGCCATGCTGCTCCTGCACACTCGATATTTGGCACAATGTTAAACCCGTTAAGAGAGAGAGACTAACACCAATGAATATATCGCCCTCTCTTACTGATGCGTAGAGAAATCGACCTGACCTGGCCAGATCCTCATAATATGATGTTTTATTTTATCGAGAGTAAAGAGTCCCAATCGGGTTAGGGCACTGCTAGGCTATATAATTAAGCTTTCGGCTTTGCCACCGCTACTAGCAACTAGATGGCAGCTGTTTTTAAAACGGTTTTGCCTGTCGAGATATTAATTTTAAAATATTTTGCTTTTAAACAGTTTTCACAATTAAACATAAATTATTTTTGTAGGCGAGTTCTGTGCCTGTAGGTTAGGTTTAGGTTAATCCGTCAGTGGATGAGTGGATTATATTCCTGATTCCGGGTTTAGGTGTATCAGTTTTAAAATGAAAGACTTTAGGTATGTTGTCTGCCGAAAAACATTTTGTAAAGAATATTGGCAACTTCAAGAAAAAAAACAAAGACGTATGGAGTTTTCTTATAAGCAAATTTGAGTGTTTTATGAACATTTTTTGTTAGAACAACTGGAATACCTTCATTTAATTAGTCGGTAAGTTTTTTTCGATTTTTTAATACAGGGTTTTACAAATACGATGCATTAGCATTGCTATCTCTGTATTTATATAAGAGATAGAGAGTTGGTTAAATAGAGGCACTGTTGCATATTTCAACCCTGAACAATTTGTTAAAAAGACATTTAATCAAATTTCGAAGACTTGCGGAGATATTCGAAAAAAGACACGAAAAACTTGTTTTTATTTTTTTATGACAAAATACATTATTTTAAAAAACCAAGAGCCCTTTCTTAAGGCACTTATCTAGATAGTAATTTTAAGAGGTTAAAAACTAACCAAAATTTTAAAAAAAATGCAGGTCCGTATTTAAAAAAATTAAGTTTATATAGGCATCTAAAAAACGAACGTCGTATCTAAAAAATAAGATTATTTTCTTGAAGAGCATAAAAAATTGTCTTAAGCAAGTGCTCTTGGTGATTTTTCAAAATAATCAATATTTTGTCATAAAGAAAATAAAAACAAGAATGTATGTTTTCGTTTTTTTTTCGAATGCTCCGGAAGTCATCGGACACATAATAGCATTAAATTATGCAATTTTACGTCCATTTAACCAAATCGCTATCTCTTATAGTTACCGAGATAGCAATGTTAATGCATCGAATTTGTAACATCCTGTATTCTCATTAAAGATTTTTGACTTGATATTTTGGCCCTACATGTATCGACTATCAGGAGCCGCCACTGCATCTGATAAAAAAAAACTCTTATTATACACTGAAAAAAAAGAGTTGATCGCTCAAGCTAATTTTTTCTTGTTAGATAGACTTCAGCATACCTAACAATAATCTTTAGTTTCACCAATTGTAGCTATTACTTGATTGGTATAAACAAAATTCTTCAGTTTGGAAAACTAAATAATGTCGCGTATCAAAATGGAAAGCGACTGGGTTGTGTAGCTTAGATGGTTTTGATTTATATTTTAATTATTTTATTAATTTTTTTTTTATGATAAAACATCTGCACTGTAGGAAAAATCCTTTAAGGCGCTCTGGGAGCGGTGCGAGTGCGAAAAAAGCGATTAACGTTGGTCTTGAAACGTTGAAGATTGTATTCATTGGGAAACACGACCTCAGGAAGATCATTCCACAAAGATGACGTTCTCCAGATGAAATACTTCTTGAACAATGAAGTTCGAGGAGTACTAAGCTGAACAACATATGGATGAGCGGCAGTGGTTCGCCGTGTATTTCTGTTTTGCACTGCTCTAGGTGGAATCAAGTGGGCAATGTCAGTCGAACACCTGCCATGGAAATATCTGTAAAAGAGAGCCAAATCACCAACCTGTCTTCGATGTTCCAGGCTATCGAGGGTCTTGGTCAGCTCGGGGTCGCCGCCGATCAGACGAACGGCTCTTCTTTGAATGGAATCCAGTAGTCGAAGGGTGGGCTTGGGTGCAGAGCTCCAGACATGAGAGCAATATTCTAATGATGGTCGGATCTGGGCTTTGTAGAGTGTCAAAAGTTGATGAGGTGTGTACAACCTTTTGGTGCGGAAAAGTACACCAAGTTTCTGTGCAGCTGCCTTGGCAATTGCGGCAACGTGATCATGCCAAGACATATTACCTCCCAGATTGACCCCCAGCAAATTGATAGACGGTGCCAGGGGAATTGCGTGTCCTGCCATGACTATATCCGGTTCTGCCATGTTAACCTTGAGACAAGTGTGCTGTCATCAGCAAAGCTATAAATTGGATTTTGGGTTTTCACTAGAAGGTCGTTAATATACAGTAAAAAGAGGGTAGGCGACAATATGGACCCTTGAGGAATACCGGCATTGATGGTGAAGGTGTCTGAGAGAAACCCGTCAATCGCCACTTGCAGAGAACGGTTCTTAAGGAAGCTGGTTAACCATAAACAAAATCCATTAGGCATACCGTAGGATCGCAATTTACTTAGAAGCCCATCGTGCCAAACACGATCAAAAGCCCTAGAGATGTCCAGTGTAACAGCCCGGGATTCTCCATGATGTTCGATGGTGCTGCTCCAAAGATGGGTGACATATGCCAGAAGATCACCTGTTGATCTGGACTTACGAAAACCGTATTGATGGTCGCTGATAATGTTAAGCCCTTCCAGGTACTTTAGGAGTTGTTGGTTAATAGCTTTCTCCATTACTTTTAAAATTACTGAAAGCAATGCGACGGGTCGGTAGTTGCTGTAATTATCATATATTATTTAATGTGCCCTTATGGTGCATATCTAATCACTGAAATACTAAGGATTTTTTAAGAGATTTATTTGATGAACAGCAAAGTGATGACGGATACAACTTTACGACCTAAGATTATAAAACGGTGAATTTAGATAGTTCTCTAATAAGAAGAGAAACTCCCTTTTTACTCACCTCAGGAAGATGTTATTCCAGCAAGTTTAAAGAAACGATTTCTTCTTAATAGACAACTTTGACAAAAAATGACAAGGATACAATTTAACAACAGTTAAATACTTTAACGTAAAGAACATTTACGTAGTTGGAGCAAAATAGACTGGTTCTGGTGCAGTACTCTTCATGGCTTTACAGATTATGGAAATTTAGACTTGAGTAGTTACTCGGGCAGAGGTTACCCTTACACTTGAATACTTTTTACAACTCTCCGAGTAAGTGTTCCTTCAAGCTTTTATAAAGTTTTGCAACCCTTACCAGATGGAACGGCTTTCTTTTTGCTATGTCAGCAATAATTTGGCAAATTAATAAAAGAGGGGATTTCCCTGACTATACTATTCAAAATGCAACCCTTTATCCCAACCAATTCAAATAATTATTATTATCAACATTCGTCTACAAACTCCTCCTACAAAACTAGAAATGTCCTTGTTCTGTACACTATCTTTCCACTGCACTTATTCTTATCAGACTAAGAGTACCAATCCATATCCGACAATATTATTCTTTATAGTATTGTTAACCAAGTTGGCATGTTTGCAACCAACAGATATAAGCTTACTCAGTTCACACAACTAGTTTAAATATTTATCGTAACCAAGCCCGCGCACCTGGCAACATTGCATAGGTACGCGAGAGCGTGATTCACAGTGTCCCGTCAGCCACCACCATTTGTCAATCCACCATTTACTTGTTGTTTGTTTATTTATGCAGGTCACCGAAGTGCAGTGCATTTGCGTGTGATTGGTGTTTTAAGCAGCCCGGTGAGATTTTTTTATGGGATATATGGCACGAACAGCTTCAGACTACCCTATGGTCAAAACGACAGTTTTTTAACCTTTAATTGTTCATGTACAAGAGCTTTTTCATTTTACTAAAGCTATGTAATTCAAACATCTTTTTAATACATGTTGTCTTTATAATTATACAAATCATCCCACATTGATATTAGAAGATTGTCACGACAACATTACTATAATTCTTGTAATTAAAAACAAAATTAGTATCGGCAACAAACATACAGGTAGTTTGCTAGTGACAAAAGTGACTAGTAACTAATACCGGAATCTGTCTAGTAATAATAATAATAATAATAATAATAATCAATTTTTATTAGCTCATTGAGCTATTTCAATACATTTACATTTTATCTTTTTCTTCATTTTCTTCTTTTTTGATAATTACAATCTAGAAAGACTATTATCGTATTAAACTTATAATATGTAAAATTTGTTTTTTTAATTTTTTTATAAATAATTTTAAGTTATATGTTTTAATTTCATTCCCTAATTTATTATATTCTATTATACCTATTATACCTCTAAAAAATATTGCTTTAGAAATTTAATGCAATTTAAAGATTTTTGAAATTTTAACGTTTTATCACCTAATAACACATTTTTTAAATTATCTTTTTATATCATTACGGTCCTGAACCTTTAGAGCCAAACTAAAAAAAAAATTTCTGATTTGAAAAATCCGTCCATTTTTACTCAAGGAGGCCTGATATTTTTTGATTTATTGTACGAAATAAGACCGAAAGTCTCGGCCTTAAATAGTTTCCTGTCTGTTTATTTTTGTTATAGGTTTTACCTGAAATCAACAGACCTCCTAATAAAAAGTAAACCCGTTTTGAAAACACTTCAGTTACCTTTTATTGACTGGGGAGCATTATTTTTTTTTTCTGTTTTGCAGTATTTCGGTTTAGGTCTAAGATATACACATGTATGTTATATTAGGACTTAAGATGTTATATTAATAAAACACTTAAAAAAAATAGAATTGTAGGTATGTTGGTGTTTGTAAATAATTTTTAAAATGAAAAAATAGAAGTACTTCTCATGCCTTAAAAACTTGCTTACTTGTAGTGTTACGGTAAATCTTATTGAAATAATAAACAGCCTAAACCATAACTTCCTGTAATGTGATGTAATTTCAATATTTAGTTATCCGAAAAATAATTGCCAGGGCCGTAATAGTTAGAAAAAAATAATTTTAATACTAATGATGTGATATTTGAGGACAAAACGTTAAAATTTTAAAATCCTTTATTGTGTTAAATTTCCAAAGCATAGAAGTCCCAAACACTGTTTTTAAAATTCCAGGTCCGTATTTAAAAAAATTGACTTGAGGTGGGTATCTAAAGAACGAAACGTCGAATTTGAAAATGAATAATAGCATCTTATAGAACATAAAGGGCGGCTATGAGAAAGTGTTTTTTGTTTTTTTCAAAAATCAGTCAAAAATAAAGGCGCCAAAAATTAAAACCTAAAACTAAAAATGTCGGTTTATTTCGGATATCTCCGAAGGTATTGGGAATATTTACAATTCTCTTTCAATAAATTATTAAGTCCCAAAATACGCAACGTTGCCTTAATTTAACTATCTTCGTTTTTTTACGGTTATCGAGATCACCTTGTACGCACACGAATTTGTAGCACCCTGTATACAAATAATACCACTTATATTAGTTAGTTGGACTTTTTTTAACACTTACATTTTTATGATTCTAGAGACAAACAAAAGAAAATATATTTTATTTCTAACAGTAAAATATATTAATTTCCTATTGGTAGGGTGATGGCACCAGTTATTGACATGTACCCAATAATCGACACTGTAAGAAATAATTCATTATATTAAGATTTACTTAAATATAAATGTGTTTAAACTGACATCTCATTGATATATTGATAAATAAGGATGCTACAAAAAGTTTTACTTTTTATTGACTTCCCTTTTAATTTGTCAGTCATTATTTAACTGTCATTGTTCAAAGTCGTTACCAAAGAGCATTGTGTTTAGTGGTTAGAGTTAAGGTAAATTTTATTATTTTTCGGGTTTAAAATAAGATATCATAAGTTTATTGGAATGGGTTTTACTTGTTGTTTTATAAATACGTATATTTTAGAAGAAAACACTTTATCCAACGTAATTTATCCCCCAAATATGTAATAAATACATGTGTCAATTACTGGAAACAAAAATCCCTTTAAATTCAGTGATTGACAATGCATGTCAATAACTAAAAAAACAAATTTTTTAAATATTGTACGATATTCTACTACTGAAACTTCCAAATTATTTATGCGGAAGATGGAACATATTAACTTTAACATTTGAGATCTCGGTCTAGTAATTGACAGGGTTGTCAATCACTAACTAAGCACTATCAATTACTGATGATATTTCTTATTTCTTGTTAATTAAAAAGTTCGCTTAAACAAGAAACTCTTGAAAGAGAATAATAAACCTAAAACACAGCTAGTATATTAGTAGTTTATTACACTCTTAAAAATGACTTGGTATTTGGTACTAATTTTTATTTGTTCTCGTGTTTACGTTACCAAAAATAACTATTTTTAGTTAGGAAAACAAAAAAGATTTTTTTCTTGGTTATATTTACCAAAAAATTATGCCATCAGAACAAAGAAAATATCTTGTTTTCATATTAGTTGGCACAAATAAAATATTTTGTTTAGCTGAATTTTACTCTGTATATATCTTATTTAAATGTTACATCAAAATTCCTACAAACTTGTATTTATCAATTAAGCTTGTTGTAATAACACATTATTAATTTGTAGTCCCTATCATTTTGTTAATTTTGATTAAGATACATTCTTAGTTACCAGAACTAACTTTTCTTTTCAAGTAATATTGTTCTTCATATTTATAACTAACGGCATTAACAGAGATTTGAGGCCCTTGCCCGGTAGGTGACATATGACATCATTCTAGCCAGGACTGTCAGAAGGTTATGTTTATGTTAGGGTGCTTTTGCGGGTCCGTGTCAATTTTTTCGTGTTTTTAAGGCAATAATTGGCCATTTTTATGGCCGTGCCCGTGTGGAAAATGGATGTGACAATATTTGGTGTAATTTATTTGTGTTTATTGTCCTTCTTGTGTACGTTCTTATTGGCCGAAGAAAGTTCAATCATAAATAAGTAAATATTTTATTTTTTATCATTGCAGTTGTTTTTTATTTAAATGGGGACCTAGGAAGGAATATTTTTCGTTACTAAGTATAAATTACATAATATGACATTTTTTTTAGAAATGAAACAGACTTTTTTAAAGTTATTTCTATCAAATCAACTTGCTAATTGTGCCATGCGTTATAAGCAGTTTATTTAAACTTTCTAATGTGCAACTGCAATGACAAAAATATAAAATTTTTACTTATTTATGATTCAACTTCTTTCTTACAATTAGAAAGTACAGAAAAAGATAATAAACACAATGTTGTGACTATATACGTAATTGTTACTCTATGAAAATTTCAAGTTTGTCCCAAATAAATGATTGCTTTGGCAATATTTGTAGATTGCATCATTAACAAAAACAATATTGCCTTGAAAACAAATTTTTCATATTTACACATTAGTTGTGACAACTAATTTTAAATGCGGGAGTACCATATAAATTTAGTTGTCCGTATATAAAATTTCGTTGTGACAACTAAAATTTGTAGGTTGGGTTGGTTAATGTTATTAATTAGTTCAACAGTTCAATAACAACAATTTTTTTTGGTTGTACAAACTAATTTTTGGGTTGAGTCCGATTTCACGAAAATAAATAGTTGTCAGAACCAAATTTTAGTAATCCATACCATGTCATTTTTAAGAGTGTAGTAGTTTACGCTGATTTTAGTAATGATGAGGTACTAGAAGGAAATAGCCAAGAAGAAAAAGAAAACGCAAGACCTTATACTTTAAATCATGATACAGAATTTGCCCTTAGCTGAATTAAAAAAAGAAAACAATATCCATGCTACCAACCAAGAGATATTTTATGCTGTGAAGACTCGAAAGAGTTACCTTCGGCCAATTTAAGACAACAAATCAATATATCTTCAATTGGAAGATTTGATATTGATATACCCATCCTTGTGGATAATCAGTTTTATGCATTATATTATGATATGTTCTATTTAGGCAAAATTGTTGCTTTGGGATTAAAGTCATCAACTATAACATTTCTAGAAAAGGAAGAATTAAATATATATATAAATGGCCTTTAAAAGACGATATAGCCAAAGTAAACAACAGTTTTGTCTTCTTTGATCCATTATAATTTAAAATATCAGGACTGAATAAGAATTCATTCATATTTGAATTTTTCTATATAGCACATATATGTAGGTATTCTAAGGTTAAGTTTATATATTTTTTACTTATATTAGATAGCCTTATAGCCTACCTATCTGTTAAAATTTTATTAATAAACAAGTATGTCAATTACTGGAGGATGTTCTGTCAATTACTGGGTGTTACTGCAAATGGGTATGTCAATTATAGGTGATACTGCATATAAATAAAAAAAATACATGAAACCTTTTAATTTCTTCTTAATCGATATTTTCTTAGTTATTTAGTAATCATTTACCATTAAGTTTTTCAGTAAAACTCATATAAGTTTCAAAATGTTGATAATTACCTTTTTACAAAGGTTTGTACCGTGAAGTACTGTCAATTACTGGTTCCTTTACCCTAGTTCTGCTTATTATATGTATATTGTTATAAAATGCACAACTTCTTAAGTCGTAATTTAATAATATAAAAATATAATATTAATTTTCTATTAAATTGTATTTAATATAATTTTATGTTACCAGGTAATAAAATGTAATTTTCTATTTTATGAAAATCATTTTTCAAATACTAAAAATAATTTACAATGAGTTATAATAAAGCCAGTTTGCTTTGCTAGTAAAACTAGGATATACTTAAATTAGGCGTATTAATCTTGTGTGTATAAATTTTAGTTTTCTTTTACTCGACTTGCACCAGTCCGACTTTAATTTCGGCTTCTTATTCGTTAAATTAACATCAGCAGAGTAAAATATGGCTTTCAAAGCTGTCGGGTTACGAGATTAGATTAATCGAATAAGGGCCTTTCATGGGTGGGCGAACAATCAAATTATAATTTCAAGAAAATAGCAGAAACAATTGAATTTTGAAACAAAATAGTCTACAAAGAGAAGGAAATAGGCGAGCCGCCTCCGCAGCGCCAGCACTACGCTCAATTGGGCACTAATTTGCTTGCCTAATGGAATTTTTAGACTGGAAATTACGAGTGTTGAAAATTACAGTTTGAGAATATTCGCATGGATTTGAATAATAAAAAAAAATGTAGACATAATAATTGAAGTTGAAGGTAGATAGCATATAGGCAAGGGCCTGTCGACATATTAAGCACCGGTTCCCGCAGATCACCGAAGTTAAGCGGTGTCGAGCGCGGTTAGTACTTGGGCGGGTGACCGCTTGGGAACACGGCGCACTCTTGCCTCAGGGAAGAGTGTAAAATGAATCAAGAGTGTAAAATGAATCGACACCTAGCCATCCTATTTACGCCGGACAGGCCGGATGAGATCGCATATCTCGTAGGATGAAGGTGCCGTTTCACACTCCCCAGTCGGTAGACCACATTTGTGATCGATGACCGGTTCAAGATGGCCTCCGTAGTCGGCGAACCGTAAAAAAAAAAAAAAAAAAAAGGTAGATAGCATATAACGTGATATTATTTATGATTTTTTTAATGTGTAAAGGATGCCGCGCGATCTCAGATAACATCGCTGATTTCTTGATATGTTTTAGTTTTCGATCATCTGACCAGTGGCGGCCCGTACAGTAGGGCCACAGTGCCATAGCCCTACCTACCTGTACACCAAGCTTTTTATTTCTCATTTATAATTATTATTACTTTGTCTTCCTACGCTTCATTCTTTTGTAAATGTGAATAATTTTTAATTGAAGACGTTAATACATTAACGCCTCACGATACAAAAACTCCCTAATGTGTGGGTGACGCCGCGAAAATTCCTTACCGCCATGCTGCTCCTGCACACTCGATATTTGGCACAATGTTAAACCCGTTAAGAGAGAGAGACTAACACCAATGAATATATCGCCCTCTCTTACTGATGCGTAGAGAAATCGACCTGACCTGGCCAGATCCTCATAATATGATGTTTTATTTTATCGAGAGTAAAGAGTCCCAATCGGGTTAGGGCACTGCTAGGCTATATAATTAAGCTTTCGGCTTTGCCACCGCTACTAGCAACTAGATGGCAGCTGTTTTTAAAACGGTTTTGCCTGTCGAGATATTAATTTTAAAATATTTTGCTTTTAAACAGTTTTCACAATTAAACATAAATTATTTTTGTAGGCGAGTTCTGTGCCTGTAGGTTAGGTTTAGGTTAATCCGTCAGTGGATGAGTGGATTATATTCCTGATTCCGGGTTTAGGTGTATCAGTTTTAAAATGAAAGACTTTAGGTATGTTGTCTGCCGAAAAACATTTTGTAAAGAATATTGGCAACTTCAAGAAAAAAAACAAAGACGTATGGAGTTTTCTTATAAGCAAATTTGAGTGTTTTATGAACATTTTTTGTTAGAACAACTGGAATACCTTCATTTAATTAGTCGGTAAGTTTTTTTCGATTTTTTAATACAGGGTTTTACAAATACGATGCATTAGCATTGCTATCTCTGTATTTATATAAGAGATAGAGAGTTGGTTAAATAGAGGCACTGTTGCATATTTCAACCCTGAACAATTTGTTAAAAAGACATTTAATCAAATTTCGAAGACTTGCGGAGATATTCGAAAAAAGACACGAAAAACTTGTTTTTATTTTTTTATGACAAAATACATTATTTTAAAAAACCAAGAGCCCTTTCTTAAGGCACTTATCTAGATAGTAATTTTAAGAGGTTAAAAACTAACCAAAATTTTAAAAAAAATGCAGGTCCGTATTTAAAAAAATTAAGTTTATATAGGCATCTAAAAAACGAACGTCGTATCTAAAAAATAAGATTATTTTCTTGAAGAGCATAAAAAATTGTCTTAAGCAAGTGCTCTTGGTGATTTTTCAAAATAATCAATATTTTGTCATAAAGAAAATAAAAACAAGAATGTATGTTTTCGTTTTTTTTTCGAATGCTCCGGAAGTCATCGGACACATAATAGCATTAAATTATGCAATTTTACGTCCATTTAACCAAATCGCTATCTCTTATAGTTACCGAGATAGCAATGTTAATGCATCGAATTTGTAACATCCTGTATTCTCATTAAAGATTTTTGACTTGATATTTTGGCCCTACATGTATCGACTATCAGGAGCCGCCACTGCATCTGATAAAAAAAAACTCTTATTATACACTGAAAAAAAAGAGTTGATCGCTCAAGCTAATTTTTTCTTGTTAGATAGACTTCAGCATACCTAACAATAATCTTTAGTTTCACCAATTGTAGCTATTACTTGATTGGTATAAACAAAATTCTTCAGTTTGGAAAACTAAATAATGTCGCGTATCAAAATGGAAAGCGACTGGGTTGTGTAGCTTAGATGGTTTTGATTTATATTTTAATTATTTTATTAATTTTTTTTTTATGATAAAACATCTGCACTGTAGGAAAAATCCTTTAAGGCGCTCTGGGAGCGGTGCGAGTGCGAAAAAAGCGATTAACGTTGGTCTTGAAACGTTGAAGATTGTATTCATTGGGAAACACGACCTCAGGAAGATCATTCCACAAAGATGACGTTCTCCAGATGAAATACTTCTTGAACAATGAAGTTCGAGGAGTACTAAGCTGAACAACATATGGATGAGCGGCAGTGGTTCGCCGTGTATTTCTGTTTTGCACTGCTCTAGGTGGAATCAAGTGGGCAATGTCAGTCGAACACCTGCCATGGAAATATCTGTAAAAGAGAGCCAAATCACCAACCTGTCTTCGATGCTCCAGGCTATCGAGGGTCTTGGTCAGCTCGGGGTCGCCGCCGATCAGACGAACGGCTCTTCTTTGAATGGAATCCAGTAGTCGAAGGGTGGGCTTGGGTGCAGAGCTCCAGACATGAGAGCAATATTCTAATGATGGTCGGATCTGGGCTTTGTAGAGTGTCAAAAGTTGATGAGGTGTGTACAACCTTTTGGTGCGGAAAAGTACACCAAGTTTCTGTGCAGCTGCCTTGGCAATTGCGGCAACGTGATCATGCCAAGACATATTACCTCCCAGATTGACCCCCAGCAAATTGATAGACGGTGCCAGGGGAATTGCGTGTCCTGCCATGACTATATCCGGTTCTGCCATGTTAACCTTGAGACAAGTGTGCTGTCATCAGCAAAGCTATAAATTGGATTTTGGGTTTTCACTAGAAGGTCGTTAATATACAGTAAAAAGAGGGTAGGCGACAATATGGACCCTTGAGGAATACCGGCATTGATGGTGAAGGTGTCTGAGAGAAACCCGTCAATCGCCACTTGCAGAGAACGGTTCTTAAGGAAGCTGGTTAACCATAAACAAAATCCATTAGGCATACCGTAGGATCGCAATTTACTTAGAAGCCCATCGTGCCAAACACGATCAAAAGCCCTAGAGATGTCCAGTGTAACAGCCCGGGATTCTCCATGATGTTCGATGGTGCTGCTCCAAAGATGGGTGACATATGCCAGAAGATCACCTGTTGATCTGGACTTACGAAAACCGTATTGATGGTCGCTGATAATGTTAAGCCCTTCCAGGTACTTTAGGAGTTGTTGGTTAATAGCTTTCTCCATTACTTTTAAAATTACTGAAAGCAATGCGACGGGTCGGTAGTTGCTGTAATTATCATATATTATTTAATGTGCCCTTATGGTGCATATCTAATCACTGAAATACTAAGGATTTTTTAAGAGATTTATTTGATGAACAGCAAAGTGATGACGGATACAACTTTACGACCTAAGATTATAAAACGATGAATTTAGATAGTTCTCTAATAAGAAGAGAAACTCCCTTTTTACTCACCTCAGGAAGATGTTATTCCAGCAAGTTTAAAGAAACGATTTCTTCTTAATAGACAACTTTGACAAAAAATGACAAGGATACAATTTAACAACAGTTAAATACTTTAACGTAAAGAACATTTACGTAGTTGGAGCAAAATAGACTGGTTCTGGTGCAGTACTCTTCATGGCTTTACAGATTATGGAAATTTAGACTTGAGTAGTTACTCGGGCAGAGGTTACCCTTACACTTGAATACTTTTTACAACTCTCCGAGTAAGTGTTCCTTCAAGCTTTTATAAAGTTTTGCAACCCTTACCAGATGGAACGGCTTTCTTTTTGCTATGTCAGCAATAATTTGGCAAATTAATAAAAGAGGGGATTTCCCTGACTATACTATTCAAAATGCAACCCTTTATCCCAACCAATTCAAATAATTATTATTATCAACATTCGTCTACAAACTCCTCCTACAAAACTAGAAATGTCCTTGTTCTGTACACTATCTTTCCACTGCACTTATTCTTATCAGACTAAGAGTACCAATCCATATCCGACAATATTATTCTTTATAGTATTGTTAACCAAGTTGGCATGTTTGCAACCAACAGATATAAGCTTACTCAGTTCACACAACTAGTTTAAATATTTATCGTAACCAAGCCCGCGCACCTGGCAACATAGCATAGGTACGCGAGAGCGTGATTCACAGTGTCCCGTCAGCCACCACCATTTGTCAATCCACCATTTACTTGTTGTTTGTTTATTTATGCAGGTCACCGAAGTGCAGTGCATTTGCGTGTGATTGGTGTTTTAAGCAGCCCGGTGAGATTTTTTTATGGGATATATGGCACGAACAGCTTCAGACTACCCTATGGTCAAAACGACAGTTTTTTAACCTTTAATTGTTCATGTACAAGAGCTTTTTCATTTTACTAAAGCTATGTAATTCAAACATCTTTTTAATACATGTTGTCTTTATAATTATACAAATCATCCCACATTGATATTAGAAGATTGTCACGACAACATTACTATAATTCTTGTAATTAAAAACAAAATTAGTATCGGCAACAAACATACAGGTAGTTTGCTAGTGACAAAAGTGACTAGTAACTAATACCGGAATCTGTCTAGTAATAATAATAATAATAATAATAATAATAATCAATTTTTATTAGCTCATTGAGCTATTTCAATACATTTACATTTTATCTTTTTCTTCATTTTCTTCTTTTTTGATAATTACAATCTAGAAAGACTATTATCGTATTAAACTTATAATATGTAAAATTTGTTTTTTTAATTTTTTTATAAATAATTTTAAGTTATATGTTTTAATTTCATTCCCTAATTTATTATATTCTATTATACCTCTAAAAAATATTGATTTTTGAGTAGATTTTAAATTTGTATGATCCAAAATAAAGTTGTTTTTTCCTCTTGTATTGTGAATATGAACTTCATTAAATTTTGTTAAAAAATTTTCATAATATGGTGCTGATATATTTAAATTTATTTTATGAATAAAAATCAAACTACGAAATAATAAAAAGTTTTCTATGTTCATCCATTCCAAACAATTTAGCATATCTGTTATCTTGGTATATTTATATACAGGGTGGCCCATTTGTCTGACAAAGTAATATACCGTCTCTACCATTAAAGATATCAAAAAAAAGTTTTTATAAAAGTTGTGAGGTATAGAAAAATAAATGTTCTAAAATTATTTTTAAACATACAGGATGGTCCAAAAAAGTAGGACAATAAAAAGATACTTTTTTTTTAATGGAACTCCCTATTTATTTTGACATTTTTTGTTTTCTTACAAAATTATCCATATGATACCATATTAAGTTTTTTATTTTTTTTGCAACGTTGCCAAACAAAATGCAAAATTCTTAAAATTTTGAAAAACACGATTGTAAAAAATTACCTCTATTTCTCAATAAGAGTATCGAAAATCGAAAATTTCTTATAAGCTTTTAGGTATAGGGATAGAAAAACTGTCTTAAATCTTTAAGTACAGAAAATTTTGTACAGGGTGTTTTCTAGTGAGATCCAAATATACAAAATTTTAAAATACAATAACTCTGTTTTTTCAAATTAGACACCCTATATTTATTAGGCTCGTCTGATAGATATTGTAAGTGTCCTTTATATTGTTAAGTCATACCTATACCTAAAATTACTAGTTTTGGCAATATTTCGATTTTTATTTAAATTTTGGTTAAAAAAACTATAGTTTTTATTTTTCTAGTAAGCCATAACCAGCAAAGTCAAAACAAATGTAATTGAATATAATGCCATATTTATAATTATTATATTTATCTTTAATGTTTGTGAACTTATTTTTCATATCAAGTTGCGTAATAAAAAAGAAGTTTCATTTAATTAAATAAATAACTAACTAACTATGGTAATCAATTTATTATAATATGATTCAATTACATTTGTTTTGACTTTGCTGGTCATGGCTTACTAGAAAAATAAAAACAATAGTTTTTTTTACGAAAATTTAAATAAAAATCGAAATATTGCCAAAACTAGTAATTTTAGGTATAGGTATGACTTAACAATAATAAAAGATACTTACAATATCTATCAGACGAGCCTAATAAATATAGGGTGTTTCATTTGAAAAAACAGAGTTATTGTATTTTAAAATTTTGTATATTTGGATGTCAATAGAAAACACCCTGTACAAAATTTTCGGTACGTAAAGATTTAAAACAGTTATTATATCCCTAAACTTAAGAGCTTATAAGAAAATTTCTATTTTCGATACTCTTATTAAGAAATACAGGCAATTTTTTACTATCATGTTTTTTCCAAAATTTTAAGAATTTTGCCTTTTGTTTGGCAACGTTGCAAAAAATTAAAAAACTAAATATGGCGTCATATGGATAATTTTGTAAGGAAACAGAAAATGCTAAAATATATAGGGTGTTCTATTTAAAAAAATGTATCTTTTTATTGTCCTACTTTTCTGGACCATCCTGTATATTTAAAAATAATTTTAGAACATATATTTTTTTATACCTCACAACTTTTATAAAAACTTTTTTTTGATATCTTTAATAGTAGAGACGGTATATTACATTGTCAGACAAATGGGCCACCCTGTATAATATAAAATATAGTATCCGTTACTAAATTTCCTCTTAAGGCTATTTTAACTAACTTTTCTTATCACGAAAACTAAAATTCTGGTATATGGTATACTGGGCCACTTTTTAGAGTGTAGGTCTCCAAGGTTGAAATTGACAGAGATGAGCTCTTAGTCACGATTTGTCATTAACAGTTGCTATTGCGAATGCGATTCCTTATCCACTGTGATTATAGATTGCTAACTGCTGTTTTGCCATAAAAACTCCGATTTTTCAATCGCAGTGATTATTTTACAGTTCGCGCTTTTTTGCCTAACTCTAGAATTGAAGAGTTTAGTTGATATACGAGTATGTGTTCCGGGCGATTAAGTTAAACAGAAAACTGATTTGGTTGTCTCTTGTGGTTTTGTATGAACAACTCGATGCAAAATCCTTTGAAAACATTTTACACAGTACTTTATTTCAAAATTTAATATACAGTGTGCCCCAAAATGGCAGTAATTAACAATTGGGGTCTATAACATTATAGAGGGCCTAATAACAATTCTAGTATAGAGTACAGTGTACAATAATTCAAATAACTTTTTCTTTCATTTTTAGTATAAGGTTATAAGTTAGGTCGTAGAAAAAATATACTGTACAACTCGAGTAGTTTGTCTATTTGGCGCTCCGCCTATCGTGCTCAATTTACTTCCTCGTGCGATATGGACATCATATCCATTCTCGTTGTACCGTAATTGTTTGTACTACAAAAGTGGATGTGGTGTCCATATCGCACGACAAAGTAAAAACTTTCTAGCACTTTCTAGAAAAATCCACTCGAGTTGTACTGTATTTTTTTCCATGACTCGACTTCCGAACTTCTTAAGGAACATTTTTTTAAAAATATTTAAATCAGGCATTTTAACTTGTCATTTTAGTTGCCCGTTAACTTGTGAGAAAGATAATGAAAAACAATTGAAAAAAAAATTCATTTCATTGGCAAATCCATGGACCAAATTACACGGTAACATATTTATCGATTTGGATCATTTCTTATATTTATACAAAATCACTTTGAATATAACTATCTTTCTCACATTTGTACTTTTGCAGAATAACAAACAGTACGCGATATATTTATTAATAAAAATGCACAATTTCTTTTTCTCAACCATAGCTAGTTTGATTAAATTGTTCTGATGAAATGTATTATTGGTTGCCTGCTTGCGTACGAATTATAAATCCCAAAGTACAGCAAAATAGCTGCAAAATTGGTGTTAAACAGTTAAAAACGGCTTTTGTGCATTAATATTAACTTTTAACGTTAGCTATGGTTTTTACAAATAATCGCCAATTTACATACCAGCAACGCTGTAAACGTGGAAAGAGAAGTGGCAATACTGTAGGAATAACCTTAAGTAGCTTAGAACAAGACAATAACCATAAAAAGTAATTTATTTTTTAGAAAATTTCGTCTGTTTTATGTGGTTTCATGTACTCATCTTCATGTTCCATCATTTAAGGAAGATTAACCAGTTATTTTACTATATCTGTATCGTATAATAAAAGTTCTAAAGTTGGATCCCCGTTCAAAATATATCAGAAATTATCGCGGTAGACAAATATTTGCATGGCAAAATATCTACCAAGGTGAGTACAAAACGTTCATATATATAGTACATTTTATGCTTTAAATCTTAGTAATTGTCTAGAAATGAGTGGAATACTGGAGAGTTTTAAAATAAGACAGTGCATTTGTGCACACATCTTTAGTTCGGTCAGAAAACAACAATAGTTTGTGCATTGGTTCTGGGATAAATATTTTTATTTAAGTTAAAAAAGAGCAAATTTTATCAGATTATTTAGACAGACTTGCATCGTCTTGAAATTTATTCTTAACTTAACTTTTGTCATAAAACGACACTTTAAATTTACAACGTGTAAATTTGGTCATTTTGTAATTGACCACTGTAATTTGTCAGTTTTTATATCCTAACTAGGATGGATATGAAATTATATTTGGTTAATTAGGGAGTAGAAAAACTACGATTATCTTAAAATATACTATGCGTTATACTCATCATTTTCGCAAATTGTTTGTTTTATTTCGTAATTGTGCATGGCAGCCTTGGTAATAAATGCATCATTTAGATTGTACAAAAAGATTACAAATACAAATTAAAATTTTAAAAACACTTAACAATAAATAAAAACTCAACAAAGTTGGGAGCATTATGAATAGAAAATAAAAGGAAGAAACCAGTTACGAATTCATGATGCTCAACATTTTGTTGAACACATGGCCTTTTACTAACTTAAATTTCTATTTTAATAAACCTTTTCTCCATATAGTATTCTTTCCTCCGCTTTAAACTAAAATTAAAATGATTCAAGTAAAATATTACAATAATTCTCGATTTACGTGCCATATTACGCTACCTCTATTCAAGCATGGTCTTTTGACTTTATTCAAGGTAATTTTATTTTCAAACGAAAATTACTCGGTAAATTAAAGAGTGTATGTAATTAACAAGAGCCATTTTATACCCTTGTCGCAGTTGTTTAAAAAATTAGCGTAATCACTTTAAGTCGACGATGTTAATATTCCGAAACATAAGCCTAATTAAAGACTGTGCTTCTTTGTTTCCTATACACAGCATTACGACATAGTCTGCTGCTTAGAGTTGCTCCCTAAAAAGCTCTTTGATTAATCTTATTTCCTAAGCTGCCAGAATTAGCAAGGCTTTCAAAGCGATATTTCATTCGTTTACTTATCGTTCCAAACGACAATGAGGTTTTTTTTTATTTTCGGTAAAGAATGCCTTTCGAGATTTGGGAAGATTTTCTGAAAAGGGAGTTATAATAAACCTTTTTTCAGGCCTTACGAAAGAGGAAAAAAGAAAAAAGGGAATAAAAACTGCATCTATAAAAGATAGGGCACTTTTTTGCCTGAACACCATGAAGAAGTCGGTAACGAGCACTTACTCATTTTTTTTTGTGATATCACAGCGTTATTTATTATGTATAAAAATTTTAGTTTTTAAAGTGTTACAAAGAACATAACTGTATAATTTTATAAATATACAGTATGTCTCCGGATGGGGTTTAAAAAAGGAAAAATGGACCAAAAAGTAAAAGATACCAAAAAAGTAATTCTTTATAAAAAGGGATTGTTTGTAAAATAAATGAGACTCACATTGTGAAACGTTTAATTTTTTTATACAGGGAGCATAAAGAATACAAAAACTTCTATAATCTAACATACCTTGTAGAAAGTCTCCCGCAGTGTTCCAAGCAGAAATATACGCCATATTGCCATGTGCGTACGAAAACAAAAGGAGGGCTTACCTCAATAAGCGGTTCCATATATATGCTCACAGTCAAGCAGCCCTTAGATCGCTAATATGCAACAAGGTAACCTCAAGACTGGTATGGGAATGTCAAGAGGAACTGGAGGCCCTGGCAAAAGTAAACAGAGAGTGGGTACCAGGACACGAAGGTTTTACAGGAAATGAAAAAGCCGATAAACTTGCAAGAAAAGGCTCAGAAAATGCATGCATTGGCCCAGAACCGGCACTCGGAGTACCAAGGTGCACAGTACAAGATGTCATAAAACGAAGGATCAGGAGGGAACCAAAATCCACTAGAGCAACAGACAGGGATTACGCCATAGCAAAAGCTTCATTGGGGATCCAGACCCAAGACTTACGAAACAGTTGCTTCAAATGAACAGGAATCAGTTGAGAATCATTACAGGATTCCTAACAGGACACATGGCTGTCAAAACCCATCTGCACAGAATGCAACTGTACAATGGAGACCTTGACTGCAGATTATGCAGACAAGACAGGGAAACTGTACAGCACATAGTCTGTCATTGCGAGTCACTAGATCGGAAGAGGCAACAAATACGCGGGCAACCAAAACTGGAACCAGAGAGTTGTGGCACCCTATTGACAGGGTGGCACCTAAAGTTGCATACGGTCACTCAATTGCGGAGGCTAACGGTTCTTAGCTACATAGCCTTGGTTCACTCTTTCAACCCGAGAGGGCACCACTTGTTTTTAGTAAATTAAATTAAGTTCGTCAAGAGTATCAAAACAAGAAATTTCCTTGGGCTGTAAAGTTGTTGACGTCTTTCCTAGATGCCTAGCTGAAAACACTTCCAGAGAAAAATAAAATACCTGGTTTGAAATCAAAATGATAATTTCAAGTCTATTTTATTAAAAAAACTTAATGTCATTCCATGAAATTATGAACGGTTTAAATAAATGATAGATTTAAAGACTTGGCCATTGATAATTGTATATAAAAATATTAACACTACACTACTTGGTAAGATTATGCATTTAAAAAATTTAATGATATACTGAACGGTAAGCATACAATGTCCCAAGTGTTCTAGAACCTTTATCAGACCTTACCCTTTTTATATTTTAAATTTAAGTTATAATAGTGGTTTACTTACCAAGGTGGTATTACATTATATAAAATTTAATAAAAGAACTGGCCTGATACGCTTAGTGTTCCCGGATCTTCAAAGTAACAGACATCCTGGCTTAACCCATCCATAAGTACTTTATATACAAGCATATATACAAGTCTCCCTTTTCCAATTCCAAATTTAAAGGTGATAGTCGATTCCAAAAACTAAGAGCTGATCGCTTGATCAATTAATTAAAAGCTAATTCAGAAATCCCATTCTTAAGAGTGGATAGCTAATCACAAAACTTAATAGTGACCATTATTTCCCAAAAAGGCCGATTCTTACAAGCCGATTCTTACAAGCTGCTTCTTACAAGCCGATTCTTACAAGCTGATCCTTACAAGCCGATTCTTACCAGGTGATTCTTAAAAGCTGGTGATAGTACCAACGTGGTCTATTCTAACCTCAAATCTGCAAATTCAGGTTTTTTAGAAAAAATATCCCAATTTTTGAAAAATAAAAAAGTCTTACCAACAAGCTGGAAGAATAAGACCAGGAATCCTTAAAATCTTTAAGGATTTGACTAAATTCCCTTTTTATGGGTCAGCGTAGCTCAAAGCTTACACACCGGACGGCTGCCCGGGAAAAAGTGAGGTAATCCTTCCCTGAAGATGGCTGCTACTCAGCAGGAAACGGCACAGAGAAATCCAACATTCGAAAGTTAGTAACATCCTACTCTCTTTAACACTGAATTTGCGGCATAAACCAATTTCCCGACTCACCAGGACTATTTTCTGAACGACCTACTATAAATTATTTGGCCGTTGGCTTAGCACCCAGAAAGATTATCGATTAGCTAAGCTTCCAAGCTGAATTATTGGAAAATGACCGGTACCGACAGATTATTCCTCTTCGACGAATTGAGAGCATCAAGGCTAACAAATCCAACCTCCAAAATATACTAACAATAAACAATACTTGTGAAATTGGAAAATAGAAATTATCTATAAAGGGAAATCCAAAATAAAGATGAGCCTGTTTACACAGCCCATAAAATTTACGGTCACATATTATCCCAAAAATTACTGAAAACAAACTCAACGAAAATCGAAGCTACATCAGGTAATCTCAAATTCTTTTAAACCTTTACCTGTAGAAAACTTATTTAATACTAAAATTGCAGGTACTTAAAATACCATGGGGCATTCATACTTATCCAATCTTAACATAATAAATGCTTCGGTAAACTTGAATGCTAAAGAGTATCCTTACCCTCTCCCCAGTTGACCTACACAAACTATTACAAGGAACTGAGATCACGGAGTGGGTGTAACAACCAAACAGGGTGAGCATAATGGGCCAAATCTAGCCTAAGTGCATCCGGCGCACGGACGGGCCTTCGGAAAAAAAAAGAAAGATAGGTTCAATTTTCGAAAGGTATAAATCACTATAAAGCCCCAAATTTCATATTAATTTATTACACAGTTTTTATTTTTTTTAGAAGGTATTCTTTTAATATTATGCAATTTTTCTAAAGCATTTTACCCGTTTGAAATATCATTTTCCCATTTCTCTAATGCCCACATCGCATTTGAAGTCGGAAAATTGTAATACATTTTAAACAACTTTAAAGTTTTCCTTACCACTTCAACTTATTCAAATATAAATGTTTTAAAGCGGTGCTTGCTAGCTTTAAAAGTTTGATGAGTTTTACTAACTTCTACTTAAATGCTTTTAAATAAAGGAAGATTACTATCTCGCGCAAGTTCAAATAAAACTGAAAATTATGGTCAGAATGGAAAAATCACTATTTACTGACAAGGAGACCGAGTCTTTTCGATTTTTAGTATTCAAATTTAAAATTTAATAAATACTGAATTCAATCACGGCTCGTGGATATTGAATATGAGAGGGTGCAGATCTAGGTACACAAATATGAGTGCATGCGGAAATAATCAAATTTTTGAGGTAAAGTAGTCTACAATGCAAGATTTACAAATTTATTTAAAAAAAATTAGGTATTATATAAAAGAAAAATAGTCACGTTTCTTTATTTTTAAAGGAAGATGAAATAGTAGTTTGTACAACAGGAGAGGATATGATGTCCATATTGCACGAGGAAGTAAATTGAGCACGACGCCGTAGGCGGAATGCTCAAACTTCCGAGGGCAATATGGACAATCCACTCGAGTTGAACAGTATATTTTTTCTACGAAAACTTACAAACATTATGCTAAAAATGTAAAAAAAAGTTTTCAGGTTGCCAGGCTCGAACTCACGACCATTGGATCCATAGTAAAACGCTCTACCGTCTCGACTATCGAAGCGTTTAGTTAATTATGGCAAAACCAACTGAATAATGACGCTACATGAAATTAATTTTCTATGCACATTTAGCAGGTTGCATTATTGATAAATCTATTATAAATGCGTATAGATTTTGTTATATTGAACAAGTTAATAACAAATTGTACCATATGCATTTAAATTATATAATTTGGTGTCTTGAAAAAAGAAGGCGGAGCCTTAGTAAAAATAATATACTGTGATTGGTCAGTACTTTTAAGAACAACATGTAAATTTGGCTCCTCTGCTGTAATTGATGACTACTGTGATTGGTTCGTTTCATAATCTAACTAGGATTGTTATGAAATTTTGCCGCACAGTTAACTGGAATAGCCTACTTTACTCGCCACTTAAGTGTAAAGGAAACAGCAAATTTCCATGTGGGAGTAGAAAAAGTCTTTTTCCTGCCGTCCGTTTAGTAATTTGGGTCAACTTTAGATTGGGCCATGACCTAGTTACTTAATTTTTATTTTTTCTTCTAAAAAATTGGCATACAAAGATATCCATAATACCAAAACAACAAATGGTTACCATTCTCGTTTTTTATAGTGATTTAAAAATATTTTTCTTTCGAATGTTGTCATATCAGGATTTACGGGTTTAAAATATAATGCGTCAATTCCATGTATTTATTTTGCTTGTTAAAAGCACAATAGTAGTTTGTATAACAAGAGTGGATATGATGTCCATATCACACGAGGAAGTAAATTGCGCACGACACCGTAGGCGGAGTGCTCATACTTCCAAGCGTAATATGGACAATTCACGAACTTCATACTGAAATTTTAAAAAATTATTTAATTCAGGATATAACTTTTTTTTTTAGTTGACCGTGAACGTGTGAGAAAGATAATAAAAAACAATTAAAGAAAAATTAATTTCGTTGCCAAATCCATGGTTTCAGTTCCATATCCTAACTAGGATGGATATGAAATCATATCCGTTTAGTTAACCGGAATAGCCAACTTTTGCAATCACTTAAGTGTGAAGGAAACAGCAAATTTCCATGTGGGAGTGAGTAGAAGAAATTTACAGCGTTGTAAACTTGGTTTCATTAATTGACCACTGTGATTGGTCAGTTTCATATCTTAACTAGTTAACCTAAATAGCCCACTTTTCCGATCACTTTAGTGTAAAGGAAACAGTAAATTTATATATGGAAGTAGAAACAAATGCACAGACATTTGATAGATTTAGTCGCTTTTAGGCACAGTTTCTATTACTGCCAAAATATACTCAATCCAACGTATGCTGTACTAATTGTAAAAAAAACGTATTTTAAAGGGAGATGTTTTACAATTTAAGGTAGCGATATGATAAGTATTTTTATAACAAAATTACAGAATGGTAATTTTAAGCAACATAATATGTGGATTAATTATTGTGGAAACCTTGGCTCTATATACGTACATATCTACGTATATATCGTCAAGTTTATTGTCTTTTCAGGGCATCATAAAAGCCTAAAGTGCTATATTTAAGGTCGTTAAAGAATACTACATTGTTGATAAGTATATTATCTGTTAAATTCATTTTCACCATTGTGATTTTGTAAATCGTCAATGATGTAAAGAACGTTGAATTAAGACAAAGTTATTGAGTGAATGTTTAAAAACTAGTAAAACCCTAATTTAAAAAAAAAAATTTTTACAAAACCCCTTTTTGAGAGGGGACAATTAAATAACCAGCAAGTTTGTGTGACATACATGACATTGGCAGAAATAATTTTCTCACGATCATACTGGCGCGGTTACCTTAATTTTTAATTTACTATAATCTAATTCAAAAAGGTGTAGAGTAATAAAAGCTCATTAGGTGCAATTAAGTTAAATGCCAAGGGATTACACCCAACAAATATTTAAGCCACTCTCATAATTTGGCATTGATTTCATTGTAAAATTCTTTATTTTCATCAAGTGCTGGTAGCACTACCCGGGTTTGGGTCAATTTATGGGTTTTGCCTATTGTTATCCATTCACAAACACTGAAAAGGGTGTGACAAAGGCGTGCAATATGTACATAGTATTAGGTATACTTATTTTTTAGTAAACATTAATAAAAAAAATACATTATAAAGAAATTAAATTATAAAAAATCATAATATTTTCGTCATCTGAGGAACTGTCATCTCCTCTTAACGTTATAATTAACGGGTCGACGGTCCGATCGATCAGGTGGTCAAGATCCCACATTTTTTTATCTTCTTTAATGACATGGTAGACTGCGTTTAGCCAGTTTTCTGGTGTCACTTCCTTAATGGCTTGATCAAACAGTATATAGCTTAAGCCCTTTCATTTTGAATGACGTGTTGTGTCTCGTTACAAACCCTTTCACTTGCGCCCATATAAGTTCTATAGGATTTAGTTTGCAATGATCTGGCGGTGTGCTCAGTACAGTTTATGTTTTTCAGCAATATCTTCCACGCATATTTCATAAAACGACGTTTGTGTAAATTTGCTATAGCTAATAGTTCCTTCTTTATCAAATTATCTTCTTTTTTTTTAGTTAGTTATCATAAATAATTGAATGCACAAAATTTACCTGCGCCTATGGCCGACACCGAAATTGAGCCGAACTGGACGGAATTTCCCATTTTATTACTCTACACCTTTCTGAAATAGACTATAATCAGCCACCTTTGATTGGGAGTAAATAATGCCTCTCAATGTCAATGTCATTTACGGAAGACCAAACTTGGTTTATTTAGTTCTATGTTTTCACGTTAGATAGCTATCTTTTGCATTGAGTTGATTCCTACTGATGGCGTTAATGGGTTTTAATCACATTTTTATTCTTAAAAATGCCTTGAAAGAACAGACTTGCTGTACTGGGAGTCGCTACGGGTTTTGGCTTTTTGATGAATCCTAATAAGGACGAAACAGCCTGTCTACCGAAGCCCCAGGGAACCCATTACCTTTGACGTCCCTGTGTACTTTAAGCAAAAGATACATGCACCACTTGTCCGCCTGCCGCTAAATAACTTTTATTTCATTTTGTCCAGTAAATCAACTTACCATGTACTCATTTGCGGCCGGTAAGTGGAACATTACAGTGTCAGGTACTGTAATGTATTGCCTAGCAGCCATATTTTGTTTTTAGAAATAATGACTTTTGATTTTTGACAAGTTGTCACTTAAAATTAGAGGAAACAAAATGTTCAAGCACACATATTGTACCAACTACCAACTTTACTAAATGAAGAATGTTACGCAACTATAGAATAGGCTCTCTTTTACAATTTTTTAGATAGTTTATTTAACTAAAATTAGTAATTTTTATTTTGTTTTCAATATATATCTATCGATACCAAATAACTTTGTGTAGATGCTTTAACTTGTAAAAGTATTTTTTCTACCAACTTTAGTAAATGAAAAATATTACGCAACTACAGAGTAGACTCGCTTTACAATTTTTTAAATATTTTGCTTAACTAAAGTTAGTAATTTTTATTTTGTTTTGACTATACCGTGTGTAACAGGATCATGGTACACCGCCATATCTCCGTTAGTTTTAAAGGTAATTTATTGAAACTTGGGATAGCCCATATACATAATAAGCGGAATTTTTTGACATACAAATGATTTTTTTCACTTCCGGTTTCGCCGGAAGTGACACCAACTTTCGATTTTTAAATGGAACACCCTGTATATTATTACATTTTTGAATTCTGCATAATTTTCTAAATCCAATGATACTACAAAAGTGACATTTCAAGCGTAAAAAATATTTATCATTTAATTTTTATTTTCCATTTAAGTGTGATATGACGGTTCCGATTTATTTCAATTGATCTGTCTAATGCTAGAAAAATCGAAGTCCCGTCAAAATACTAAATTGCGTTTTTTATAAGCAAATAAAATTCATCGTAATCGTTTTTGGGGTAAAACTCATTTTTTCCAAATGGAACCATATTGGTACCGTGGTACCATTTCTTAGTACTATTAATAAGGAATTTATTCATACCTGGTAATAACATGTGCAATAAATACAATCAAAATTACAGCTAAAAGAAAATACAATTATTTTGTTCTAATTTAATGCTAAGAGATTAATAAGGAGGCTTTGAAAACAATGAAATTATTCAGATTGTCAAATAAGTATTCGGTGATTTATCGGTGTTTTTATTGTGTACTGGAAAAGTCTTTACATTTGTTGTTATTTTTGTTCAAAATGCCGCACATTTATACAAGAGATGAAAAAGTGGACATGTTAATTATTTATGTAATAGTTTGTGTTCATTTTTTGTATTCCAAAGTCACTTCAGTAATCTCTTAGCATTAAATTAGAACAAAATAATTGTATTTTCTTTTAGCTGTAATTTTGATTGTATTTATTGCACATGTTATTACCAGGTATGAATAAATTACATTTGGAAAAATTGAGTTTTACCCCAAAAACGATTACGATGAATTTTATTTGCTTATAAAAACACAATTTAGTATTTTTGACGGGACTTCGATTTTTCTAGCATTAAGACCTTTTTACATTGGGTGCAATTGCAAGAAAAATGGCCTGGAAGCATGCGCCTTGTCGACGTTTTAAACAGCTGATGCAGGTTTTAAATGGGAAAACGTGCATCAGCTGATTAAAATGTCTTCGAAGCGCATGCTTCCAGGACATGTTTCTTGCAATTGCACCCAATGTAAAAAGGCCTTTAGACAGATCAATTGGAATAAATCGGAATCGTCATGGCACACTTAAATGGAAAATTAAAAATTAAATAATAAATATTTTTTACGGTTGAAATGTCACTTTTGTAGTATCATTGGATTCAGAGAATTATGCAAAATTAAAAAACGTAATAATATACACGGTGTTTCATTTAAAAATCGAAAGTTGGTGTCACTTCCGGCGAAACCGGAAGTGAAAAAAAAATTATTTGTAGGTCAAAAAATGCCGCTTATTATGTATATGGGATATCCCAAGTTTCAATCAATTACCTTTAAAACTAACGGAGATACGGGGGTGTACCATGATCCTGTTACACACGGTATATTTATCAATCTCAAGTAACTCTGTTTAGATGATTTAACTTGTAAAATTATTTTTCTACCAACTTTGGTAAATGAAAAATATTACGCAACTATAGAATATACTCTCTTATATAATTTTTTAAATATGTTGCTTAACTAAAGTTAGTAATTTTTATTTTATTTAAACTATATTTATATTCTTTAAGTACTCAAATATTATAATTTTATCTATTTTACAGTGACAAGCAAAAGACAGTTACAATTTAAGGTTATGTGATTTAATATTGCCAATAATATTTTAAAATTTGTAATAAACATTTCTATTAAATCTTTTTAAAAAGGATTATAATGACAAAATGAAATAAAATATCATACGATACACGTCCGTTAGGTGTTATTACAGCACTCGTTTATATTCCAGACTCGGCTCCTACGACGCCTCGTCCGTACCGTAAACCAAGTCGTACTGTAATAAGTCACCTACCGGCCTTGTAACGTAAAATTGAAAGATTAATCGAATACTTACCTGTATGAAGATTAATCGTAATTTTCCGAGCTATTTCTATTTACTTATACGGACGATAAACTCTCTACTTTATAAATATTAATATTATCAAATCTTATGCTCATGAACTAAATTAAATCAATGTCAGAGTGCTAACGGTAGGGGGTGTAAAACGGGTAGCTTATAAAGTTCTATATAGATGGAGTAAACAATATCCAATTTGTAAGCAAGGCTGCGTCTTAATGATTATATAGTTGGCCAATCATTGGAGATGTTGACTTTAATGCCCCGCAGAGACGACTGACAGCATTAACGTTAACACAGCATGGTTAATCTCCCCCAGGCACTAAGACGTCGATAGAATTTCAATGCGCGAACTAATCGCACGTCGATTATTTATCGAAGACAAGGGATTCCATAACATTTAGAAAATACTGTGAACAAAAATTACGGAACATTTGATAGGTAAGTGGGAAAATTGTGGTTTTTTGTTATGACAGTATTGATTTCATAAAAATAATTTTCACTTATAATACCACTAGATGTCAAATTATTTTCGGGAATTTTTTCAAGCTCATTAATTTTCTAAAAATATTAATGAGCGAGAAAAAATTTCCGAATTTAATTTGGCCTCGTGTGGTATTCGGTAAGAAAATTCCACACCAAATTGTGTTTAAATAATTAAAATTTATTTTTCGATTTCCAACAACGTCAATTTTCATCTTCATCAAGTACTAGCAAAACATAAAAGGTTTGGTCGACTTAATTATTTAGTTACCATGGCAACTAAGTGAAACCCTAACCTAAAATTAATTTCAGTTTTTAAGCTGTCAAGCGGCACGACGTAAAAAAATGTTTCGCTTCGGTCAAGAAAGCAAAGAAAATATTCGCCAGGAGATTAAGCAGTTGACGCCCGCGAATTTCTACTGATTGTAGTAGCTCAAAAGTGCCATTTTAGGAACTAAAATATTATATTCTTTCATTTTATAGTTACGTGGGCTTACTACAAGTGGTAGAAAATCATAATTTAAAAGGTTTTTCGCAACGCTGCATGAACATATTTACAGCGCGTCACAGTTTTGGCAGCAATTTAGGCCTTTAAATTGTTGATTTCTACTCGTTGTAGTTGCACAAAAATACCATCTCAAGACACAATACAGTATATTCTTTAATTTAACATAAGTTCTGAGTAACTATAAGTGGCAAAAAATTGCTCTTTTGCGTTTTTATTAACTTTTCATACGCGCTTTATTGGTATGGAATTCATAACCAGCGCGCAGCGTCAATCATTGGAGACTGTGATCATTTTGACAGTTCAAAGCATCAGAAAAACTCGCGTTTTGTTGTAATAAAGAATATTGTAAGCCAGCCAAACCAAAAAAATGTATTTTAAAAATTAATCGGTTTGAAAATCATACTACAGGGTGGCCCATTTGTCTGACAAAGTAATATACCGTCTCTACTATTAAAGATATCAAAAAAAAGTTTCTATAAAAGTTGTGAGGTATAAAAAAATTTATGTTCTAAAATTATTTTTAAACATACAGGATGGTCCAGAAAAGTAGGACAATAAAAAGATACATTTTTTTAAATGGAACACCCTATATATTTTAGCATTTTCTGTTTCCTTGCAAAACTATCCATATGACGCCATATTTAGTTTTTTAATTTTTTGCAACGTTGCCAAACAAAATGCAAAATTCTTAAAATTTTGGAAAAAACATGATGGCAATATTTCGATTTTTATTTAAATTTTCGTAAAAAAAACTATTGTTTTTATTTTTCTAGTAAGCCATGACCAGCAAAGTCAAAACAAATATAATGTCATATTTATAATTATTATATTTATATTTATAATGTTTGTAAACTTATTTTCAATATCCAGTTGCGTAATAAAAACAAAATTTTATTAAATTAAATAAATACGTAACTAACTATGATTATCAATTTATTTTAATATGGGATAATATTTCATTACATTTGTTTTTAGTTTGCTGGTCATGGCTTACTAGAAAAATAAAAATTATAGTTTTTTTCACCAAAATTTAAATAAAAATCGAAATATTGCCAAAATTAGTAAATTTAGGTATAGGTATGACTTAACAATAATAAAAGATACTTACAATATCTATCAGACGAGCCTAATAAATATAGGGTGTTTCATTTGAAAAAACAGAGTTATTGTATTTTAAAATTTTGTATATTTGGATGTCAACAGAAAACACCCTGTACAAAATTTTCGGTACTTAAAGATTTAAGACAGTTTATCTATCCCTAAACTTAAGAGCTTACAAGAAATTTTCGATTTTCGATACTCTTATTGAGAAATACAGGTAATTTTTTACTATTATGTTTTTTCCAAAATTTTAAGAATTTTGCATTTTGTTTGGCAACGTTGCAAAAAATTAAAAAACTAAATATGGCGTCATATGGACAATTTTGTAAGGAAACAAAAAATGCTAAAATATATAGGGTGTTCCATTTTAAAAAATGTATATTTTTATTGTCCCACTTTTTTGGACCACCCTGTATGCTTAAAAATAATTTTAGAACATATATTTTTTTATACCTCACAACTTTTATAAAAACTTTTTTTTGATATCTTTAATAGTAGAGACGGTATATTACTTTGTCAGACAAATGGGCCACCCTGTATATGCAAAATATGCGTGAAATTGTCTGATGTAATGATCGATCATCGTGCGATGACTTATTTACCCGCATTAATAGAGGATTGTGGCTCCTACTCGAAGAAAAAAAATTTGTTTCGAATTGTTCACGAATATTTGCATCTAAACTATTCAAAGTGCTAAATGGAAAAAAGGTGAATGGAATAGTGTATATTTCATTAGACATTAATGTCTATACATTTAATTCATTCCATTCCAAGTCCTGCATTTTCACCATTAGGAAGAAAGAAGGTGTCCAAGGAATATAGATAACATCTTAGCTTTGTAATTAAAATATATCAAAATTATCATGTAAATAAATAAGAACCAGCTTTCAAAAAAATATTCTGTCATAAACGTCAAAAAATTTCCAGTATAATTCGCTGTTTGGTACCAATGAGGAAAAAAATTCCACTAAAATTCATTCGTTGCCATGGTAATCTGTCAAAAATACACGTTTTGATTGGTTAAAAATTACAGGTGTGGAATTTTCTCTAAAAAAAATTAGGAATTTTTTTCTTGACCTTTTCGTCTACTTAAGTAATATGCTATTTAAACATATTTATATTAAAATACTTTTAAAAACCTACAGAGTGTCCCAAATTCGATGCTCATCATGGGTATCTCTTAAACTATAAGAAATACCGCATCGGTTAAATGGTGGCAAAGTTGCAGAATTTTGTACCCAATAATATCGTTAAAAAAAATTGAGCTTTCTTTTTTACTTTTTAAAATAATCGAAAAGAACAAAATTTGTTTTTTTATCTGATTTGTTTTAACCGCTACGGAAAAACAAATACGACATTGTGAAAGTAACTTTTTTAGCTTTATACTACGGTGTTTTTAGAATTCCGGTACAATGTTTCGGTTTTGTAGAATTGTTATCAACGTTAACTTCTTCAATAAGCTAAGCATGTATTTTATATTTTATTTTTTGAAATATGCTTAAGCCCTAAATTGAACCACATAGCACACTTACTAATTTTAGGATGTTTTGATGTTATCGTTACATTATCAGGCAGGCCCTGGCATTTATTTAAGGTATAATTACATACGGTAGGATATGAATAATATATTATGTAGATAACAAATTAATGAAATGGCCAGCAACAAAATCAAAAAGTAAGTTCTTTATATTAGGTGTTTAAACTAGTGTCCTTCCTCTCGAATGCATTTTTGAGTAAGCTTCGCAATTTAAACATCGCCTGTTGAACATAAAAATGTGACTACTCACTACATCTGTCAACATAATTAAGTCAAACAAAGGGCTACCACGACCAGGAGATATACATTTTGTCAGACAGCCAAGTTGCCCTCAAGGCCCTAAACTCTAATCGACTCGAATCGAGGATAATACTGGAGTGCCTAAGCAACCTGAAAGACCTGGCCGCAAGGAACAACAGGATAGAACTCCTATGGGTTCCTGGTCACTCGGGGATAGCGGGCAACGAAAGGGCCGATGAACTGGCTAGAGCCGGATCATCTCAAAAACTCAGGGGCCCTGAACCCGCCCTTGGCATATCAAAACAGGCAACCAAAGCAACATCAGACAGATGGGCGCAACACCTATCCCGATGGAACAGGATACCTGGTCATTTTTTTTCCGAGGGCCCGTCCATGCGCCGGATGCACTTAGGCCAGGTTTGGCCCATTATGCCCACCCTGTTTGGTTGTTACATCCACTCTGTGATCCCAGTTCCTTGCATTAGTTTGTGTAGGTCAACTGGGGAGAGGGTAAGAATGTCCTCTGGTTCCAGTTTTGGTTGCCCGAGTATTTGATGCCTCTTCCGATCTAGTGACTTGCAATGGCAAACTATGTGGTGTACAGTTTCTCTGTCTTGTCCGCATAATCAGCAGTCAAGGTCATACCCAAGCGAGGGCCACAATTGAGAAACCCTCCAAAAAGCTATCAACTGGAATGTTACCTCTAACGCGCACCCAGCTAAAACAAGTGGTTGGCCTACTAACAGGCCACTGCCACTTAAGAACAGAAAATGCACTATGTCAAGTAACTGAATTTATAGTAAAAAATTTTGATATTGGAAATAAAACCCTTGGCATTTTTTTGGATTTTGCCAGGGCCTTTGACACTGTGTCACACCGAATTCTGTTGGAGCGGCTTAACAGTATCGGAATTAGGGGAACGCATTACAATTATTTAATTCATATCTAACAGACCGAACACAACAAGTAAGAATCGATAATAAATATAGTGAACCGCTTTCGGTGGAGTTTGGTGTGCCACAGGGTACAGTCCTTGGGCCGATACTCTTTTCTGTATACATAAATAATATAACCAAACTAACTAATGATGTTAGGGTTCTTTGCTTCGCAGATGATACGGTGCTGTTGACTAGCTCCAAGACCTGGAATGAAACTTATAATCAAGCAGAAATAGTGCTGTGAAACATTGGTTGGATGAAAGCTTACTTAGCCTAAATACTCAGAAAACTCACTTTATAGCATTCACAAAGACCCAACAACATGTCTCATATGTGGGACCAAAAGTTTTCAATGTTCTTCCCGATCCATTCAGGAATAAATTATACAATAATTCCAAAAATACAGTAAACTCATGGATATTTGATAACAAAATCGTTCTCATATCACTCATAACACCCAATATATGGAAATAGTTCTTGAGTCCTATTGAAACATTTTAAAGTATATGTATGTTTTTTATTTTCAGTTTGTATTTTTGTTATGTAACGCTTATTTTAGTATTTTTAGTATTGTATGATATTTAGAGTATTGTAAACTATAACTTAGGAAAGATTCAAGGGGTATACATACACAAACCCTCAGGTTCATTTGTGTACCCAATATTTTTGTTGTATTTTGGGAATGTTCCTACCTCATTTGTTTAAATAAATAAATAAATAACAACAAGAAAACAAGTACGCCGAGTAGGAATTTACAATGGTCCCATTAAATGCAGGCTTTGCGGCAAAGAGGACGAAACCGCCTCACATATCATATATAACTGCGAAGCAATGACCCGACGAAGACTCAAAATCTTCGGAGGTATCCAATGTCGGGATGACCTCCCGCATGACAAACTTGGTAGGAATTGTAAAAACACAGAATCTCTTACTAGTCAGGTGGAAGCAAACATTTAAGAAAGCATGAAAAATAAATTTTCAAACCACCTGAAAGTGCCTTATACTATAAGGTGTATTTTGTCTAACACTGTTAGATAATAAAATACAAATCGGATTGCATAGTTCTACCAAGAAATGAAAACTTTACATTGGTAGGATGTCATTTATTTTTATGAAACTTTATTGAAACTTGTCTCAGCCCATTTATTATTTGTATTACCAGCTTTTTTTTAAAACAGAGTCTACTTCTCAGTTGAAAGACTCAAAAAACACTATACTAAACTGGAACTGAGTGGCGCCCTCTTAAGAAAGATAAGCTACGCTTGCCTACGACCATCTGCTCACCGATGAAGAGTTGCCGTAAGCCGTAAGTACCTTTTGAGGGTGAATTGAATTTACCCCTAAAAAGTACGCGACAACTGGGCACAAAATTTTGCAACTTTGCCTAACTACATTTCTATAATATTTGAATTGGTATGTAAGTGTTAGTTAGTAGGTTTAGAAGTTTGGGTTCGCGGTAACATATTGTGCTTACTCAAAATTATTTATAAAATTTGTTTATATTAAAATTAATCGTGCTAAATAAAAATGATTTTATTTTATTTCAAATCAAATTAGATACCACCAAACATTACACTAGAACTTACCTCCAAAACGTTCAAAATAACCCCAGAGAAAATCTCACAATAGTCACAATTCCTACAACTTAAGTGTTATACAGATTAAAAATAAACACACCCGTAAACCACAATTGTTTCGAACAAAAGATTAATAAAACCTCCAGTTATAAATTTATTTAATATTATAATTATATGGCAGGGATCATAAAAATGTAATTTCATACAAGGTACTAAAGAAATTATAAAATACAGCTTATATACCCTAAAAGTGAATTATTAAAAGGTTTCGCAGATTGCCCAGAAAGGGCCGAATAGAACAAAGCCATAGAGATGCACTTGCGGTATAACCGGAAGTCGCATAAGGTAGCTGTTATTTCATCTGGAGAGAGCATCTCCGTAAATGGGACACCCATGTAAGATTTTTTCTTATTTTTGTTGAGGCCTAATCCTATTTCATCCTGACCCCCCCCCCAAACAGAGAAACCCAAACAAATTTTTATTGTTTTGCCGTGCTGCATGCATAACCCAATGAAATAAGATATTTTTACAACAAAAACAGAAAACAATTATAATATATTTATTTTAAAAAAATTAAAGTAAAAATTTTAATTAAACCATTTTTAATGGAAGAAGTGTGATAATTTATAATAAAAAAAATAGTGCGGGAAGAAACGAGAATGCTTAATATACAAAACGGCACGTAAGAAGAAGTATTTGAAAACCCAATTTTTGCACCAAAAACTGCTCTTAGAGCTACGCTTCTAAAATACATGATTTCTGAAAAAATCATTAATTTTGGCGTGGTGAGCGATATTTAATTTATTTTTAATCATGAAAAACTCATTCCGAGAAACACTGGTTAGAGTCATACATACGTCTTATGTTAAAGTTTTGGATTGATACCAATATTCATATTTTTTTTCACAAATATAAAAATGTTTTTTTTTATTTAAAGAGCCAGCTAGGAAGCAAAAAAAAAAAGAAAAAAAAACATTTACAAAAACAAATTTAATAAAACCATGCAGAAGGGAAGAGGTAATAATTTAATTTTCGAAATTTGATAGTAGATGATGTAGGTGAATTTTAATCGAACTTTGGGCGTGGCTCCGAAAATTTTTCGCCTGCGGGGCTTTCTTTATCTCATTTTGGGCGTGGCCCAAAAAAAATTTCACATCATTTACATGATTTGACCCCCCCCCCCCCCCCAAATCAAAGTTCTGGATCCGCGCCTGCTATGGGTTCCTGATCACTCGGGGATAGCGGGCAACGAAAAAGCCGATAAACTGGCTAGAACCGGATCATCTAAAAAACTGATGGGCCCTGAACCCGCCCTTGGCGTATCAAAACAGGTAACCAAAGCAACATCAGACAGGTGGGCGCAACAACACAACACCTATTCCGATGGAACAGGATACCTGGTCAAACCCAAGCGAGGGCCTCAATCAAGAAACCATCCAAAAAGCTATCAACTGGAATGTTGCTTCTAACGCGAACCCAGCTAAAACAAGTGGTTGGCCTACTAACAGGCCACTGCCACTTAAGAATACACCTACTAAGAGGGCGAAACCGCCTAACATCATATGTAACTTCGAAGCATTGACCGGAAGAAAATTCAAAATCTTCGGAGGAATCCAATGTGTGGAAAACCTCCTGCATGACAAACTTGGTAGGAATTTTCTGGACCTCATAAAAGGAACGAATCTTTTCTAGCAAGATAGGGACGCCCAATAATAAGCCACTAGGTTGCAGTGCAGGAAGCTTGGGCCGAACGCCCGACCACCGCCTTAAACCAACCAACCACTTTAATTACTCTCGCTGTACTTCAGTTATGATCACCGTCACATCCAACTGAAATGGATGCGAATTGCGAAACAGTGTATGTTGCGAACCAGAATAAATTCCATTACATCCTGCATTATCGCATGCAAACTGCCGCATTGTGTGCAATTGCATATTATGCCGCTGTAGAATAATGTCCCGCAATCGTTTTGTTCCTGTTCCCGCAGTCCCGTATTGTTTTAAGTAAATGATCAATCACACCTACGCGACTAGCGCGGGAGCGTAAGATAAGCGTCTCTTGCACGACTAACGCAGCACATACTTTCTTATAGGACTGTACATACCTGCGCGGCAAACGAGAGACAAGCAGCGCGGGACGTCCGCGTCCAATAGATGATTCGCGGCGTGCACCATTTTTCACGTGACCAAACGGCGAGATAATTGAATTTAACATTGAGCTATTTATTCAAAAAGTAAAAACGCAACCAGTGTTGTATGATTTAAAACACCACGATTACAAAAATATTAGAAAGAAAGATCAAGTGTGGGACGAAATCGGACGGGAAATGGAAACGGATGGTAAGTAAAAATAATAATTACATTTTTTTAAACACCTATCTTTAATTTACGTCAAAAGCCTGGATGTAAAAATAGTAGGTATACATATGCAACTACAAATTAGATTGCATCACCAAGAAGTGAAGACTTAACTATTGGTAGAATGAAACCCCCTGCAGACCGGTTTCGAACTCTTTCATTCTCGTCCGTACAGGGAAGGTGTGTATACCATCCAAACGATAGTCTTGATACTAAAAATTACAATATCACCCACCTTCTAGGGTTGTATATAACTTTAAGCGCAATCTCTTGGTAGTCCTGGTATATTTGATTAAGATAAATATTTAAACTTGTTGTTTGAACTAGGTAAGCTAATCCAGTGGCGGACTGGAGCGGGTGGCCATCGCCACCGGGGCCAGAAGGCCTTTGGGGGCCAATTGGTCCAAACATTTAAACAATTTTTTTTTTCAAAAAATGTTAAAACTTTAAAAAAAGATGTACAAAAATAAACATTATTCTCCACCTATGCATAATAATAACATAAGCAGTAAGCTTCCTTATAGTCTCGAGAGATGCCGCGCGGCGCGCCTAAAAAATCGATATTCTAGTTTCATCAATTCAATTCATTTCAATCAATTTTATAATTTTAAATGTTTTCCATAAATAAAGACATATTCTTCCATGTTGTTTATTACTGCCCTTTACCGTGGATACTCTATTACTACCTCTTTATAATATTAACTTATTTTGAACTTTGTTTATGCTACTTAGATTTCAAATAAGCTTTAAACTTATTTCTGTATACAATAATATTTATTCGCTATAAAATCCGCTAGTTGATGAAATGGCCATCATAGCAAAAATAATTAGGGTTGGGTCCATAGAGACCATGTAGCCACAGGGCCCAAATGATTCCAGTCCGCCCCTGAGCTAATCTATTGGTTGCATCATGCCGACTTGGTTACCAATACCATAATACAGCTAAGAAAATATATAGTTTCCAAAACTAAAGAATTTTGTTTAAACCAACCAAGTAACAGCTAAAATTCGTTTGGGAAACTAAAGATTGTTGGGTATACCAAAGTCCATTTAGCAAGAAAAAATTACTTTTAGCGATCAACTCATTTTTTAGAGTGTATGCCCACATTTAAATTGAAAGCAACCATTTTTCCTGTCATAATATGTAAATACAATTTTAAATCTAAAAGAAGAAAACTGAAGGTTAAGGCAGCAAATCCCAATAGGATTTTTCATCTTTCTTTAAAAAATTCAAACCTTTTACAGTTAAAGCAGTTCATGATTTATAAAACGATATGGATTAAAGAAACGCTTCTACTAGGTAACATAGCTGATGGCTTCGAAAATTCAAATATAAATTTCCATCCTCCCAAATGCGATTTAGCAGATATACGAAAATGTAAAGCAAATTGCGACCGCTGCTGGTTGCTCTGCTGAGCTCAAATTTAAATCGAGAAACTTTCCAATTTTTGGCGTGTTAGTTGAGTGTGCAGACGATTATTCCGCCGTATTCGAAAAATATGTTTCCCCTATAGAGACTTATTGAATTATTATACGAAATTCGAGAAAAAGATAACCCTAAATCCAGTTACGGAGCTTCTCGCTTTGGCAATGTTTGGGTAGAATTTAGAAATTGCCGACGAAGAAGATTTATGTATGCATGTGTCCTGATACACACTTAAGGTGGCGTGAATTTGTCATATTTTAAGGGAAATTACATTTGGCAACAATCACTATACTCCAATCAGAAACAACAAGACCAAAAAAAAAACTAAACTACAGACTAAAATGAAAATTGTTGTACGGATTTATTGTTATAAAGCACAAGATGTAGTATTATTATTATTATTATTTCAACTTCTTATCTTTTTCTTTCTACACGGTTTTTAAAAATCGCATTTAATGACTCGGCAAAATATTACAGGTTTCTATATATGCATTTTTAAGCCAGCTAGTCAGTAAACAAACCAAAATCTGCGGCATGGTATTGTCACACAGGAATAATAGATCGGACATGTGTTCCTCCACAGAAATTTAAATTTTTCTCGCATATATAATTTTTGGGAAAAAAATATAGTCTACGTCCACAAAGATTACCGTTTACATGAAATGTCCAAAAATACCACACATCTGACGTTCCGGAAAGACGTCTTTCTCAGATGACGGTATCTACGAACCTGGCTACGTAACTCCTGCAGTTGTGGCCAGTACTTTTGGAAAGAATGACCACATGGGATAACTAATGAAATAAAATTTCAATGTCAAATTATATATATATAGTTCAATCAAAACAAATTGAAAGGGGAATTTTATTGAATTGCGAATAATATTTATTTAGGTCACATTTGGAGAAGAAATAATGTTACATTTTCTTAATTTCTATATGCGTGCTTCTTTTGCGTTGTATGTTATATAATTATCACGCAGTGGCGGCTCGCGGTCTTAAAAAATGGTGAAGAGCGGGCACTTAAAAAACATTAACTAAAGACCCGTGTAACGAAACGTCTCTCTTATCCTCATCTGTCCAACGACTGAATGGAGTTTCCAACAAATTACAAACTATGTCATTAATTGGGTTCATTTTTAAAACACACAACTAAGTAGGATACACTACTGAATTAACTGAAAAATGAAAACACAACTTTTTAATCACACAGTAAATCACGTAAAAACGATATCTATAACCGTAAATTTCGCGAAGCTTCAAAATAAATACCTTAAGGTTAGGCGAACCAATGCTAAAGCAATGATGCATACGCCTGATCTATTTTTAAATTGCCCTACATCATAATGCAAATTGTTATATGCTGTTTGCGTGACTGACGTCACGTAACCATAGCAACGACGAATATCAAAGCCATGTTAGACGTTGGGTCTTCACTTGCTTTGAGCTAACGGGCACGGTCTCTGGGGCGCGCCAAAATGCACGAGTGTTTATAATTATTGTTCTTCGGAGTTAACCGTGGCCCTATTATGCATAGCTACATTCGGATTAAATTAATATTATTAATTCGAACATAATTATTTTTTAAGGGCTAAAATGGCAGCTATATTGGTACATTAATATTTAATATTGTCGAAAAACTTTCCTCCTGATTTTATTTTTTTTGGTGTAGAGCCCCTTCACCTGACGAGCCGCCACTGTTATTACGGTCCTACGCTTCCCCTCTTCCCCATCCCTTAGTAAACAACTATAAACTGTTGAATATTAGTTCAAATGTTTATATACAACGCATATAGAGAACTAACTACCTTTGGCTAGTTTTTATGTAGAAATACAACTTTACAAGAATCATCATTGGTCGAAGTGAAGGTTAATTTTAAAAAATAGCGCAAGAACTGTAGAAATAATAATTGTTGGTTGATTGAATATTATATATTTTCAATACAGAGTGCGGAGTGACACCTATGCACTTAATATCAAAGTAACGGTAAGATTTAAAAAAGGGTGTGTTCCTGTATGTAGTTAAAATTATCCAACGTTGCAGAAAAAGTGCAGTAAAATTAGTATAGAAACCGAAATAGAACAGAATTGCACAGAACAACCGAAATTACACCGCGCCGGTGTGAATAGACAAAAAAGGAATGCGGTGTACCGCTCGGTGTCCACAAGCACCGCTACCACCACACCGCGTTGAGCTGGGGGATCCTTATAAGTCGTCCACAACTACCCTTGAATAAGTGCGATATGGTTATGGGACGATACCGCGCCGACGCCCAGCTTACACCACAAGACGGTACGTACCTAGTTTAAACAAAGAAAATGTCTGGTTAATAAGTTTACAATGAAAGTTGTAAACGTAAGGGGGCAGGTAAAATGTAATTAAAAACTTGGGTAATCATTTAATAATGGCGAAGTTTAAAATATTGGGTATTTGGGTAAACCTAGTATCGACATCTGTTGGAATCAACTCAAGAAGATCTTTCATATCAAGGAAATGCCTCCAAACCTCTTCACATGAAAAGAGTAAAAAAGTTTAAGCCTTCAGGTTAATCAGTAACTATCAGTATCTATGTTGACTGCAAGATTTAGAAATGCGATCAATGATCTTTTACCACTAGATCGCACAAGTCATTCATAAGTGTTCTAAACATGTGTGGACAAAATCGTTTGTAGAAGAGACGTAGCGTGGAGCTAGCGAAGACTGGGAGTAGTAATTACACTCTGCATTTTAAAGGATACGATGCTATTATAAGATAATATTAGGAGAGCATTTTTCACTAATTATTTATTAAAGGCCTATTTTTCCTAAGAATGTTGAGGGAGTCATATTTAAGTTGCGCATTAGTAAGGATTTTCCCTGATAACAGTATGGAAGTCGGAACACCCCCTAATTTGAAAAAAAAACGATTATTATGTGTTCAAGATTGCAACTTTAATGTTTGTCTGGTAGTCAATAATTCTCGCTGTAACATTTACAGATGAAACACAGTTGCCTTAATTACATATTAAAAGTTGAAGCTTGAATCACATGACATTATCATTTTTCTCCAAAAAATGTATCTATTGGTGTAGTTTCAATAATTGTTAATAGAAAATTTTCCTTGTCGTTACGTTTGACGCCTTTTTAATATGTTTTCATCATTACATTCCATCTTGTAGAACTTTTAGTAAATTAGAAGAATTATATAACAGCATTTTAGTAGAATTTAAAACGACAACCTCAAACTTCACTTTCATCAGTCTGGGAGTTCCAGAATGTTTTCTATCCGTGCAGTTTTGCGACAATTAGGGTTTTTTAGGCGTCATTTACTTGTTATAAACATGTTTTACTTTTTTAAATGACCCAACTTACCTATTTTGATGCAGACTGATAGAGTATACTGCAGCCAACCTAAAAATGAAAAATTAAATTAAAATAAAAAGATATTTACCTGGTAAATTAAAATCGTTTTAACAGCTAAAGCCGGAAAATGGGTTATGTTGTGTTTACTTTTTCGTGATACGTTAAACATGCTGTAATTTAAAGACAAGTACACGTTTAGCCATTGTGTTTGAGAAAGCACCGCTAAAGTGACATCAGCTTTTTCCCAGTAAAAATAATGATAGTAAAGTTTAGGTATGTAGCACTAAAAACCCGCCTCCTTAAGAAGATTTGTGCTATTTTAAATATTTTGAAATTACCGTAATTATTTTTTGTATGTGTACCAATTTTGCACATTAAACTTTTTTTGCTAAAATTAACTAACCAGCAAGTTTGACTGTGACATAAATGACATTGACAGCCATTATGTCGGTACTCACAATAGAAGCTGCGTGATTAGTAAATCAAAAATTAAGTAACCGGGCCACTGTGTTTGTGAGAAAAATATTACTGCGAATGTCATTTAAGACACCGTCAAAGATAGAGCCCTTCACGGACCGGAATTTCACGACCCGACCGTTAAGGCCCGAGAGGACAACCCGGCCCGTGCAGGCCTCTAATCTAAGATGCTGGTTAGTTAATTATTATTAAAAATCGGTGTACAATCCGGCATATAATTTTTTTTTTAATTTCCAGCAGTTTGTATTTAAACTCCAAAAGTATGTCCAAATAAAGCCAAACTTAATATTAAGTACTGACAGGAAGAAGAAAGAAAGTTTCCTTTCCAATCATTTATATAGTACAGCAGCTGTACATTCTTTAAATACATAATGTACAGGATCATCCAACCAGGACTAAACAGGGGCTTATTTTTTGAGTTTTCCTGTATTTTTATTAAAACCAATACAGCCATGTTGTTTTTTTTTGACCTTAGAATATAAAATTGCTATTTAAAAAGCTACTTGGCTTAAAACAAAGGAACTGTGGCGTAAAGTTGTTGTTTTTTTAATGGAACGCCCTGTATATTTTTTTATTTATATGAAAGATTGTTTTTCCCTAATTCCAAAAATATATAATTTTTCTATATTAGCTCACACCATTTCTTAGATATAAGCGATCAAATTTTTAAAAAGCTGTATCAATTCTAGTTTAACGTCGAGAATGCATTTAAATGATATGTTGGAAAATAAAGTTTTTATATGTATAGAGTGCCTTAGAAAACAAAATCATGTAACTAGTAATAGGATAGCGTTATGGGAGCCATATTTAAAAGATTGTTCGACTTAACGACGAGAAAGCAAAGATAGACCCCGCATTCCCCTTGATCAAAACAAACCGACAGGAACTAAAATTCATGCTACCATTTAGTTCCTGACGAGTTCCATGAATGAAATCATATGGAGATAGTAGGAAATTTTTTGGTGCCAAATGATTAAAAATTAACAATTTTGGGTTTTATTTGGGCTCAAATAGGTAGGTTTATTCGTTTTTCGCCCGTAAATTAAACCAGTGGTGGAACTGATGAACTGATTGACAACTGGTGGAATGACGTCATCAATCGATTGGTGAATTATTTTACGATCTCTCTCTCGTTGACGTTGATAGAAATCCACCATGAATAAAAGAACATGATTTATGTCTTACTGGTAAAACAATAGGCAATTTAAGAACGAGATTCGGCTCAACCGGTGCCACCGGTGGACTCGCCGGTGAAAAAAGAATATACCTAATTAAACACATCGTTGGATTACTTAAAACATATTCTAACCTCAAACTAATCAAAATCAAGATTAAAATACTAATTGTAGTATATTAAGAAATATTATTTTGCAAATGCATTAAAATAATAACCAAATAATGTTAATACCTGAAACTTGTTTATATTAATATTTGGGAATGTATATAAAAAATAGAGTACACGATATCGCCGTGTACCTGCTGTATAGTTGTTAAGATTTTATTTAGTGTATTTTCGACCGTGAGCAAATAAAATGCGTTTTAAGTCTATCGTTTTCTATTATCAGCAAATTCCCGAATCTATGAATAAAATATATATTCCATATTGAGTATATAACACTAATAACGACTAACATTTCGAGAAAATTTCTCACAGGATGACAGCTAAGAGAGCTCTTGTGACTGCCACCAGAGGTGGTATTCTCGTATTCCTAATAATTTACCACATTTGCATGAAGTACCTATTTACATAAATCGACCTGAATCCACCTAGCGAATTAAAAATGTCACCAACACAGGTATTGAGTTCGATTATTCAAGGTAGAGTTGGCATATTTTGTAATTGTATCCGTATCGAGATTTAAATGAAAACAGCAACAGAATCGAACTTGGAACGTGACTGTCAGTTTGACATAACTTAACCTAACTTTTCAGTTGAACTACGACGAAATTTTAAACCGCTAATTTATATTCTTCATTTTTCATTTCATTTTAAACCATACTTTATTCATTTAAAATATTTTCACATGTCAGCTTTCCTACTACCATATTATTATGTTAACGACACTTGCTTTTATTATTTTTGATATATTTACTTAACAAGTTATCAGCTCTAAATGATACCTATATCGTATTAAGTAATTTAATAAAATCATGTAAATATACTGTTTCTAAAGTTAAATGAACAAACCTCGAAAATCTACCTAATGTTTAACTGGTGTGATTGGCTTAAGTTTCACGTGCCCTATTGATGACCCAATGACCAATTAGATCATCTCTACCTATTTATGTTTTCAGGTTTAGTGAAGACATTAATATCACCATGGGTGATTTATTATTTATTTGGCTAGGGCAGTGTTAATATATATCATATACAGTGTGTCCACGGAGAGAGTATGGAAGAGGAACACTTTTTTATTAGTAGGTATAAAAGAAAAAGTCATCCTTTATAAAAACGTCTGCTTGTGCTGAAACTACAATTTCGAATATCAGTTTTGCGATTACTATACAGGGTTCGTCAGAAACAACATTTTTAATATTTTATAATTTATGATTGAATAAATTAAAGAAATATGATATGTAATAATAAAAACACTTCAAAAGGCGACAAAAAAAATAGTTTTCTTACAACAAAATCGTTATTCGGCCAGATATAAAATCATATTCTAAGTAAGAAGGCAACAATGGCGTTTGTTTTTACGTAAATTTATTTTAATTGAAATCCAAAAAAAAATCCGGACGAACCCTGTATAGTAAATCTTTTATTCGAAATTGTAGTTTTAGCACAAGCAGACGTTTTTATAAAGAATTACTTTTTCTTCTATACCTACTAATAAAAAAAGTTTTTCCTCTTTCAAACTCTATCCGTGGACACACTGTACCTACTGTATAATTAAAATTATTAATAATTTACGAAATGTTTATAATTTATACAAAGAAAATATAGTGCCAACGTTAGAAATAATCCGGGATAAATTACGTGTTTACTATAAAACGAATAAAGTAGAGAGTTTAGTGTCCGTATAAGTAAATAGAAAGAAAATTTTTAGCGGCAAAAAATAACACGGCACTATACGGATTGGATCAGCACCCAGTGGGCTACGGCAGCGCGATCTATATTTGAATCTACAAACCCGTGAAAGAGTATACTGATGCGTAAAAACGTTTCCTATACTGGTGTTATGTTTGTTTCATTAGTTCTATGTTTTCAGGTTTGATGGCTATATCTCTTGCATTGAGTTGATTCCCACTGATAGCGTTATACTAGGTTTTCATCACATTTTTATTCTTAAAAATGTATTGAAAGAATATTCTCGCTGTACTGGGTGTTGCTTATGGATTTTGGCTTTCTGATGAGTGCTAACAAGGACGAAACAGCCTGTCATTGTCTACCTGTGCCCCAGGGAACCCATTACCTTTGGCGTACTATAAATACGAATGTTTGGAAACGCTACAGAGAATTTTATTAAAATTATAAGGAATCGCCCCGTAGCGTTGAACGCCAGCCGACAAGATTATTTGCGTAAGATTTATTTTAAAAAAAATATTTCTTATATTATTTAATTTTAACATACGACGTACATACATATGTATGTATGACTCCAATCAGTGTTTTTCGGGCTCGGTTTCTCATGATTAAATATAAAGTAAATATCGCTTATCACGACAAAATTGATGATTTTTTCAGAAATCATGTAGGAGTGTATATCTAAGAGCAGTTCTTAGTACAAATGGTTAGGTTTTGAAATACTCCTTCTTAAGTGCCGTTTCGTATATTCATAATAAAACATTCTCGTTTATTCTCGCACTATTTTTTTTATTGTAAATTATTACACTTCCATAAAAAAGGTTTCAATTAAAATTTTTACTTTAATTTTTCTCTTTAAAAATAAATACCTAATTGTTTTTTGGTTTGTTGTAAAAATATTTTATTGCATTGGGTTATATTTTTGTTGATTTAAAATAGCTCTAAAAAGGGATAATGGGACAGACAAGTATATAATAGAAAAATACTATAAAATATTTTTACTCATTTTCCTTTAAAATTGCATCAAAAATCAATAACTAAAACGATATGCGTCTGAAACCGGAATCTTTATGTAAAACAGGACTTTTAGAAGGAAAAGTTTAAAAACTAAATGTTTCCTACAAGACCTTTGTAATCTAAGCCAAGAATACATTATTTAAAGATTTAAATTAAGTGTCCAAGCGTGAGACTAAAAATTAGGTCGCAATTAGGCTATACCCGAGCTCCTAAGCACGAGAGAGAAAAAGGGGGGGGGGGCTTCAGCCCGGCAGCCCCCTCCCCTCTCTTAAATACGCGACTGCTATACATATAAACTAAAACTTCTATTATAGCGTTTAAATCAGATGATTACCGAAGCATCATATCCAAACTTATTTTATTGAATTAGAAAAGTTCCGCCGGGCTTCCTTTCTTTTGTCTTGGATTATTTATTAACATTGCTAATGTTTTTGTTTTTCTTTCATCCTTTAAAATTTCATCAACCTTCTCAAACAAAATTAGAAACTTATTCTGCACACAAAGGAACGCCCTAACGGCTATAGACGCCCTTCCTTTTCAGCAAAATACCAATGTGATACAACTGGCGCTCGTTTAATAAACTGCCTCGGAAACCGGAACTTTTTTCGCATGACCTAAATTCTTTCCTGATTGCTAAATCTAAGTTTAAACTTAATTAGTGAAAATAAAATAAGAAAAAGTAAACTGCGTCTAATATTTTATTAATTGATTAACGAATTTTACACTTAAGAGATGGAGCTAATGACGCATTCGTCTTTTCATCTTTTGAGAAATATTTCGTATCCTTATCGTTTTATCCAAAAAGCTGCCAAATACCCGTCCTAGGATAGCAATTACCTACAGTTTTAATTTAAGTGGATCCAGACAATATTTCTTTATTTTCCAAAGTTACTAGCGCCATGCGAAATAATATCTATATATATATACAGTGTATCCACAAAAAGAGAACCGCAGAGCTATTGAGACACAGTCGAAAAGACGTGAGAAATATTACTGCGGTTGTTACCGGACATTGCCTCTTCGGTAGACATGCCGAACGTATGCAAATACCCACTAACGACTTTTGCAGAAGTTGCAGAGATGAGGAAGAGAAAGAAAGTATTCAACATTTTCTGTGTGAATGCCCTGGCCTCGCAAGAAGGAGGTTCACTACTCTGGGTGAACCATCTTTCGATAGGAATAAGTAAAAACATGAAGTCTTTCTCCACTGGTTTATTGAAATAATAAAAAAATTTTAAATTCTACATGTTTCGGGTGTAGTAACACCCAATGGGACTCCTTGTGTCTTTCTTTTAACAACTATGTCTACGATCAAAAAACTATAAAATTTCAACATTTTAAAAATAAATTAAACAATCTAATCTACCAACAACAAGGTAAACCCTATTTTTCCTCCAATTACAATTCTAATTTTAACAATACAAATAATATTTTTAGTTCTACTTTTGCTAATGAACCATGTGATTCTACAAAAGATAACATTAGTTTTGATGATACTATTTTTAATTCAGAATTTAACATTGATCCTACAAAAAATACCAATAGTGATGTTTTCAAGTTTAATGATAGGACCCTCAATCTGAGTGATACTCAATTCGAAGAGCGTGAGTTGAGGTTACTCAACATGGGTCTCAAGTACAACTTTCACTTTCAACCTAAAATCAAAGACTTTGAAACCATCGCTGTTGATTGTAAAAATATTATATCTAATACTTACGAAACCACTAAGAAAGACGCATTGAGATCTCTTTGCACTACATCTCTCAATCAATCTTATAATAATATCCCTCAATCGAACAATGTTGGTGAGATCAAAGCACTTAAATCATTAAAATCTAAAATTGCTGATAATAATTTGGTTGTGTCCAAAGCGGACAAGGGCAATTGTTTAGTAATCTTGGAGAGACCACAATATGTGGATAAAGTAGACAATTTTCTTTCCTCTAATGATTTTTCTCTACTACAATATAATCCAACGGATAAATTTGTTCAATTATTTAAAACTACTTTAAAAAAGTCAACAATACTCTTATTTTCTTTAATACAAATAAATATAAACTCACACCGATCAATCCATCAACCCCTTTGCTCTATGGTCTCCCTAAGATTCATAAACAGGATATCCCTATCCGTCCGGTAGTGTCTTACTGTGGTTCACCTTGCCACAAACTGAGCGTTTGGCTTAATCATGTTTTGCTTGATCTGACTAGGTTTAAGAGTTATTTTTCGGTGAAAAATTCTTCAGACCTCTCTAAAGACCTCTCAAATCTACACATTCCTGACTCCTCTTTTTTGGTTTCTTTCGATGTTGCAAATTTATTCCCTAGTATTCCTCCAAACGACTGTATTAACCTAACTAAAACCCTATTAATCAACAACACTAATCTTGAACATGAACATGTGGAAGGCCTTTGTACTTTAGTTGACCTTGTTTTTAAACAAAACTTTTTTGAATTTAACAATAAATTCTATAAACAGGTTAATGGATTAGCCATGGGCTCTGCACTCTCCCCTCTGTTAGCGGAGGTCTTCATGTCTTTTATTGAATCCAAAATACAGTCTCACCCCCTTTTTAAACACATCTTCTTCATTAAAAGATACGTGGATGATATTTTTGCGATATTTACTGGTACTGACGAGGACCTGGAGTGGCACTCGGTAACTTTTTAAAATAGCGATAGCGATAGAGATCGTGCTCGCTTAGCAAATTCCTACTCTGTATCACCGTTCGGCTAGTTTCGAAGTGCGCCGATATAGCACGAACTTGCATAGCGAAAGCGATGCGATAACTCAAGATGACGTCTCGGCTCGACGTCTCCGTGAAAGGGACGTAAGTTTGTCTCTTTTCATCTTTACCTAAAAACACGTTTTGTCTCTCTCAAGTTATTATTATAAAATATAAATATAACCTAAAAACTATTTGTCAGTATGTCAATATTTGTTTTTATTTAAAAAAAATAATAAAATGCTAACTACCTACCTATTATATTATTACGCATAAGGCAAAACGTGTTGTTATTTGGGCAGTCAAGACTAAAAACCAGTGCAGCTCACTTTCGTCCATCATTATTGAACGTTACATCATTTTATATAATACTTTGCTGAATAAAAAAAGTGGTAAGTACTCATCTTGTTTTTTAAATCCTTTTTTTTATAATTTAAGTATAGTTACCTATTTGTAGTGCAGTCATTTTTGATTGTGAAAGTAAATTATATTTTTTAGTACATTTACTCAAGTTCAACTCAGGAATACAAAACAAAAATAACTTTAATATTTCCTTCTTTTTAGTTTTCTCGAGATTTGATGAATATTTAGTAGTATTTATACACTAAGAAATAGCAGAATTAACATGAATGATGATGATAAAACTGGGTACAGTGACAAAGGAAAGGCACTCCACAGTACTGAATTCTAACAGTGCAAAAATAAGTAATACACAGGTTCTAGTTATAATTTTTATTTTAAAAGTTTTTACATATCAATCCTTAAGTATGTCATAAATTATTTTTAGATAAAGAGACATAATTTATTTTACCATTAGCATTTATGTACATTGTGTTAATCAGAATAAATTAATGTTCTGCTTAAGTTGAGAAGCAAATAAAACTTTACTGGAAAACCTGAACCTTAAATCCTCGCATAAACCCATTACTGAAATACATAATATAGAGTGTCAATAACTAAACTAGAAAACATTTTATTTAATCTGAGTACAAGAAATATATGGTGGACTTGTTCAATCTCTTCGTGAATACTGTTCTGTTATAAGGAGTCCCAATTATCAATGCCACATCAAAAGGATTGAACATGTTCAAAATAGATATGCTAATTACCTTTTGTTCAAACTCAGGGTTCCCTACCAAAACATATCGTATGAAACAAGACTTCTCCTTTGTGACATGCAGAGCCTAGAACGCCGACGCAGAAAATCATTGCTAATCTTCCTATACAAACTTATGAATGGCACAATTTGCTGTAATGCCCTGCTTGAATCTGTGTTTTTTTTGGTTCCACAAAGGCGCACGAGGCATATGCAACTTTTCTTCAAAGTAACTCATCGAACTAACTCCTTCATTTATAATAGTTATTTTCCAAATTGCGATCTATTTAGGATTAGCCTTTATTCCATAAAAAAACTATAATGACTTGTACCACTTTTTTTAAATTTAAATCTGTTTTAACTCAATTATTCTGTTTATACTATGTATTATTTTTTTTCTGCTGTGGCTAATAACTGTATCTTAGATTTAGATGTACCAATTTTAATGTTGTATTCCGTAGTGTATTTAAAGATAAATAAATTAAAATAAATAACACTCGAACCACCATTCTGTGCTTAACTACATTTTTGTTTTATTTAATGTTGACATGACTCGTACAATGCTTTATCAGAAATTCTTTTCTGTCTTTTAACACCTGTATAAACAACGCACTATCCACTAGAAAACTGTACAATGCTAAGGGGTACCCTGACAAAAACACACTTCGGAGTTTGTGCAACAATAATTTTTTAAAACATTCAGTTACTTACATAATATGCTCAAAAATATTATTACAATGGTTCAGTGTTTCTTTCATTTAATTATAAATAAATATAATAGTTACTCAAATAAATAAAACATTTAAATAAATCACCTAAATTAGGTTTTGAAGTAACAAAGTATTGGAAAACTAAACGAGCTACATGGGTCTGAACACCTCTTAGTTTTATAAAAAATCATTACAGCGAATAATATTCACCTTTAAATTACTGTTAAATTATTATTAAAATACTATTGGCACCCAAAAAGTGCCTTTTTCACTTTTCTTTAGGTAGTATTAAACTGTTAAAAATTATTTTATTTTTAACATAAATTGTAAAATAAACCAAAAAGTAAGGTTATGGTCTAGTCTAGTCTTGATTGCTATGGCCACCTGTCTTAACAACACAAAGTAAGGTTATTACTACTTTGCGTAGAGTAGATCTGTAAGCTCGCTCCAAGAAATCGGAGTAAATAGATCTCACTTTCACTCGACGGCTTCTCCAAGTAGAAAAAAGAACAAGCTAAGACTTACTCCGCGACCGTAATAGGACATAAAAAAACGCCGATGGAGCGGATCGAGGAAAAAGATCGCATTGAAGAACGAAACCCGAACAAACCCTTTTTTCTTCTGTGGCAGAACGCGCCAAAATAGCGATAGCGAAAGATAGAGAAGAGATGAGGAAACGATCGCTTTGATATTTAGTACTCCATAAGCATTTCTTTATCGGCAAAATAGAGATAAACATGGTAACGAATAACGCCTCTTACACACTAATAATAATATTTGTCAGTGTCACTTTGTTGATAAATTTTTATATTTTTTCAAATTTAGTTAAATAATGAATCGGTTTGAAGTTATATCTGATGAGGAAATTGAAAATACCATTATACAAAGTGAGCCAAAAAATACTGCGAAGGGTAAGGCATATATTTGGAGGCAGTTTATGTCATTTTGTGAGCATAAAAGTTATATTCAAGCTACCTAAATATGGATGAAGAACACCACAAAGAAATTATTTAAAAAATGAGAGACGCTAGTAGTTGCAGTCATCGGATATCGGAGATTAAGCAAACTATTAAACAAATGCGAAACACTTCAAATTGCAGTGACCAGATATTGGATATTTCGCAACATATTAACAGCACAGACTCTATTGTGACCACCGACACCAGCCAATCCATCAATTCAGGGAGTCAAAATATTAATAATTACCATAATTGCACTTTTAATTATTATTCAACAAATAAATGATTTTCCTGTTATGATTATAATATTTTTTAAGTTAGTAAACTTACCTAAAAATATTGTTAATAGTTATACATATTAGTTAATAAAAATGCATGTTTTAATTTTTAGTTAATAAAGTTATGCATTTAGAAACGTGAAATATTCTTTTTTCTACTCCCACATGGAAATTTGCTGTTTCCTTTACACTTAAGTGGCGAGAAAAGTAGGCTATTTCAGTTAACTGTGCGGCAAAATTTCATAACAATCCTAGTTAGGTTATGAAACTGACCAATCACAGTTGTCAATTACAGAGAAGCAAAATTTACATGTTGTTGTTCTTAAAAGTACTGACCAATCACAGTATATTATTTTTTACTGAGGCCCCGCCTTCTTTTTCAAGACACTAAGTTATATAATTTAAATGTATATGGTACAATATGTTATTAATTTGTTCAATAGAACAAAATCTATGCGCATTTATAATAGATTTATCAATAATGCAACCTGCTGAATGTGCATAGAAAATTAAATCCATGTAGCATCATAGTTCAGTTGGTTTTACCATAATTAACTAAACGCTTCGATAGTCGAGAGGTAGAGCGTTTTATTATAGATCTAATGGTCGTGAGTTCGAGCCCGGCAACTTTCTTTTGACATTTTTTAGCATAAGGTTTGTAATTTTGGTCGTAGAAAAAATATACTGTTCAACTCGAGTAGATTGCCTATATCGCACTCGAAAGTTTACTTTTTACAATTTACTTTCTCGTGTGATATTGACATTATATCCACTCTTGTTGTACAAACTAGGTACTAATAAATACCATGCGTGCTTTAAAATTAACCTCCTTCGGAGTCGTGAAATTAAAAGAAAACACGCATTCGTAAAAAAATTATCGGCAATTTTAAAGCACTTGTGGTATCACTAACGACAACAGAACCCGAATTTGAACAGTTGAACACTTAACAAAATAATATAAGACCTTTTTAGGTTAAGTTTATTTCATCACGGAAGAAAACGGGTTTGTCGGGTTTATTTCATAATAATATTTTATCGTAAGAGAGACAAAAAGTGTTTTTAGCTAAAGGCAAAAAGAGATAAAATAACGTCCCTTTCACGGAGACACATCTTGAGTTATCGCTTTCGATCGCTTTCGCTACGCAAGTTCGTGCTATATCGGCCCACTGCGAAACAAGTCGAACGATGTTACAGAGTAGGAATTAGCGAAGAGACCCCGATCGCTATCGCTATTTTTGATGCAAAGTGTCATCCGAGTACTATATGTCAAAGCGATCGTTTCCTTATCGCTTCTTTATCTCTATCGCTATCGCTATTTTAAAAAGTTACCGAGTGCCACTCCTGGTTTCTTTCATCCAATTTCTCAATTCTATACACCCCAACATTAATTTTACTTTTGAAACGGAGGTGGATGGTTCAATCCCTTTCCTTGACCTGAAACTAACAAAGAAAAACAATAAAATAATTTTTTCAATTTATCATAAACCTACCAGTACAGACTCTATTATCCCATATAATTCCAATCACCCACATAACCAAAAATTTGCCTCTTTTCACTCTTTTTTCTCTAGACTTTTTTCCATCCCCCTGGGGAATGAGGAATTTGAAACTGAACTAAACCTAATTAAACAAATAGGTATTAACAATAACTTCCCTTTAAGTCTGATCAATAAAATATATTACAAACATTTAAACAAATTCATTAACCAAAATCTCATATCCAAAGACACACCCCCAAAAAAATATTTTTCTCTCCCTTTTTGGGGCCCTCTCTCATATAAACTCAAAAATGTTTTTAAGTCTTTCAATATTAATATAGTCTTCAAAACACAACATTCTTTGAAAAGTTTTATAGGTAAGACTAAGGACCCTACACCTGTCTCTGACAGGTCTGGAGTCTATGGTTTACATTGTTCGACTGAGGGATGCCCTGCAGTGTATATTAGCCAAACAGGACGCAAGTTTTCAACCAGAATTAAGGAACATTGTAAAGAAATAGAGAAGGCACATAATCTCAATCTTTCACCTTCCAAAATCAAATCTAATTTTTCTAGACATATCCATTCAAACAAACACAATTTTATTCAGGACTCTCATACTAAATACATACATTTTTGTAATAAAGGCAATAAACTGGACCTGTTAGAAATTCTAGAAATTAACAAAACCCTAAACAACAATAATATTATTTGCTTAAATGACCAACTTCAACATGGTGCCACTCAATTTTTTAACTCTCTCATTTTTACATAATTAATAAACTTACCCTTCTCTGTTTCTGGCGTTCCTTTTTCGGTCCTTTTATTTTTAAATCTGAAAATTATTTTTATAACCATACTTATTAAATTGTTCCAGCCCTCAGCTCCATAATATTTTATAACTATTCTTCTTTTTACTCATCTACCTATTTTAATCCTTCACCTATAGATGTCGCTTTTGATTTTTTAGATTTCTACCCTTCAGATATTTCATATAGTATTCTTTTATTTTCCAAATATGATTGTATTTTAGACTTTTCCAATAGAGGCCGCCAATATATACAGTGTTCTTGTTTATATAAGTAGTGACCCGAAAATAATTTTTCAATGTTTCTTTACCATTCTTTAATTTTAACTTTGATTTCTCATAGTTATAAGGTCGACTCGTTTTTCACCATATTGAACTTCGATTGAGCTTTTCTCTGTCATGTTATTATTGGTATACTAACAACCCCTTTTTAAATTACCCGCTAAAACACTTGTCTTTTTTTTTCCCCGCCTTGAAAATATGTGTCAAGTGACGAATCACTGGGTCAAGCGGTCAAGTTCAAGTTCAAATTCTTTTCCTTTTAACCACGTGTGGACTAAGGTCTAACAAAGTAACTTCGGCTTTTTTCTTTCCAAGTTTTACTTAAACCTCAAAAAGTTTTTTAAAGTTTTATAAGCCATGCTGAAATTAAAACCCACCGGGGTTCCAGTCCTTTTTTTGGACTAGTTCCCCCAATTTTTTCAAAAATTTTTATTTTACAACTTTGACTTAAGGTAAGCCCCTCTTCAAATATATATAAAAGAAAGTTTTTGGCTAATTTTTTAAATGTTTATTTCAATACACTGAACTAAATAATTTCTTTTATTCTTTACAGATTAATATAATATACAATATAATTGGCACATCCAATTAAGCTCCATGGTAGCCCCAAATAATTAATTTTTCTTTCCATACCACTTTCTTTTCTCTCCCCATGTTTTCTTTAGGATGAGATTTCTGGACCCATGAGTCTCCATTTTTCCTATATATTTTTTTTTCTCAGCCCTAACGGGCCCTCTTGTCACTGTTACCTTTTGCCCACGGTCAGTGTCCAAACTTAGCCTCGAGGCTCTAAGTATACCAATTTTTTAAATCATCAGTTCTTAATTTTTATCTCTCATGGCTCGATAGAGCTCCATCGATGTTCACTACCAGTTAATCTTGCTCCTTTATTTACTAATGCTCTCTCTTTGTATTTTTTCCTGATGATGGGTGTTACTACACCCGAAACATGTAGAATTTAAAAATTTTTTATTATTTCAATAAACCAGTGGAGAAAGACTTCATGTTTTTACTTATTCCTATAAATTAACTCCACTTTAAGAATGGACTACTTCCTCAACATCTTTCGATAGCCTGGAGGAACTAAGCAACTTACAACTTGGACGGCTGAGCAGATTTCTGAACAGTAGTGGCTGGTTTGAATGAGTTGTTAAAATCCTTCCGCGGTTACGTCGCACTAACCATCAGAGATCTGATGAAGGTGGGTTCTACGGAACACGTGTGGTATCACAACGGACCTAATTAGGACTACGTGAGACTGTTTGGTCAGAACCAAGGGTCCGCCACTCTTACCTAACCTAACCTAACAGTGTATCCACGGATAGAGTTTGGATGATGAAAAACTTTTTTATTAGTAGGTATAGAAGAAAAAGTCGTCATTCTTTATAAATACGTCTGCTTATGCTTAAACTACAATTTCGAATATCAAATTTACTATACAGGGTTTGTCAGAAAAAAACATTTTTAGTTTTTTGGATTTTGTTTATCTGGCCGAATAACGATTTTATTGTAAGAAAATTATTCTTCTTTGTCTACTTTTGAAGTATTTTTATTAATACATATCATATTTCTTTAATTTGTTCAATCATAAATTATAAAAATTTAAAAATGTTTTTTCTGTCCAACCCTGTATAGTTATCGTAAATCTTATATTCGAAATTGTTGTTTCAAAACAAGCAAAATTGATTTAATAAATCAGGGAATTAAAAATTAGAATTGAAAAAAAATCCAAAAAACGAAAAATGTTGTTTCTGAAGAACCCTGTATAGTAATCGCAAATCTGATATTCGAAATTGTAGTTTTAACACAATCAGACGTTTTTATAAAGAAGAACTTTTTCTTCTATAGCTATACTAATAAAAAAGTCTTTCCTTTTCCAAACTTTATGCGTGGACACACGGTAATTCATTTCATTCTCTTGAACGGAATCCTATCTATGTTTATTGACGGATTTTTAAAAACTTTTAAAATTCGGTACTCTACAAATACTAGAGAATGTGAGAAAGTTATTTCTATTAAAAAACAATTCCCAATAATTTTTACAATACAATGAACTTTAGTAATTTTTTTAGGATTTTCATTGGCTTAAATATCTTTTTTCTACTCCCACATGGAAATTTGCTGTTTTTCTTTATACTTAAGTGGCGAGTAAAGTAGGCAATTTCAGTTAACTGTGCGGCAAAATTTTATAACAATCCTAGATAGGTAATGAAACTGACCAATCACAGTAGTCAATTACAGAGAAGCCAAATTTACATGTTGTAAATTCGTTTTCTGACAGTTGAGAGAAGTTAGGTTAACAATATGCTTTAAAAATATGCAAATCTGTCAGATGAATATTGTTCTTTCTTAATTTAAATCAAAACATTTATCCTAGAGTCTATGTATACACAATATTTTCCTAAAGGGTACACGAAATGGTACAAAAATTGAAGGTATAATAACAACATTAATACCAAAATATTTTTCTACCAAATTATTGTTATTTTCTGACCGAAATAAATATTGGCACACAGACCCACCTTTCTTATTTCAAAAATATCTTTATTTCCACTCATTTCTAGACAATTATTACAAGCTTTGCATAAAATATACTATATACCTATCAAATGAACGTTTTCTTACTAACCTTGGTTATTTTTTTCCATATAAATAATATATTATTATAAATATTTGTGCACGGGGATATTTTCCGATATATTTGGAACGGGAATCCAACCCCAATTGATCTTAAAACTTTTATTATAAGCAACAAACATACAAAATTAACTGGTAATTCTTCCTTAAATGGTGGAACATAAGGATAACCTGATAAAACAGACGAAATTATAGATTTCTTGAAAAAAAAAACATTTTTCACTAAAATTTTTAAAGTTATGTTATTTCTACATTTCTACTTACACTGTTGCCACTTCTCTTTCGACGTTAACAGTGTAGCTAGTTTGTAAATTGGCGATTATTTTGAAAAATTTTACCATAGCGAACGTTAAAAATTCATATTATTGCACAAAATCCATTTTTAATTGTTTAAAACGAATTCTACAGCTATTTTGTTGTACTTTCTGAGTTATAATTCTTACGCAAGCAGAAATAAACCCGACAAACCTATTGTTCTTCTGTGCAATTCAGTAAAACAAGTAATCAAAATACCTACGGTTGAGAAAATAAAGTGTTCGTTTTTATTAATACATATATAGCTTTTTGTCTGTTATTCTGCAAAAAGCCGTATATGAGAAAGATAGACATATTCAAAAGTGAGTTTGTTTAAATATAAGAATTTACCCAAATCGATAAATATGATGCCATCCTCATCGACGTCATCTACTTACCAGTTAACACCAAATAACTTCACTGGACCGGCAATTTTAAGTAATTTACATAATGCAACAAATTGTGTTTTTAATATTAATATTTATAATAATTAGTAGCGGCCATATCTCGGAAACTACTGGGCATAGAAATTCAGGAAAAAATATTATAACTAAAGTGGCCATGAGAAAATCTTGGAAATAATTTTTAAGTTCCGCATTTTGCGGCGTAATTGACAAGTAAATTTATAAATTTTACATATCTCCAAAAATCCCACATTAAGGTATATCTTTGATAACACCATTAAAAAGCTTGGACAATTATTCATTATTTTGGTCTTATGCTTATTGGCGTACCGACTTTAATAAGAGGTGGGAAGCTGTTGAAAGTGTAATCATTTAAATCGCTTTAACTTATAAACGACTAATCCGATTTTAGCAAACTAAAGACTAGTTGGAAGAGAAATGTGTGCACTTTTACCAATCGTATTTAGTTGTCCATAATAGTTCTCAAAAAAAATGCTAGAGGGCGCAATTTGTAATAACACATTTTTTGATTTTACTCCGAAAAATGAATCATATGGTATAATTATGTTACCATAATCGAAAAGTAGATGAAATTTGTTAGAAAAAAGATTAAAACCGCAACTCGATATCTCCGTTCGTTTCAGCGTTATCGCCAATAGAATAATTTTTAAAACTATAAATGAAGAAGCGAGTGGGACGCCACTGACATTTTTCCATGTGGATATTATTTCTGATTAGCCTAGTCAATTCTGCATACAAATGGTCTCTTGCGTTTTTCTCCTCAGGCACACCGTTCTTAATTAAAATAATTAAATGGGCGCAAGCATGCCTATTAAATAAAGGTGGTCATTTCCAACAATTTTTATAAAACAAAATTTTTCATTATGAATGTTAATAATAATAAATGGTAGACCTTATTTAATTTAAAAAAAATTATTCTATTGGCGATAACGCTGAAACGAACGGAGATATCGAGCTGCGGTTTTATCTAGCAAATTTCATCTACTTTTCGATTATGGTAACATAATTATACCATATGATTTATTTTTTCAGAGAAAAATCAAAAAATGTGTTATCATTACAAATTGCGCCCTCTAGCCTTTTTTTTGAGAACTATTATGGAAAGCTAAATACGATTGGTGAAAGTGCATACATTTATCTTCCAACCAGTCTTTAGTTTGCTAAAATCGGATAAGTCGTTTATAAGTTACAGCTTCCCCCTCCTCTTATTAAAAGTTGGTACGCCAATGAGCATAGGACCAAAATGATGGATAATTGTCCAAGCTTTTTAATGGTGTTATCAAAGATACACCTTAATGTTGGATTTTCGAAGATATGTAAAATTTTAAAATTGACTTCTCAATTACGCCCTCTTGCGGCAAAATGTGGAACTTAAAAATTATTTCCAGGATTTTCTCATGGCCACTTTAATTTTTTTTCCTGAATTTCTATGCCCAGTAGTTTCCGAGATATGGCCGTTCCGTACCCTTAACTGATGACGCTGTATAATATGATACCAAATACTAATACAAAATAACAATGTATAAACATTTTTAGGGAACATATCGGATAATCCTTTTATTTAACACGTTGAGCCTCATGGGCCCACCGGTAGGCATTTTCCTAAATACGTTTTAGACCACGAGCCCACACCGCGTAGGCATTCTACAACTTTTATTTCAAGTCCGTGTGGTCATCCGTGGGCACGTTCTATATAGAATTTGTGTATGTTTAGGGGATTGTATTATCCCAGGGGACAACAACAACCGTACGTGGACCAAGCAAAATCGATAAATTAATTATAATTTTTAGGTTATGAAAATCGAACAGCTGGTCTGAACATGAACAAAGTTAATTAAATAACAATATTATACCATTTTTATTTAAGGTAAAAATATTATAAATATTTTGCAAATCCTAAAAATCTAAAATAAATATCTGTAGTGGTGTAAATAATTTTTCTTTAGGAGGCCGTGAACTTTAAACAAAAGAATTTTTTTAATCTGTCCAATATTTTTTTGTAGGTAGTATAAACAAGTATTGTTATTTAATTAACTGTAGCGGATTTCGCTGGTTCTGGTTCTCTGGACTGTAATTTATTAAGGCGGATTAAAGAAATATTCATAGTAGAACTGAAATATCCAAATTGATTAAAGGTAGAGAATAATTTGGAAACTCCACTCACCTCGATGTTGCTTCATTGGTGAGTCTTCCTTGAGATGCACTTTTAAAACCTCATGATTGTTTTTAACGTGCGGAGTTTAATATGGCGGTTTATAGCACCCTCTTCAGTAGTATCAGAACGCCTTGTGGAGTTTTTTGCTGATGCGCGGTTATTTCAAATTAACATTAAGAAATAATAAACTGCAAACAATTTTTAATCTCTTGGAACTAAGTACCATTTTTTAATCAGAAATCAGTTTTTAAATTAAATAAGGGGTTAGGAAAGAAAGCCCTATCTTCCTTCTTACATTTATTAAAAATAAAACTAGTGCCCATGCGTTTTGGCCAAAAGGGCCATCATCAGGATAACATTAAATTTTAAAAATAAATAGGTTACAACCCCCATCTAAAACAATCTACCAGTTTAGTGTAAACAAAATATCTCAGATACCAAATGAATCAAAACTATATAAGGGACTTTTAACAATTCATTTATAAAGGTTGCCGACATCAAACAGCTTAGCCGGCATCTAACGACCCCGACATAATGCAGGGAAGAGTATAAAATGTATCATCTCCCAACCCACCCCATTCACGCCGGTAACCAGGCCGGATGAGATCGGACATCTCGTGGGGTGCGGAAGAAGATACACACTCCCCAATCGGTAGGTTATGCAGGCTAGAAACCAAGGAGTGATAGCCCTTGGGGGTGTCGCATGACCGAGGATCGTGGTTCGGAACCGACGTTAAGCTGTAGGTCCCCTCGGGAATAGCCCTGGCAACGAACGAAGAGAAAAAAGCCTAATTCGACAGAATGGCAAGAAATGACAACAACGGCCCCGACAAGTTCGCTATTCTACACGAAAATTCTTTTACTAATCGAATAGCCAGAAAACATGTTAAAATTAATTCTTTTGGCGCTCGTGTAAAAATGTATCTATCAAGAAAATTATGAGGTCCAGTTCTGGTGCAAAACAGAAGGAAGAAAATGTTTTTGACTAGTTGGGCAGATTGTAGACAACATGAATGACAGAAGAATTTTGGACATGCATTGTCTTTATTTGTTTAAATCACAACGTTTCAACTTGTAAGTATCTCCAGTCGTTTTTAGGTGAATATATATACTTTATTTGCAAAAACATCATTGTCTCCAACCTTCAAACAGTAACTTGTAGACAATATATTAGTAAAATTTAATAAAATAAGCAGGAAAAATGTTTCTAACCCCCAATTGTCAAATTAAAATTAATTATTTTTTAAAACATTTTAGGCGCCAAAAAAATTTAGATTCATGTTCTTTAATTAACAAAAACAAATTGCAGTTAAATAAACTGCTGGACAATTGCTTTCGAGCAAGAAAAATTTCGCCTAAATTTAACAGTTAATATTTTCTGAACCAGATATGATATCGACCTACGGTTTTGAGTGGTTGATAGATTCATCCCTTGGGAAACAATTGTAAATGTTGGATTTTCTTTAACTGTCAGAAAATTTTATATACAGGGTGTTAAAGAAGAGGATGATTTTTGCTCCAATTTTAATGGCGTGTAACTTTCACAATAATATTTTTAAATTTTATTACTCTACGTCAATTAAATCACTAGTTCACAGCAAAGAAAGTAATTTGTCAAATTTCTGATATCTGCTATATTTTAAAAAATACCGATTTTTTTGGAAAACCTTGCTTTATTTCAACTTATTGGTAGCTAGATCTCACTGTGCGTTTATCGTGCAAGCTTTGCGAGTGATTATTATACCTTATGAAAAGCTTGATTATGTTCAGTAACAATAGTTGTACTTAAATGTTATGATGTACAGTGGCGTACCTATAAACACCTGTATGTCTATGGTATATAAGTAGAGTGATAAAATTTAAAAATAATATTGTGAAAGTTACACGCCATTAAAATTGGAGCAAAAATCATCGTCTTCTTTAACATCCTGTATATAAAATTTTCTGACAGTTAAAGAAAATCCAACATTGACAATTGTTTCCCAAAGGATGAATCCATCAACCATTCAAAACCGTAGGTCGATATCATATCTGGTTCAAAAAATATTAACTGTTAAATTTAGGCGAAATTTTTCTTGCTCGAAAGCAATTCCAGCGTTTAGTTGGTGTTTCCGTAAACCACAATAACTACCAACACTTTTTAATCAGGCTGTGTGCTGCTTAGCAGGTGTGAATATTTCGAGGAAAATATTTTCGGTTTTTTGTTTTTATGCGGCTTTTATACCAATAAACTACTTGCCTAAAACATTCCAAATTTAAACATCTTTCTATCTCTTTATAGTTTTCGAGATCGTAGTACTGTCATCACCAATTTCGGGCACCCTATATACTGGTATCTTCATTGCTTGATACGAATTTATTTTTTACGTTTTCTCAGTTCTCGGTTAAAAAAAAATAATAAAATTTCAATTTCCCTTAGATAGCATGTTCGTCTTGTCTCATCGCGTCGTTGCCGTTGTCCCGATAAGGTTGCAGAGCGTGCACATCTGCATATATTGGGACTTTTAAGGAAATATTAAGATTAGGAAAAAATAGTTGCTTTCAAAATGTTCCTTTGAAAAAGGATAAGAGCACATTTATTATCGTCGAGCCAGGATCGGGGCCTGAACCGAGGAAAGAAGGATTTTCAGTTTAAACCGTACTATAATAACTTTTAAAAATACTTTACGAGAACTTTTATTGTTGTCTCTCAGACGTCTGCCGGCCATAGTCTGTCATGCTAATTTAAAAAAATTATTTTTTGTTTGTTTTTGTGTAATTAGAAACCCAAAAATAGTCTAAAATATTTGATTTTATTATGAAAGAAAACAACACTGTTTTTTGATTTTCACTTATATTTGTCAACATGACACGTGTTTCACCGTCACAGCGGCTTCTTCAGATGTGAGGTATTCAAACAAAATTTCTTAAGCTCTAAAGGTTTCATTATAGACATTAACAATATTTGGAAAATACCATAATTATGGTATTTTCCAAATATTGTTAATGTCTATAAATTATGGTATTTTCCAAATATTGTTAATGTCTATAATGAAACCTTTAGAGCTTAAGAAATTTTGTTTGAATACCTCACATCTGAAGAAGCCGCTGTGACGGTGAAACACGTGTCATGTTGACAAATATAAGTGAAAATCAAAAAACAGTGTTGTTTTCTTTCATAATTTTACTATGGATTTTCATCAAGTTAAGGTCGAAACTATTAAATTTTTTAAAATATTTGACATATTATCGCATTTGCTTCAAACCGCAAATGTCATTTAAAATTTTCAAACGACGGAAAATTACATTATTTGTCCAAATATCAACAAATGTCATGAGAAAATAGTTATTTTCCTAACAAGTGCGGAAAAAGATACTTTCCCGCACGCGACTGCAGTTGACCCGAACGACGCGGAGCGGGGTTCGGGCAAGCGGTCAAGGGCGGGAAAGACACTTTACGCATGAGTTAGGAACATTATTTTTTCTACGACCGTATATACAAGAAAGTATACCAATCCATTTTTTAAAAATTATTTTATTTCAACATACATATACAAAACTTTAACTAAAAACTACTAATTATTATTAATATTAATATTAAAAACACAATAGTTATACCTAACTTCCGAAGTAAAAAACTATCTAATAAGGTCAAAATTTGCATTATTTTACTTTCCCGCACTAGTGCGGGAAAGTGACACAACAAAATAAAATAAAAAATAATTAACTTTGCACCAAACTTTGAATTTCGAATTTCCATGTAAATGCAAATAACTTTTTGTACCTGTCCCCAGTGGCGTGCAAACAATATAGGCAAAAAATTATTGCCTACCCTGGGAACAATAAAACAAACTAAAATTATTTCTTTATATGTAAATTTTTATCCATGGAACATATGGCAATATTTCTGTGTATGTAGAAGACCTAAAAGTTAATCGTATCGTATATCGTTAAGATAATTTTCACGAACGTATTCGTTGCCGATTAATCGTAAATTGGATCGCTGTATAAGCATTCCGTATCACCGTCCGAAAAGCAGAGATCTCCCTATATATCAGTCTCTTGTGGGAAAGCAAAATATCTGCTTTTATACGCGTGGAAGCGACCGCGTTTGTTAAGTGCATTGATGCCAATCTTCAAGTTTTGTCGTGCTTTCTAAAAATACAACGCGTTCTCGATAATTATAATAACATGCCACTTGTCCCTATATTGTTTAATAATTAGTTTAGTTAAGATTTAATTAGTAACGTAAAATAGTACTTTTATAATGATTTAGGTAAGATAATTTTTGCTAACAAGTATCTTAAATTTTAATTCACATACTAATTTATTTCTTTTTCAGCCATATGATCAATCAAGTGGATGATTTAAAATCTGACTATAAAACTCTTGTGGATAAAATTTATAATTTTTTTTTTATTTAATAAATATTTTGCCCTTTGTTTGCTTTTGCTATAAAACGTCGCGGGTCGGCGCCAGTTGTCGGAAAAGAAATATGGAGAATTGGATGTCCACGTACACTGAGAAAAATTAATTATAACCATTATAAGAATTCTTATGGCCATTATAAGAATTCTTATGGCCATTATAAGAATATTTAATACTATTTGGGACAGCAATACGAGCTAATACCAGTTATACACCAGATATTTCTAGGATCAGTGCATAAGGATAAGTAAATTATGTTATACTGTTGTATGATACGAATAGTAACCATGAAGGTTTGTTCCATAGCGACTACAAAACGCTTTATATAACCAGTAAACACACAGTTGAAAGAGTATAATCCAGTTTTATAACCTGTATAAAATTGTTTAGCTGCCAATATAAAACGTTTTTATACTGTTTGCCGATTCAAATTTTGCGCTTGCGCATCCCCATTATTAATTTTTTATAAATTTATCGATTACTTATCTCTTTACGCAAACTCCAAGCAACAAGTGAAATTTTGGATGATTATATGTTACAAGACCAAAAAATAATAAAGGTAAAGAAATAATGATATTTTACAATATTTATATTGGTATTGACAAATTTCATTTTTTGATTTTACCATGTAACTACTGCTATTCTTCGCTTTAAAACATGTGCAATCGTATATCCAGAATAAACAGATAAATGACCGATAATATAAAAAATAGTAAATAATAAAAATAGGTTAACATTTTAAAGGTATTTATTTAACTAAAAAAAACAAATAAGGGTATTTACCCTCAACACTTTCTAATCAAAAAACAACGAAAAATCTGAGATCATAAACACAGCTCTTAGGTTACAAAATACTGATAATTTTACACCACCACAAATAAAGCTGAATAATAAACCTCACAACACTGTTCACAAAAAACAACAAACATCTGAGACAACCCGCACAGCCGAACAAATGTAAATGGCATCCCCACTCTTGCAAATTAAAAGTATGTTGCATAAGGGTAAATAAACGTTTAAAATCAGATGATAATTTAACTAATACCCCTAAAAAAGCGTTTTATTGTTGGTATAATCTTTATGTTGTATAAAACCATTTTTATTTCCAATAAGAGTGTTTTATTAAAATACATTCTTATTTATATCTCTAATTTACACTGTTCTAAATTTACCAGAAAAGTTGCTGTAAAATTGCAGTATAATCCATTTCCATGGCTTATACAATAATTAAAAACGTTCTCTTTTAGTAATAACTGAAATGTTGGCATCACTCCCCAACTTTCGCCATGTTATCACAAGTATAAACTGGTTAGTGGCTAACAATACAATATCAAACCGAATCCAGCCAGAGAAGCGATCCTTTAATTAAAACTCAAGTCGTCAGAGAGCGGGTATTTAATGTAGATTATAATTTCGAAACTTTATAACTACAGGGAACACTTTGATCATATTACGACTTTACATTTGCATTTCTAGCAGCTTTAAAAGTAATTCTCTAGGCAACTACAAATAGTGGGAAGGAAAATTCAGAACTCTCAAAGGAATGTTCGTCCATCGTATTAGAACCCATAGAACGTGTATAGCTTTTTGCCTCGGACATCATTCTTTTGGGATTTCAACGGAATAAATCTTGAACAGTGCCGGACCCTTTTCGGAAAAAATGTGTGTAAAGTTTAACTAAGCTATCGAGTTAAGACCGGAATAGAACTTGGTTAGAATAAGTATTTTTTGAATATAATTCCCCAGATAGACTGTTGGTATCAAATTATCAATAGTAGTTTGTACAAGAGTGGATATGGTGTCCATAGTGGCGGGCCCCGTGAAAATTTTTAAAATTTTAATTGAAACATTTTTTATGGAAGAAGTGTAATAATTTATTTAATTTATTGTGAATATACAAAACGGCACTTAAGAAGGAATATTTCAAAACCTAAGCATTTGCACCAAAAGCTGCTCTTAGATCTACGCTCTTAAAATACATGATTTCTGAAAAAATCATCAATTTTGGCGTGGTGAACGATATTTACTTTATTTTTAATCATAAAAAACCGAGCCCGAAAAACGCTAGTTAGAGTCATACATACGTCTTATGTTAAAATTTTGGATTGACGCCAATATTATTCATATTTTTCACAAATATAAAAATGCTTTTTTGTAATAAAGAGCCAGCTAGGAATATCAAAAAAAAGTAAAGAGAAACATTTACAAAAACAAATTTAATCCAACCATGCAGAGGGGAAGAGGTAATAATTTAATTTTTAAAATTTGAAAGTAGTTAGGTGAATTTTAAACGAACGTTGGGCGTGGCCCCGAAAATTTTTCGTCTGCGGCGCTTTTCCGCCTTCTTTACTAAGTACAATATCATGAAACACATGTAGTCCCGACTGTCCCTTTCTCCAGAAATAAAAATGTCCTACTTACGCCCACTGAGCCCCCCCCCCCCCCGAGAATATTTTCTGGCTACGCCACTGGGTATCACCGTAGTAAAATGAAATAGGATCAATCAATCAAATATAGCTTTATTGTCGTAAGAACTACTCATTGACAAAGCAAAGCAACTTATAAAATTATTACAAAACTACAGTTAAAACGAATTAAACAAATTAAAATCTAAAATACACTGACCAGTTAAACACCCCAAAACAAACAAGAGACCCTTACAGCGATACCTCGAAAAATTCACTTATTGTATAGAAGGCTCTCTCGGTTAAAAATTTTTTTAGGTCTCTCCGAAATTTTTTATGGCAAACAATTTTCCGTAAACTAACAATTTTTTGCTGTTATAATATAGAGAGTTTTTTGTTAAGGCAGAAGAGGGAATCGGCAGCGCTATAACGTATGTTCTTCTTGTGGTAGTTGTCAAGGAAGTCTGTATTTCAGATTTATACTTCTTGTGCATAAGACATGCTGTTTCAAGAATATACAAAGAAGCCAAAGTCAATAACCCCAAATTATTAAAGTGCGGTCGACAGGACGTTCGGCGACTCAACTGACAAATACACCGTATTGCTCTTTTTTGTAATAAGAATACCGACCTGAAAAGGTATTGAGCGCACGATCCCCAGAAACACAACCCATACCGAAGATGATTCTCTATAAGGGCAAAGTATGCGTTCCTTGCACTAAAAACTCCCAACTCTCGCGATATAACCCTCAAAGCATAGCACCCACGCGCTGTTCTAGTATTTAAATTCGCTATGTGATGTTCAAACCTCAATTTATCGTCAATATAAAGCCCCAGAAATTTGCTCATTGCTGAATTATTCACTCTTTGAGCTTCTCGTCCTATACTGTGAATGTGGCATTTAAAAGTGAGTAGGTTAGTCTTAGAAACATTAAGTGACAAATAATTTGAGTCGCACCACTCCTTAATCTTCAGCATATTACTATTTATGTCAAGCTCCAACTGGGTCACATCAGAACCCTGCCAAAGAATCGTGGTATCATCCGCAAATATGGTAAATCTGCCAGATATATCTAGCTTCGCTAAATCACTAATATACAATAAAAACAGCAACGGCCCCAAAACAGAGCCCTGCGGTACTCCCGATGAAACTCTCATTCTTTTTGATTCCCTTCCATTAAAGTAAACCGTCTGATATATGTCCGAAAGATAAGACTCAAACCGTGATCCACAAAATCAAAGGCTTTTGACAGATCACAGAACACCGCTGCGGCAACGTCTCCATCATTTAGTCTTTGATATAGATGTTCCAAAAATGAAAAAATAGCGTCGTTAGTGTTCCTACCCGTCTGAAACCCAAACTGAGCCACGTTCAGTATACTGTGTTTAGATAGAAAATATATCATGCGTTTCTTCACAATCTTCTCAATGATTTTAGATATGGTAGGCAATAAATAAAGGAAAACTTGTGCAATTTTGATGAATATGAAATTATAAACGTTCAGTTAACGGGAATAGCCCATTTACTTTAGTGTAAAGGAAGCAGCAAATATCCATGTGGGAGTAGAAAAAATCTTTTTTATCCGATTGTGTCAAAAAATGACGTTTTATAGATCAGATATTTGGACGAAAAGGTAACCTTTTTAATAAGGTATTGATTTTTGCGCTGGTAGCTAGGCAACCTTTGTCGTCCTAGTCCGAAAAACATTTTGTCGGACACTAAAATATTTTCAACAGTTTATTTTATTCATTTATTTACAATATTTATATTAAATGTACAATTAGAACAATTTTGAACAAGAACGGGGTGATGTAAATTTTTTATAAGCTCTTTCATATATTTCCTTAGATTTTTGTGGCAACAAATGTAACATTACTTCCTTGGCAGTTTCTTGAATATCAGGTGGTGTACCTTCTATAAGATCATCGTCTATTTCCATTTTTAATTGTGTTTTTAAGGTTTTAAAACTAGCAGAACACGAAAGATTAGTTAAAACTATCGCCTGATTGATAAAACGTCAGTTGATAATATTAATTTAATTATTTGTTAGATCCATGGATACGCATATTACAGGTTTCATTGTTCAAACATTCAAGGGACAAAAAATTACAATGCAAGATGAAATATATTGGTTTTCTTAATTTTTACATTATTTTATAATCCGAGCAAAAACACAATCGGATAAAAAATAACGTATGTTATACGGACGAAAAATGTATTTCAGACTATGCGGGTTACTCTCCCGCAATACGTCCGAAATACTGCATTTTTCGTCCTTGTAACATAATATACTATTATTATGGAGTTAAATAAAACCAAAATATCTATTAATCTACAAGAAAACAGAAAACGCATCATTAAAAACGAAAATATAACAGAGCGATAGATTCTCATTTATATCAAGAACAGTTAGGAAAAGAACGACTGTTTTCCTAATAAAATTTAATGCTTCATAGCTTAATAAAATAGCACTAATACCTAAATGTTCAATTTCCAGGAAAATATAACTTCTTCGTTTTGATGCCATACGCCCTAAATAAACTTTTATTATAGAAAGCCTTTTTTTATAAACCCCAAAATCCCAACTGTCGTAACAGTAAAAAATGTATTAGACATTTATATAGTCACCATTATATATTGGAAAATAAATAAAAGCTGAAATGTCCACATGTCCTCTATATCCCATCCATAAAACTATGTGTTACTACACACCATCTTAAATGGAAAGGCAGAAGCCAGAAACAAAAAAGGTCAAGTGGTTTTTTAACGTTGTGCCATTAATCTACGAAGATGGGATAAAAGTCTGGACCCTGCAAAATATGTCCCGAATAATATCTACCAAATGCAGGGAGTTCATTATAGTGGTGATTGAGTTAGTGTTTATAGATTTTTTCTACTCCCACATGGAAATTAGCTATTTCCTTTACACTAAAGTAATTGGAAAAGTGGGTAATTCCGGTTAACTGAACGGATATTTCATATCCATCCTAGTGAGGATATGAAACTCACTGGTAAATTACAAAGAACCCCAATTTACATGTTGTACATTTTACGAATCGTTTTCGGATACTTGACAGAAGTAAGGTTAAGACTATACTTCAACAATATGCAAATCTGTTAGATAAAATGTGTTATTTTTAACTTAAATCAAAACCTTTATCCCAGGGTCTATATATACACAATTTTTTTCTAAAGAGTGCGAAAAATTGAAGGTATAATACCAAAATATATTTCTACCGAACTATTGTTATTTTCTGACCGAACTAAAGATGTATGCGATGCACTTTCATTTCAAAAATATTCAGTTATCCACTCATTTCTAGACAATTCCTACTACAAGTTTTAATGCATAAAATGTAATATATACCTACATTTTTTACTAACCTTAGTTGGTTCGTTGCAATGCAAATTTTTGTTACCTGGTATATTTTCTAATATATTTTGAACGGGGATCCAACCGTAATCAATTTTAAAACTTTTATTATATGCAACAGATATAGAAAATTAACTGATAATTCTTCCTTAAACGGTGGAACATGAAGATGAGTACATAGAACCCGATAGACCCGACAGACGAAATTACTAGATTTCTAGAAAAAATTAATTCCATTTTTTACTCAAAGTTTTAAGGTTATGTTATTTCTACAGGATTGCCACTTCTCTTTCCACGTTAACAGTGTTGCTAGTTTGTAAATTGGCGATTATTTTGAAAAACTTTACCATAGCGAACGTTAAAAGTTCATATTAACGCACAAAATCCGTTTTTAACTGTTTAAAACGAATTCTACAACTATTTTGTCGTACTCTCGAAGTTATAATTCTTAAACAAGCAGAAAAAAAACCGAACGAACCCTTTTTTTCTTCTGTGCATTTCAGCAGAACAATTTAATCAAACTAGCTATGGTCGAGAAAAATTATTGTTAATTTCTTTTGTCTGCTATTCTGCAAAACAAAATTTTAGCTCTGCGTTTTAAATATACAGGGTGTTCCATAACTTATGGGCCGTAGAGTAACTGGAGATACTAGACATCAAACTAAGCCGATTAAGTCATATAAGTTTTTTCGGATTGTTACTCGTTCTAGAGATACAGGGTGTTGAAAGTAAAAGTTTATTCTCAAAAATAAGCCATAATTTTAAAACGGTTTAATGAATTGAATTGAGAGTTGGCAATATTATGTTTTTGTGAGCAAGAAATAAGAATTTGTAGAAATTTTTAAGTTTCAAACTAGAGGGCGCTAGTTGCATACACTGGGCTTCATAAATCTATGATTTTTTATCTTACCTGTGATATTAGGTGTTTTTTAATTATAGTTTCTTAAAGAAGGATATTTTCTGAGTCAAAAAGGTGTACTTGATTGATCTTAATATCTTTAACGGTTTTCGAGATATTTCCCTTTAAACATCCCACAGCATAAAAAAACATAGTACATAATTAAATGAATATTTAAATTATCAAAAAAAAAACTTATATGACATAATCGGCTTAGTTTGATGTCTAGTATCTCCAGTTACTCTACGGCCCATAAGTTATGGGACACCCTGTATCAGGCCCTTACGAATCGGCCATATTGGTACAACACTTAGCCCCGCCCTGGTACCGTTTTTCGCAGACAAGGTCAAATGGTAATGGCGCCTCATTATTTATTCTATCTCGATGATAGAACCAAAAAAAAATATTATTATTATTATTAACACGACTTTATAAAACATACATTTTAATTTAACTCTAGAATTTATGATCGAATTAAACGGCTTCCTCCCAAGACATTATAATTCCACATAAATTCAACAATTTGTCAGAAAATTTAATTATGTCGGATAATAGATTGGGATAAAAGCCGATCTTAATCTGCACATTATTTTACACGAAAATTTGACGTACGAGGTCCATCCCCTTCCGAAATTAATCATATTGCGGGTGACACGAGGGTTATCTGCTATGCCATATATCTTTTTCGCAAAACCACAATGTCTCTCGATCGACGACACGACGACGGTGGGCAAATTGGCAAGCGAGATCTGCAGAACACAATGCTTGGAACTATTGTTCCAGTTCCGGCCAACGATTTGTTATGACAGGGCAGTTAAAAGTGCATGATCCACTGCTCCCTCAAACCTCAAACTAATATTCTAGGATGCTGCATTATGTTGGTCAGTGCACAGAGCAAAATCGACTAATTAAACAGAATTGTTAAGAATAGTCTTATACCAATAACAACATTTTTAATTATCACTATTAAAACAATCTATTACTATAGCAAAAAAGTTAACTAACGAATAGCATACAGAATTACTACCTCTTTATTTATATATACGGACAATAAAACAAAATAATTATGAATATAAGCCCAGAATTGTAAGAATGTATTTTAATAAAACATTATTTTTGGAAATAAAAATGGTTTTATACAACATAAAGATTATACCAACAATAAAACGCTTTTTTAGGGGTATTAGTTAAATTATTATTTGATATTAAGCATTTATTTACCCTTTTGCAACATACTTTTAATTTGCACGAGTGGGGGAGATTTCGACGTATCAAGACGTGTTTTATGTTACCATTTGCATTTATTCGGCTGTGCGGGTTGTTTCAGATGTTTGTTGTTGCTTGTGAACAGTGTTGTGAGGTTATTATTAAGCTTTATTTGTGGTGGTGTAAAGTTATCAGTGTTTATGATCTTAGATTTTTCGTTGTTTCTTGATTAGAAAGTGTTGAGGGTAAATACCTTTCTTTGTTTTTTTTAGTTAAATAAATACCTTTAAAATGTTAACCTATTTTTTCTTGTAATCCTTTCAAATATCACATATATTTGGTATTTTGTTTCGTTGTATTAGTTTTTGGTAGATTTATCGGCCATTTATCTGTTTATTTAAAATTCTGGATATACGATTGCACATGTTTTAAAGCAAAAAATAGCAGTAGTTACATGGTAAAATCAAAAAATTAAATTTGTTAATACCAATATTGTAAAATATCATTTCTTTACCTTTATTATTTTTTGGTCTTAAAAAAATCATCGAAAATTTCGCTTGTTCTTGCAGTTTGCGTGAAGAGATAAGTGATCGATAAATTATCAAAAATTAATATTGGAAATGCGCAAGGGCAAAATTTGAATCGGCAAACAGTATAAAAACGTTTTATATTGGCAGCTAAATAATTTTATACCGGTTATAAAACTGGATTATACTCTTTTTGAACTGTGTGTTTACTGGTTATTAAACGTATTATAGTCGCTATAGAACAAACCTTTATGGGTATAATCCGTGTCATATGAACAGTATAATCGTTAACTAATGTGTATACCCATAGAAGTACGTTTTATAGTCGCTATGGAACAAACCTTCATGGTTACCATCCGTGTCATATAAATAGTATAACATAATTTACTTATCCTTATGCACTGGTCCTAGCAATACCTGGTGTATAACTGGTATTAGCTCGTATTGCTGTCCCAAATAGTATTAATTATTCTTATAATGGTTATAAGAATTCTTATAATGGTTATAATTCGTTTTTCTCAGTGTGACATAATAACAAAAAAAAAATTATCAAAATAAACATATATATTTATTTTAAAATTTTTATTAAAAAATATACAATTAAATAGAGCTAACCTTATACGGAAGAAAGCTTAAATCGCTTAAAGGTCAAGCAATTAATGTACGGTACCTTCTAAAAAAGTTTAAAGTAATCGTTTCAAACTATGCAAATCGACCACTTTTGGAATACTTGCGTGGAATCGCGCACAATTTTCAGTTGCAAATATAATATAATATGTAATAAATAAGGTTAGCTCTATTTAATTGTTAAAATTTTAAAATAAATATATTATATTTATTTTGATCATTTTTTTTGTTGTTATTATGTCAATATATTGACAATATTTTTTTTCAGAAAAGCAAAATTATATGCGTCCTTATGACCACGTCCTAAAGCCTTGCGTCCAATTGACCCCGCGTCCATTTGTTGTATGCATCCTTTTGTTTCGCGTCCAAATATCTGCGTCCTTTTGTCGCACGTTCAAATTTCCGCGTTTTTTTGACGCGATACTACCACCGTAAGGTGTACGCCTGATTAAATTTATTTTGAAGAGATAGGCATAGAATATTATATACAAAAAATGTTTGTGTTATTAAGCAGAAACAAAAAGTAAAATAATATACAGGGTGTCTCATTTAAAATTCCAAAGTTGCTAGGAGTTTCAAAATGATCTGGCAACACCGCCCATTTCAAAATATTTTTAAATGCTAGAAAACTAGCTCTTATAAACACACTCAAATTTTCATAAGAATATATTTTGTCGTTTTCTAAATATTTCTAATAGGCCACTGAGTTTGGCGCACCCTGTATACACATGCTTGTATATTGTGTACTTGTTAGTAGCTAGAAAAATGTTGGTGAAACCAGTTTGTGCTCATTAATTTGATTGGTGACAGAAAAAAATTGAGAATATAGTATTGTAACAATGGGATGAGAAATGATTTTATTGAGATGTGAATTCAGTTTTAATAAATAAACTTTAACCCATAAATTTTGACTTGAAATGAAAATTTTTTTGTAACAATGAACCATGTGACTTGTCAGACGAAAACGAGTAGTGGCATAGTGGCCCGGCTGCCTAAATTTTTAATTTATAAATATTGCAAGTTCGATTGTAAGTAAATAATGTCTGCCACTGTCATTTATGTCATAGTCAATGTTGCTGGTTAAAAATCTTTTTGAAACCCAACATACAAGTCGTGTTTATTTCGCACATAGAAAATAATGACCTGTATCAATAAAGAGATGGTGAAATTGCAGTGAAGCAGCTAGTTCTTAAAAGTCCAAAGCTGCTTTAACTTAATTGTAGATGTATTGTTTTACATTTTTTTTGTTATTTAGTAATTTAAATAAATTGCAATAGGCAACAATTAGCACCCAAAGTTTATAAATACGGATCTGCCCATTATTTATACTAACCTATGAAACGTAATTTTTGTCGTTTTGTTCTTATCCACAACATTTCTGCTGAAAAAACTTCGCACGGCACAAAAAGTAATTAATATCTATTACACAGTAGCAATAGTTTTATACAAAAATTGAAAAACTTCTCATAAAATCTAAAACCACGTCGATTATGATAGATCGAACTGCTGACTACACGAATGACATAAGTGTCGTACCAATATGGCACTTTTAGTTACGTGATGTCGCCTCTTTGTTTATTCTATCTCGATGGGTTCTATAGATAGCATTTTGTTTCAAATCAAGATCAGGGTCGGACTGAGACAATTTCGCCGCAGAACCACCTATATTAAAAGTTTAAACAAGGAGAAACTAAGGCACAATTAATGAACTATGAGTACTTTCGAGTGATATTATTGAAAGAATTTCAGATGTGACATAACACACTTTTAAAAATGTCAATTTTTAACTCAAGTTTCAATGTAAAAAGAGAAATTCTGGAATATTTGTTTTACCCAACGAGTCGCCACTGATTTTATGAACCTCAGTTTATTTATCCAACTAAGAAAATTGAGAAATTTAATTTTCTTACGAGTCGCGGGTAAGAAACTTGTTAAAGAAAAAAGTGTAAGTACACAACTCTGCGTAGGATTTTATTATTTTGTCAGATAACAAGAAGACGTAAACAGGAAAAATTTTCTTTGTACTCGGATACTGTTTTATTATAGTAAAAATTACACAAGAAGGCTTCCTTAAAAGCAATAACCTTATATGGTATTCTTTAGATTAAAAAACTGAATTTAAGAATATAAAAGCGGCTTTTAGTTTGGTAAACACAAAAAGTCTTTGGAATCAAAATAACCATGTTACAACTAATGGGGCCGAGTTAATATAGTCAATATTTATTCTTTTGGCCATTTAACTTTAGTTTTTGGTTCGATAAAGTAAACTGAGATATGTAAAAAATGTATTAAATTATTTCTTAAAAAATGAGTTTTTTTTACGACCAATATTTACCCTATAAAAAGTGTAAAGAATTTGTGTACTCTTACTATGTAAATAGTCTACAAAATTACATGAAATCTAAGGAAAATTTTTAGACATCTAAAATAGTGTAATATTTGTATAGTATATTATTCTGGCAATAAATTGTCCATGATAAATAGTGTAATTGTTTTTAACACACTCTTAAAAATAACATGGCATGGATTACTAAAATTTGGTTCTGACAACTATTTATTTTCGTGAAATCGGACTCAACCCAAAAATTAGTTTCTACAACCAAAAAAAATTGTCGTTATTGAACTGTTGAACTAATTAATAATAAGCTTAACCAACCCAACCTACAAATTTTAATTGTCACAACGAAATTTTATATACGGATAACTAAATTTATATGGTACTCCCGCTTTTAAAATTAGTTGTCACAACTAATATGTAAATATGGAAAATTGAAAAAAAATTTTCAAGGCAATATTGTTTTTGTTGATTATGCAATCTACAAATATTGCCAAAGCAATCATTTATTTGGGCCAAACTTGAAATTTTCATAGAGTAACAATTACGTATGTAGTCACAACATTGTGTTTATTATCTTTTTTCTGTACTTTCTAATTGTAAGAAAGAAGTTGAATAATAAATAAGTAAAAATTTTATATTTTTGTCATTGCAGTTGCACATTAGAAAGTTTGAATGAACTGCTTATATATCATATGTAATTTATACTTAGTAACGAAAAATATTCCTTCCTAGGTCCCCATTTAAATAAAAAAAATGCTTTGGTATTACTACTCTATTAGGTATGCGTAAACTAATTGGAATAAATTATCAGGGATATTATGGTTTCTTTAAAAAAAATTATTTCCAATGTCCTTGTTCTCTCATGTTCTTTATAATACATACTTATGCAATACTAAACAGAAACACTAGATTTTCAACTTATTTTACTCAACCTTTTGGGTTGTTCAATTGCTTATAGAACTGAATTGCCTTATTTAAATTTTCTTATCTGCAACTGCGATTATTAAAAAACAAAAAATATCCCCTGGACTTTCTATTTAAAATATACTGGTACCTATATGAAATTTGTTGTACTTGGTTAGATTTAAAAGTTATCATTATGACGTTATTTTATAGAAATGGAACATAGAACAAAAACAAAACGAAATAAAAATATTTTTACGTTATTTCTCATCGGTTCACCTTGCCATGCTTTATAAAAAGGTCATTTAAACTTTCTAATGTACAACTGCAATGATAAAAAATAAAATGTTTACTTACTTATGATTTAACTTACTTCTGCCAATAAGAACGTACACAAGAAAGACAATAAGCACAAATAAATTACACTAAATATTGTCACATCCATTTTCCACACGGGCACGGCCATTAAAATGGCCAATTAATTATTGCTTTAAAAACACGAAAAAATGAACACGGAACCGCAAAAGCACCCTAACATAACCTCCTGATAGTCCTGGCTAGAATGATGTCACATGTCACCCACCGGGTGACATGTGACGGGTGTTAGGTCTCTGTTGATGCCGTTAGTTATAAATATGAAGAATAATATTACTTGAAAAGAAAGGTTAGTTCTGGTAACTAAGAATGTATCTTAATCAAAATTAACAAAATGACAGGGACTACAAATTCATAATGTATTATTACAACAAGCTTAATGGATAAATAAAAGTTTGTAGGAACCTTGATGTAACATTTAAATAAGATATATAGAGTAAAATTCAGCTAAACAAAATATTTTATTTCTGCCAACTAATATAAAAACAAGATATTTTCTTTGTTCTAATGGCATCATTTTTTGGTAATGTAAACACGAGAACAAATAAAAATTAGTACCAAATACCAAGTCATTTTTAAGAGTGCAGTGTAGATTACGAATCTAAAAACGTGGTCAGAAAAAAGAACTAAAAGGGAACACTTCATTTGTTACGTTTGTATGGTAAAGTTTAATCGCCAACTTACTACTACTATACTATACTACAAACTCGCAACACTGTTAACGTGAAAATAAAAGTGGCAATCCTGTAGAGATAACATACCCTGGTAAAAATTTTTTTAGAGATCTTATAATTTCGTCTGTTTTATCTGGTTTTATGTACTCATCTTCATGTTCCACCATTTAAGGACGAATAACCAATTAATTTTCTATATCCGGTGCGTATAATAAAAGTTTTAAGATTGATTACGGTTGGATCCCCGTTCAAAATATATTAGAAAATATCGCGGTGGACAAATATTTGCGTGGCAAAGAACAAGGTTAATAAAAAACGTTCATTTTGTAAGTATATAGTACATTTCATGCATTAAATCTTGTAGCAATTGTCTAGAAATGAGGGAAGAACTGGAGATTTTTAAAATAAGAAAGTGCATCTGTGCACACATCTTTAGTTCGGTCAGAAAACAATAGTAGTTCGGTAGAAATATATTTTGATATTAATTTTGGTACCTCCAATTTTTGCACTACCTCGTGCACTCTTTAGGAAAAAATTGTGTATGCATAGACTCTGAAATAATTTTTTTGATTTAAATTAAAAAAGAACAAATTTTATCTGACAGATTTGCATCTTTTTGAAGTATATTCTTAACCTTACTTCTGTCAAGTGTCAGAAAGCAACTCGTAAAATTTACAACATATAATATTGGTTTCTGTGTAATTGACCACTGTGATTGGTCAGTTTTATATCCTAACTAGGATGGATATGAAATTATATCCGTTCAGTTAACCGGAATAGTTCACTTATCCAATTAATTTAGTGTAAAGGAAACAGCTAATTTCCATGTGGGAGTAGAAAAAAAAACTATTACGTATTCCGTGTTAATTTAGATGCGTGGTTGTTGTTGTCGCGGCGATAGAAACAAAAATGGATTTTAAATATTTGATATGGTTTGCTAATTTGCTTGAGTCATCATCATCACAAAAACAATTTACTTTCCCAAATAATGTGGTAGCTGCATTAATAAATGTAATTTGTCACGCTCAAATCTGCGCTGATGTAATACACGCCAAATGAATTATTAAAAGAAAATTAGTCTATTAATTAATATGTTATATTGTGAATCTGATTAAAAATTTAGGCTTGAATTAAAAATTGGTAGAGGAAAAAAAAAATTAAGATATTCCACCAAAAAAACTGAAATACTTTTCACGTCCGTTTTTTAATTTCGCACCTCTTAAGCTTACCTAATTTACCGGGTTAACATATCGCGTAATTTTTTTAATAATGGTTGATAAGTTCTTCATAGGTGCTTTACCCCTACCTTTTTCTACTGTTTTTAATTTTTCACCAAACTAAGTCCATAAATTTAGTTTTTTAATTGTTGACATATCAGATACAGTTACATTTTACAAATGGCCCTCTAGGATATTTGAGTTGAAGAAGATTCTGTCTTTGTCTTCAAGTAGTACCTACATCGTAGGAAGCCAAGCTATGTTTCAATGACACTATATAATTTTTTTTTCCGTCGACCGTGTATTTACATCCGATATTAACGTTCCCAAAATCATTCATTAATGACCCCTATTGGTTGATTGGTTGGTTTAAGGCGGGGGTTGGGCATTCGGCCCAAGCTTCTTGCACTGCAGCCTAGTGGCTTATTGTGCTCCCCTATCTTGCTAGAAAAGATTTGTTCCTTTTATAAGGTCCAGCAAATTCCTACCAAGTTTGTCATGTGGGAGGTTATCCCCACATTGAATGTCTCCGAAGATTCTGAGTCTTCCTCGGGTCAGTGCTTCGCAGTTATATATGATATGTGAGGCGGTTTCGTCCTCATCGCCGCAAAGCCTGCATTCAATGGGACCATTGTAAATTCCTACTCGGTGTAGGTGTTTTCTTAAGCAGTGGCCTGTTAGTAGGCCGACCACTTGTTTTAGCTGGGTGCGCGTTAAAGGCATCATTCCAGTTGATAACTTTTTGGAGGGTTTTCCAATTGTGGCCCTCGCTTGGGTATGACCAGGTATCCTGTTCCATCGGGACAGGTGTTGTTGTTGTGCCCACCTGTCTGATGCTGTTCTGGTTGCCTGTTTTGATATGCCAAGGGCGGGTTCAGGGCCCCTGAGTTTTTGAGATGATCCGGCTCTTGCCAGTTCATCGGCCTTTTCGTTGCCTGCTATCCCTGAGTGGCCAGGAACCCATAGGAGTTCTACCTTGTTGTTCCTTGCGGCCAGGTTTTTCAGGTCGTTTAGGCACTCCAGTGTGATCCTCGATTTGAGTCGACTGGAGTTCAGGGCCTTGAGGGCAGCTTGGCTGTCGGACAGAATGTATATCTCTTGGTCGTGGTAGCCCTTTTCGATATTTTTCTGTACACATGCTTGTATAGCACGTATTTCTGCTTGGTATACTGTGGCGTAGTTTCCCAGGGGAATGCTGATTTCCATTCTGGGTCTTTCCCCAAATATACCTGCGCCTACTCCGTCGGCCGTTTTTGATCCATCAGTGTACCAAACCAGGCCCCTATCTAATGACGGTGGTGTCCCTTTTGACAGAGTCGCACCTGATGTTAAAGGGTCTGGTGAAGTTGTAGACCTCTTTCATGTGATCTGTTTGCATCTCCAAGAGCTCGTCGTTGATTAGATCCGCGGCTCTTGTGTGCCCTATTCTTATGGGTTGTTGTTTCCATTCCCCATTTATTTTCATCCTGGAGGCGCTACAGCTGGCCTCGCTGACCCCTATTAATGCATGATTTTCTGTAAATGCACGATTTCCCAAAATCATTCATTAATGACCCCTATTAATGCAAGATTTTCTGTAAATGCACGATTTTGGTAATTAAAATTAAAGGCAGCCATGCAAACAAATCAACAAAATAATAAAACGTCAATCCAAAACGTCGTCCGCTGTCATTAGTATTTGTAGAATTGTGAAATCTGGATTGTAAAATAAAAGTTGTTATCTGTTTTTCTTCACTTTAGTAAAAAATACGGTCGACGAAAAAACATTGTAACCAACTCTTACATTAAAATGCGATTAATGATCTCGAACATTAACGCGTTTGCTACGCTCACGTGTTAAAATATTTCGATCATTAATCGCCATTATTAATGTACTTGTTGGTTAAATTACTATAAACAGATTAACAGCAAAACTATCTATTTTAAAATGACAAACTTTCGGGGCCGGTGGAGGAATAGTAGATTCTGTAACGAGGTTGGAATGAAAATTTGATCCGAGGGGAAGATTCCGAACGCGAGCATAGCGAGTGTGAGGAACCACGAGTATCGAACTTTCATTCTAACCGAGTAGCCGACTATATTTTCTCCACGACCAAAAATACTATTCGCAATATTTCTAATTTCAGGTGGAGTATTATCCAGTTCCATATCTGATTCATCCGATTTTTAACTCATATTTTGACTTGCACTAAACTTTGTCTGCTGACATTGACAGTTTCGAAATTCATGGCAACCTATGCCGTTTAGATCAATTACAGAATATTCATTCCGTATCTTGTTATGGAATGAAAACACACGCAAAACGCATAAGAAGCAAGTGTTTCAGAATAAATATTCCAACTCTAGAGCGAAAATTTTTACATTCTATTATCAAAAATGATTTTGGAATTATTGCATTCAGTAATGGTCGTGGAGAAATTAAAGTTCTGGGTGGGGTAAAATACACTATATTGTATACCAATGATATTTTACCTCCAGATCCAACAATAACAAATAAATCTATTGACATTAGTGTATTTCCGTTTAAAGTATAAATGAAAACGCCTGTTTTCTTGCCTAAAAATTAAATTTAAAAAATAATACTCTTAACCGTAAGCTAATATCATCAAAAGACCCACAGTTCACAAAGAAATGTTTTTTTTATCCCCTGGATTAAATAGAAGCGATTAAAGTTGGCAGTTGTGACGTCAACGTGTACTAAAATACATAGCGCGAGAGTAGTGGGCGATTCATACTACGTGAAGTCACACGGCGAACTTAAAACTAATTATTTATATTAAATTAAGAAGCGATATTTAAGACGTAATATTTTGCATATGGTATTTTTTCATGGGATTAAACATTTTTAAACAATAAAAAAAAATAGAAAGTTTCCTATTGGCTTGCCAAACTTACGCTTTAAAAGAATTAGCATGATGTGAGAAATTAAAAAAAAAGTGCATAAAACCTTGTAAAAATTTAACAGAACCGCCCAGTTCTGCCAATTTCGAGGCCTGTTTATTTCATGTGCCCATAGGGGGCGCAACAATAACTGTCATTTTTAAAGTTCTATCGAATGACGTCATTATAGCACGTCTAATAATATATAATAAACAAGTATATAGTTTTGATTTTGCAGGCAATAATATATTGTTTTATTTCTTCTGTATCATATTTGCTATAATAATTTCATATTAAAAACATTATAGAAAAAATGTGTCTTGTTTAATATCGAAATTGTCTTGCAAATTTTCTGCATGGTAAACTTATCGATTTTTAATTCTTAAAACCAATTTTATAACATGTCGTTAAGCAACTAGACATTAAAAATTATTTGTTTATTAACCACAAATAAAACAAATTATATTGTAAATTAACAAACTAAACGCAGCACACTGGGCAGACGCCATTATTAAAGCTTTGATGTTTTGCAGTCTTTGTTCTCGTTTGAATTCGATTCCGTTGACGCGGCCTGACAGTTACCCAATCTATATGCAACCCAATGAACAATGGGATAGATTTCTTTATATTAAAAAGGTCATGGTTTTCTCATGGGCGTAAATACGGTCTGATTTTAGGGGTCCTTGTCCTTTAAAGACGATCGACAAAAAAATATGTATCTAGGTGATTTTATTAAAAAAAAAAAAGTTGTTAAATTCTTATTCTGTTATACTATACATATAAGTTCATGAAGCGCATTACAAGACCTTTATTTTATTTTAAATATACATAACTTTCCAGCTGGATTAGTTTTAGTGTTCGCACAATCCAGTCGGCTTTATACCTTTACTTTGCTTGTATTACATTTTCTGGGGTATAAAGTTTAAATATTCGTATTGTAGTTTTCGGACTGCTTCAATAATTTTAATATACATGAATTAATCATGATGGAAATATCAAGAGTACTTCGGGGGAACAAACAAAAGAGAGCGTTGTCTTACAAAGAGGCTTCTAACCTGGTTAACCTACTTTTTCTTGTTTACTACAAAGCCAAAAAGAAGGTTATAAGCCCTATACAAAAATCTCGTCATAAAAGGGAACACACTCGAAAAACTGTATTGTTATCGGTTAACAATAAAATATTATAAAGCAAAATACCTACAATTTTTATTGTTATATCTATCAAATTACTGAAAATAAAATGTTTAAATACATATCGTCATATTATAACATCATAACAATATTTTATGACAACAGCATGAAATTAACTATATTTTAAATTTACTTCAACAAACCTAGTTAATTAGTGTGATATAGTCGAGTATCCAATAAAGCCCAAGTTATTGGTGACATTTTGCAAACTAACAAAATCCCTCTAAAAGCAATTTCAAACGTAATTTTCTCGAAGTCCACACAAACAATTTTGTAAAAACCTGTTTCATATTCAGCGACAATTATAATTATTTCCAGCGAATCGAGAACCCGGTTTCAGGTATTCGCCAGTGCGAAGATTTTACGGCCTGAAAAATCAATTAGCGGGATTTTGTTGGCTTGCAAAATGTCACCATTAGCAACACAATACACTAACTTTAATAACTACCGGTATCGTAACACGTGAACCTATCGAATGTGTGTATATATTTTTTCCTACGACCACCTATGAAAAAAAGCACGGTTAATTTGGCTATTTATTAAAACGAACAAATTTTAGAAAGCAGTAATTGTAAAGTGTTTAACTTACTTATCATGTATTTGTCGAGTGATTCAGAATTAGAACGTGAAAGTACGCCACCTGAAATTATAAAAAATATTAATAATATACTGGAAAATCTATTACCTACCAGAAAACACAAATCGTGCTGAAGAGAGTGTTATGTATTAAACAATAAATGTTTATATGTAGCGATAGTGTAAAGAATATAGCTCTAGTCTACAGATCGCAAGGTCATAGGTTCAAATCCCATCAAGAGTATTTGACTTTTTTTGATAAAAACATTAAATAATTTATAGAATTGAAATCTTCCTGGTTGGGAGGATTTTTTAAATTTATGTTTAATGCATCTGTCCTTAATTAAATTTAAAATTTTTCATTCTGGTTAATCTAGTCAATCCAGGATTAGTTCTTTCTATGATATATAAAATATGAAAAAATGAAAAAGGTATACTACAAATAAAGGAAAAGCCTATTGACAAACTATGAAACCAAATATTAAGTGGAACATAGTCCTAAGTATGCTAATTTCAACACTAGTGTTGATATTGTTTTTATTCAACGCTAATGTTGAAATATATTTTTCACAAATCAAAGGCTCTTTTAATAATAATTCTTTGTGGTCGTAGGAAAAATAGTGTACATTACTCGTGTGAAAAGGATTATTCTAAAACTCGGAGAATTTCTGCACTCGGCTGACGCCTCGTGCTAAATATCTCCTCGTTTAATAAGTATCATTTATGTAATACACTATCACCGAAGCGCACAACCCTCTTGTTGTGATTGGAGGCTGATTGACTCTTCTTTCGCGTGGACTTCCGAAGCAGCATTGTTGCTGATGTTAATTCTACCACAGTCAGAACAGTTTAACTGTGCATTTCATTAAATTAACTAAAGGAAGTATCGTATTGTTTCCTTAGCGTTAGCCCTTAGTGTAAAAATTAGCGCAAGAATATTGTTATAGTAACAAAAATAATTTATTTAAAAGCTATGTAAAGGGTAAGAAATAAGAAAACAAAGTCTTCCTCCACTGTTATATTATAGAAAGAACGCAGAAGCATTCATCTTCAGGAGAATAAATAAAAGAAGTTTTTCTTCTTAGATATCACCCTAACTGAGCAACACAATTGCAGGTGCGATGTAAAAATGAGTGGAACGGTGAGAAAACAGGAACACGCGTTGCATTGTGAAAAAGAAAAATATATGGGTTTGAGGCCTAAGGCACTGTGAAAAATTTAAAGGTAGAATGAAAAGTTTATCATCTTGTTAAAGAACTGTCGAAAGATGAAACTGAAGTGAATGGGAATAATAATTTAAGCAAAAGAAAATTGTTAGCTAGTCATTTGAGAAAATATGGAGAAGAAATAAGTGTGAGGAAGATTTTAATTATATTTCACCTTTGGTTTCCAATATATAACACAATGTAGTATATTCACGTCAGTGCGATGTCCACAACGTTAAAAGATTTTATTTTCTCCCTCTGTATAGTCATCCAGACCCAGTATAGGTTGCGTCATCTTTACTCATTTATTCATCGTTGTGCGAAAGTGTTCACACGTTATTTGTTAGTTATTAAAAATGCCAAAGACGGAAACGCGAAAGACGCCATTCCAGGTCTTCCAAAAAGGCCTAAAAATAAATATAAAAAGCTAGTGTAACGGCTTGTGCGTAATATGCCTTCAAGTTCTACTGAAAGTAAGTAAACCCTAATATATATATTTACACCCAGATTCTGGAATGATTTTTAAAGAAAAGGAAAGTATAAAGGGCATGGTACGCAGTAACTCTACTTGTAAGAATCAGTTTTTTCTTACTATTATTATTATTATTTTGCTTATCTTATACAGACTCCCAAAGAAAAGTGCTGAATACTATTTGTCACGCAATTCCAAGGTTTTGTTTATAAAATAATATCCAATGAATGAATGTTGATCACTTAAAAGAATAAACAAATCGGCTGAAAGAGCAGCTAAACGCTAAGCTTTAAATATTTAATTTAGAGTAGTTTTGACGGTGCAAGTGTTTGTGTGATATTTTGTTGGGACAAAGAAGTTTTGATTATTGGTGAGTGTGTCTCACGAGCGATCCAATTTACATAAATTAACTATTTTTATATTTAAGTGTATCAGTGAGTGTGTCTCACGAGCAATCCAGTTTACCTAAATTAACTATTTTTATACTTAAGGGTATCAGTGAGTGTGTCTCACGAGCAATCCAGTTTACCTAAATTATCTATTTTTATACTTAAGGGTATCAGTGAGTGTGTCTCACGAGCGATCCAATTTACTTAAATTGACTATTTTTATATTTAAGGGTATCAGTGAGTGTGTCTCACGAGCGATCCAATTTACTTAAATTAACTATTTTTATATTTAAGGGTATCAGTGAGTGTCTCTCACGGATAACCCGATTAAGCCAATCTATCTATTTTTATTAATTTAAACTATCTGTGTGATGATTTGTTTTACAATTTTGCTTATAAATTATTTGGGTGTAATTATTTCAATTTAATATTTTGTGATTGTATTTTATGTCCCAGGCAAGTTCATAAATTCATAATCTATATTTTGATATTCTCTTTTGCCTGGTAAAATAATAATTAGGCTCTTGTACACCCAATGTTTCCAAACATCCTTACGTGGATGGGCCTGTGTGGCACCTAAACATCCTTACGCGGATGGGCCTGTGTGGCAACTAAACATCCTTACGCGGATGGGCCTGTGTGGCATCTAAACATCCTTACGCGGATGGGCCTGTGTGGCAACTAAACATCCTTATGCGGATGGGCCTGTGTGGCACCTAAACATCCTTACGCGGATGGGCCTGTGTGGCACCTAAACATCCTTACGCGGATGGGCCTGTGTGGCAACTTAACATCCTTATGCGGATGGGCCTGTGTGGCAAAGCCTGTGTGGCACCTAAACATCCTTACGTGGATGGGCCTGTGTGGCACCTAAACATCCTTACGCGGATGGGCCTGTGTGGCAACTAAACATCCTTACGCGGATGGGCCTGTGTGGCATCTAAACATCCTTACGCGGATGGGCCTGTGTGGCAACTAAACATCCTTATGCGGATGGGCCTGTGTGGCAAAGCCTGTGTGGCACCTAAACATCCTTACGTGGATGGGCCTGTGTGGCACCTAAACATCCTTACGCGGATGGGCCTGTGTGGCAACTAAACATCCTTATGCGGATGGGCCTGTGTGGCAAAGCCTGTGTGGCACCTAAACATCCTTACGTGGATGGGCCTGTGTGGCACCCCTTTATCCTGTGTGAATAAGCCTGTATGGCACATATTATTAAATAACTTTTGTTATTATTTTCAATTCAAGTTCTGTTGATATTTCTAAATCAGTTTAATTTGGTTGAAGTAAATTTTGGGTAAATTGGTTGCTCAGTGTACTTTTTATTTAATTTCAGGTAAGACCTTTCGACAAACAACTTCGGCCTGAATAACAATAAAGTAATCAATTACAATTTGTAAGTACTTAAACATTTCTTTTAATACAATTAATCATTTGATTAATTTAATTAGCAGGTAATAATTAAGTCTGGACTGGCCTATTTAAAGATATTTGGACAAGATTAAATCGAAATAAATTTAAAAAAAAAGTAACGCCCTAAATTACAAAAATGACGCCTACATACTTTATGTGGGTTACATAAGGCAACGTTCCTACTGCGACTTTATGTGGCACATAATGTTACGTACCCATGTTAACTTTTCAGTTATAATATATATTTAAAGTACCTGCCTTCATTTTTTGTTCACGTTCTATATCTAAATATTATAATTTCTAAAATATTTTTTTTTTTTATGTCTTATCCCAGGTGAAAATGGGAAGTTCTGATTACACACTCTTGGGCATGGATCCCCAATGAAGCTTTTGTTGTGTGTGCATGGTACGCAGTAACTCTACTTTATGTGGGTTACATAAGGCAACATTCCTACTGCGACTTTATGTGGCACAGAATGTTACGTACCCATGTTAACTTTTTCAGTTTATCTTTTGCTGATTCAGATTCTTAAACAAAATCGAATCGTCATCGCCCAATCGTAGAGTATTATATTTCTCTTATATCATAAATCTTTTAATGCTGATATATAGAGAGAGCCAATAATAGTATAACTTTTATCCTATTATTGCACTACCCTGAAAATTGTGTTTCTACATTTCAGGTGATTCAGAGTCCACCTCAACTCTGACTGAGTCGGAAGTTTTTTTCCGGTAACTCATCTATACCTGATAATATCAGACCGGGTTCACCTTTTATAGAGGAACCCGTTTTAAGTGACCTTTTGGGTTCTAACCCAGAGGGGGAGGGGTCAGTGGGTCCTCCCCTATAATATGATCAATTTTTATCGCGAGGATCTAAAGAAATAGATAAGGAGCATCTCAAAGAGCTTTTCCTTCCATCTAAGGGAGCTTTACTCCAAGCACTGAATGTTAACCCCGAGGTTTAAGTTTTATTGTCAAATGAACAAAGGACTTCCGACGCTTATTTATCAACAGCCTTGGGCCAAATTTTCAATGAATATGTTGATAAACCTGAGAATAATTAGGAAACCAAACTGCTGGTTGTTGCAGGAAAATTGGTCTGCAAGATAATCCATGGGTTGCGTACCTGCAGACGTTTTTTATTATCGTCCAAGTTTTCCCCTTCTGCACAAAAAGCAGCACAAGAGCTACCTAGTGCTAATTTTCTATTTGGCACGGCTTTCTCGGGTAAATGCAAAGCAGCGAAAGAAGATTACCATAATTATAGTTCAGAATTTGTTATACAAAAATTGTTATATGGCTTCTTTGGATCTCAAAGATTCATATTTTTTAATCCCCATTGCTCAGGATCATAGGGAGTACTTGATTCTTTTTGATCAGAAAACATAAGAATTTTCATGCCTATGTCTTGGACTGAACATAGCTTCATATATTTTCACAAAAGTTTTAATACCTGTTGTAGGTACACCTCTTAAGGTCTCAAGGTATTTTGCTAGTAATATATCTGGACGATTCTCATGCGTTCATCAATTACGACCTGATATGGTATATCATACCGAAACCTTGGAGTTATGAGGTGTGATCTCATTTCTAACTCGGGTCCATCTATAGTCTTGCTTAAAAGTTCGTGTCCAGTAATAGTTTTGCAAACCTTTTAAAAAAATTTCCAAGATACGAGTTGGTTTAGATATTATTGTGTTGCACGCATATTTTATTTAAACATATTTTATCCAACTTGTGTTCTCAAAATTAGGATATAAACCATACTATCAGAAAAGATATTCTTGTATCTAGTAAAACATTTTATGATTGTTTAGAAAACATTAACACAACAAAATTATTTTTCGAAAAATTGGGATTTATGTTGAAAAAGTAAGCCTATGCCGTCACAAGAATGCCAATATTTAGGATTCATATTCAATTCTGCAGACATGACTTTATCTCTACCGCAGAAGAAAAGACAAAATATGCTTAAAATCCTTTTCAGTTAATAATTAGGAAAGTTTGTCAAATTCGTGAGTTTGCTAAACTTATTGGGATATTAGTCTCTGCTTGTCCCGTCTTACCATATAGTTGGTTTCATACTAAACGGTTCGAAAGGCAAAAATATTTATGCTCCAAAATATTCGGGGGGATTATTGTATTTTTATGCCCCTTCCAGAATCTTTGCATTCTGAATTTAATTGGTGTCTTAATGCACTTTCACATAATTAAAAATTCAATTTTAAACTTAATGAGTTCGTATTAGAAATCTTTACCGATGCTTCCAAAACAGGTTGGGAAGCATTTACTAATGGCGAACTCTCGGATTTTGGACTGCCCACCAAGCAACTCTTCATATACATTTTTTAGAACTATTAGGTCTTAAGGGTTTTGCGGGTACCAAACCAAACTGCTGAATATTAATTTATCAATTAATTAATTAATGCGGTATACTACATCCATCGGATAGTACTACAGCTATCTCTTATATAAATCACATGGGAGGCGTGAAACACAGACCTTTAAATACCATCACTTCTCAAATTTGGGAATGGTGCGAAGAGAGATTAATAATTATAATTGTTGCATCATAAGTACCCAATAAAATGTCTAAGCTGATAGAGAATAGAGAATCACGGTCTACAGCCAAAGAAACAGAATTTTGTAAAGACATTTAATATGCTCTGAAGTAAAGAAAACCTCGAGAATAAAGGCTTTAATAAACTTAGAATACAAATAGTGATTGACATTGATAACTAATATTAACAAAGGTAAAAATTAACAAGGTAGCTGGTAGTGTCCAAGGTAAAGTAAATATATAACATGCTCATTACTAAATTTTGCATGCCCAAACTAGTTTTCTTTTTTGCATCAAAATCAAATGCAAAATGTCTCAGTACATATCATGGCAAAAGGACTCTGATTTTTTTGCTGTAGGCGCATTTACCGTAGCATGGCAAAGCATGTTTTTTATGCTTCTCCGCCTTTCTGTTTAGTACCAAAAGTACTAAAGAAGATAATGCTTGATAAGTCAACAGTGTTGGTTGTGGCGCCATATTGGCCCTCACAAGCCTGGGAACTTTTTTTTACAAAGCTTTTCCTTTCAGAAATAATTTTGTTGCCACCCTCACAAGAACTATTATTATCTCCTTTTAGGGAACCTCATCCTTTGAGCGCATCCCTTACCCTCGTTGTTGTGAACCGCTGCGGCAAGCATTTCTCAAAAAAAAAAAATGCTAGTGAATGTGCAATTTTGCCCTTTCTTGCATCCCTTAGTGCTAACACATGGAAACAATATAACACAACATATGTAAAAGGGTGGCGGGGGTGCAACAACCGAGACGCTAATCATTTTCAACCTTCCATCACTAACGTACTAGAGTTTTTTCAGACAGAAATCGAAAACGGTGCTTCGTATACATCACTTAATACGTTTCGCATTATGTCTCCTATTCTCTCTTCTAGATGAATACACTCTGGTCAAAAGATTTTTAAAGGGTGTCTTTAAAAATAAGCCGGTATTTTCGAAATACGACTTCTCATGGAACCCAAAATACTGTTCTATCATTTTTAGAAAGTCAGCTGAATTTTTCTCACCTCTAATTAAAATTAACAACTCTTGTTGCTCTTACAACAGCGCAGAGAGTGTAAACTTTAATCAATATCAAGATAAACGACATTGAATTCTATGGAGCCAGAATCTCGCGAGTTATATCATAATTATTACTATATCATGAAATTGTATTGTTATTTGTCTAGAGAAGTGCCCTCACGCAAGTCGGGCAAACAACAATGAAATTCATTCAAGCTGCTTCTAGGGCAACAAAACTTCCTGCATCATTTTCGGATATTTTAAATGCACTTACTGTTGATAATAATTCAAAATGTTAATTAAAGTATTCTGCGAGACTCTATATCGGAGAAATTTGTGAACTTGAATTGATTTTAATGGATAATAATAATTAATAAGGCAACACCAAGGGTGTTTTAAGCTTATACTTGCACGGTTTAAAGTACTTCGGTGTCGGGTGTTTAAAATATTCAACTGGTTCTGTGTACTAAATTTTAACAGCCGTTATAAACTTCGGTATTACGTTGTCTTAATATGCTAGGCGAGGTCGATTCACCTTTTCTTGCTTCAAGATTTAAATAATGTTGCCTTTGGCATTTATTGTCATTTATAAATTAGGCTGCTTGGTTTAAAACCCCTAAGACTAGGTAATATGTAAAGGAAATTTCCGAACAATTTTACATGCGTCCGACTGCGTATATACAGGCTGATTCCAAAGTTAATACTTCTTTTTTAGCTGTGTATAGAAGGCATTCAAATAAACAACATTTTCAAATACATTTTTTAAAAAACTTAAAAATAGACGAGATACAGAAGTAAAAAATCTAAGTGCGGGCCTGGTCATGAAAAAAAAACAAAAAACGGAACAATGAAAACTATTACAATTATTATTTAATTTCATTGTCTTGTTAAAAATATTAAAATTTATTTTTTCCTAATAAAAATACCTTTGTTTGAAGGTTGAAGACAATGACGTTTTTATCCGATTGTGTCAAAAAATGACGTTTTATAGATCAGATATTTGGACGAAAAGGTAACCTTTTTAATAAGTTATTGATTATTGCGCTGGTAGCTAGGCAACTTTTGGCGTCCTAGTCCGAAAAACATTTTGTCGGACACTAAAATATTTTCAACAGTTTATTTTATTCATTTATTTACAATATTTATATTAAATGTACAATTAGAATAATTTTGAACAAGAACGGGGTGATGTAAATTTGATTTTGAGGATGTGTTATTATTTTTGGTCTCCGTTATGATATTATTCTCCAATGTTAAACTCGATTGGGAGACGGATTGCGACACCTGAGTCCAGACTGACTGCAGGTCAGATTGTGGAATGTTGAATATTTTCTTGGTCAGCTCTAACTTATTACTTAAGGAATCATCTATGTAGCCCTCGGCTACTCCCGAAGACTTCCAGCCTCCATGCCGTTTTAGAGATGTTATGTCTGCTCCCGCATCTACAAGTAATGTGGCCGATGTTCTTCTGAAACAATGTCCCGTGAATTCCTTGGCATTCGGCAGTTTTAAGTAAGATGCTATTTCCTGAGGTATAGAGCCAAATTTGTGTATACCGACAACTTGCTTATGGCATTTTCCATTGCGATAAGACACAAAAAATCGCCCATCACTCATATTTGTTGGACGTAAAGCCAGATAATTTCTATAATACTAGTCACCGTAAATGATCTCGGTTTGTTTGTTTTATTATAGGGAATTTTTATTAACAAAGCCGTTCCCAAATCTTGTATGTCATCAATTTTCGTATGAGCCAGTTTTTCTCGACGACATGCGCCCGCGATTCCAAAAATAAAAGCAACCTGTAATTAAGAAAATTGTTAGTCAGAAACTTAAAATACTATTATACATACATTTACCTTCAACATTAAGTATTTGTCATCTGGAGCATGGCAAAGGAATTTGTGAACCTCTTCTCTAGTTAGGATCCTTGATTTCTTTGGACAATATCCAACACTTTTTTGTTTCAACAATGCTCGTAATCTCATGTATTTAGATATATTAATATTCTGTTTTACATTTACCACTGCACGTAGCATAGAATACTGCGACCACAGAGTAGATGACTTCATAGTTTTCGATAATTCCGCCATATAGACCAAGAAGACGTTTTCGGAGAACGACTGTATATTTTTTTCTTGCCGGTAATCCATAAATTTTTTATAAGCTCTTTCATATATTTCCTTAGATTTTTGTGGCAACAAATGTAACATTACTTCCTTGGCAGTTTCTTGAATGTCAGGTGGTGGGTGTACCTTCTATAAGATCATCGTCTATTTCCATTTTTAATTGTGTTTTTCAGGTTTTAAAACTAGCAGAACACGAAAGATTAGTTAAAACTATCGCCTGATTGATAAAACGTCAGTTGATAATATTAATTTAATTATTTGTTAGATCCATGGATACGCATATTACAGGTTTCATTGTTCAAACATTCAAGGGACAAAAAATTACAATGCAAGATGACATATATTGGTTTTCTTAATTTTTACATTATTTTATAATCCGAGCAAAAACACAATCGGATAAAAAATAACGTATGTTATACGGACGAAAAATGTATTTCAGACTATGCGGGTTACTGGCCTTGGCTTTGCCTCGTCCAGTAATCTCCTGCAATACGTTCGAAATACTGCATTTTTCGTCCTTGTAACATAATATACTATTATAAACTTACTTAATATAGATGCACGCAAACTGCAGCTCGTTCAGAATTCCTGCGTTAGACTTGTGTGCGGTTTGAAAAGAAGGGACCATGTTACTTTTTCGATCAAAGATATAGGATGGCTGAATATGGAGAAGAGGAGACTTCTACACTGTTTAGTATTGTATCATAAAATCATTACCATTCAAAAACCTGCTTATCTGTTTAAAAAACTAAAATTCAGAACCTCTGTTCATAATTTAAATGTCAGGTATCGAAATCTTCTAACTCCCCCACAATATAAAACCACCCAATTCCGAGGATCTTTTTCTTATAACGTCACCAAGCAATATAACAAACTTTCTGAATCTTTGAAGTCTTTAAATTTGGCCAACTTTAAATGCAAACTAAAACAAGTGCTACTGGAGTAAATTCTATGTCATGTCATAAATTAGAATTTAAGGTAATATTCAATTTTGTTACATGTTTTATGGTTTTTTTTTATTTATTTATGTACTAGAAATTTTGGTTTTTTGTTAGGATTTATTTAAAATATTTTATTTAGTAAAATATATTTTTTTTTGTTAGTATAATTTAGTTAATAAGTATTGCTGGGTTGAGTGTAAAAGCGCTGCTCACTGTCTCGACAGATGAGTGCGAACTCTGCCCTTGTTGGAAAAATGTATGTGTTGTTGTAATTGCAATGATTAATTGTATTTTACTAATTTTTCAACAATAAAAACAATTATTATTATTATTATTATTATTATTATTATTATTATTATTATTATTATTATTATTATTATTATTATTATTATTATTATTATTATTCTTGAACGGCAGTTGAGTTATGGACTTGCATCGTCTTTATTTGTTTTAAATCACACGGTTTCAACTGGTAAGTATCTCCAGTCGTGTTCAGGTGAATACTCTCAGTATTATTATACTAATTATTGTCAATATTATTATATATAACGCCCTCTAGCGGCCATATGTAAAAACTTAAAAATAATTTCTTACAATTTATCGTGGCTACTTTTCTTATAAAAAAAAATCCCGAAAGCTGTACGATTAATGCTTCCCAAGCTACAGCCGCCATCCCTTTTAGTTGTACATCCGGTATTTTTTTAGGGCCAAATTTCCGAATTAAATAAACTCGCCTAAATGTGCCACTTATGGCCTATAAATTCCTAACCTTACTTTTTTACGTTGTGAAAAATAAACAACATTGAATTTTACTGTTGTAAAACGGGTTCTGTCATCGTTCTTAAACGAAATTATTGTCCCTCTGACCCTTTAGGATGTTTAGGAGTAGGAAAAAACCTGCAAAATGAAGTTTTGACGGATTCCAAATCGGTAAGGCCGCGAGACGTCCAAGACGCCCTTGTCAAAGTAACAAAAGTGTTTACTCTTAAAAAAAATTTTAGTTGGTGCACATTTACCTTAAAACTAAATTGTTTAAATTAAAACTGAATGTTTCCTTTACATGCCATACCGAGTCCATAAAATGGACCAATTTTTAAAACCGAATAGTAACCTAGTAAAAACAGACTGTGTTTGATCAGTTTCCTATCCTAAGAAGGTTGTATATAAAATTATATCGGTGAAGTCTAGTGACGCATTCCCCATTTGGTTTTTGTTTAATATTTCTTTTCTTTTATCCAAAAATCGGCCAAATACCCATATTTAAAGCATAATTATCTATAATTAAAAGTTAAACAAGTTTGAATTTATAAAGTAATAAAAGCAGAAAAAGAAAAATGGGCAAATTTCACAAATTTTCGTTTTTTACTTTTATTAATTCATTAATCAAAAGTTCTTTAGTTTAAAACTGTATAAGTAATTGCTACTTAAGGACGAGTATTTGACCCATTTTTGAATAAAGCGAAAAGGATAAGAAATATTGATCAAAAAATGAAATGACGAATCCATCACTAGACTTTACTCTTACCTGCAATAGCCTATTTATCCATTCAAAATTGTTTGTTTATTGCGACTAAAGCCTGATCTAGTTCTTTAACAATTCGTTTCAAGCACCAGCATAAATAATAATGCAAACAATGAAAAAAAAACATTACGGCGATTTTTTATTGTTGCCAAAACCCACTGCATTTAATGCGCTTGTTTGGGAAAAAAGATAATTTCCTTAATACCTACTCCCGTTACAGCAACGAAATTTTATAACATTATTATTAGTAGTTATTGTAGAAGCATATTCCCTATGGAGCATGCAGGTTTAGTTGCCATATTACAGGGTTTTATGTGTGCTCAATTAATTTTAATACATGAAATAATTAATGTGCAAATGCCAAAGTAGCTTTAGGTAGGTATATACAAAGTTTGTAGTATCTCTGTTGGGAATTCTCCGACATCTTAGGCATTTACTTTGTATTTAATTTTAATGAGAGTCGCTAAATACAACTTTGTCTACCGCATAGCAACACGCAACATATTTAATCTTGGCGCTTATGATAATACACTCTTAAAAATGACTTGGTATTTGGTGCTAATGTTTATTTGTTCTTGTGTTTACGTTACCAAAAATAACTATTTTTAGTTAGGAAAATAAAAAAGATTTTTTTCTTGGTTATATTTACCAAAAAATGATGCCATCAGAACAAAGAAAATATCCTGTTTTCATATTAGTTGGCAGAAATAAAATATTTTGTTTAGCTGAATTTTGCTCTGTATATATCTTATTTAAATGTTACATCAAGGTTCCTACAAACTTTTATTTATCAATTAAGCTTGTTGTAATAACACATTATGAATTTGTAGTCCCTATCATTTTGTTAAATTTTATTAAGATACATTCTTAGTTACCAGAACTAACTTTTCTTTTCAAGTAATATTATTCTTCATATTTATAACTAACGGCATCAACAGAGACTTGACGCCCTTGCCCGGTAGGTGACATGTGACATCATTCTAGCCAGGACTGTCAGGAGGTTATGTTTATATTAGGGTGCTTTTGCGGTTCCGTGTCCTTTTTTTCGTGTTTTTAAGGCAATAATTGGCCATTTTCATGGCCGTGCCCGTGTGAAAAATGGATGTGACAATATTTAGTGTAATTTATTTGTGTTTATTGTCTTTCTTGTGTACGTTCTTATTGGCAGAAGGAAGTTAAATCATAAGTAAGTAAACATTTTATTTTTTATCATTGCAGTTGTACATTAGCAAGTTTAAAAGAGATTTTTATAAAGCATAGTAATACCAAAGCATTTTTTTATTTAAATGGGGACCTAGGAAGGAATATTTTTCGTTACTAAGTATAAATTACATATGACATTTTTTTTAAATGAAACAGACTTTTTTAAAAGTGTTTTCTATCAAATCAACTTGCTAATTTTGCTATGCGTTATAAGCAGTTCATTCAAACTTTCTAATGTGCAACTGCAATGACAAAAATATAAAATTTTTACTAATTCATGTTTCAAACTTCTTTCTTACAATTAGAAAGTACAGAAAAAAGATAATAAACACAATGTTCTGACTACATACGTAATTGTTACTCTATGATAATTTCAAGTTTGGCCCAAATAAATGATTGCTTTGGCAATATTTGTAGATTGCATCATTAACAAAAATAATATTGCTTTGAAAAAAAATTTTCAATTTTCCATATTTACACATTAGTTGTGACAACTAATTTTAAAAGCGAGAGTACCATATAAATTTAGTTATCCGAATATAAAATTTCGTTGTGACAAGTAAAATTTGTAGGTTGGGTTGGTTAATGTTATTAACTAGTTCAACAGTTCCATAACGACAATTTTTTTTGGTTGTACAAACTAATTTTTGGGTTGAGTCTGATTTCACGAAAATAAATAATTGTTAGAACCAAATTTTAGTAATTCATACCATGTTATTTTTAAGAGTGTATATACATGCAACATTGGAGTTGCAGGGTATTCAGGGTCCTGTGGGTTTTAAAAAATTCATACCAAATATATCTAAGGTACAGTTCTAACGCTACAATGCAGGCAGTGTATTAACAATGTTGTAACTATAAAAATCTATGTGGTACAGGCATGTAAGCTAATGTCCTTGTTCAAATTTTTATTTACAGAATGTTTCTTTAAGGTTGACCACCGGCCATATCTCAGAAACTACAGGGTATAGAAACTCACGGGAAAAAATCATGATTAAAGTGGACATGACAAAATTCTGGAAATATCTTTCATCCATTCTAAACAATTAAGCATATCTGTTATCTTGGTATATTTATCACACCCAATATTATTCTCATTGATCTATTTTGTAAAACGTGTAATCTGTTTTTATCTTGTTGTGAACACATATATAAAATCGAACTACAAAAAACAAAATGAGGTAAAAAATACAATTAAAAATCTTTTTTTTACTATAAGTACTTAAATATCCTTCTAATCTGTTTAATACTAATAATTTTTTTTCTTTTATTATTTCTTCTTCAGTAGTTTTCATCATTTCAAAAAATGCAACCAAAGCCAAAACTTTTCCTAGTTTGCTACCATTGTGAAAAAAAACTTCAACATCAATATCAATCACATCTACTTATTTCAAAATGTACTTATTTATAATTAGATAATTACTTCCTTAAAATTTAAATATTTTTATTATATTGAATACTTTTTCTAAATTTAGTTACTACCTAAGTATAAATACTGGTTCCTGTCAAGTATCAGTACCGTCATTTCTCGATACTTAGTTAGGTACAATATTGTACATGTACCAATTTTAAGAATTTTGTAGTACTCATTACCACACTGCACCCTTCAGCATACTAATATAATCAAATTATTTAAATTGGTAAACCACATTTTCTTCTGCCTATAAATCTTTTTTAAATTTGTGTTGACGGTCATTATTTTTTTAATACAACTTTACTGATTTTTTTTGTTGCTGGGGTTGGCGGAAAAGACAGCATACTTAGGCCTATAAGGCCCATTGAATTCCCTAACTGGTGAAAGACACGTAGAATTTATGACTAACATTTTGAATAATTTCGATCTTATAAGTAGACATAATCTTCTTTTTCAACAAGATGGCCCACCTGTCCAAACTACAGAGGTACTTATCAACTTTTAAGTACTGTTTTTAATAATCAATGGATAGGAACAATTCAGTGGCCTCCCCGATCACCAGACCTAACCCCTCTGGATTTTTTTGTAGAGTGTTTTAAAGAACAAAATTTATAAGCGTAGATACAATAACGTTGCTGATTTAAAGACTACAGTTAGAGAAACGATAAACGAGATATATGGTAGGACCATACTTAAGACAGTTCGAGCAGTTCAAAAACGTGCACAAAAATGTATCGATTTTTTGAGTATCTTATTATATTATTGTTTCAATTTGGGCTTTATAACTTCTTTAGTTTTTATCCTAGAAAAAATTTATTATAAGCTTTTTGTTTAGAATTTATTTCTTTAACAGATAAAAATATAATATACAGGGGTTTCCATTTTACTTCTAACCTCAAAAACACGATGCTCTACTGTTTTTTTTTATTCTTATATCTTAATGAGCTGTAAAAATACTACTAGTTTGTTAATTTAAACAATTTTGCATCTTTAATAATAACAAATTACCAATGGTGGATACTTAGTTTGGATAACCTTGTATAGTACCCCATCCCAAGGTATAGTTGTAAATTATTTAAATAAAAAAATTCAATATAGAACGTCAATCGAATTAAGAATGACTTGTATTATAATAGTAAGTATAATGTATATTTCCTAAAGTACTAAAAGATCATTTAAATTAAAGGTTTGGTTTTGAATGTTCTCAGTAAAAGGTCGATTATTAAAGATAAATTATTTAAACTTATTTTCTGAATGGTAATAAAAATAAAAGGATGGAGTGAGTGGGAGTGGAGTGCTCCTTGGAATGAGATTATTTGTGCAAATAAACTTATTTTTTTAATGTTTCACTTAGTTTTCCATGTGTTATATTATAGTGTTCACTTTAGTAGTTTGTACAATAATAGTGGATATGATGTATATATTTCACGAGGAAGCAAATTGAGCACGACGCCGTAGGCGGAGTGCTCAAATTTTCGAGTGCGATATAGACAATCCACTCAAGTTGAACAGTATATTTTTTCTACAACTAAACTTACGAATCTTATGCTAAAAAAATTTTTCAAAAAGTTTGCAGGCTGCCTGGCTCGAACTCACGTTCAGTGGATCCAAAGTTCAACGCTCTACTGTCTCGACTACACAATCATTTAAGAAATTATGGTAAAACCAACTCAATAATGATGCTACATGAAATTAATTTTCTATGCACATTCAGCAGGATGCATAATTAATAAATCTATTATAGATACATTATTATATATTTTGTTGTATTGAACAAATACATATAAATTATATAATTTAGTGTCTTGAAAAAGGAGGCGGAGCCTCAGTAAATGTAATAAACTGCGATTGGTCAGTACTTTTAAGAATGCCACAGAGAAATATAATTTTTCTTACAATGTTGTTATCAACTAATGGGAAATTTCCGGATTCGTGTAAGAACAAAGCACAGAGGAACGATAGGTCGGCGCTGTCTACAAAGGGAAAAGGGAAATTTATACGCACAGTGTTAAAGTCAAATTTTTTTAAGAAAACGCCAAGTCACTTGTCATTTATGGCACCCTGTTGACGTCTGGTCTATTTTACGTTTAGAGGTTGGCTAAAAAGACAGGACCAGACTATTTTTATGTTCCATTAACAAACTAAAAAAATATTTAAATATTATGTTCCTAATTTCCCATTTTAATTTATCAAAGAAGACTTTACAAATTTGTCTATTTAAATCATCGTTCTTAACTAAAGTTGTCAAGAAACTTTTGGAGATGTTATCCAAATTGAAACAAAAGTAATGTACTAGTAACATAAATATTATCGACAAAGCTTTTAAAAAATTTAACTTATCGACACACTACTCTCCTTTGCTCGTGAATATTAAAGAATGTAATAAATGCCGGTAATACTGCACCAGCTAGGTAGAATACGTAAAACATGGTATATATGGTTAAAATATTGGTATACAAAACAATCACTATGCTTCATTTTAGTTATGACTCTAACTTTCAATCAGAAAACTCTATATACACTATATAAAAAACAGCCACAAAAATATTAAAAAACACCAAAAAACAACGAAAATAATAGGACGCAAACTGACGTGTGAACTTGTTACGGTCCACACTAAATCTAGTAACTTTTCGGCGGAACTAGAATCAGCTGTGAGTGTCATCTGTGGCTTTCAACTGTCGAAACGCCGTTTTTTATCGCGATATGATATCTATATTCGTAGGAAATTCTTTAGGATCACTTGTGGTTGTGATCTGCTAAAAAAGACGTTTTCCGTATTGTGTGCATTCGTAGAATTTTTCTATAAAAATGGGAAATTTTATTTTTAAAGGTTGCAACACTGTGCAGCACTGTTATGAAATTTTGCCGTACAGTTAACTGGAATAGCCCACTTTTCTCGCCACTTAAGTGTAAAGGAAACAACAAATTGCCATGTGGAAGTACAAAAAATATATAACAATCAATTAGATGTAAGGGTCTAAATAATTTTCAAAAAAATATATTTTCTACTTAGGGAGGACATTAGTACTATCTTCTCTTATTCTTAAATATAATTACACAGCAACCTAAAAAGGCGAATATAAACGGTGCCAAGAACTTGTACAAGTCACTAAAATATAGTACTAAAAGTGCTTTAAAAGAATATTGAAAAACGTTTAGTGCTAAAATACATGCTTACAACAAGCAAGTGCTAAAATCCAGTACTAAAATTATAAAATATTCTTTCTCTTCAAAGCACGTGCTTTTAGCACTGGATTTTAGTTATTTGTACAAGTTACTGGCACCGTATAGATTGACCTTAATTTTACTACTATTTATTCAAGGCAGATTGAAACGTCCATAATTTGTAACTTTTAACCACATTTATAGTAAACAATAAAACCACTGAAACGAAATAATACTTATTGTATTTATATCACCAGGACAACAAAATGTTTTCTACAATCCATCTTACCTAACTATTTTTGGCCAAACTCATAAAAAAAATCATGGTTGATCACCAAATTCACGCTTCACTAAAGAGCATTTAGCTGCTACCCGGCAATTAAGAAAATGTTTAGGAGAGTTATTTTGCGTCGAATACTGACAATGATTTTTAAAAAAATAACATTTTCTTGGCGGTCAAACAATGACGTCACAAATGAAACAGTTTAACATCTGCATGCAGGCCCGGATTGGCCAGGTCCGCAGGTCCGCGATCGCAGAGGGCCCCGAGCTCGAGGGGCCCCAAATGGCCCACAAAACGTACAAAAAACGCTCTGAAAATAGACAATGTTTCCAGTGTTTGACATGTGCGTTTTCTGTTCTGTTTGAACTTACTCAATCTGGACTATTTACCAACCTGTATATTGCATATAAATTTGTTCTTACCATACCTTCTACCCAAGTCACATGGAACAAACCACTGGGATTGGTCAAAGAGGAGATTGACTACACGGCCAAGCAGCTTGCACAGAACAGATGGACAGGGTTGACAACCTGTAGTACATCCAGGCAACTGTGGCCCACATTCGATAAAAAGAGAACCGCAGAGCTATTGAGATACAGTCGAAAAGACGTGAGAAATATTACTGCGGTTGTTACCGGACATTGCCTCTTCGGTAGACATGCCTAACGTGCAAATACCCAGTAACGACTTCTGCAGAAGTTGCAGAGATGAGGAAGAGAAAGAAAGTATTCAACATTTTCTGTGTGAATGCCCTGGCCTCGCAAGAAGGAGGTATATTGTCTTATATATACTCTGGGTGAACCATCTTTCGATAGCCTGGAGGAACTAAGCAACTTACAACTTGGACGGCTGAGCAGATTTCTGAACAGTAAGGGCTGCGTTTGAATGAGTTGTTAAAATCCTTCCGCGGTTACGTCGCACTAACCATCAGAGATCTGATGAAGGTGGGTTCTACGGAAAACGTGTGGTATCACAACGGACCTAATCAGGACTACGTGAGACTGTTTGGTCAGAACCAAGGGTCTGTCACTCTTACCTAACCTAACCTAAGTCACATGTGAACGAGTTTTTTCTAAACTTAAAATAGTTAAAAATCGACTTCGGTCGTCTTTAGACCAAGACCTTATGTCCAGTCTGCTTTTTATTAATGTTGAAAGGGATTTATTTTATGATTTGGACCAAAATAAAATAATAGATGAAGTAGCTTTAACAAGTGAGTTGCTTACAAAGAAGCTGTTACTTTAGGTCTAGAGGAGTAAAATGTTGAATTATCTCAGTTATTTTAAGCCCGTTTTATTCTAGTATAACAACATTGTAAACTGGTTAAATACACAGATTTTTAAAACAATGTTAGTATTATTTTTCTAATCCCTAAACTCCGTTTGTCATTATTTCTATTACACAAATAATTTTGACATAATTCATTAATACTTTAGGGTGAATAAAATACTGCACTTTATTTTGAACTCCGTTGTAATTATTAGCAGTTCTACAGCATATGTTTTGTAGTGTTGTGGTATCCTAAAAATACCGTGAATTTCTTATTTTAATGAATAATAAAATTAACAAAAGTCGAAAATCATAATATTCGTATAAAAACCTAGCTGAATTTATTCTTCTTTAAAAGTACCAAAATAACATAAAAACGCGTTTTCATTATTTTTAAGCACTTAAGTTTCAACACCCAGACCCCCCGGTAGAGGGCCCCTTTACAGGTTTTAGCTGAGGGCACCAAATGGTCCCAGTCCGGGCCGGTATTTTATATAAAATCTTAAAGACGGAAAGTTGCTTGTATTGAATACACAGGGTCTATTGGAGAAGTAGGCCCCGGGCCTAGGGCCCCACTCGGTCTTAGCGAAACTATACTTATTGAAATAATTCAAGACAAAATACTTTATTTGCAAAATTAAGATGCTGCTAAACTTTTTTATTGTAAAAAATTTTTCATAAAATCTAAACCGATCGACATATTTATTTATTACTGTATGCAAAACAAAAAACGATCGTAAAGAAATCCGGACATGTTCGTCGCCTCATAATCAGTGATGCCATATTTAAAGAATTTTCTTCAATATGTAGAATTTTAGCCTACAACTAGGGCTATGAAGGAAAGAAAAATATTTTGATGAAAAGTATTAAATATGTGGAATATTTTAATGGAAATCAATCATGATCAATCTAGATTATTTAGTTATTATCTCGACAAGTTCAACGACCTTTTTTTAAAGTCACTCTAGGATGGACATGCAGATTTTGATACGGTTGATTTCTTTTAAGTCCCTTTATGGTGTAGATGGAGATTTTTATATATTCGGCCTTTTTTTAAAAAGCACTTTATGATAGACATATATTATAGGCATTTTGATGTGACTGCCTTTTTAGAAGTTACTACTACATATTTTCTGAAAAATCATTAATCTTATAATTAAATAACTTTTTATATACAGGGTAGTAGAGTAACTGGATATACTAGACATCAAACTAAGCCGATTATGTCATATAAGTTTTTTTTGATAATTAAAATATTAATTTAATTATGTACTATGTTTTTTTATGCTTTGGGATGTTTAAAGGGAAATATCTCGAAAACCGTTAAAGATATTAAGATCAATCAAGTACACCTTTTTGACTAAGAAAATGCCCTTCTTTAAAAAACTATAATTGAAAAACACCTAATATCACAGGTAAGAAAAAAAATCAGATTTATGAGGCCCAGTGTATGCAACTAGCGCCCTCTAGTTTGAAACTTAAAAATTTCTACAAATTCTTATTTCTTGCCCATAAAAACATAATATTGCCAACTTTCAATTCGATTCATTAAACCGTTTCAAAATTATGGCTTATTTTCGAGAATAAACTTTTACTTTCAACACCCTGTATCTCTAGAACGAGTAACAATCCGAAAAAACTTATATGACTTAATCGGCTTAGTTTGATGTCTAGTATCTCCAGTTACTCTACGGCCCATAAGTCATGGGAGACCCTGTATATCTTCATCTCTGCAGAACTATGAAGAACTTAAAAAAAAAGGCCCCCATAAGTAAATTTTAAATGAAAACGAATAATACAATAATTAAATCCCATATTTCATCGGCAACCGACGCGACGACCGGAATCTGTGGTGGATTCAAAGAGAAACCCTGACAAGTAGCAATAGAATACTATGAAAATATTTATGTCAGGTTCCCTTTATCCCTTTCTTTTGACCAATTTATCATTTATTTATTTTAAATATCTTTATTTGATTTAATTAAAATGCTACATGATTGTTATGTTGTGTGGCAGCCTAACGCAGCGGTAGCATTCCCGCCGGGAAAGCTGTAGTTCGAGCACTTCAAGCCCGTGTGGTTCGACGGATTATTTTTTTTTAATCGTTGGGCCAGGCCACCCTACTACGTAGTGTTGCATTATGTATGCAGCGCACACTAGTATTCTCAGTGGCAAACATGCAGTGCAAGGACGACTTCGATATGGTACAGCTGTGGAGGGAACCCTTGAGCTTTGCCGGTATCGTTCGGGTGTTCCTTCGGCATGTTGTCGGGTGAGCTTCCTTAATCAAGTGAAGGGTTTAGTGCAGACAGTGCCCGCGAAAGGACGCATGTTTAATACTGGTCCGCAAGTATTGGAGGACGCTCTGAACCGCGGGCGGGATTCAGTGGTGTGACTCCACAGTACCCTGTGGAGTCACACTTCCGATACTAATCCCGATGGATTGGGGGAGTCTACGGCAACATCCTTCAAGTCACATCGCGGAGACAAAATAGACTGCTTCCGTCGAGGTCTATGGACCATAAGTCTGGTGTCACAACAAGACCATAAAAAACTTTAGTGTCGAGAGCAACATCTGCCAGTAAAAATGGTTCGGAACCATGTAAAACAGGGTTGGTAAAAAGGGTCGCATATTGGCCTACTTACTTGGAGCTAAATCTCCACTTAACTATTACTTGTCATTTCGTGCATTTCTTCCAGATTTTTAACTCTTCGTTCACTGAAAGGGTCATTCCCGATGGGACCTACAGTTTAACGTTGACCCAGAAATAAGATCCTCGGTCATACCCTCGCCAAAGGCTAATAACCTTTAGTTTCTTACGTCATGGGATGACCTACCGATATGAGTTTGTATCCTCTCCCGCATCCCAAGATATCCAAAACGTATGTTTTAAATGACGAATAAAAATAGGGCTTCACTTGGTCCTCCAACTGGTTTTATTTGCTTTTTATTAATTAAAAACCATTTAATTTATATTGGAGTACGTCCTATATTTTCCGAAACCGCAAGGCCACAACATGGTTTATAGTAAAAGTTTTCAAAGATCTCGTCGAATTGTGGCCAAGTCACTTGTCATTTCACCCTGTCAAAGACTGGTCGAATTTAAGTTAACGAGTTGGCTGAAGAGACAGGACTGAACTTTATTTCTTCTACCCTTGCCTTTATCTTCTTTTAAACGTTTAACTGTAAGAAAAAACATTGATTTAATAATAAAAATATTTCAGATGGAATTTGATTAAAGTTTTTGATTATTTCTTAATTCTGGAACACAGTGTATTATTATTTAGGATTTCAGTTTTTAAAGGTTTGTGGTGAAGGCAAAAGGAAATTACTCATGGCGACCTGACGTGTGAGCTTGCAACCACTCCTTACTGAATTGGAAACTTCTTGAAGGAACCTCTAGCAGTTGTTGTTGTCATCTGTATAGTGGAGGATTTTCCTTGATGTCGGGTGGTTGCGCGCCCACTGCCGAAAATAATAAAATAAAATTGATCATGATTAGTTCATCCGAAGCGATAAATAAATTCGGTAGAACTACCGATAAATTGGGAGGATTGGGCTTATCACTCCGATCTTCTTTCTAACTTTCCTACGTGCTTCGGAGCACTAAAAATAAAATACGATCAAGGTACAGAAAACAAATTATGTTTTCACATCAAAAGCAAAATTACTAGACTGCCAGAACTGCCTACCTGTGCTGTGGTCTAACGGTAGCTGATATCCGGAGGGGGCGAGGGGTCGATAAATATTCACAAAAAATGTTTACTTGGTAATTTTGATAGATGATACAATTTCAAACAGTAAGAGACGGTATTTAATTTATTATAATTTATTCCGATTAATGGTTGCTCTTAGATACAAATTTCCAATGTATGAGAGTATCAAATCAATTTCTAAAAAATAATCAAATATAATATTCTTCCAAAAAATGTCGAAACGCTAAGTTTTATCATAAATTATTCTTATAACGCTTATTTCCGCAACTCACCAACTAAGGCGTTTTCATTATCGTTTATTAAAGCAATATTAGGCTGATTATTATTAGGGGGTTAGATGTAGAGGTTATTTAATGTCTAAGGGATCATGACAATCCAGGAATCCTAATCGGTTCCCCTTCAACGGAAAATTTTAATCTCGTTAACCTGTTAAGTTCTGATACTCTGATGAGATGCGCATCAAATTTGAAAGTTACGGTAGGGGAATTAATAGATCAAATTTAAACATTTTAATAAGGTTTCAGATGTTTAAAGCTAAGGGCATTATCGCATTCATTGATTTATTTAAAAGTTATAACTTTTAAATAAATTAAAAAGGAATTATAACCGTTATAAGAATTCTAATGGTCACTATAGAAATATTTAATACTATTTGGGACAGCAATACGAGCTAATACCAGTTATACACCAGATATCGCTAGGACGAGTGCATAAGGATAAGTAAATTATGTTATACTGTTTATATGACACGGATGGTAACCATGAAGGTTTGTTCCATAGCGACTATAAAACGTACTTCTATGGGTATACACATTAGTTAAAAACGATTATACTGTTTATATGACATGGATTATAACCATAAAGGTTTGTTCTATAGCGACTATAAAACGCTTTATGACCAGTAAACACAAAGTTGAAAAAGCGTATAATCCAGTTTTATAACCGGTATAAAATTGTTTAGGTGCCAATATAAAACGTTTTTATACTGTTTGCCGATTCAAATTTTGCGCTTGCGCATTTCCAATATTAATTTTTGATAAATTTATCAATCACTTATCTCTTCACGCAAACTCCAAGCAACAAGCGAACTTTTGGATGATTGTATGTTTTAAGACCAAAAAATAATAAAGGTAAAGAAATGATATTTTACAATATTTATATTGGTATTGACAAATTTTATTTTTTGATTTTACCATGTAACTACTGCTATTTTTCGCTTTAAAACATGTGCAATCGTATATCCAGAATTTTAAATAAACAGATAAATGACCGATAAAACTATAAAAAACGAATACAACAAAACAAAAGCTCAAATACCAAATATATGTGATATTTGAAAGGATTACAAGAAAAAATAGGTTAACATTTTAAAGGTAATTATTTAACTAAAAAAACAAATAAGGGTATTTACCCCTCAACACTTTCTAATCAAGAAACAACGAAAAATCTAAAATCACAAACACAGCTCTTTCTGATAATTTTACACCACCACAAGTAAAGCTTAATAATAACCTCACAACACTGTTTACAAAAAACAACAAACATCTGAAACAACCCGCACAGCCGAACAAATGCAAATGGCATCGTACTTTACTTACTTTTAAAATATCTTTATTTATTTACTCTATTTCTACATGTCATTTTACTTTACAATTTGTAGTTTGTAGCTGAACTTCTAGCAACTTGCCAGGACATTCGTCGGAGCAACGCTCCATCGGGGCTGGTATAAACCCTTTAGGTAAAAGTGAAATTGACTTTAAATAAATGATTTTGGTCAGTTCCAGTAACCCATACACTGCCATGAAAGAATTCTATTTTAGCTATTGCCTTGATTGTGTGTTTGTTTGCGATTGGGACTTTATAATAATAATAATAATTTATTGCTTGGTGTTTGCTGGAAAAACGTTTTGAAAAAACCAGCATGAATTTTCTCAGGTACTCAGTAGCTAAATTTTGTTGTAAATTGTGTTAAGTGTGTTGTGTTGTGTACGAAATTTAATTTTCTATCTAGCGTAACGCCAAGATATTTAATTTTTTCTTTCGGTTCTATAGGAGTATTGTTTATTATGAGATGTTGGTTGATGTGAGTGTTGAGTCTTTTTCGTGTGATGTTAAGGCATTCACATTTGTCTCCGTTTATTTCCAATTTGCATTTCTTGTACCATGGAAGGAGAATATTGAAGTGATTTGTAATGTGTTGCCTAGCCACGTTTGCGAAGAATGAGCTTGCATGGATTAGCACATCGTCGACAAAAATGGCTAGGTTCGAGTTTGGAAAGCGTGGGATGTCAGCTGTATAGAGGTTAAATAAGGGAGCGGCCAGGGTGGTTCCCTGTTGTAGACTCGCGTGCAATCTTACCGGAGAAGATAGTTCGTTGCCAACTTTAACTTTTAGGGATCTGCCGATTAAATAGGAATACATCAGTGATATAAAATACAAGGGGAACTCATGGAAAGTTGCTAATTTAAAAAAAATGGCATCGTAAAACACGTCTTGATACGTTGAAGTCTCCCTCACTCTTGCAAATTGAAAGTATGTTGCATAAGGGTAAACAAATGTTTAATATCAAATAATAATTTAATTAATACCCCCAAAAAAGCGTTTTATCGTTGGTATAATCTTTATGTTGTATAAAACCATTTTTATTTCCAAAAAGAATGTTTTATTAAAATACTTTCTTACAATTCTGGGCTTATTTTCATAATTTCGTTCGTTTTATTGTCCGTATAAATAAAGAGGTAGTAATTCTGTATGCTATTCGTTAGTTGTTTAATAGTGATTATTAAAAATGTTTCTACTGGTATAAGACTATTCTTAACAATTCGGTTTAATTAGTCGATTTTCCACTGTGTGAAAAGAAAATAAGATTAAGTTTAAGAATTTATTTAGATTTTACAATTCTTTAGGGAGAATCTAAATGTTTAAACACATTTTTTAAAGTAAGGCAATTTTTTTGCTTTGCAAGAAGGGTAAATGAGCGTTTCACTGAATCCGACCCTGACTAACCCCCAGGACTTCAGTCATTTACTTATATAAGCCAATCAAACTCGAGGAACTAAATTGTCTTGTTTTTGTTATGTATATGATATAATCGTCCTTAGACGGTCTCAAAGGGATCATTTTATTTTCCAAGAGAAAAACATACCCTCTCTAACTGCTCGCCTGAAGGAATGATGACTAACCGAAATAATAATCGTAATCTACATCGTGTTTTCAAATGGAACATTGAAGTTTGCGTGGAATATAGCACTGCGATTACTTACCATCGGGAAAATAGGAAACATAAATTGAATGTCTCATCTAAATTACAGATGATGCCTTGGAACAGGGTCTGTTTTTTGATGAAACAGTTTTAGTTTCTCGTTGCGTTCGTTCCAATTCTAGCTGTGCCGAACAGTGTTGTCACTACAAAAATTCTGATTTCGGTAGATTACTTATCAAAACTGTTTAGAAATTTTTATTATTTAGACCTATTTTAGGTAAAACTGTCCTGTTTTGGAGGAATTTATGAGTTGCTCCTGATAGCAATAGAAAGGCCGCTCGACTCGTTAGTTACCAAGGTACTCTGCGATTTGAGGAGTGAGAGAAACATAAATATGGACCTGTTCATAAAAAAATTAGAATTTGACGTTTGCCAAGGGACTGACTTACTTCCTCCTCTACTTTTGCTACTCGGCTAAAGTTATTCAATGCAACACTACGGTGAGAATAGACTCTTGTCATAGTAATGAATAGGCAACATCTCCGCATATCAGCAAGGGAGAGGTCGCCACTGCCCCCCCCCCCCCCCCCCCCCAAGTCAAAGTCATCCTAGCACCTGGATCCGTGTGTACTGTGTACTGAAATGAAGGGAACGGCTTGAAACCCGACGCAACAGGAGTCCATTTTGGAACTGAAGCAGGTTTCCTGAAAGATACTTTTTGTAACTGGAATAGGTTGTATCTGTTATTTTAAAAAAACCTGTTTCAACCATCCCTAGTCGAAATGGGATTATACTATAGTTAGAGTCTATATCGCGATAGAAAACGGCGTTTCGACAGTTGAAAGCCACAGATGACATTCACAGCTGATTCTAGTTCCGCCAAAAAGTTACTAGATTTAGTGTGGACCGTAACAAGTTCACATGTTAGTTCGCGTCCTATTATTTTCGTTGTTTTTTGGTGTTTTTTAGTATTTTTGTGGCTGTTTTTTATATAGTGTGTGTTTAAAAACATTTGAGATATTTTTTACATTACTTTATTGTTAGTAATTCCTATCACAATATCTAGGTAGTATTCAGTGGATACCTAATAGGTTCTCGACTTTTGTTCCAATTTGGATAACATCTCCAAAAGTTTCTTGACAACTTTAGATAAGAACGATGATTTAAATAGAAAAATTTGTAAAGTCTTCTTTGATAAATTAAAATGGGAGATAAGGAACTTAATATTTAAATATTTTTTTAGTTTGGTAATGGAACATAAAAATAGTCCGGTCCTGTCTTTTTAGCCAACCTCTAAACGTAAAATAGACCAGACGTCAACAGGGTGCCATAAATGACAAGTGACTTGGCGTTTTCTTAAAAAAATTTGACTATATATTCTTTTTTTCGCCGGTGAATTCACCCAGTGGTTGAACTGATGGATTTATGATGGTGGAAGGATGTCATCAAGAGGATGGTTAATTATTTTAGGATCTCTCTCTCTCTCTCTCTCTCTGGTTGACGTTGATAGAAATCACCAGAAATCCACCATGAATAAAAGAACACAATTTATCCAACCGGTAATACAACAGGCAATATAAGAACGCGATTACCGCCGGTAGACTCACCGGTAAAAAAAAAGAATATACTGTATATAGAAGTCATGATTCTCTTGGATTGTATGGAAGTTATTAGTGATTTAATATGCTAACTCAAAGAAATTACGATGCAAATCAAATGTGTGTGTGAATATTGTTTCAAAAATAGCGTTTTAAAAAATTCGCCAAATAATTTATTAGTGTAATTTTAAAAGTGTTTTAGGATGTCTGGCCTCAATATGGCAGAAGCGCCTGGTCCAAGTCACCCCTTCAGGGTAGCCTTCCAGGGTAAGGCAAAACAGACCTAGCTTCCCCTTTACAAGGAAATTAATTTTATGAAGTGAAATTCAAAAAAAACCGGAACGATCTGTAGTTTTTTCATTTTGAGAAAATCTTTAAAAAGCGACGAAAGGGTAAACTTGGTTTTCATGTTTGTTTATTTGAATAATGTGGTGACTGGTGATGATGATGAAGTTTCGTCAAAGCACAATGACATGATGGAAACAAACGAATCGCACGGACATTGAAATATTTCTCTGTGCATACGCCGACAGCACTATACAATACTGTGGTGCTCTATACATTTCTTGATGGTCGGTTTTACGTTCGGTGAATTTAAAATGAGCTGAATTAAATATTACTGTTGTCTAAATGGCTCCGCTCCGCATGCTAATGGTTTCTCTTGATGTGTCAAAAGTCGACATCTTTTCAGACATTGTTCAATGGTTTTTGTTTAAATTTATTTTATGGCCTGTTCTCCACAAATTGACGAGATTACAGTCCGGATGATTTTCTTATCCGATAATCAATTTATTATAAAATATTACGTATGGGTTATATTATAAAAATAAAATTAATTATATTAATCTACTTTCATTTAGTAATATGAATTTTACAGTTATGTAAATCGTTTTGTAAGTGCATCTATTGCAGCACTAGTGTTGTAATGGAAAAAAAAAGGTTTTATTAAAATTTTGCTGTTAAATAAAACCACACTTATTAGAAGAATGATTTATTATTAACAATTATAAAATTAATTACCAATTATTAATTAAAATGTAACACTTAAGGTTTTAATAATACACTTTTTACAGTTCGAAATTTGTATACCAGAAGTGGATGTGATGGAGCCCTTTACGTTCGAATTTCCAATCATTTAATAAATCCGTGTCTGACCCCATAATCTTCTTTGCATTTGTTTCTTATTTTCTAAAGAATTCTCAACGTAGCCTTCTGCCGTAGAACAGCCAGCCCCCATGACGCTTTAACATCTGCATATCTGCACCACCATCAACTAGAATGGTGGCTGAGAACCTCCTAAAACAATATCCACTGTATCCTTCGGGATTATTCAATCCAAGTTTTGTTGCAATCTTTTTTGGTATACTTCCAAAACTATTAATTTCGACAGGCTGGGAGGTGCATATGTATATTTTCCTACGACCATGTGATATTTATAAGGGAAATATTTTCTAGAATGCTGTGACAAGAAATATTGTTGAATTTATTGTTGCATATTTTAAGAATGTCAATTCGGTTTCTGGAAAATGTCACGCTTGGGATTTTCAAACGAAGATTTTTTAAGTTGATTAAATGTTTATATGTGGCAAAATAAAGTAAAGAGCATGTCGGATATATTACGATAAATGTCCGAATCGACCAACTCCTTCACCTGATATTTAGAAGACTAAATAGTAATTGCTTAAAATATTTCCCTTATAAATATCACTATGGAAGTAGTTGTTTTCAGCTTTTTCAAGTTTGAAAAAATAGTATTAAAAAAGAACTTGATATTTTAAGAAAACGCGTTGATATATTTTTTTTTCTAAAGACATTTTTACAATATATAATATAATATAGATTTCGTCAACTTACACAAAACACAAAAAATATAAATCAAAAACAAACACCAAACAAAGTCAGGTACTTCTCGAAAAAAATTCGTCCAAACTATAGTTAGTCTTGCTGACTAAAAATTTGTTCAGCCCTTTTTTAAAACTCACTAAACTATTGGCGTTTTCTAAATAAGGAGGAAGAGTGTTAAATAATTTAGGTCCCAAAATGTTTGGAGAGTCCCTGGTAATGCCAAGATTACAGTGCGGAACACAAAAGTTCAACTTATGCCTGGTGTTAAAATTATGAATCCTACAATGTTTTTTGAACTTTGTTTGGCTTGTAAATACATAAACACACATTTCAAAGATGTACACAGATATAACAGTCAAGATATTATATGCCTTAAAAAGGTTTCTACATGAGTACGTAGAAGGTACATTATTAATAATTTTTAAAGTTTTCTTTTGGCATAAAAAAATATCAGAAGTCATAGGTGACCCACCCCAGAAACACACGCCATAGGAAATTCTGCTACCCACTTGTGCATGATTAAGTGTCAAGAGCTGTTGGGTAGTTAATACAGGGTATAACATTTTGAACTGGTAGGAAATAGAGTTTAGCCTAACGCAAACAGACTGACAATGTTGTTTCCATAAAAGAAATCTATCAATATTAATATATGTAGGTATAGAAAAGGTTATAGCATTTTAAAGAGCATTTATCATCATATAAAATAAAAATATACAGGGTGTTCCATTTAAAATAAGAAAGTTTTTAATGTTTAGAGTTTTTTACAATGAGCTCTTAATTGTGACCTCCCTGTATATTTTATGCCAAGTTTAATTATTTTTTGAGATTTGTTGATTCTTTAACTATACAATAACAAAAAAAAATAGTTCAGAAGCTAAGGTAAAAAATATATACGGATAATTTCATCCCAATGCATTTACGAAATAATTAGAAAATATGCAGATATCTCAGAAATTAGTAGACTTAGGGAAAAAAACGTGTTTCATAAAATTTAATTAAAATTTAACGCAATATTGTATTTTAAAAATAAAAGTTAAAGCTACTTTCGGTATAACCAGAAGTGAAAGAAACTTGTTAATATTTTAGTTTAAGAGAGCATATCGATAAACTTAAACCTACAGATTTTCAAAATAGTATATTAAAGTATAAGTGGATATTAAGGTCTTTAAAACACGCGCGATTTTGCAAGCACGACGGCGCAGCCGGAGTGCTTGAAATAGAGCAAGTGTTTTAAAGACCAGTTATCCACGAATATTTTACATTATTTTTTTTTATTGGTACACTTTGAAATCATTAATTGATTGATATTTATATTACAAAAAATGGAAATAATAACTTACTAAGTAAGTGAAATGGTCGAATTCGTGATGTGATATACCTGTCGTTGTCATGAAAATAAGGAGAACAAAAAAAAACTTCCTATCTGTCACATAAGATTCATTGTTGTCACCGCTGACATTGGTTGTGAATTGCTTAAAAAAATGACTTTTATTGATTACTGAAATAGTAAAGCAGAATCGCGGTTTTGACGGCAATTAGCAAGAATGACGTAGTCAAGAAGTCTTATGTATTCAAGGAAGACGATTTGCGGAAGTTTTTCATAGATGCACCGGACATTACGGGTATCAATAAAAAAAATATATTTTCAGTAGTTTCCTCAAAAGTTCTAATGCAATCTCGTCGTGAATCACCCGCTATAGTGATTATTTCAAATTTCAATTTTCTCTCTGATAAAACAATCATCCTATTGTAAGGTTTTGCATAATTTAAGAAAGTCTCATTTTCTGTAATGGTGTGAGCAAGGTAAACAATAGCTGTGTTATGTATGAGGTCAGAGCTGGAAATCCTAATTAATTAATTAAATATTACACGCACCCTATAGAATATTTAAATTTACCCTTTTCGTATCGCATGGTTCAAATCTGACCTAATCCCCAAAATCCCACATTTTAATTATATTATGCTTTATAGACCTAAATTCGAAAAGATTATTCATTATAGTTAAAATCCTCGGTTAATTACGTCCGCCCTTTTACCTTACATATTTTTTTACTTTCAGAAGGGACTGATAAACGGGACATCGTTATCCATTAAGTAGAGCTATAGGCGCCCGTTTATAATTATTATCCGAACTCCAGGGGCGGATTAAATAATCAGGGCGCCAATGATTTTTTAGAGGAACATACGAATTTACAGGGTGATTCCTATGTTGATACCTATTTTTTAGCTGTGTATAGAAGGCATTAAAATAAACAACATTTTCAAACACCTTTTTTCAAAAAACTCAAGAATAAGGTACTTACTTGAATCCGAAGCAATAAAACAAGCAAAGAATTTTTTTTTTACGGTTTGCCGACTACGTAGGCCATCTTGAACCGGTCATCGACCACAAATGTGATCTACCGACTGGGGAGTGTGAAACGGCACCTTCATCCTACGAGATATCCGATCTCATCCGGCCTGGCCGGCGTGAATAGGATGGCTAGGTGTCGATTCATTTTACACTCTTCCCTGAGGCAAGAGCACGCCGTGTTCCCAAGCGGTCACCCGCCCAAGTACTAACCGCGCTCGACACCGCTTAACTTCGGTGATCTGCGGGAACCGGTGCTTAATATGTCGACAGGCCCTTGCCCAAACAAGCAAAAAAGAAACCAAAAATATGGCTAAGATATATGGATGACACCTTCATTATTTGGAACGGAAACGAGGACGAACTCAGAGAATTCCTACATTACATTAATAACTTTGCACCGACAATTAAATTCACCATGGAGAAAGAAGAAAACAACCAATTACCTTTTCTAGACGTCAACGTAGAGAAAAATGGCAACACCTTCCTAACCTCAGTGTACAGAAAACCTACACATACAGGTCAATATCTCAATTACACATCAAACCACTCAAACAACACAAAACATGGCATAGTAAGAAACCTTGTGGATAGAGCAATTACTCTCTGTAACTCAAACGAAGCTCTCAAAAGAGAAACTAACCACATCAAGGCCGCCCTCAACAAGAGTGGCTACCCCATGAGATTGATTGACACAATATTGGAAAATCGCAAGAATCGGCCAAACATACATAAAGCAGAGAAAGAGATACAACCAATATTCAACATTCCGTATGTCAAAGGCGTATCTGAGAAAATAAGAAGACTAGGACAACAATACAACATCAACACAGTATTCAGCTCGAGAGACACTTTAAGAAGCCGCTTAACGAAGACGAAACCAGCAAGCCAGAAAGACAAGAAAAATTGTGTCTACCAGATCCCCTGCGAATGCGGCCAATCTTACATTGGTGAGACACTAAGATCACTAGAAGTAAGGATTAAAGAACATATGAACAACACCCAAAAAGGAGAGACCGAAAAATCAGGTGCAGCTGACCACGCCTAGACGCACGGCCATCATATCATGTGGACAAAAGCGGAAATCCTGCAAAAAGAACAACACTGGAGGAAGAGGAAGTTTAAGGAAGCTGCGACCATACACCAAAATCCAGGTTGCTTTAGTAAGCCTTCATTAGATATGAGAAACGTCTGGAAATCCTTGTTAAGTAAATGTAATCTTAAAATAAGACCACCCAAGAGTTAAACGCATGATTCATCGAGCATGACGTCATCGAGCATGACGTCATTGAGCATGACTCATCCAGTTAGCGTACCAGAAGGTACTTGCTAGTAGTGGGTCGGTATTTGTGTAACCATATCTACCAGTTTATTGTTTTCAGATTTTACCATTTTCACGTGTCACCAATTTAAAATTAACTTGCTTCAGAAATACACACCGCAGCGGAATACCAAATAACTAACCACCGACCCGTAAATTGCCTGACTAATAAGAGATCAGATATATTATAGGCTACATATAGATAAGTATAGCAGGATACGTTTTGATCACCAGGCCCGCACTTAGATTTTTTACTTTGTATCTAGCATATTTTTAAGTTTTTTGAAAAAAGGTATTTGAAAATGTTGTTTATTTTAATGCCTTCTATACACTAAAAAAGAAGTATAAACTTAGGAATCACCCTGTATAATAATAATCGAGTTAAAACAAACAAAAAAAAGTCCAGAGCTCGGAAAAATTCGTACAAAACTGAAAATTGGTATAGACCTTAAAAAAATATAAATTCTACTACTAAAAATTGTATTCAAGTTCCAAATTCAAAAAATAGGAGTTTTGCATATTGCTACCCCAGTTCAAGAAACATCTTAAATAAATTCAAAACAGAAATATTTAAGTATATTTCTCTTTTGAACGCAAAAAGAGAAAAAAATTCAAAAGTTCTTTAAGAAAACATCGATGTTTATTATATAGACATGACACTTTTAAGTTGTTTTTCTTTTGAAACGGATAATATTAATTCCTGTAAATAATATTACCGTAATATCTAATTTTTGAGAAATTCGCAGTTATTTCGCTTTTGAACTAGGGTAGCGAATATCTCCTTAGGTTAGTGCTATCGTGTAATAGTTATCAAAGTTTATAGATTATACGATCCCTCACAAAAAGGTCTCTATAATTTTTTTTTTCAAATAAATTTTCGTGAGATATGCTGAATTCAAAAATTACAAAACTCATATTTTGCATAAAATGTATTATTTTCCACTTTCCACACTACCTTCGAGTTAGAGCACTAGGTGTATTTTTTTTACTTGGTTTCCTCTCCACGATTTATTCTGATCAAATCGGGACAGATTACTATTGATTAAAAAATGGTACTGTGGTTAATTTTCCAGAAATTATTTTTGATTTTAAAAAAAGTCATGATTAATAATCTCCAAATTCTACCTCAGTAGTTATAGTTCTTGCTATTGTTCTTCCTCCTATTGCTGAATTTTTGTAAATTGTTTTAAGAAACAAGATGGATCATTCATTAATATTGTAAACATCATCATTCTGTTGTATTCGATGCAAGCCGCATACTGCTGAAGAAAATAATCCTTCTTTTTTAAACCATAATTATAATTACAACATTTGTGCAATTACAAAAAATAGTATTGAGAAGTTTCTTTATGTGTGTATACATAACGAATTTTCCATATTGTGAAATCCAGAAAACGTAGCATTCGTTTTCCTAAATGGCGCAGTAACTTCCACTTCTTAAGACGGGAACCAAGGGTTCTGACTATTGTTTTGACAACCTCAAATCACGAACTAAATCATTTAACTCACTTTGAACAATTAAATGTGGCTCGCCGGAGCTGGGACCTGGAGTTGGTATACTGTTCTTCAGAGCTACCTGATGATGCGTTATTATCGCCATTATCACCCGAAACAATATCTTACCAATTTAAAGGCCCACTCGGTACTGGTAAGTCTGCATTGTGAGAAACAGGACTTTTGGCAAAGGGCAAATTTAAATAATCGATTTTCCGCTTTTTTTTTGGAATAACCTTCAGCCTTTGTCATGCAAAATTAGCAATCGTCAAAATGATTGGTGGGATCTCGCCATACCATTGCAACTGCAAAATGCATACTTTTCTCTTCCCTTTCATCCACCGCATCAATGACACGCTACAGCTGACACAGCACACATGGCAGTGGCGGCTAGTCAGGTGAAGAAGGTGAAGGGGCACTTCACCAAAAAAAAAATAAAACCAGGAGGTAAGTTTTTCGACAATATCAAATATTAATGTACCAACACAGCTACCATTTTAGCCCTTAAAAAATAATTATGTTCGAATTAATAATATTAATTTAATCCGAATGTAGCAATGCATAATAGGGCCACGGTTAACTCCGATGGACAATAATTATAAACACTCGTGCATTTTGGCGCGCCCCAGCCGACCGTGTCCCAAAGCCAGTAAAGACCCAACGCCCAACATGCCTTTGATATTCACCGTTGCTATGGTTACGTGACCTAAGTCACGCAAACAGCATGTAGCAATTTGCATTATGATGAAGGACAATTTAAAAATAGATCAGTCGTATGCACCATTGTTTTAGCATTGATTCGCCTAACCTTAAGGTATTTATTTTGAGACTTCGCGAAACTTACGGTTATAGATATCGTTTTTACGTGATTTACTGTGTGATTAAAAAGTTTTGTTTTTATTTTTCAGTTAAATCAATAGTGTAAGTACCTACTTAGTTGTGTGTTTTAAAAATGAACCCAATTAATGACATAGTTTGTAATTTGTTGGAAACTCCATTCAGTCGTTGGACAGATGAGGGTAAGAGAGACGTTTTGTTACACGGGTTTTTAGTCAATGTTTGTTTAAGTACCCGCACTATACCTAGCGTTTCACCATTTTTTTAAAACCGCTAGCCGCCACTGACACATGGGAGCTCACTGTTTGCCTTGATATCCGATTAAAACATCAAACTAGAGAAAGTAGTTTTTTTTTCTCATTTTCAGAAAATGGTTTAGTACCCGTTGATGTTATGTACAGATTTAATTTTATGCTTAATCTGGACCTGCCAAGAATACACGACTGGCCTTATTAGACATTTAGTAACCCACATAAGCCCCTAATTACTTAGCTAATATTGTTTCAATAGACTCTATAATGGAAATACCTTGTAGCTATGAAACTATAGACCGTTAAACGACAATAGTTAACTGTTCCGAACAAACAGAGACGATAATCTAATTAGGTAGCTCGAAGCCTTAGATCAATATTAAGTTGTTGCTTGATAAATTATTTAGTTAAGTAAAATTATTGGAATCACTTACGATTTATTACATTCAGGATTAATCGTCCCTTATTCCAGTAAAAAAACCGTCCTGCATGACGTAATTCCCGTCGTAGCTGTAGAATTATGAAACTAGTATTTTCCTACGACTACCCATGAAAATGAGCAAAAATAGCACGGTTCATATGGCTAGACAGCGCAGTATTTCACAAGCGTGTTGAAAAAAAATGTTTTTCCGTCGACCGTGTATTTACATCCGATATTAACGTTCCCAAAATCATTCATTAATGACCCCTATTAATGCATGATTTTCTGTAAATGCACGATTTTGGTAATTAAAATTAAAGGCAGCCATGCAAACAAATCAACAAAATAATAAAACGTCAATCCAAAACGTCGTCCGCTGTCATTAGTATTTGTAGAATTGTGAAATCTGGATTGTAAAATAAAAGTTGTTAACTGTTTTTCTTCACTTTAGTAAAAAATACGGTCGACGAAAAAACATTGTAACCAACTCTTACATTAAAATGCGATTAATGATCTCGAACATTAACGCGTTCGCTACGCTCACGCGTTAAAATATTTCGATCATTAATCGCCATTATTAATGTACTTTTTGGTTAAATTACTATTAATACTACTGTTGAAATACAAGGCACATTATTTAATTTAAACATAATATGGTGCCAATTTGACAGACAACCCCTATTTATTAAAAATAACAAATTTTAGAAAGCAGTATATAGTATATAGTAATAATAAGTGTTTAACTTATTTATCATGTACCTATTTGTCGAGTGATTCAGAATTAGAGTGTAAAAATACGCCATCTGAAATTATAAAAAATGTTAATAATATACTGGAAAATCTATTACCAGAAAAACAAATCGCGCTGAAGAGTGTCATGTAGTAAACAACAAATGTGTATCGGTAGCAATAGCGTAAAGAATAGAGCTCTAGCCTACAGATCGCAAGGTCACAGGTTCAAATCCCATCAGAATTATTAGACTTTTTTTTTATAAAAACATAAAATAATTTATTAGTTATTCTGAATTGAAATCTTCCTTGTTGGATGGATTTTTTAATTTTATATTTAATGCATCTTTCCTTGATTAAATTTGAAATTTTTGGTTGGTTAATCTAGAAGTCAATCCAGGATTAGTTCTTCCTATGATATATAAAATATGAAAAAATGAAAAAGTTAAACTACAACTAAAGGAAAAGCCATTGACAAACTATGAAACTAGATAATCCTAAGTATGCTAATTTCAATACTAGTGTTGAAATATCATACCAAATCAAAGGCTTTTTTAATAATTCTTTGTGGTCGTAGGAAAAATAGCGTACATTACTCGTGTGAAACTGATTATTCTAAAACTCGGAGAATTTCCGCACTCGGCTAACGCCTCGTGCTAAATATCTCCTCGTTTGAAAAGTATGACTTTCATCACTTGTTATGTAATATACTATTAAACTTCTTTATTTCAGTATTTCAAAGCACAGCTTCAAACATCCGCTATTATAAAATATTTCGTCATTCTGTCAAGAATTCCAGCCGGCACCGCATAAATCGCTGATAATATCAATTGTAATAACGTAAAATAATACCTTGTAACTGTTAGGGCTGTAATACCTAAAATGTTTTGTAGCAAAAGATGATCAAAAACATACGAGGGTCGTTTTTAGGTTTTAAAGATTCGCGGTACAAGCGAATATATTTAAATTTTTTCAATAAAATCTTCTCGAACAGAAAAAATAATAAAAACGGAGTTTTTTATATACAGCCGGGTTCGCTTATAACGAGCGTCCGGTTTTAACGAGTCATTTTCAGTGTTTCAGTGTCACATATTGTGTAAAAGGATGCTGGCTAATTTATTAAAACTCCGCTTTTATATCATTATTTATGGTTGTAACTACTTTCCAAGTCAACTCCATAGACAAAGAAATTGGGGTTTTAAATATATATCTGGCAACATCGTCAGCCTACCACGTGTATTAACCATATTATAAAGAGGAGACAAAACATTTCATTCATAAATACAATTTGTTTACAATCATTTATGTTTTTTTAGTTTTAAGTAAGTTGAAAAAGGATGTCATAAAAAATGGCAACGCTGTAACTTGGCTGTCCCCTTAGCCGAATACCTTTACCAGTGGCGTGAGCCTTGTTTAGAGATTAGTGAAAAATAAAAGTCCATTAATTAAAAAATATTTATAATGTATTGTAAAATATTTTTTCTACCACTAACCTGGGAACTATTAGCCATAATTTATGCCATTTCTTGAATAAGAACAAAAATTTCTGTACAGGGTGTCCCATTTTCGACACTTTTATAGGGTATCTCCGTTATTGTTAGTGCTATCGAAAAAGTAATATAGGCGTCATGTGCTCTTTTTGGGTCAAACTTAAAATGGTAAAATCAAAATTTGAAAATTTTCGCTTGTTTAAGAGATACGAGGGAAAATCGAAAAATTGACAATTTCAAAATTACCCTATATTTTCGGAGTTAAAAGAGATACAGAAAAATATTTTATACAAAAGTTTCTTTATAATGATTGCTGAATAATCAGCCGGTTTCAGTATAAGTATACGGGGTCAGGTAAAAAAGTTAAAAGTTTAGTAAAACCCTTTCATAATATATTTTCTTTCAGACAGGAAACCTCTCTAACATTAAGATAATTTTACAGTTAATGCCACAACAATATTATAAAGTAGGTATTTAAAATTCACGAAAATTGTAATTTTTTTCAAAAAAAATAAATAGATAGACATAGTATTCTAGATGTATGATAACATTTAATCAAATCCTGCATTTAATGTAAAGTAATGAGACATAGTACAGACATAGAATGTCTATGTGTGTACTGCAATATATTAGCAAATAACTACGTGCATTAAAAAATGTGTAGAGGGTAAAGAAAAGCTTTAAACTGGGAAATCTAGATTAGAATTTTACAATAATATCTATATTCCTTATTTAATCTGTCATCTACGTTTTTTTAAAGAAGTTCAGACAAAATGCAATTGTTTTTGCAGTTATTTACTTTAAATAATTATACAATAAACCACACCACTGGTTAAGCTAAAAAAACGTAACATCACTTACCGTCGAAATATCAATCCGAGGCTAAAAAAGTCAACTTTTTTGCAAACCACGCACTGGCGAACCATTTAGAATTGGTAATAAAAGAGCTTTAACAACTCTTTTGCCAAAAAAACACTCAAAATCAATCGAAAATTGCAAAACGTAATAGGCCCCGCAGTGAAACACTGTATGTGTGGTATTTTCACATAAATGAACGAAATTCTCGTCGCCAGTAATAGTAAACGCTTGTACAGCGGTGCCAAAGGTTTTTCCCATATACACTTTAGTTTTATGTAACTAGGAAACTAAATAATTTTAAAAGTAGAAATTGCGTATTTTGATGGAAAAAAGCACACTAATAATTTATTGTATTATTATTACTTAAGTACACATAAAAATGTACTCATTATACTATACTAAGTATAGGTACCCTTTATTTTCAAACACAGGAGTTAGATCTAGGGCACCCCGCAGAAATTTCATCGCTTTGTGTTAAAAATCGGTCTGATTGCGATAATATGTAAACAATTCTGTCTCTGTTTCTTTTATGTCTATGGTATTAACGCATTCCTTCCAGCATGCTGTAAGCTCTGGAGGAGAGGCAATGTGTTGTAAATTAAGGTAAGTATTTTGATTATCGTCCACTCCATGTCAGAAGAAAATAATTAAATTTTATTTATTCGACAATTTTTTTAGATATTTGTATCTTTATTGCTTAAATATTTCCACTCCGTGGACAAAATAGATGAATATAATATATAACATCGGAATAATTTTTTTAATTCGTGGTCACTTATTGCAATAATCCATAGATATTTAATCATACAAATTTTGACATTAAACGTTTTTATTTAGGCATATTTTAATAAACTTTTTGCTCTCTCTCCTTTATCCCGTAGTGAAATATTTCCCCATTTATTTAAATACATAAATCGTACATAAAACAATACAATGTAAATAACAATTTATTTTTGTTCTTGTTCTAAATATTATAATATAACTTATTCCCAAAAACTATCTTTAGATACTAAAGTTGCACACCTGTCAGCGTTGATAGTTTGCCAAAATCTCTAAATATCCCTGAATATGAATATCAATCAGCATATTAAAAATAATAAAAGCACTAAAACATATATGATACAAGATCGTTCAAACGATTTTTTTATTATTTAGGAAATTATACAGTGAGTCAGAAAGTATGGAACACATAGGAAAAATTGTTATTTTTAGCAACGCAACGGGTTACATCAAACGTTGCTTCTAATAAACATTTTATAACGCGAATCCCCTCCAGTCACTTCGCTTTTTGGCATTTACGTCGCGGCCTTGAGCCTCGTGTTAGCCCTTTTAGGTGGGATGTCTAGGTTTACTTAGTTTATGACCAGAGTTGGTTCCTTTTTAACCAATCCAGTGGCGTTATCAAAGTCTGCCGTATCACATAGACAAAATAAAGTAGTAAAGAACAGAAAACTATTAGTAAAGAACAGAAACCTATTCTGTACTTATGCAGCAGATATTTGAAAGCATTTACAGAACATTTCATAATTTACGGAATTTGAAGAAATTACTACTTACCAAATCGATTTAAAAAATATAATATACCGGGTGATTCATTAAGGGTGACGAGCGGCCATATCTCGGAAACTACTGGGCATAGAAATTCAGGAAAAAAAAATTATAACTAAAGTGGCCATGAAAATTATGGAAATTATTTTTAAGTTCAGCATTTTGCCGCAAGAGGGCGTAATTGAAAAGTAAATTATAAAAGTTTACATATCTCCGAAAATTTCACATTAATGTATTACTTTGATAACACCATTAAAAAGCTTGGACAATTATGCATCATTTTGGTCCTATGCTCATTGGCGTACCGACTTTAATAAGAGTAACTGTTGAAAGTGTATTTGTAACTTATAAACGACTTCTCCGATTTTAGCAAACTAAAGACTGTTTGGAAGAGAAATGTATGCTCTTTCACCAATCGTATTTAGTTGTCCATAATAGTTCTCAAAAAAAATGCTAGAGGGCGCCATTTGTAATAATAACACATTTTTTGTTTTTGCTCCGATGATACCATAATCGAAAAGTAGATGAAATTTGCTAAAATTCGCGTTATCGCGAATAGAATAATTTTTAAAATTTTAAATAAAGATTATTTTTTAGAAAAAAAGTGGGACGCCACTGATATTTTTCCATGTGGATATTATTTCGGATTAGCCTGGTCAATTCTGCATAAAAATGGTATCTTGCGTTTTTCTCCTAAGGCACGCCGTTCTTAATTAAAATAATTAAATTAAATTAGACGGGCGGGGTGGTCATTTCCAACAATTTTTATAAAACAAAATTTTTCATTATCAATGTTAATAAAAATAATAAGTAGAGCTAATTTAATTTAATTATTTTAATAAAGAACGGTGTGTGTGTCTGAGGAGAAAAACGCAAGAGACCATTTTTAAGCAAAATTGACCAGGCTAATCCGAAATAATATCCACATGGAAAAATATCAGTGGCGTCCCACTTTTTTTCTAAAAAATATTCTTTATTTAAAATTTTAAAAATTATTCTATTGGCGATAACGCTGAAACGAACGGAGATATCGAGCTGCGGTTTAAATATTTTTTCTAGCAAATTTCATCTACTTTTCGATTATGGTATCATAATTATACCGTATGATTTATTTTTTCGGAGCAAAAACAAAAAATGTGTTATCATTACAAATTGCGCCCTCTAGCATTTTTTTTTGAGAACTATTATGGACAACTAAATACGATTGGTGAAAGTGCATACATTTCTCTTCCAAACAGTCTTTAGTTTGCTAAAATCGGATAAGTCGTTTATAAGTTACAGCGATTTAACTTATTACACTTTCAACAGCGTCCCCCCTCTTATTAAAGTCGGTACGCCAATGAGCATAGGACCAAAATGATGCATAATTGTCCAAGCTTTTTAATGGTGTTATCAAAGATATAGGTACCTTAAGGTGGAATTTTCGGAGATATGTAAACTTTTATAATTTACTTTTCAATTACGCCCTCTTGCGGCAAAATGCCGAACTTAAAAATAATTTCCAGGATTTTCTCATGGCCACATTAGTTATAATTTTTTTTTCCTGAATTTCTATGCCCAGTAGTTTCCGAGATATGGCCGCTCGTCACCCTTAATGAATCACCCGGTACAATGGATATGTAAAAAAAAATTAAAGTAGTGAAGATCTTTCAAGCCAAATATAAATACATATTTTTAAAATGCCTTAGAGACAAAGCGAAACGCAAAATGTATGTTTTAATTCACTTAATGGACTTAAACCGAAGAAAAAATAAAATATTATATATTTAAGTAGATGCTGACCATTTGGTTTCAACCAGAGCCATAAAACCTAATTACACACACACACACACCATTACACGTACGTACATATTTGTGGCAGCCCATGCTATATCCCCAATTGTGGCACTTTGCAAAATATTTAGTATATTAATGGCTGCTTTTCCAAAGAGTGTGTAAATCTAGGAATTTTTTTTTTACACTCCATACAATTCGAGTTATAACGGAAAATCATTTATGGCACCTGGCGCCATAATTCGGTAAGTGTAAAAAAGTTTCCATAAATATGTAGATACAAGAATAGGTGTGAGTTAGGTTGCCATTATTATAGAATAACAAGAAGTGTGTAAATTGCGCTGTTGCCAGATTTTAACTTATTCCTAAAATCTCCCCCTATCGGTATTGATTAAAAATGAAAATAACAAACAATATTTTAAACCATTTTATTTGAATCCAAAAAGTCTGAACGGAATTCAACCCATAATTTTAAATCAAACATCAAAATTTTAAATTTAAGGTTCGAAAAAATGATCAAATAGTTGTGTAGGTGAATTCTATTTTAGTAAAAGGCATAACGGCATTGGTAATACAAAAGGTGAACTCAACAAATGCATGTTTAAAAAAAACTGCATATAAAGCTTCTGGCATACGGTCGAATTGGACTTAAAGATAAATAAAGGGAATTAACAATATGCGTTTAATATTTTTTATTTTCAGCCATGTATATTGACATTCCTGTTTTTTTAGAAATTTGAAAATGTCACATTTCTGTCTTCTTACTTCCGATCCACATTTTCCACCCTAAGACGGAAAATGCGTTTCCATCCTAATACATTTCAATCCTTATTTTCTTGCCCGGTATTTTTGAGTAGGTCTTATAAAAACGGGGTAAAATAAGAACACAGCAATGATCTGATTCTTTATTTATTCATATTTTTATTTATACATGTTAATTGTTAAATAAGCATTGTTATTTATTACAGAAATTTTCAAATCCTCTTGAAGTTGAGTTTGATTTGAAATTCGTATTTCCTGCGATGCAGCTCACTTGAAATACTTGGTAAATCAACAGTTTTAGAGGAAGATGATAACATTTCAGCAGTCTTTCGTTTCTTCTCTATTGAGGATTCTACATATCCCTCCGCAACTGCACTCGATTTCCATCCGCCGAGTCTTTTTAGCTGCAAAACATCGGCTCCACTATCAACCAACAAAGTAGCGGCTGTTCGTCGAAAAGCATGACCCGTGAAAGACCCTACATTTGGAGGTTTCAAGAAAGTAGCTATCTTTTGAGGAAAACTCGCGATTGAATGATATCCAATGGCCTGATTATGGGACGAAAAACCTGTCATTTTGAATGTTGTTTTGCAAAGTCACATATTTATGAAAGACGTCAATCCAAATTTGGGTCACTTATGAATCCTATGATGAAGGATCTATTTATATAATAATATGTTTTCGTATCAGGGATTTCGATGACCTTTTGTTACAAAACATTAACATGGGAAATTTTCATCTTTACTCATCACTCCTGCATGCTCCCGAGACTCCAACAATAAGCGCAATCTTCATATACAAAAATTTTTCAGGTGCTTTAACCAAAAAATCTCTGATGTTTTCTCTTGAAAAAACACTTGACTTTTTAGGCCGAAAGCCTACACTTTTCGCTTAAAATAAAATAGTATACAATCCTCGACGGAAAATTTCATTGCGGTCTCGAGATTATAGTGTATCTCGACGCTACGCTACGGGTCTCGATAAATCATAATCTCGCTCTCTCGTATTGTAATATACTATTGTTCGATATGAATTATTGACTCAAAGGAAATATATATATATGATATCTCTTACCAGTTCTTCATTCAAATTGAAGAAAAATAAAATAACATAAGGACTACCCGGACGTTTTTAAATCTCCAGATAAACATGGAATAGGGCTCACTAATTTTCAAGCAAAATATCGTTCTAGAAAAAGGTTATCATGTTTTAATAAACAACGGCACCAGAGAAGAAATTTTTGGTCTCCGCTAATAAAAACAAAACACAAGAGAATATACATCATAAAATCTTCCATAACTATTTCTTTGGGCGAACCCATTTTGGAAGATGAAAGGGAATAAACGGGGGATACAAATGACGAATATATCAGAGGCAGACAATAAAAATGTGAAAGAACATATTGAATTATATTATCCTTAAGTTTTCTATTACAATAGAGCAGAAGTATAAATACTTTCTCTAAAAATATACCTACCTAAATTATAAAACGTATCGAAAGATTTTTGAACAGAAAAATATAGGAATTACAACTCCCACTTAGAATGATTGTGGTGTATTTTCAATGTATCAACAACATTCGCATGATGAAAATCTCGACTTACCAATATTAACCGATTGCTCTAACCATAACTAAGAAAAATTATAATAACATATCAATAGAAGGGCAGGACAAAGAAAATATTTCTAGTACTTTAGTTGATAGACCGGACAAAGAAAATGTTTCTAGTACCGTTTATATAAAAATTAAAGTGTCGCAGCCAAAAAAATATTCCAAATATTAGAAAATAGTATAGCAAGAATAGTTAGGTATGCAATACAAGCTGGTATATTTTTTAAATATACGAAATTTTATGGCTATATCCACAGACTTTCTAAAATTATCAAAGTGACAATATGAGGTTTGGAACTTAGAGAGGCATATTTATTTTAAAATTATTTCCTCGTACCACATCGTCACCTTTTAATATTAATTATCTCTTTAACGGATAATTTAAAATAAAACATGTAATTATATTTATCGTTGAGAAAATTGACAACACTGCAGAGTTCTTGGCAAGCTCAAGTTGCCAGAATTGGGGGTGTGCAAAGCGCATACCTACTATATCCGTAACAGCGGCACCTTACCATAGGCAGAGTTGTCAGATTAGCCAGATTTTTTTCATCAAGTAAAAACCGGGATGTTTATAGCATTATTGTATTTATTTCCTTAACTTTGGTGAAATGGCGTGCTAATAAACACCGCGTACTTAGTATCTTGAAATTTCTAATGGTCATTAAACCGTTTATATAAAAATTAAAGAGTCGCACCCAAATAAATATTCCAAATATTAGAAAATTGTATTGTATAGCAAGCATAGTTAGTTATGCAATACAAACTGGTATATTTTTTAAATATACGGAATTTTATGGCTATATCCACAGACTTTCTAAAATTATCAAAGTGACATGAGGTTTGGAACTTAGAGAGGCATATTTATTTTAAAATTATTTCCTCGTACCACATCGTCACCTTTTAATATTAATTATCTCTTTAACGGATAATTTCAAATAAAACATGTAATTATATTTATCGTTGAGAAAATTGACAACACTGCAGAGTTCTTGGCAAGCTCAAGTTGCCAGAATTGGGGGTGTGCAAAGCGCATACCTACTATATCCGTAACAGCGGCACCTTACCATAGGCAGAGTTGTCAGATTAGCCAGATTTTCTTCATCAAGTAAAAACCGGGACGTTTAAAGCATTATTGTTATTTATTTCCTTAACTTTGGTGAAATGGCGCGCTAATAAACACCGCGTACTTAGTATCTCGAAATTTCTAACGGTCATTAAACCGTTTATATAAAAATTAAAGTGTCGCAGCCAAAAAAATATTCCAAATATTAGAAAATTGTATAGCAAGCATAGTTAGGTATGCAATACAACCTGGTATATTTTTTAAATATACAAAATTTTATGGCTATATCCACAGACTTTCTAAAATTATCAAAGTGACATGAGGTTTGGAACTTAGAGAGGCATATTTATTTTAAAATTATTTCCTCGTACCACATCGTCACCTTTTAATATTAATTATCTCTTTAACGGATAATTTCAAATAAAACATGTAATTATATTTATCGTTGAGAAAACTGACAACACTGCAGAGTTTTTGGCAAGCTCAAGTTGCCAGAATTGGGGGTGTGCAAAGCGCATACCTACTATATCCGTAACAGCGGCACCTTACCATAGGCAGAGTTGTCAGATTAGCCAGATTTTCTTCATCAAGTAAAAACCGGGACGTTTAAAGCAATATTGTTATTTATTTGCTTAACTTTGGTGAAATGGCGCGCTAATAAACACCGCGTACTTAGTATCTCGAAATTTCTAATGGTCATTAAACCGTAAAAATTAAAGAGTCGCACCCAAATAAATATTAAAAATATTAGAAAATTGTATTGTATAGCAAGCATAGTTAGTTATGCAATACAAGCTGGTATATTTTTTAAATATACAAAATTTTATGACTATATCCACAGACTTTCTAAAATTATCAAAGTGACATGAGGTTTGGAACTTAGAGAGGCATATTTTAAAATTATTTCCTCATACTACACCGTCACCTTTTAATATTAATTACCTCTTTAACGGAAAATTTCAAATAAAACATGTAATTATATTTATCGTTGAGAAAATTGACAACACTGCAGAGTTCTTGGCAAGCTCAAGTTGCCAGAATTGGGGGTGTGCAAAGCGCATACCTACTATATCCGTAACTGCGGCACCTTATCATAGGCAGAGTTGTCAGATTAGCCAGATTTTCTTCATCAAGTAAAAATCGGGACGTTTAAAACATTATTTGCTTAATTTTGATTTATATCAACAATTTAAATACTCGACACTTAACATGTCTTACGGTTTCATCAACAAGAAGTTAATATAATAAAATAAATCTCATCTCGAACCCAACAAAAATAGTTTTTAACATATTTTACTATATACCTAAAAACTGATCAAAAATTGCTTACTTATAGTAAGATCAGCATTTTAAAATAAGTTAATCTATTGCATAGCTTCAGAAACACCATTTTTTGTACATTATTATGGTCCGTGGATAACTTAAAATCGATATTTTTTAAGTAATTCTAGTATTTTTAGCTCAGCGATATAGTACATAACGTGTTCCATAAAGTATAAATAGTAAAATATAAATCAAGGGACACAATTTATAAATTTAAGAGAACGACGCGTTTAAAAACACCGTGTACCTACATCTAAATTCTTAACAGCTATTAAACCATTTTTAAAAGGAATTAAAGCACCGCTGATGAAAAAATATTCCAGTTGGTCCTAATGAAATTAAATGCTCGTCATATAACAAACATAAGTTTAGTTCCGTTATAGCATTTTTGAGCCACCCTGCTTGATAGAAAATATTTTCTAAAGTCTTATTTAGATGAAAACATTAATTTTCGTCTCTTACCTTAATAATAAACAATAAGCTATTAGAACGTGTTAAAACGACTTTTATAATTTAACACATTTCTATTGAATAGTGGCAACTTTCAATCCTTGACTCTGATAATAATCTAAAATAATAAATATTTAAACTGGTGCATAAGAAAACTGACAACATTGTACATTCTTTCCAGAGGGCGCCACATCTCAGCCGAGCCGAAGGTGTCATTATTGGGGGTGGGTAAGGAAGTTGCTATATCCACTGATGTGGTACCTTACCCACATTTTTAAAAAAACCATTTTTTTAGAAAAATATCAAGGCAAATAAACCCTATTAATTTTTTTATAACAAAATAGCAACAAAGAAGTCGGCGAAAATATAAAAGACCGTTATAAATTAATAAATAATAATGTTATGGCATTTTAAAATTGTGGCAACGCGTGTAAGTTGCCATAATTCGTGCAGTTGCCACAGTACAGGCTTAAGTACACACAAGGCGCCATAAATATAGTGAAACGTACACACCATCACACATTTAAGTAATTATAATACGAATTGTACAGTCATATTTTTTTCTGTGCACGAAACTTGATATGCAGTTCTTTGAGTATACAACATACATGATAATACTGTTCAACTTAATCTACATACGATTGTTATGCCTTGTGTCACAATTCAAGTGTGTGATAATTAGCAAATTCTTGCTTAAAATTACATCCGCAACCATACAGAACATGTTATAATACTTGAAATCGTTTGCTATAGTCGTCAGCTAGTATCTTGTATATATCCTGTAAATAGTAATAAAATTAATTCTTGCATTACATCAAGGGAAACCATAAAAAAGAAATCTGCCTAATATACAAATAAATATTAATAATTACTAATATTCTTATTCGAATTTGCACATAATTTTGTGTTTATTTCATAAATAAAAATTAGGTGAAAATTGTAATCTGCGGCAGGTATGGAAACAAATTGCTACTTGTATAAATAAAACAAGATGGGTATACAGGGTGATTCCTAAATTAATACTTCTTTTTTAGCTGTGTAAAGAAGGCTTTAAAATAAACAACATTTTCAAATACCTTTTTCAAAAAACTAAAAAATAAGGTACTTACATTCATTTATAGTACTATGGATCAAATACGGTTCTGTCTAACTTGCCGTTGAATAACATTAAGACAACTTCTGGGTGTAGGATGAACCCGCAAGGGAAAGCGTTCTGCGTATAATCTCGAAGCAGCAGCCGCACTTTGACGATACTTACCGTAAATTAGAACTATATCTACTAGTTCATTGTTTTCAAATTTGACCATTTTCACGTGTCATCAACTTAAAATTAACTTGCTTCAGAAAAACACATCGCAGCGGATTGCCAAATAACAAACTGACCGCCTACCCGTAAATTGCATGACTAATAAGAGATAAGACAAACAAAATAAAGTATAGCAGGCTACGCTTTGATCACCAGGTCCGCACTTAGATTTTTTACTTCCGTATCTCGCATATCTTTAAGTTTTTTGAAAAAAGGCATTTGAAAATAGTATCAACTTAGGAATCACCCTGTATAAATAATTTTTTTAAATAATACATTTAATGAATTTCTTTATTGGAACTCTTAAATTCAATTGCAGGTTTTGCATCACTGCGCGCTCATTACTAGAGTTGGCCCATTTTTAATTGCATCCAGTGGCGTTACTGTTATTTTCCGCTTCTCAGAGATAAAGTTTTTGGACACGCCACACAGCCAGTGGCGCCATTTGCTTTTAAAATATGTGCAATATTCTATAAAACAGCCGAATGAAACGTTCTATTTTCCTGCTTACTCGTTTAGCCAGCGTTATAAGTGTATTTGTATGAGTCACAGAGCCACTACAAATAAAGCATTTATTTTTTCTTGAAAAACTTTTTTTGATAGGCCAAAAAAGGTTTTGCAGGCGTGGCACCAACACAATTTTGGCCGTCGGCGACTAGTCTGCAGCGCTTTTTGTTTATCCTGTATTTTAAAACTTCTAAGATCAGGTGACTTTAAATAACACGTCAATAGCTCAAATCGTTTTCGAGATATGCTAGTAGATATGCGAAAAGCATGATTTTAAAAAGTTTAGTTTCTTAAATATAAAAATTGTCGTGACCAATATTAAATGTCGCACTTGAGTTTTATGTACATATATAATTATGTTGTTGACTCAAGCACATAAAAAAACTACACTATTTTACTTATTATTTATTTACTCAGCTATCTCCTTTGTTCAACCTAAGATGGCGCTAGCAGAATTGGCCATTTATAGCTATTAATATAACAAGATTATTATGCGATTTATAATAGTCGAGGACATTACTAGGTGACGAGGCAACAGCCGAGTCACCCGCAATGTCCGAGACGGTGTAAAATCGCTAATAATCGAGTTGTATTCAAAGCTTTATCGTATCATTGACAACGGCGATGCGAAAATAAAAACAAGGTTTTATTTTGGAATTTCAAAAAGTCATCATTAAAATCATGCAAGATTTTGATATTCCTGACGATATATTAGCTGCAGCCAACAATATAAGGTTGAACTTGCTTCCGGACAAATCTAAAATCCATTAAGAAAAAGAATATCGGCAGTTTTGTGAGAGGCGAAACAAAGTACATGTTCAAGGTGCAGAAGAAACGGTATTGCTGGCGTATTTCGCAAAACTCTCTGAGGAATACTCTGTTTCATCCTTATGGCCAAAATATTCCATGTTACGAGCGACTTTAGAACTGAAGGAAAGAGTGGAAATCGACAAATACGGCGTCTTAATACGTTTCATCAAGAAGAAAAATGTTGGATATAGAGCAAAAAAATCAAAAGTATTTACAAGAGAACAAGTCAATTAGAGGAGCCTGTCGAACTAATGAATTAGCGAAGATGACCACGGAAGATGTTGACGTTTTAGAGGACAAGCTGATTGTTACTATTCCCGACTTAAAAACCCACAAGAAACGTATTTTCGCTGTGATATTTGACGGCGAAGTCAATCCTGTGCTTTTATTTAAAAAGTACGCAATGTTAAGGCCAGACTATGTCACTCACCAAAGATTGTTTGTATCATATAGAAAAGGGAAATGTACGGTACAGCCCTATTAGACCTAGAAGAACTTGGTGGATGGGAATCGGCGAAGGTTGCTAGAGGGTATTTAGAAGAAAGTGTGACCAAGAAAGTTTCCATTGCTCGCAAAATTCAAATCGGCGATGTTTCCGGCAGTGGATTAAGCACTGGAGAACCGCACGAAATCGAAAGGAGTGCTTGCTCGGTCATTAATCAGTCTTCAGAGGGCATACCTAAGATCGTGGACGTTAAAGACAAAGGTGTATCCATCAAATTTGAAAACTGTCAAAATATTGTTTTACATGTTCATGAAAAATAGTTCTAATATTATTTGGTATTATGCTTTTGTAACTAACGTATTAAATTATGGTAACTAATGTATTATGAGTAACTAAGGTGTTATGTAGGTTTTAGTACGTTTATAATGTTAATAATTATTAATAAAGATATCATATAAAAACGACTTAATCTTCAATGATACGATAAATAATTAAAAAGGGCCAACTCTACTTGTTACTTATACAACTCAGTTTTTTTTAATTCTTCGCTTACCTTGAGAAAGAGTGTGCAAAAATTGGATATATTTATGTACATATATTGTTATCAATATATCGAATCACGATATTTAAAGGTTTGTTTCACCGATTTTCGTACCGTCTTCGAACGCTTATTATTGAGATCATTCTTACCGATGCCGATGTTGTGCCAATGCGTGTATTTTTCAGTTTCGTGATGATACAAAATAAACACGAGATTTGTGAATTGATTTAGTTAAAGAAATAATGACACCCTTAGAGCGTTTTCACACGGCGCCATATATCGCGCGCGATAAATGGTCGCAATATTGCTTTACACCAAATTATGTGTTCTCTAATATCGCTTGTGTGTGAAAATAGCTCATTAGAAAACACATAATTTGGTGTAAAAGCAATATTGCGACCATTTGTCGCGCGCGATATATGGTCGCAATATTGCTTTACACCAAATTATGTGTTCTCTAATATCGCTTGTGTGTGAAAATGGCTCATTAGAAAACACATAATTTGGTGTAAAAGCAATATTGCGACCATTTGTCGCGCGCGATATATGGTGCTGTGTGAAAACGCTCTTAGTTCCCACTTAAAGAACCGTCGTAGAAATTGTTTAATACTCATGCGCCTGATCGCGAAGTATGTTTTTTGTCGAATTAAAACGAACATTTAAAAAAATGCCTATATCCATCCATACTAATTGAAATAAGAAAGTTCCCATCTTTGTTTTAATGTAATACTATTGTTCATTTAATTTTCTATCTAACGATGTAACACAAGTTAAAATTATTCATAGTAGAAATTCACAAGAAGCATCATAAATGTAATTTCTAGACTTGAATGAGCTATAAGAATTTTAGTCTAGTAAAACAAAAATATTATTTCTGCATTTAATAGACCAAAATATCAAATGGTATTAAATAATAATTACGAAGATTGAAATGAAAGAATTATTTTCCACGGCATACTTGAGTTAACTTCTTATGGCTTCTTATGTCTATAAATTACATTTATCATATTTTTATTAATTACCTGAAAAATAATTTTGTTAACTTGTGATACACCTTAGAAAGGAAATTAAAAGAAGAATTTTATTATAATAAAACAAAGATGGGTTGCTATTTGAAAATTCGACAAATTCCGCTTTGTTTTATTTTTAAACAGGTTGTAAATATAATAGCCCTAACGGACATATTTTTCTCAAGCAAGTCAATTTTATATTGTTAAGCCGGTTGAAATGAACCATTTCAACGTTTCGATGGCCTACTCTTTACCGCTTACGTTGTTTTATTAAAGTTATGGACATTTTAGAAAACAAAGGAAAATTGAACTAGGCTGCCATTTTTAAAACAAATTATAAAATGTCATTGAAATAGTATATTACATAACAAGTGATGAAAGTGATACTTTTCAAACGAGGAGACATTTAGCACGAGGCGTCAGCCGAGTGCGGAAATTCTCCGAGTTTTAGAATAATCACTTTCACACGAGTAATGTACACTATTTTTCCTACGACCACAAAGAATTATTATTAAAAAAACCTATGATTTGTGAAAAAAAATATTTCAACTCTAGAGTTGAAAAAAATATTTCAACTCTAGAGTGAAAATACAAGGCACACTATTAATTTAAACATATGATGCCAATTTGACGGACCACCCCTATTTATTAAAAAGAACAAATTTTAGAAAGTAGTTTAGTGTTTAACTTATTTATCATGTATTTTTCGAGTGATTTCGAATTAGAGTGTGAAAATACGCCATCTGAAATTATAAAAAAGTTAAGAATATACTAAAAAATCTATTACCAGTCAAAACAAGCCCCGCTGAAGAAAATGTCATATATTAAACATAAAATTGTTATGTGTTACCATAGCGTAGGGAATAGAGCTATGGCCTACAGATCGAAAGGTCACAGGTTCAAATCCCATCAGGAGTATTTGACTTTTTTTTATAAAAACAATAAATAATTTATAGAATTAGGTATTTTGAATTGAAATCTTCCTTGTTGGATGAATTTTTAAAATTTAATCAAGGAAAGATGCATTAAATATAAATTTAAAAAATTCATCCAACAAGGAAGATTTCAATTCAAAATACCTAATTCTATAAATTGTTTAATGTTTTTATAAAAAAAAGTCTAATGCTCCTGATGGGACTTGAACCTGTGACCTTTCGATCTGTAGGCTATAGCTCTAGTCTCTACGCTATGGCAACACATAACAATTTTATGTTTAATATATATGACATTTTCTTCAGCGGGTCTTGTTTTGACTGGTAATAGATTTTTTAGTATATTCTTAACTTTTTTATAATTTCAGATGGCGTATTTTCACACTCTAATTCGAAATCAATCGACAAATACATGATAAATAAGTTAGACAATAAACTGCTTTCTAAAATTTATTCTTATTAATAAATAGGCGTGGTTTGTCAAATTGGCACCATAATGTTTAAATTAAATAGTGTGCCTTGTATTTCCACTCTAGAGTTGAAATATTTTCTTTCAACACGCGTGTGATATTCGGGGCTTTCGAGCCAAGTTAACCGTGTTTTTTTTCTCATTTTCATAGGTGGTCGTAGAAAAATATAATTTTTCATAGAATTCAAGAAATGGAAAAAATGGGGGGTTTCCATTTAAAATTTACAAGTTGACTTCACTTCCGGTTTAACCGGAAGTGGATTTGAAGGATGATAATTTACACAGTTATTAGCTTAAGTTTTGAAATCTTTACTTTCAAAATTAGGGAAAACATTGCGTCACCCGGTATATTTCGATAGTATTATTTGCAACTCGAAAGCAAAGAGCCAAAATGTGATTATGTAAATCGGTATTTTTTAAACTATCGATATTAGGTTTTCAATATCGCCTAGCCCTAGTCTTGAGTCTTTACTTACAATTTAACGGTCTAGAATTATTTTGTGTGTTATTTAAAAATAAAACCGCGATACACGCACTACCTTCTGAGAAACAAAGTTCCCATAATCTACATTTAGTAGCCAGTTTTTGTCAACCAGCAAAACTCCACTATTCGAATTTTCAAAAGCTAATAGTGACATTTTGCCAGCCAAAAAAATCCCGCTAAACGATATTTCAAACGTGATTTTTTCGGAATACACACACACAATTTTATAAAAACCTGTTTTATATTGAGCGGCAAATATATTTCTTTCCAGCATATCAAACATCTGGTTTCAGGCATCAGCCAGTGCTGAGATTTTAGCGTTTAAAAAATCAATTAGCGAAATTTTGTTGGTTTGCAAGATCTCACCAATATGGTTTCAGGCATCAGCCAGTGCTGAGATTTTAGCGTTTAAAAAATCAATTAGCGAAATTTTGTTGGTTTGCAAGATCTCACCAATATCTCGGCATTCTCTTCTATTAGACTCAAGTTTGAAATTTTGGACAATTACTATAAAATATCTTGTTCGTTCGCTGGCGCCTAAAGATAAATCGTGTAATTTAAAAATTTCCGTAAATGTATATTGAAAAGGTCTTCAAATCTAAATTTAAACAAAAAAATATAAAAATAAACGTTTATTTATGGATCAATCGATTGACTGGCTATTCATGGAATTTTCAAGCCTCATTTAAATAAACGAAAGAAAGAAAAATGATATATTTTATAACAAAGCTAAATTAACTATGCCTCAAATACTGACTTAATTAAAAGAAGATAATTCAATTTTCTTTTGTATTTTTTTACCACTCTTGATTGAAAAACTTCAATAAACTTAGGTCTTCAATAACACAGGACTTTGTCAAAAGAAATTGGCTTCCCTTTGTTCGGCATGATATATCCCTGCTTTCTTTTAAAAAGATCGACCAAAGCTTCGTTTCCGTATTCTTTTCTCCACTTCTATTTCCATTACACAAATATTTTTTTGAAACCAAACTAAGATAGTCGAAGCTTAAGCAAAGAAAAGATTTTTCTGCATTGTGGTAGTTCGTAGATCGCAGAAATAAACTGAATGTTTTTTGTTTGATTAGAAAAATGTTAAAAGGAAACAAACATGCGGGTTGTATGGAAAGATCCGGAAATTCGAATCGGACCTAAAATGTTTTCAAAACTTCTTGCGTATGTTTGTCGGAAATTCGATAAGTCCTTGTAATTTTAGAGATACGGCGCGGCGGGTCAATTTTAAGAGCTCCTAAACATTGCCGAAAATTTCTACAAGCACAAAAATGTAATGTGTTTAATTTCGCCATCTACAGGGTGCTACAAATTCGTGTGCGTATAAGGGGATGTCGAAAACGGTAAGAGATACGGAGATGGTTAAATTGAGGCAAAGTTGCGTATTTTGGGGCCTATTTAATTTCATGAAAGAAAATTGTAAATATTTCGAATACCTTCGGAGGTATCGGAAAAAAACCGACATTTTTAGTTTTGTTTTTTAATATTTTGCGCCTTTATTTTTGACTTGGGAAAAAAACAAAATACACTTTCTCGTAGCCGTTCTTTATATTCTACAATATGGCGTTATTAGTTTTTAAATTCGACGTTTCATTCTTTAGATACCAACCTGTCAATTTTTTTTAATACGGACCTGGAATTTTAAAAACGGGTTTAGAGACTTCTAAGCTTTAGAAATTTAATAAAATTTAAAGGTTTTTAAAATTTTAACTTTTTGTTATCAAATAACGCATCATTAGTATTTCAAATTATCCTTCCTTTACTATTACGGCCCTGGCAATTATTTTTAGGATTAGGTACTTAAATATCAAAATTACATTACAAAAAATATGGTGTTTAGGCAGTTTATTATTTCAATAAGATTTACCATAGCAATACTCCAGGAAGCAAGGACGCTTTTACGGCATGAGACGTAAGTTCATTTTGTTATTAGTATTTGATTAATATTTATATTTGTTTTTGCCTTAGACCTAAACAGAAACACTGTAAAACAGAAAAAAATTAATGCTCCTGAGTGAAAAAATAAGGTAACTGGAGTGTAAGTTTAGTTATGTTACTGTGATGTGCTTATGTTTGTTTAAAAAATAATTTCCTTTTTTTTTACTGTTTATAAGATCTGATGATATATTAAAAATAAACAGACAAATATTTGAGGCCGAGACTTTAGGTCTTTTTTCTTACAAAATATCAAATAACTTCGCTCCTCTTTGAGTAAAAATGAACGGATTCTTCAAATCAGAAATCTTTTTTTTTAGTTTGGCTTAAATGTTCAGGACCGTAATGATATAAAAAGATAATTTGAAAAAATGTGTTATTAGTTGTTAAAAATTCAAAAATCTTTAAATTGTATTAAATGCCTAATGCTTAAAAGGCTAAAACTGCATTTAAAATTCCAGGTCCGTATTTAAAAAAATTGACTTGAGGTTGGTATCTAAAGAACGAAAGATCTAATTGAAAAACTAATAGCACCATAATGTACAACATAAAAAACGGCTATAAGAAAGTATTTTTTGTTATTTTCCTAAATCAAAAATAAAAGCGCAAAAAATTAAAAACCAAAACTAAAATTTTCGGTTTTTTTTCGGATATCTCCGAAAATTTTCAGAATATTTACAATTTTCTTTTACCAAATTATAAAGCCCCAAAGTACGCAACTTTGCCTCAATTTAACCATCTTCGTATCTCTTATACCGTTTTCGAGATTCCCTTGTACGCACACGAATTTGTAGCACCCTGTATAGGCTCCGAGGAGTTGAAGAGTAAATCAATGACTAATTATTGCAAGTACACTAAAAATATAGGTTCTCTTGGCCCAAAGTAAACTCTCTCGACATTTATTATATTAGATGCAAGAGAAATTATCTTTGTATAAAGGAGTCTAGTCACGTTTCTTCAGTCAGTGGATTGTCCGTCCGCCGGCCGGTCGTTATCGATAGTCACACTACACCTTCAGTTTTGTTCACCGATAACAGCCGGCAGTTCTCGGCCGGTTATGTTTGAGACCTCCATTTCACTATACACGCCTAGTTTTTATTGTCAGTTCAAACATGTCGCAAGAAGAATGTGCGTAGGGTCAATTGTTATTATATCACACGAGCAGAGAAAAAGGAAAAACAATTTGAATGAAAAAGTGGTGAAGAAAACGTTGCACTTTCCCCTACATGGAGCTTATACGAGAACTCAGACAGTCGAGTGCAAGTAATTTCCAAATTCAAAAAATGAGCAATTATTTTATTTTTCATTTTTATAATTTTTAAATTATATTAATTATTTAATCCTCAACTATATGAATTGCTATATAAGGGAAAGACAACTTAAGGCCTAATTTTTTACCAATAAAAAATAAATAAAAAAGTTAATCGTTTTTAACAAATAAGTGAAAACTCCAGACAATGTAGAAAATCTCTCAGTAAGTAGTTGCCAACTTTAAAAGGCCATAACTTAAAAACTAGTCATAGAATTGGATTACGGCCATGGACACTTTTATTCAGGATGTCAACATTTACAAAATACTAAAAATTCAGAAAAATAGCCATTTCCCATAAGCTTTATGAGGGGTCCTTTAGAATATATTATACAGAGTGATTCCTCAGTTGATACTTCTTTTTTAGCAGTTCATAGAAGGAATTAAAATAAACAACATTTTTAAATACTTTTATTCAAAAAACTCAAAAATAAGGCACTTACATTCATATATTACACTATGGATCAAATACGGTCCTGCCTAACTTAAACATAATCTCGAAGCAGCAGCCGCACTTTGACGACACTCACCGTAAACTAGCACCATATCTACTAGTTCATTGTTTTCAAATTTTACCATTTTTACGTTTCAGCAATTTACAACAACAAACCCGAACAAACCCGAAACAAAAGGAAATTCTTCTTCTGAATTTAAAATTAACTTGCTTTACAAAAACACACCGAAGCGGATTGCCAAATAACTGACCACCGACCCGTAAATTGCAAGACAAACAACATAAAGTATAGCAGGATACGTTTTGATGACCAGGCCCGCACTTAGATTTTTTACTTCTGTATATCGCCTATTTTTAAGTTTTTTGAAAAGGGTATTTGAAAATGTTGTTTATTTTAATGCCTTCTATACACAGCTAAAAAAAAAGTATCAACTTAGGAATCACCCTATAGTTAACCACAATAACAACGGAGTTTTAATGATCGTACTATAGCCAATGGAGTAGAGGGTATAAAGTACAGAATTAAAGATAAGAAATCGGAAGGACATTACACTCGTGCGAATCCTAGCGGACAATTGTATTTAAGGCAGGGATTCCCAAACTTTTAGTTTGCGGCGCACTACAGGTTTAGTATTTTGTTGGCGTACCAATATTTTTCTAAAAAATATATAATCGCTTCTCCATTAAAAATTATTCTATTGGCGATAACGCTGAAACGAACGGAGATATCGAGCTGCGGTTTTAATATTTTTTCTAGCAAATTTCATCTACTTTTCGATTATGGTATCATAATTATACCGTATGATTTATTTTTTCGGAGTAAAATCAAAAAATGTGTTATTATTACAAATTGCGCCCTCTAGCATTTTTTTTGAGAACTATTATGAACAATTAAATACGATTGGTGAAAGTGCATACATTTCTCTTCCAAGCAGTCTTTAGTTTGCTAAATTCGGATAAGTCATTTATAAGTTACAGCGATTTAACTGATTATACTTTCAACAGCTTCCCCCTCTTATTAAAGTCGGCCACTTTGGAAACCACTGATTTAAGGTATTGTCGGTTGATGATAAAAGTGGCGGCTATGTCTATCTTGCTTGATCGTCATTGGTTCGTCACCCTCTGGCAAACCGATTCGAGTCCCTTGAATAAGTTACCATGCAAAAAATAGGAAAGAGTAAGTAAAAAACCCCTTATAGTAATTCCTGGAATGGTTCCGAGAGCGAATAAAGAAGAAAAACTTGACAAAACAAATATTTGTCTAGGAGCTTACCAATTACGGATAATATTGCAAATAAAAAAATACTTATGGTTATTTAGAGAATCGCGTTATAAGTACCTTTACCGGCTATAAAGTCTTCTACAACGTCGGCGTCGCGTCGGTGTCAATTGTATCATAGGTTCATTCTCATTAAACACATACCTGAAAAAGAAGAAGATCACTATTAAAGACATGTAATTAATACATACAATGACATCTACACGTAGAAAACAATATTATCGAATATGGTACCCAATATGTTGGTATAGAAAAGACTATCTAAAATGCATTTAATAAAGGTTGCAGACATCAAACAGCTTAGCCGGCATCTACCCAACAAGTTTAAAAAATGGGTTATTCTACACAAAACTCGGTTTTACTAATCGAAGAGCCAGAAATTTATATATCATTATATAAATGTATTTTTTGGACGCTTGTGTAAAAATTTCTCTATCCAACCATATAGGCGTGAGTCATCCGACAAAAAATATCACGTATACGGGTGATTCTCTGGATACAGAAAATTTTACACGAGCGCCGAAAAAATACATTTTTAACGTTTTTTCTGGCTTTTCGATCGTAAACCCGAATTTCGTATAGAATAACCCATTTTTTTAACTTGTTAGGCCATGTGGCCAGGTAGATGCCGGCTAAGCTGTTTGATGTCGGCAACCTTTTTATAAATGAATTTTCAATGGTTTCTTCTTTAACCGGTTAGGTTAGAACGTCATGGCATGACTGTTACGTCACAATTAGGGAATCCAAACCACGTGATTCAATATGGCGGTTGGATGGCAAAAATCATTGAGTCACCAGTTAAATGCCACCAGCAACATTATTTTTATGGTCACGTGCACCAATTACAAAGCAGTATTTGCCAGCCAGCCGCCATTTGGACACATCGTTGGATTGCCTAATACCCTCATGTAATTTGGCCTAACCTCAAATCGGAAAAAAAAATTGAACAAAAATTCACCTAATTAGTTAAATCATGGACCAATTTACACTACATAAATGCATAGCCAACTTATTAAAGGTCTTTTTTTTTAAATCACAGAAGAAGAATAAGAAATTTTCGTTCGATTGATTTCTAGCAAATACATATATGCTAATTATAAACCTTTTAGCAATTAAAAATAACTTTTAGCTCTAGTTATATTACGAAACAAACAATCTATTACCTTTCTGTACATAAAATCGGTTAATTTCACGTTTTTCTGCAACATAAAATAGTAAACCTATGCCTACTTTGTGTTGAAGCAAAAAGGATGCCCGATTTATCGACAAAATATAGAAGGCCGTGCCAAATGCCAAACATTGTGTCATAACCTAGACATTCATCTTCTTAAAGGCCGCTTTACAGTTTGCAATTTTTCTTTCACGCAAGTTGTCTTGCAGCAATTAAAATTTCACTTCGTTTTACAGCGTGCAATGACTTGCCAAGATCGTAGGTGATGTACCACTTGCCAACCATTAAAATAAAAATACATTTGGTTAGGACTTACCGGCGCTTTTTGTGCATTCATTTTAACAAAACATCATTACAGGACATGAAAGCAAACCAACAAAAACAAAACGTACTCGCTATAGGTTAGAAAAAACATAAATAAATGTCAGGGATTTTTATATTTAGTTTGGTGTCTCATAAATCACCAGAAAATCCTCAGAATTGCGCTTGCAATGGCAATAAAAATACGGTCCGAGTTATATTTCTTGCAAGCAATACAAATTGCGCTAGCTGATCATTAGCCTCGTTCTGCGCATACTCCCGGGCAATCTTTTCTTGCGTGAAAGAAAAATTGCAAACTGTAAAGCGGCCTTAACAAGTGTTAATTTAAAATTCTAACCGCTATAAACAGTAAACAACAAAATGTCAGTTATGACGTAAATCCCTAACCTTACTTTTTCAACTTGTCAAAAATGAAAATTCTTGCATTTTTTTATTGTAAAACGGGTTTCTGTCATCGTTCGCAATCGAAAAGAAATAGACCATAGAGCATGGATACCGCCAAATAAGGTGACAAATTACCCTGAAAAGGAGCAAAAGCCGATTAAAACGAGTAAATTATGTTTTCTGGTGTGTGGCGTTATTTAATTATTAGTTTTACCACTAATTTGAAAAGTGATAAGTGAAATTAGGGCAAAATATTTATAAATGACATACGTGACCGTCATATAACAATCATTTGTCACGAATGATAAATAACTGTCATTTCACATGACTGGGTAAGATATTGCTTAATTTGGAGGCGACTAAACAAGCCATAGAAAAATTTGGAAAGATTTATTTACAGAGATGACGTAAAATTAATTTTGCATTTTTATTGCCATTTATTTTCTATAACGTGTTGTATATTGTAAATAGAGATTTTGACGTTTCGTCTTTCAAAAACCATCATCTACGAAATAAAACATACCTGATGATGGTACCCGAAACAAAAAAGTCAATATCTGATAAAACACGTTATCGAAAATAAAAAGTGACAATAAAATAATAAATAAAATAAAAATATAAAATTAATTTTTCACCATCTATGTAAATCAACCGAGCGGTAAACCACCCTTTCAAACACACCTAAAAAATATACTTTTAAAAAATAACTGTATCTGATTAGCAATACATGCCAGACACTGATCTGTGATCAATGATCCGTCCAACAACGTCTCATGAATAGATAACTATTAGAAATTAATTTATAAAACATATCAATACACTCATAAGTGTTTTATTAAAATTACACCAACGGGTTCGCATGTTCTATGTGTGTATATTCAATTAGTCTAAAAATTTTCACGTTCAAATATAACTGTAAAATGTTAACATGTGTTGCCTTTGAAATTTGGTCGCCCGCGACCTAATTTAAATATTGGTCTAAACTAGTAAGGACAAAAACAAGGAAGCATCGAGATTTTCGTAAGTACAGTAGACTCCCGATTATCCGAAATAATGTGGACCGAACCGATTCCGGATAATGCGGAGATTGAGGAAAATCATTAACTATAGGAAAAGTAACTATATCTATGTACTTTTATAGATGTACAGGGTGGCCAACTAAGGATGCGAGGTACTGTATCTGGGAAACTATTATTCGTAGAGGCTTGCGGCAAAAAAAATTATTACTAAAACGGCCAAGAGAAAAACCTGGAAAATATTTTCAAGTTTCTAAAATGGCCGCTAGGGGGCGTAACTGCAATCTTGAATCTAAAAAGTCATATTTCTGTAAATTCCGCTATATTAACCTAATTAAAAAAATTCTGATCTTTAAAGTTGAGGATAATGTGAACCTGTTTTGTTTAACACTTTTTGCAATATCTCTAAAAATAAAGTGGTGGTGGGTATTCAAACGTTTCCGTAAATAACATCCTGTATCTTCGAAACGGCTAAGCCGATTTGAACAAACTTGGGCTTGTTAAAAGGAGCTATTCTTGGGCTATAAACATCAATATATTTAAAGTTTTGTTATATATATGTTTTACATATCGCCGCTAGAGGGCTTTTTTCGACAGAAAAGGTTAATTTTCTCAACAAAATAAAATGCATTAGTATGATTTTTTTTATGAAAAAGTAGCTAAATGATGCCTTAACTAGCTCGCGAAAACCGCATCTCGATATCTTATTCCTAACCCAAAATATCGGCAATAGAAAATTTTACACGAAAATCCCTTACATTTTTATTTTATTGTAACTATATTTTTCTAAAATTCTTTCTATTATGTAAGTTGTGGCCCTAAAAAGACAATTAACAGAAGCAGGCCATGGAAACAAAACCTAATCAAAACATAAATATCACGTTCTATGCACAAGAAAGACAATTAACAGAAACAAAACCTAATCAAAACATAAATAATCCAAATTGTCAATAGTTGTCAAAGTTTTGCGTTACTTTGAGTAATTTTTGTGTTTACAAAATGCATTTTACGAATGATGAAGCTGTTCATATGCTTGCGATTTATTTTGAATGTCTTAAGAATGCCGCAGTAGCTAAAAGAGTTTACGCCTTTCGATATCCAAATCGGCGTCCTCGCGATGTGAGAGTTTTTCCCCGATTTGTGTTTACTAGCCAATGGTTGTTTTCCGCCTAAGTTTCAACGGCAAAGAATTGGAAGAACACAAGAAAATGTTAACTACGTACTGGGGTATATTGAAGGAAATTATCATGTTGGCACAAGAGCATTATCCCTTGAGTTGGATATATCCCGAACAACGGTTCAAAATATTTTGAAGGACCATAGGTAAGTTCTAATGGCCATCAAAGTTAGGTATTCTTATTATATAATTAAACTTTTTTAATTACTTTTAGAATGCACCCATATCATGTCGTTTTGCATCAGGCCTTGAAAGAGGAAGATTTTAATCGGAGGTTAGACTATTGCCATTGGATGCTAGGTATGATACGCCAAAAAAGAGAATTTTTATGTCAAATTCTTTGGACCGATGAATCCACCTTTAGTAGTGACGGGAGAGTCAATCGACATATATTTGGTCTGCAGAGAACCCGCATTGGTGGCGTGAAGTTCAGCACCAAGGACGTTGGAGTTTAAATGTGTGGTGTGGCATACTGGAAGGCAGAATTATTGGGCCATATTTTTTTGAGCCATCCCTAAATGGCAATGTCTTTCTTGACTTTTTGGCCAATCAATTACCGTTGTTGTTGGAAGATGTGCCTTTGGAAACAAGGCAAAACTGGTTTTTTCAATTGGATGGTTGCCCAGCACATTGTGCCGTTAATGTGCGAGAACATATTAATGCAGAATTTCAACAGCGGTGGATTGGAAGAGGAAGTCTGTTTCCATGGCCTCCGCGATCACCAGACGTAACTTGCCTGGATTTTTATTTATGGGGCGGTTAAAGGACATCGTGTTTCAGACTCTACCTACGACCAGAGAAGATTTGAAAAACCATTTCTGTAGGAATGTCGAAAAAAGCCCTCTAGCGGCGATATGTAAAACTTTCAAAACTTTAAATAAATTGATATTTATAGCCCAAGAATAGCTCCTTTTAACGAGCCCAAATTTGTTCAAATCGGCTTAGCCGTTTCGAAGATACAGGATGTTATTTACGGAAACGTTTGAATACCCCCCACCACTTTATTTTTAGAGATATTGCAAAAAGTGTTAAACAAAAAAGGTTCACATTATCCTCAACTTTAAAGATCAGAATTTTTTTAATTAGGTTAATATAGCGGAATTTACAGAAATATGACTTTTTAGATTCAATATTGCAGTTACGCCCCCTAGCGGCCATTTTAGAAACTTGAAAATATTTTCCAGGTTTTTCTCTTGGCCATTTTAGTAATAATTTTTTTTTGCCGCAAGCCTCTACGATTAATAGTTTCCCAGATACAGTACCTCGCATTCTTACTTGGCCACCCTGTACATATATAATAAATTCTAATACTTATGTATGTACATTAGTATGTGTATTCATATTCATAAATTCAAGAAAGAGGTAATTGGTACCTACTTGTTTTAATTTTAAAGTCTGTCGATTTTTGGCCGCAATGTTCCTCCATCTTTTGAGTAGAAGCACATCAGTAGGTGTCGCACTAGGCTGTTTCTTAGAAATTTCGAATAATGCGCCAATGCGGAGGCATAGCAAGAATCATTTCGGATAATCCGGTTCATGGGTCGTTTCGAATAACGCGGAGATCGCATAATCGGGAGTCTACTGTAGATTTGTGGATGATGACTAATAATATTTCTTTTTCTACTCCCACATGGTTATTTGCTATTTTGTTCACACTTAAGTACATTTAATCGTTTTTTCAATTTTTCATGGTGTCGGGTATTATTTAATACTTCTTCGCCGAAAAATATTACGCCAGTATAGTCCTTTTTGGAATTATGGCTGCGCTTGCGCTAAACACTTTTGCAGGTATCATCAAATATAAAGCACCATTTTTATTGCCATATTGCCATTATAAAAGTCACTATTATTTACCTTATTTTTTAAACAAAATACGGGTAGTTTCATACTGATAGCTCAAATCGTCCAGTCAATTTAGTCCGCATTAATGAATATTTTTAGGCGACCTAAATTAACATTTTGACCAAAAAAAATTCTTCTTAACATTTGGTAGTTTAGGCGCTGTCACCAGTACCAACTGCTTGGGCGGAAAATCACTAAACCACATTCGCTCCAGGGTGGTATCATTTTCAAATGTACAGGCCCTATGAGACGTCAGCATTCTATCTTTTATTAATTATCTATGATTTGAATCCGTCGATATTCGACGGAAATAGAGATTCTGTAGTATTCTAAAACCCAATTTATAACATCATCCAATTCAAGCTTCCGCGAATATGTAAGTCGTTAGCCAAAATGTCAAGAACAACATAATAAATGTATGGCCTATTTAGATAAGAAATGTTTAGTGATAGCTCAATTAGAAAATGAGTCTTTTCTTTAAAAAAAACGTTTTCTAGAAGCTCTGTGTTTTAAATATTTATAGAATATTTTAGTCCATGTAATCACTTTACCAATAAGCGAGTTTCCTGTGAATAAAACCACAAATTGCAACAAAAGTAAAGAATGCATAATTGCGTCTGTTAGTTTACTTCAATGTGATAACGACAAGATGATAACGACAAGATGATTACGACAAGATGATAACTACATAAATAGTAGGTTAAAACATCTTGTTGTATTTTGCAGAAAAAAGTAAAAGATGGTAAAAGGCGTTCAAAGGTCTTGCTTTTAAATAAATGAATTGGGACGAAAACTGTCGAGTACACTATTCCTTCTTAGAAATTTGCGTGAGTGTGTAACATTTGACATTCTAAAATCACTTTACTTCGGTCTTTTCATTCCCACATTGCTTATGGTGCTATTATTGTGGGGAAACTCTACAAACGCAATACAGATTTTTGATTACAAAAAAGAGCCGTAAGACTTATGGGTAATGTAGTCTATAGAAAACACTGTCAGCCCATTTTCAAAAAATTTGGTATAATGCCGCTGCCTAGTATTTATATCTTCTAAACGGTATTAAAGTTACACTCCGGCATTGAAGAAAACATCATTTTTCGTGAAAGCGTTTCGAACATATTTCGATATTGATTACAATTTCGAAATGACACTCTTTTAGGCACTAGCGTCTAAATGTGACAGTTTTAGGCACTAGTGCCTAAAAGTAAAAATGAAATATTAAAATCAATGAAATTTATTTATTTATTATATATGTTAAATGTACAATTATGTAAACTGTTGAACTGAATTCTCGAGGCATCTAGCTTCTCTTCTGTAACAGCAATGTAATTATTAGTAGTCGGAATGGATAAACTGCTAGTACTGACAATGCTAACTTCCGCTTCTGAGTAAACTTCTTTTATTTTTGTATTTGGCGTATCTTTCTGTTCAATGGAATTTTCTATATAACCCTCGGCAACTGAGCTTGATCGCCAACCTCCATGACGCTTTAAAAGTGTTATGTCCGCTCCAGAATCTGCCAACATTGTTGCAGAGCTGCGCCGGAAGCAATGGCCAGTGTATTCATTGGTGTTGGGGAGTCCAAGGAACTTGACAACACACTTGACATTAAATAATGCATAAACAATGCCTTAGAGACAGATTGCCTGCCTACTTTTCAAAATGTTTAAAAATACTAATAAAAGCTTAAATTATCAAATTCTCCGCTTTCACAAAAAATCTTGTATATAATTCGTTACGAAACGATGTCTTTTAGCCACTAGATGTGTTGTCCAACTCGGCTTTGCCTCGTTGGACAATTTTCACGTCGCGTGCCTAAAAGACAGTCATTTCGCAACTTATTGGGTAATTCTCATTTAACTTGTGCCGACTAGATACTAAATTTTTTAAACTTTTATTTGTAACAAGTTAATATTGAGTTATATCATAGAATAAAACATAATAAGACCTACAGCGTTACCAGCAGTGCAAAATTTTATTTGTTTACCATTTTTTTTATAAAAAGTAAACTGGTAACTTATGTGACTGTCACGTAAGTTACCTAACATTATAAATATGGGTTTATATGGAAAAATCCATTTAGTTTTATTTCCTACACATTATTTTTTGTTTTTTTAGTACCTATATATAACTAATGACGTGACAACGATAAAAAAAAAAGGGATTAGATGAGAATCTGTTTTTCTGGTAACATATGTGACAGAAAGGTAACGCATGTGACAATAAGGCTTACTTACAAGAAAAACAAACATAACCTTTATTAATTATTAACTTTACAATGAACACATTTTTTACATATATATCTTTATATCTTATTCGAATATTTTTTGTTGGTTACCAATCAATGCTTCCCAGTCTATGGCATTCAATGCAAGCAATCTTTTTGTTATATTTGTTGGAGCGAAAATGTTAAACAATATTTCCGTTTCCTTATACCAAATTTTATCTTCTGGTATGGGCCAAATATATTTGTTTTCGACAATCTTCTTAAGCGCCTTAACTTCATAAACTTGATTGCCAATATTAGAAATGATACCCGGAAATAGTTCTTTATTATAAATGACGACAACCCATTGATTTACTGCTAGGTTATTACTCATTTCAGCTTCTGGTTTTTTCTCTTCTAGAATTTGAATTTTCCGCAAATTAAAACAGTTGTCAATAATTGGCAACTTCTTACAAAAACATGAGTAATGTCTTTCATAAATGTGATGTTCGCCTTCTATATAAGGAGATCACTTGGTGGGTACTTAATATCTCTGGAATTTTTGTAATTTGCTTATTACCAAGTTTCTCCTTTATAGCATCAATTTTGGACTCTTCAATAAAATGCATATTAACTGTCGTTTTGTCTCTAACCTTCTGAAATAATTGTTTGGCATTACTTATATCACTTCCCTTTGAGACAATATTGTCGCTTATCCTTTTTATAGCAGCACCTACGCCATCTGGAGCACCTTTTCCATGGTATGACTCTGAATAATTCCACGTTCCATATTTAAATCCCATGTCATGAAAGTAAGTTTTAAGAAGATAGATATTATCCTTATTTTTGTATTGTGTGACCGGTCCGTCGGAAAAAAAATGTATTGTATCTATTTTCTTAGCTTGTAGTTCTAGTAAAATAGGAGTTAGGTGAGCCCATATAGCTGAAGGGCCATGATTTCTAGAGGCGGAGACTGTACAAAACATTTTCTTTTCATTTTCATAATACACTACAACGGTATGTAGGGTAACTTGTTCATGGGAAGCCCCAAAGTGCATGGCTTGGATTTCTGAACTCAATTTACATGTATAGTTTTCGGAAAAATCCATATGTACAGCTGCCTCGTCATAGCAAAGTTCATCTTTGCATCGCCGGGATTCTTTAAACTGATGGCTTATAGTAAACACATGCTTACAAAACTCTTCTTTTATTTCTCTGTTTACCGCTTTAATTAGCTCTCCAACCTTTCCGTCTTCCCTCGCTTTTATTGTTTTTGTAACCACTATTTTCTTTCCATTTTTTTCGATTTCGAACTTTTCAGTTTTCCAAACAAACCATTGAACAACTTTGTCATATAAAACGGTTTCAGCTGGGCTAACAGCATCTCTATTTTTGCATATATCCCATTTGTTTGTCATACACTGTACAGAATCGACATTACAACACGCAAGACAACATAAATTTTCTATATTTCGTTCTTCGGTAGCTTTTTCTTTTATTAAAGTATCTATTTTTTTTGCAAATTGTCATGTTTTTTACACAGACACGAATCCCTATCTGTCAGTTTGGCTTTAACAACCCAAAAAGGACGGTATCTGCAAAACGTAGCAAAGCTCAATTTATAAAATTCTGTACAGAATTTTTCATGCAGATCTTTTAAGTTTCCTGAAAGAAGACGTTTCTGTTTCTTGATACCACGAAAAGTGATGGTTTGTTTCTTCCCTGGAGTCTGAATACTATTATCATCTCTGCAGTAAAATTTTCGAATTTGAGATAAACGTGTTTTAACTCGCTCTCTGCTACGGCCATGTTTTTTGTCGTTTGCCCATACTCCTAGTGTTTTATTTACCCTTTTAACAAATCCATATTTTTTTTATATGTTTCCCTTTGCAAATATTTACTAATAATTGTTTTGTTTTTTCATTTGTTGTCTTATAACCATCACGAATTTCAGTTATTAAAGCATCTTGAAACAGCAACTTTCTCTTAACTGTCTCTGGAATTGATTGGTCACCCAACTCTGCATTCATTTTCGTCATTGGTGATGGATTAGTTTCTGAATTGATTACTTCTTCAGCGTTTTTGGAATTTTTTATACGGCTAATCTTTTTCTTATATTTATTTATTTGCTTTTTTGCACTCTCGAGGTTTTTTTCTAACTGTCTTATCCGACGATATGCTGCACTCCGGTCTTTTCTTACTTTTTTTCTACCTCTAATAGTATTATAGTGCTCTACATTGTGTTCTTCAGAAGGTTCCGACAAATTGGGACTAGCAGGGGGAGTATCACTTAGAATAGGCTCTAACTGATTCTTTCTGGTTTTAGCAGCTTTACGACTTCGTTGTTTTCTTTCCCTCCACTCTTTGCGCTGTTGTCTTTTAGATCTTTCTGATAACTCTGCAATAGGTTTATCTATCTTCATATCTCTTCTCGTCTGACTCCTAACCCTCATTTTTCGTAAATATTCTTCCCTTTTCTCAATATCAGCATTAATTCGCTCCCTGTATCTTTTCTGCTTTTGTGCAGGAGTTAAACCCATATTAATATTCTGAAAGAAAAATATGTTTAGCTAAGTTATTTACTAACACAGCATGACATCAGACCCAACCCAGAAAACTGTTCGACTCATCTAATTATTTTTTCCGTAGAAATACAAAGGCATTACGTCACATAAGTTACCATTGGTCACATAAGTTACCGCTAAGTACGGTAACATATGTGACGGTAACTTATGTGACCTTTTACAACATTTTTTAAAAATATACCGCTAAATGGCAACATGGAAAAGCACTCTTGCACTGAATAAAAAGAAATACGTTTGTAGGTTATGTACTTCAAACAACGATTTCAAATTATGATAATTATCTAATTAACTTGGTAACTTAAGTGACCTAGGAATAAACATACTCACCTGATGTATACACTAAAATGCCTTGCAACTTTATTAAAAATAATCTCAATAAAAAAAAGTTAACTTTGAAACAATAGTCAACCGACACACGACAGGTTCGACTTTACTGATTTTATTGACAGTATTGCCAGATTGTCGAAACGATCGTTAAAATGTTGAGTAACTTATGTGACCAAAGTTATGGTGACATCTTCAAAATGCCATATATTATGTTTATAAATGTCACAACAATAAAATAAAATTAGGGAAAAGATACACCAATAATTGTTGCAAGTACAAACGGTTAAAGGAAGAGGTAATTTTGCTAGCAAGCATTTAATATTTCATTCCAACCTCGAGTCAACACATAAGTGACCGGTAACTTATGTGACATTTCACACCTAAAATATCATATTTTTTATGAAAATGACTAAATTATGATGTTCTAACAACGATTACATTATAACTAAGGTTAATTAATTTAATTTCATCTTCATGAAATCCGAGAAATGTATAATATGTTGTCGCAAAATGTTGGTGACTTACCTGGCACAAGTTATATGAGAATTACCCTATTGTATAAATAGCTATTTTGTCAGGAATTTTAAAATTTTTCTATGGATCCATAATTTTTTTAGGATGTTGAACAACTAGTAGCCCCAGATGATGGTCAAATTTTTAGTTTTGATTTTAGAATATATGTAAATACCGAGGTAAATACCGTTAAAAACTGAAATGTTATGCCCCGAGGGCATGGGTGATAGACTGACCTTAAGAGCAAACAGAAAGCCAGGAAAAACGTTAAAAATGTATTTTTTTGGCGCTCGCGCTCGTGTAAAACTTCTCTGTCCAGAGAGTCACCCATACATTTAATATTTTTTGTGTGACAAATCACACCTATATGGGTGATTCTATGGAGAGAGAATTTTTACACGAGAACCGCATAAAAAATATGTTTACGTTTTTTCTGTCTTTTCGATCAATAAAACCGAATTTATAGTAGAATAACCCAATATTTTTAACTTGTTGGGCCAGGTGGCTAGGTAGATGCCAGCTAAGTTGGTTGATGTCGGCAACCTTTACACATAAATTTTCGATGGTCTCTTCTATACGTTTCTCTCCACGGTCTCTAGTCTCTGGCGACTGCGGCCAACTACGACCCAATAGCGACTACTGATTCTGTAAGACGTGTACGTACAATGGTTTTTTGAAGTTCGGTAGCAGCGCTTGGGTAGTTTCTAGGAAAACAAACATGTTTAAAACCCATTATACATGTCTTTGTGCCGGGTTACCACCTCTCCCGGTATTCCGGGAGTCTCCCGGCATCGGGCCTAAAAAAGCGTGTATCCCGGGTTTTATATAATTTCTCCCGGAAATCCAGTTTACAAAAACGCTGCAAGATCGTGGAGGAGGCGGCGACCTTTTTTTAAGGTTATTTGGACAAAAGGGCAGTATTGTATTGTTTGTCTTCTCAGCTTATTGCGTTATAGAGCGTGGGGGAGGCGGCAACCCTTTTTTTACTGATGGGGATTTTGTTTATTTCGTATGTAAATAAACGTATTTACCTTCAACTTTTTTTTTTGGTTATTGTAGACTCCCGGAATCGTTGGTAAGGAAGGTGGCACCCCTAGTCGTGTAGTCGTCAGCAACTAGCGACCGTGGAAGAAAATCTATCTTTGGTCAGTGTTTTGTGGTGGATTCTGTTTTGGCCACTCCACTATATCTTGAGATTTAATCTGTACTTCCCTTATTCATTATCTGATATTAATAGAACTTGAAAGAATAGTAGGTTCACAAGGGAATGTTGACAGATAATAAATTTTAAATTTCACCAAACGTAAACGGATTTATAAAAATTAAAATATTGCAGGGTTTGTTCGGTAGTTGATCCAGGCATTTTTAGAATTGTTTAAAATAAATTTAGTCAGGCCCTTATGAATCGGCCATATTCATATGACACTTTGCCCCGCCCCCTGATACCGTTTTTCGCAGACGAAATTAAAGGGTAATAGCGCCTCCTTGTTTATTCTATCTCGATGATCTGAGCATTCGCCACCTGGGCCAGAAGGCTTTTAGCCAATTTTTTTTTTCAAAAATTTTTAAAACTTTAAGAAAAATATGTTTAAAAATGAACATTATTCTTCACCTATGGATAATAATAACATAAGCAGGAGCGGAGAGATTTCGATTTTGATTACAATAAAATAATTGATGATGTTGCATCAGAATCGAAACATCTATCACCCTTATTAAGATTTTAATTTTGTTCATTGAGTTATGTTCATTTTTGTTAGGCATTGTTTTGTCTTTTCTATTTATTTAACTTTGAAATATTTTTCAGTTTTATAATTTTAAATGTTTTCCATAAAGATATATTCTTTCATGTTGTTCATTACTGCCCTTTACCGTAGATACTCTATTACTACCTCTTTATTATATTAACTTATTTTGAACTTTGTTTATGCTATACCTAGATTTCAAATAAGCTTTAAAAATTCGCTATAAAATCCGCTAGCTGATGAAATGGCAATCATAGCAAAAATAATTAGGGTTGGGGCCATAGAGGCCATGTAGCCACCGGGGCCAAATGATTTCAGTCCGCCCCTGGTAGTAATAACAAACTTAAAATTAGGTAAACTAAAATTATTTAATAATTTAATTGTGGGGAATTTTAGAGTTCAATATACATAAAATTATAGCGGTGAGTTGTTGTCTAGTTGGTAATTTAATATATTCTGGGAAAGTCTACCTTTGATAATACAAGGACTCCAATAAATTCAACTTAATGTCTTTATTTTCATATACATATGTATAAGATTTGAGAGTTTTCATCAAACATATAAGTTTCGTTTTCAATTCATTTCAAAAGTTTTTTATAAAGTCGGGTTTTTCTACATTTAAAATGCATTTTCATCAAGTAAAGGCCGAAACGATAGAAAGGTAATGATTGTTTAAGTGGATCCGACCGCGTTAAAATTTGCAGTGTTGAATTGCGGTTTTCTTGGCCCGATTTAAAAAGTGAGTTTTTGTTCACCAATGGAAAGATGGCATCTATGTGGGTGCAGTAGCGGATCCAGGATTTTGTTGAGGGGGGGTAACATACTGACGTAGCCTCCGACGGAGGCTTTGATACTAAGTAATAAAAAATCACTACACTAATTCAGAGAGGGGGGGCGAAACTGCCTTCGCCCCCTTCCCTCCCCCCCCCCCCCCCCTTCACTGGATCCGCTCCTGTGTGGGTGTGGGAAAGTTATTTTCATGCAGAGAAAATAATCGAAGAAAAACATACACTGGCGAGCAAAAAATTTAGGTCACTTAGGAAATTTGAAAAGAATATGGAAATAAATTCAATTTTGAAATATTTGGTCTAGTATAGGCTTCACTTGGAATGGAAGGATGATGATTGAAGCAATGTACTGTTTACAAATGAGTCACGTTTTTGCCTCAATGGCTCGGACGGACGTCGATGAGTATGGAGAAGACCAGGAGAAAGGTATGCTGCAGTTTGTATTGACCAGCGTCTTCCATCTGGCGGTGGTTCGGTAATGGTTTGAGCAGGAATCACTGCACAAGCCCGCACAGAATTGGTCTTCGTACAAAATGGCTCCCTAACATTTCACAGGTACAGTCGTGGTCATATAAATAGCACACTTTGAATTTTAAATAACTGGACTTAAAATAAAATTTAAAATTGTACGGTAAATTATGTATATGTTATATTTGTTCCCCTTGTTAATAACGTGACAAAAAAAAATGGTTTTATTCCAACCAATAACAAAACAAAAAATAAATTTTAAAAACATTGTGACATATAAATAGCACACTATTAAAAAAAATTGCTTTTGTCTATTAAAATAGGGAACAACGTTAATATTTTGTTGGATATCCCTTATTTTGAATAACAGCTCTATGTTTTGATGAAATTGACTCCATTAAAGTTTTACAATATGCAGCTGAAGTCCAGGCTTCTTGGAAATTTTTCCAAAGTTCCAAAGGATGTTTGTCTACAAGGTTTTGTTTCATATGGTGCTACAAATTCTCTATAGGATTGATATATTTTGGGCTGGCCAATCCAAAACATCAATCACATTATCTAGAAGCCACTGTTTGACAAGTCTTGCAGAATGTTTGGGATCATTGTCATGCATAAAAATAAACGTAACGGGCATAAACTCCCCTGCATAGAGTTCCATGACATTCTGTAGGATGTCTCTATATCGAAACTGGTCCATAATACAATTAATTCTGTAAAATTCCATGCCATAATATCGCTCCCCATGCCATAACATCACTGCCCATGCCATAACATCGCTCCCCATGCCATACTTCCTCATCAACCATGTTTTACGGTTTTAATGGCATATTTGGGATCCACACATTTATTTGGAAGACTTCGAATATATAATTTGCAATCATTTTCAAACCGGTTGAATTTAGATTCATCCCTCCAAAGATTTTTTTCTAGAAATTTACATCCCTATTCAAGTACTTCTTGGCAAATTGTGATCTTTTCAATCGATTCTTTTTTGACTCAAGTGGTTTTTTTCTGGCAATGTATCCCCGAAGGTATATACTTCAGTTAGCCATCTCCTTACAGTTTTAGCCGATAGCTGGATACTATCTTTTGTCTAACTTGCCTGGAATTCAGAAAAGGGTTGGTAGTGCTAATTTTTTAAATTATTTCATCTTCCCTTTTGTCGATTTTACGTCTTCTCGGAGCCCTAATCTTATTCATTGTGCTGTTTGTGGTTGCCTAAAGTGCAAAAGCATTGTACACAAATTTTCTGGAACACTTAAGATTATTTGGAATCTGGGAAACCGATAGAAATATAAGAAATAGTGGATTAGTTCTTAACTGAACAATCAATGCACTTTTCTGGCCCACAGTGTTTTTTTCTACCCACTGATATGATTTTAAATTATTACAACAATCAAAATTCATCAAAAGAAAAAAAATTACTTACTTACTGCTGCAGAAATATCTAAATTTCAAAATATTTTTACTGAATATCGAAATGTGTGCTATTTAGTTGTCCACTGCTCAACAAGTAAAATTACACTGAATATATTAAATCAATATTTCTGTAAATTTATTTTGGATAAATAGTCGTCATATGCAAGTCCAAACTTGCTGATAATTAAATTCCCTAATATCACCGTTTTTGTTAGTTTTAGTTTAGTGTGCTATTTATATGACCACGACTGTACATTACAGAAATTCTCGAAGATCATGCGTTGCCTTTTATGGTTACCATGGGCAAACATGACATATTTACTAAGTGACCTAAATTTTTTGCTCGCCAAGCCAATGAAAACCTTAAAAATAATAATTACTAAAGTTTATTGTATTGTAAAAAATATTGAAAATTATTTTTAAATAAAAATAACTTTCTGACACTCCAATATTTGTAGAGTTCAAATTTAAAAAAAGTATAACAATCCATTAATAAATATGGCCAGGTTTCGGGTAAAGATAATGCAATGTAATATACATACATACATACATATGTATACAGGGTGCTACAAATTCGTGTGCGTATAAGGGGATCTTGAAAACAGTAATATGGGGATCTCGAAAACAGTAATATGGGGATCTCGAAAACAATAATATGGGGATCTCGAAAACAGTAAGATATACGAAGATGGTTAACGTTAAGCAAAGTTGCGTATTTTAAGGCTTCATAATTTGGTAAAAAAAAATTGTATACAGGGTGTTACAAATTTGACATACCAGCATTGGAATCTCGGAAACCATAGGAATTAGAGAAACGGTTAAATGGGGGCAAAGTTGTGCAATTCGGTGCTGATTATAATGCCGCTTTAAAAGTTTTCAAATTCCGAATGCTTCCGATTTTATTCGAAAAAAACCGAAATTTTGCAAAATCGTTTTTATTTTTTCCTGAGCTCATTTGACTAGCTATTTAAAAATAAATGACACTTTGTCATTGCCACTTTTTCTCCTCTATAAAATGACGTTACTAAACTAAAGATCCGCCGTTTCGTCTCCGAGCGGCCATCACCAACTTTACTTTTTTATATACGGACCTGAATATTTTTAAACCCTCCTACCCATAAAATGTAATGGCGATATTACTTTCTCATAATGACGAATTGTCCTTAATTATTTTTTTAAATTCATATTTTTTACACTTCTTGTCAGTCTGCTCCTGGCAACGAATTACAATATTAATTAAAAACTTTATTTTATTTAAAACATTAATACATACAAGTAATAAATTTATTTTATAAGAATTGTCTAATAATTATTCTATATTTACTAATTATTATAAATCCTATAATTTTCTATATGTTCAAGGAGATTGCCGTTTTGCTCAATGCAACGATCGATTTTTCTTCCAATTTTGGCGACAGCCCTTTTAACCGATCTTCTCCTTATCCTACCAAATGCAACCTTGCAATGCAATTTAAAAAAATATGAATTTAAAAAAATAAGCAAGGACAATAATTCATCATTATGAGAAAGTAATATCACCAATACATTTTGAGGGTAGGAGGGTTTAAAAATCGGTTAAAAAAAATCCAGGTCCGTATTTAAAAAAGTAAAGTTGGTGATGGCCGCTCGGAGACGAAACGGCGGACCTTTAGTTTAGTAACGTAATTTTGTAAAGGAAAAAAAGTGGCAATGACAAAGTGTCATTTATTTTTAAAATAGCTAGTCAAATGAGCTCAGGAAAAAATAAAAACGATTTTGCAAAATTTCGCGACAACTCTTTCAACCTATCTTCTCCTTATCCTACCAAATGCAACCTGTATGCGTTCTTCCACGGTATCTACGTCATTTTTATAAATAACATTTATAGCCCCCCATAAAAAGAAATCCAGCGGCGAAATATCTGGCGACCTCGCTAGCTATTCTATTGCCCCACCATTTCCGATCCACCTATCAGGAAACTTCATTTAAGAACAATTTTACTGTCCCGGTATTGTGCGGCGGCGCCCCATCTTAACATGAACTTTAAACAAACTTTTTCATGAAACTTATTTGTAAAGGTGTTAAATAAACTAAAGTTTTTAATTAATATTGTGATTCGTTGCCAGGACCGGACTGACAAGAAGTGTAAAAAATATGAATTTAAAAAAATAAGTAAGGACAATTCGTCATTATGAGAAAGTAATATCGACATTACATTTTATGGGTAGAAGGGTTTAATAATCGGTTTAAAAATATCCAGGTTCGTATATAAAAAAGTAAAGTTGGTGATGGTCGCTCGGAGACGAAACGGCGGATCTTTAGTTTAGTAACGTCATTTTATAGAGGAGAAAAAGTGGCAATGACAAAGTGTCATTTATTTTTAAATAGCTAGTCAAATAATGAGCTCAGGAAAAAATAAAAACGATTTTGCAAAATTTCGGTTTTTTTTCGAATAAAATCGGAAGTATTCGAAATTTAAAAACTTTTAAAGCGGCATTATAATCAGCACCGAATTGCACAACTTTGCCCTCATTTAACCGTTTCTCTAACTCCTATGATTTCCGAGATTCCAATGCTGGTATATCGAATTTGTAACACCCTGTCAATCCGAAAAAAACCGAAATTGTTAGTTTTGGTTTTTAATTTTTTGCGTCTTCTTTGTGACCTGGAAAAAAAAACAAAAAAACTATTTCATAGCGGTTTTTAATTTTTTACAACATGGAGCTTTTAGTTTTCAAGTTCAACGTTTCGTTTATTAGATACCAACCTCAAGTCAATTTTTTTAAATACTGACCTGGAATTTTAAATACAGTTTTAGGGGCTTCCAAGCTTTAATACAATTTATTTTGAAATTTTAACATTTTGTCATCTTATAACTCATTTTATTCAAATTATTTTTTTATATCATTACGGCCCTGAACAATTAGAGCCAAACTAAAAAAAAAATTCTGATTTGAAGAATTCGTCCATTTTTACTCAAAGAGGATGATATTTTGTAGGATAAAAGACCCAAAGTCTTGGCCCCAAATATTTTTTGTCTGTTTATTTTTGTTACATGTTTCGCCTGAAACTAACATTATCAGACCTTATAAACAATTTAAAAAACTTGAAATTCCTTTTAAAACAAAGATAAGCGCTTCACACTAACATAATTAGACTAACTCTCCCGTTACCCTTTTTCACTCGGGAGCATTATTTTTTTTCTGTTTTACAGTTATAGAATGCCTTAAAAACTTACTTACTTCTCAGAATATAGTTAAGTTAAATTTCATTAAAATAATAAATGGCCTTACTACACCATAACTTCCTGTAATGTAATTTAATAATTATGTAATCCAAAAAATAATTGCCAGGATCGTAAAAGTAACGAAAGGATAATTCGAAATACTAATAATGGGTTATTTGATGACAAAACGTTAAAATTGTAGAAATCATTACATTGTAGTAAATTTCTTAAGCTTATATATCCCTAAAACTGTTTCCAGGTCCGTTTAAAAAAAAATAACTTGAGATTGGTATCTAAAGAACGAACAGTCGAATTTAAAAACCAATGACACAATCATACAAAATGGCAGGAGAAAATGTTTTTTGTTTTTTCCCACGTCAAAAATAAAAGCGCAAAAAATTAAAAACCAAAAGTAAAAATTTCGGGTTTTTTCGGATATCTCCGAAGGTATTCGGAATATTCACAATTTTCTTTTAACGAATCATGAAGCCCGAAAATACGCATCTCAATTTCCCCATCTTTGTATCTCTTACCGTTTTCAAGATCCCGTTGTAGCACCCTGTATAAACATAGTCTGGAAAAAAATTAATAAATATTGGGCTGATGCTTTTAATATCCTAGTGTTTAGTTTTAAAAAATTACAACCTAATTGAGAAATTTGATAAAAGGCAAGCAAGGGCGAATATTTTAATTCCTTGTCCCGCCTTGAAAAAATTCAAGATCCGGGGCTGACCTACGCATTACGCAGTCACTCGCGATATAATATAATAAAAGAATTAAACCCACTGGCGACAGACTGGCAGTCTCCCTGCTCTATTTACTACCAGGAAAGGAATACACCATATATCATTTTACGTAGGAAAATTGAAAAAATCAGGCAGTCGGTTTCTATTCGGATTAAAATATTGATCAACTGTCATGACATGTAAAATATGCTCGTCGGACTATTAATCAATCGCATTTTTATACACGAACATGTAGGTACTTTCTATTTTTTTACACAGTTTTTAGTGATACGCGTATACGGGCATGGTATATGTATATGTTTAATTTTAATACCGATAAGTACGTAGTATGCCGATGGTATAATCTTAATTTTTATAAGTATAGTGTTTCATCAAAATATGGCTTCGTCGGCAGCGACGGCGCCGGGGAGGGGGGGCACCGGCCCACCCTAAAAACATGGGTGCCCACCCAAAATTAAAGGATTCGGTTTTGTAATGGAACTTCCGTGGGGGAAGGGGAATTTGACTATGAAATTTTTGATTAGGAGTAGTATTATAGAAAGACGTAATAATGTAATAAGGAATAAAGAGAACGATGATACTTAACTAAAGCATGTAAATTAAATTTTTTTTATGTAAATGTTTCTTTTTGATCTCAGACGTAATACAGTACCCAATGAAGCTACATACCGGGTGGTGCATCGTGGTTGGAAACATAGGAAATCCCATGCAAGTTTTAGACTATCCAAATATTTGCTCCCCTGTTGACTTTAGAGTGCGTCTTTCCCGAGAGTTCTAGTGCTGATATTTTTATTTTCTTTATCATTGTTTTCTTCAGCTCTCTCATCATTCTGTGCTGTGCATTTGCTTATTACAATGCCTTTCGCCTCAAACTTAGTAATAACTTTTTGTATTGCCGACTTGGCAGGAATGGGTCTATCAGGGAAATAAACGGAAAACATATCACTCATATCAGATACAATACTTAAGCTTTTTCCCGCATAGTACCATTTTATCCTCGATTTTATCATAGTGACTTTTTCTTCTATTGGGTAACTCATAATAATTACCTAGGTAAAAAATTATTACTAGTAAAAATCGAATACTTTCAAATTACATTTGACAATGACAAATCACAGGTTGACAAGTCCAATCAATGCTGGTGTCCGCAGCATCACCAGTTGAATTTCAATAAAAACCCAAACGCAATTCTATTCAAATACGTTAAGATCAGGTTGTCCAAAATTGTTCAAACTCCGCATGTGCACTCACCACACAGAGGCCCTAAAAAGTCTCCCTACAACCCCGCTCTAAAGTCAACAGGGGAGCAAACATTTGGACAGTTTAAAACTTGCATGGGATTTCCTATGTTTCCAACCACGATGCACCACCCGGTATAGCGAAATACGTGTTGTGCAATGTATTTTAAAAACGGAAAAACTCCACATTGTTTTATTTTAATAAAATTAAAACGAATTTTCATTAAGTAACGAACTCATTGCACTTTCAAGCGACATAGTAGGATTAAAGTAAACAGTTCTTTTCCAGGAAAAGTTATAATTATTATAATATAAGTACTTAACTAATGCACAAATTTTGCATTTTTGTATTTTTTTTCTCTATAAAAAAAAGGAGGCGCTCAATATCAGATTTTTTTTAGGGCTGGGTCAATAAACCATTATCTAAAAGTTCCGGTTTAACATGTTAAACCGTAAACCCGTTTTTTGGTTTAGCATGTTAAACCGGAAGTTATTACTTTTAGATAGCGAATAAAAATAAAAATTAAAGATTAACCATTCCAATGTTACAGTCTGTCAAAGTATGAAGATGCAATATTTTAAACGTCAATATATCAATAACAATTTAATTTAGACATATGACATTTTATACAAAATAAGCGTCGATTTTTGTGGGGAATTAGAAAATAATATAATATATAGGGTGTTCCATTAAAAAAAGTATTTTTGATATGCCCTGACTATTTGGGACACCCTGTGTAATTTAAAATACTTTTGGATTGTAGAACTAATACTTCCTTATAACAAAAAAAAAATAAAAAGTTAGGTAGTTTAGATGCTATGAAATCCTGCGTTGATAGTGAGCCACTCTGTATATGATATGATTGGGGACAGGACAGATGATATACCTAGGCTAAACACGCTAAATTTACAACTTAACAATTTCAATTGATTGGTTGAACAATGCTAGCCATACTGCTTCAAAGAGCTGACTATACATACAGGGTGTTACAAATTCGACATACCAGCATTGGAATCTCGGAAAACATAGGAGTTAGAGAAACGGTTAAATGGGAGCAAAGTTGTGTAATTCGATGCTGATTATAATGCCGCTTAAAAAGTTTTCAAATTCCGAATACTTCCGATTTTATTCGAAAAAAAAACGAAATTTTGCAAAATCGTTTGTATTTTTTCCTGAGCTCATTTGACTAGCTATTTTAAAAATAAATGACACTTTGTCATTGCCACTTTTTCTCCTTTACAAAATTACGTTACTAAACTAAAGGTCCGCCGTTTCGTCTCCGAGCGGCCATCACCAACTTTACTTTTTTAAATACGGACCTGGATTTTTTTTAACCGATTTTTAAACCCTCCTACCCTCAAAATGTATTGGTGATATTACTTTCTCATAACGATGAATTATTGTCCTTGCTTATTTTTTCAAATTCATATTTTTTTAAATTGCATTGCAAGGTTGCATTTGGTAGGATAAGGAGAAGATCGGTTGAAAGGGCTGTCGCCAAAATTGGAAGAAAAATCGATCGTTTTATTGAGCAAAACGTCAATCTCTTTGAACATTTAGAAAATTAGGATTTATAATTAGTAAGTTTAGAATTCTTACAAAATTCTTATAAAATAAATTATATTACTTATGTATGAATGTTTAAATAAAATAAAGTTTTTAATTGATATTGTAATTCGTTGCCACTACCAGACTGACAAGAAGTGTAAAAAATATGAATTTAAAAAATAAGCAAAGACAATTCATCATTATGAGAAAGTAATATCACCAATACATTTTGAGGGTAGGAGGGATAATCAGCACCGAATTACACAACTTTGCCCCCATTTAACCGTTTCTCTAACTCCTATGGTTTCCGAGATTCCAATGCTGGTATGTCGAATTTGTAACACCCTGTATATATCAAACGAGAATCGCTGTGGGACATTGTTATTTTTAATAAATTATTTTAAAATTAATAGATACCAGGAGCTTTACAAAAAAAAAGGGCGTTAAGACGAACTGATATGGTAAATTCCACAAACCTTGACAGTGTAAGATAAATATACAGTGACCAGCAAAAAGTTCGCAACATTACGGGAAAAATGTTATTAGCAGAGTACCCAAATATTAGTTTGTACAACAAGAATGGATATGATGTCTATATCACACGAGAAAGTAAATTGAGCACGACGCCGTATGCGGAGTGCTCAAACTTCCGAGGGCAATATGGACAATCCACTCGAGTTGAACAGTAAAATTTTTTCTACGACCTTATGCTAAAAAATGTAAAAAAAAGTTTGTAGATTGCCGGGCTCGAACTCACGACCATTGGATACATAGTAATACGCTCTAACGACTGGACTATTGAAGCGTTTAGTTAATTATCGTAAAACCAACTGAATAATGATGCTACATGAAATTAATTTTCTATGCACATTCAGCAGGTTATATTATTAACAAATTTATTATAAATGCGTATAGATTTTGTTAGGTATATTGAACAAATTAATAACATATTGTACCATATGCATTTAAATTGAAAAAGAAGGCGGAGCCTCAGTAAAAATAATATAATGTGATTGGTCAGTTCTTTTAAAAACAACAATGGCTTCTCTGTAATTGACTACTGTGATTGGTCAGTTCCATTACCTATCTAGAATTGTTATAAAATTTTGCCGCACAGTTAACTGGAATAGCCTACTTTACCCGCCACTTAAGTGTAACGGAAACAGCAAATTTCCATGTGGGAGTAGAAAAAAACTTTTTAGAGGTATCGGTTCTGCATGTCACCTAAAAATCTATTTTGACATATGTACGTCATGTCACTACAGTATAGATAGCGGTTAGGTAAGCAAAAAAAGTATTTGAAATTGAAAAACGTAAATTTTTTAAAATATGTTTTATGAATTTGCAAATTATTAGTTTTTTCCCTTAAGGTAGCTTGGCTAATGTAAATCCCATGTATTTGGATGGAAAATAAACGAATATAGTAGGTAGGTTTTTTACAACTGGAAGGACGAAAAAATATAGTTTTTGCCAAATGCTCGCTGCTGCAATGGCTTGTATTTATATTGCAGACCCTTCATTTTATCAGTATTACTGATAGTCCTGAATGATATCAGTTCTAAACATTTTCATACTTTTTTAAAACGTGCTCTTATACGATCAGTATTACTGTTATTCTCTTATCAAGACTGCTAGTCTTAATGATCGTGTAGAGTCTCCATTACAAAATAATTACAGTATTATTGGAATGTATCTAGTAACAAATGATTTAACTTCAGTCAATTTATGATTGATATCATTCAGGACTGTCTTGTCAGTAATACTGATCATGTAGGGTAGTCTTGATTGTAGCAATGAAAGCTGTTTCTAGAAAATTAAAATAATCCTTAGTTAGGTATTCAGAAAAAACCGAAAATTTTCGTCTCTGTTATTATTTTCTCCTAGGTTTCTTTAAAGATGGCCAAGAAATGATTTTACAATTACATTGCCAAATTTTAGTTTTCGTAGCTTTTTGTTAGGTATCAGATATTGATTAGGACGTTTCGTCTTTCGGGAACCATCATCAACTCGAGCATCAAGCTGGTATGTTTTTTAAAATACGGACCTGTTTTTATTAATGGTTTTTTCGAGAAAAAAAATTTGTAGAAAAATAATAATGAAATACTACTTTAATACAATCCCTGGCAATGTCGCGACTCCAATAATAACACCTTCAATCTTTATCTTCGCAAACAGATACATTGGAGTCTACTTATATCTCGACTTATATGCCTTTAAGAAATTTCAAAAATCCTAGTACGTCCGAAGATATTCGTAAAAGACCGGAAATTGTCGTTTGTGTTTATAACACAATAACATGACAAGTTTTACATTTTCATTGTCGCTTTTCATTTCCTATTAAGTTGGTATGCTGAGATTTTGAGTCCGACGTTTCGTTCTCTGTGGGCTATCATCAGTCTTATTGAAAAAGTATTTTATAATGATTGAAACGGTTACTATTTAATAAAAATGAATAAGTACCTATCACCTTTAAATTAAATGAACGAACCTGAGGTCGACAAAATCGCAAGAGAAAGTTATAAGTACTTATTTAAACAATAGACCTGATGATAGTTAGTAGGTACACAGGCGAAACGTCGAATTAAAATCTCCGAACACCAACTTAATAGGAAATGAAAATATAAAACTTGTTATGAATTACAAGGGTAATTCCAAAAATTTTGTACAAAAGGGTGTTCTCGCATTTAACATTTTTTTTTTCGATGTATTTAAAAACATATTAAAAAAAACCTCGAAAAAAACGTTTTGCAGTTATAAAACACATACATCAGATTATTTAAAATAGCTTTAAGAGTTTTAAATTATTTAATTTATCTCTGCGAAAACCTTAAAAAACTGACCCAAATATCCCTTCCGTGGACGTAACCACTTGTGATTTTATAGTATAACTTTATAATAAAACGATACACCACTTTATGAAAATGGATTTTTTTAAACATGATGAATTTTAATGGATTGTACTTCATTTTTGTTTATTTTCGTTTATCTATTGTTATTTTTATAATTTTTAAAGCATTCTGTAGTTTGGAACCAAGTTTGATGATAATTTCCGTGAACAATAAAAAATTCAATAAATTTCGTAAAAAATGGAGACAATGTGCAGTTGGTCGCGGTAGTTCCCTAAGCATTTAACTTCAGAATCTGTTCTGATTTTATCAATGACGTCAAATTGCAATAAGTTTTCTGTGATTTATAACAAAAGCAAATAAAAATGTATTATGTCAAGCTGGTGTGATCACTTCTGTGCAATTGATAACAATGGTAAGATATTAAAAAAATGGTTCTATAATTTTTTTGTAAAGTTATTAAAACAAAATCTTTCTACTCCTTAAACAATAAAACCAACGTAACATTTTTCACATGTTTAATAAATTTTAAGGATAAATTATTACAATATTGACCCACAAACACAAACGACAATTTTCGGCCTCTTAAAAATATTTTCAAAAGTACTTGGAATTTTTCAAATTTCTTAAAGGCATGTTAGTCGGCTCAAAATTGTGAAACTTTGCCGCCGTTTAATCTTAGATGTATCTCCTACCCTTTGCAAAGATAAATTTGAAGGTGGGTTCGAAACGTTGCCATTTTATTAAGGTTGTATTGCATTATTACTGTTGTACGAAACTGAATTAAACAATTCAGGTATGTGTTTTAAAAAAACGTACCTGATGATGGTACCCTAAAGACGAAATATCTCAATTTCTAATACAAGTTATAGAAAATAAAAAGTGGCAATTAAAATGTAAAATTCGAGATAAACATATTTTTGACAATCTGTTTAAATAAAGCTAGGAAAAAATAAAAACAGAAAAGAGAATTTTTGGTTTGTTCTACTTAATTATTCAAAATTTGTTAACGAAATTTTTTTGCGAAATTGCGAAACTTTACCTTAATATAATCATCACTATATCTCTTACCGTTTACGAGATCCCAATGGTGAGCGTCGATTTGTAACCCTATTATAGGCGCCCCAAAAAATTAATAACACTGAGCTTTCCTATTTATGAATTTAACCAAGGTTAGGAAGGTACATATGAAAGGACCGAGGAAAGGACCTACTAAGTTAAATTTTTGTAGTGACAAAAAAAAATCGCCAACCGTTATTTTTTAACTACATATATTAAATTACTATATGCCATTCCCTACTACTCTATCTATACTTACTATTTCATGTGAGTGACAATTATAGAGAAAACCCAAAACTTAACAAATGCAAATGTTGTAAGTTCAGTTACATTGTTATGATTGTTTACATAATAATATAACCTAATAACCTTTTTATAAAGAAATTAGATAATATTCAGATACAACAGATAAATAATAACTAGGTACCTATGTCAAAATAAAATAAAACATCCTACAACCTTAGAAGAAAATGTACCTATTACCTACTAAAGTTATTCCACAGAAATTTTTTAAAATTTGCAAATAAGATGAAATACAAAAACTGCTTACCTTTTTGTAGATTTTTCCTCCTAAATGTCTTTTATGCACTACAAGTAACTGTATTTTGAAGATAAAATAAACGTAAACAATACCACGTTAGATTACAAAATGTCTTACAAGCACAACATACTTCCTCGCGAGTCGCTTTTCGCAAACTGAGAAACTCTCAGAACACGGAAACACAGCTGGGAAAACACAACGCAAATTGACAGAACACAGAATTGTGACAGCTTAATGTGACAGTATATACATAAATAATTCTTTTTACCACTCATGAAACTTCAAGGAGTAGTGGGTTTTTTATATCCGCATCCCGTTTTCTAAAAGTCCATCAAACCTATTATTCCTCTGTGTCCTGACTCCTGTAACAGAGGAATGATAGGCTGGCGTGTCTCTGGTCACAGACGATTTATAGGCTGGTTCTCGCTTGCGCTTGCTTTTCAAAAAGTTAGACGAGGGATTTCCTTGTCTTACAAAGGAATCATAGGTCGACCTACTTTAGACATTTTCCATTGGTACAATCCATCCATATTTCAAGCTGAGCTCAATTCCTTTATACAGCCTATTCTCGACCTCTTCATGGTTTAAACGAATATTTTCATTGTGAATATGAATTAATGTCTACAGATTGCAATCTAGTCGATCATGGGTGAAATTGCAAAAGCTCTGCATCTTACGCTTGCAGCTGCAAATAGTAGTCTGCACTGCTTGCTGATTCAAATGGGTATTAGGACTTGTTACTCAGGGCTCGTTACTTTATGTAAATCGTTACTCCTATTTTAATTCTGTTATTGTTTAATATCGTTATTGTTATAGCTTTGATCGATTGCCAAATACTTATGTTTTGCAGTATAAATACATATATTAAATCTACGTACGTCAATTGTTAAGTAAGTGATTAGGAAACACAAAAACATACAATTACTGCATTCGATTAATGCAAATCTGTCTCCTTGGTGTACCCATTGGAGGAGTTTTGCCTTCATTTAATAGAACTATGATCTTGGGTGCATCTGCCCGGCATTCGACTTTAACATGGGATCGGTAAATGCTACGCGCTCGTTTAGCTCGAATATCACTTGACATTACATCTGCATCTGCTCAATTTTTTTAAACCCAAACGCAGCAAATATAATACAAAATAGAACAACGCGCCTTCGGTCGCCCGACAATGTAAAGACAAAAGCGGCACGAAAAATATATATAATACGTTTCGTCCGTCATTCGCTATCAAGTTGAACGAAGCCGTCCGTTGAAAATTCTGGGTAGAATAGTTAGTTAGATTTAAATTCAGTGTAAGTAACGAAAAGCCAAAAGTAACGAGTCTTTTTTTTTAGAATTAGGACGCTTTACTTTTAGTGATCACATGGTAACGCTTACTTTGTAACGAGTCTTAACTATTTTACATCACTAAGACAGAAGTGAGATTCCAGAAAGCATAAATCGTTCATCATACTTTGCGTCTGCAAGTCGGCTGCAGCTGAGATTTTCTGGCTATTCTATTGATACTTATGGGTCGTCGTAGATGACGAGCTCATTACACAGGAGAATTTTAGCAATGAGGGGTTATTTTACATTGAAAATATTCTTCTGATCCTATCTAAAAGAACGATTATTATGGCATAAAACTTAAGAACAGTATTGCTCGGCCACCGCGTAGGCGCCAAGCAGTGCCTTTAGGAATATAAGTCTATAAGTAGGTTTAAAATCTTTATTTAACGAGGTCAAGAGGGGTTGTTTGGTCAAATTAGGTCAAACCGTTTCAGGTAAAATTTAGCTTACATATTCTAAACATTCCGTCCAGATTCCTCAAAAATAAAATGTGATATGAAGGCTAAACTACTAACCACAAATAAAAAAACAGTACAAGGTGAGCATACCTTCCAACAACCCCCAAATAAAATCAATGTATACTACCAGAACGTTAGAGGTCTTAGAACTAAATTGAAAGATCTATCACTGAATGTATTGTCAAGTAATTACGATATTATAGCCCTTACAGAAACATGGCTTACGGAAGATTTCTCTGATGCCGAGTTAGGACTAGACAATTCTACAATTTATCGAAAGGATCGAAATCAGCAGGCAACAGGTAAAAGTAGGGGCGGAGGTGTGCTTATAGCCATAAAAAACTACATTAAATCAACCGAACTACCAATCGATAAGCTATCTCCTGGTCATGAGGAGATCTGGGCAAAGGTTACAACTATTTCTCAGAACATTCTGTTCAATGTGGCATATTTTCCTCCCAATTGCTCGTAACATGAATATAAGTTTCATTGTGATATCATGGAACATCTTACTGCACTCGAAGAGGATTGTACCATCTATATCATGGGGGACTATAACCTACCAAATCTAGTCCTTCTGGATAACATTGATTCCAGTAATCAAAGTTATAAAAACAATGCAGCTGGTGAATACTTATCAGCCTCCATAGTTTACTGTAACTTAAACCAAAGTAATAATGTTCCTAATGCCAACAGAGTATTTTTAGATTTAATCTTTATTAATAGTCTCGATGTACCTGTGGAGTGTGCCTGTGATGTTTTGTTACCATGTGATAGTCATCATCCAGCTTTGGCTTTTCAACATAACCTCTGTGATAGAGTTGTTCCTATTTTATATGAAAAATCTGTGCTAAATTTTAATGACTGTGATTATTCAATTTTGAATGAGTTTTTAATTAATATTAATTGGGATCTGCTTTTAAAATGTGATGTAGATGTGGCTGTGGAAAGATTTTATAATATTTTAACAGAATGTTTTAATTTGTATGTTCCTAAGATTACAATTAAGAATAATTTTAAGTTTCTTAAATGGTTCTCACCTGAACTTAAAGACTGTATTATAAAAAAGAAAGATGCACATAAGCAGTACGAATCTAATAATTCAATTGATAAATATTTAGAATTTTGTGGAATAAGATCTAGATGTAAAGAACTTACTAAAGAATGCTATAAAGTATATATTAGTGATGTTGAGGAGGGTATCCATAGTGATGTAAAATATTTTTGGAAATATGTCAGGAGCAGGAAAGAGCAAGATGGCATACCTCAAGTTATGTCATATAAAGATAAAACCTTATCGAATGAGCAGGATATAGCCAATGCTTTCGCTGATTATTTTGCCTCTGTCTATGTTAATGATAATAAACAGCCCAGTAAGTTGAAAGAACCTCAGGCACTGACAGACTTAAATATAAATTCGTTTAAATTTAGCATATCAAAAATCCTTAACAGTCTTGATAACATTGATCTAAATAAAGGTCCTGGACCAGACGGGTTACCAAAAATTTCTGAAGGGTTGATCTGTTTCACTTTCTAGACCTCTTTGGCTAATTTTTAATAATTCTGTAGATACTGGCACCTTTCCAGATTACTGGAAAACCTCTTTTATTAGTCCCACCTTTAAGAACACTGGTAAAAGAAACTGTGTCACTGATTATAGGCCCATATCAAAGATCTCACTTGTGCCCAAAATAATGGAATCCTTGATTACTGATTTCCTGGATGACTGTTTTAAAAATATTATTATTGATAATCAACATGGTTTTATAAAGGGAAGGTCAATAACAACAAATTTACTGCTATATACTATAACTACATATTTGATTCTCTAGAGAATGGTTGTGTTGTTAACTCCATTTACACCGATTTCTCAAAAGCCTTTGACAAAATAAATCATAAGATCCTTATTAACAAATTATCCAGATATGGCCTACAGGGATCTCTTCTAAGGTGGCTAGAATCGTATATCTCAAATAGAAAACAGCTGGTAAAAATAAGTAATTATCTCTCAAAACCCATAATTATTCCTTAAGGTGTACCACAGGGTGCTCATCTCGCCCCATTATTATTCAATATTTATATCAATGACATAGTTTTAAATGTCAATAAATGTAAATGTATACAGTTTTCCGAGTCCCTTAATAACATTGCTGAAAATACATATATTATTAATGATCAAAATATTGAGAATGTTCGGCTTATTCGTGATTTGGGAGTGTTATTTCATTCTAAACTATCATTCTCACATCATATTGAAAGTTGCCGTAATAAGGCACTTAAAATGCTTGGATTTGTAAAGAGACATACAAAAGACTTCAATAATTTTAATACAACAAAAATTCTCTACACCTCACTGATACGACCACACTTGGAAAACTGTACTAGTGTCTGGAGTCCATACTATCAAATTTATATTGACAAGCTCGAGTCCGTTCAAAGAAATTTTTTTAGGTATATAGCATTTAAGACATATATACCATTAGAAAACATAAATTATGTCAATTTAGCACAAGAGTTAGGACTAATTAGCATAAAAAAACATCATGAACATAACGACATTATTTTGGCACACATAATTATAAATAGTTCAATAAGTAGCCCAGAACTCTTGTCCTTGCTCCAATTATAAATGTACCTCCTAGGCAATTAAGAGAATCTAAAATATTTGAATTAAGGCAGCACCATACTGTGTATGGCGAAAATACTCCAATTAATCGAATAATGAAAAATGGGAACAGGTTTAGGGGTGATTTATTTAACACAAATTTAGAACCATTAAAAAGGTTATTAAAGAATATTTACTACTAATTTAAAAAATAGATGTATTATCTATTTAATAATGTTTATCTTTTGTATTTGTGTAGTGCATAGTTTAGACTAAGAACTATTGTACGAATGGGCATGTCCCGTATATCGACAAATAAATAAATAAATAAAATATATAAATATCAGAACAGAACTACACATATCTAACATCATTTGGCAGTCGATATTAATAAATCAGAGGCTCGTTGCGTTTACTGTCGTTAACCCGAGGGTAAAAGTTCACCAGGTAAAATTTGGCCGACGTTTGTCGGGTAAAATCATTTTTAACTATAAACGCGACGCGAATAATATTGTTGTCTTGTTTGTGTCTTTTATGATCAACTCTTTCCTCCGACAACAAGATTATGGAAAATTGTATAAAAATCAATTTTCCCGACACAACTGTGAACAATATTTTCTATCGTTGAGTGCAACCGGAGCACGCCTGACAATAATGTCCGACTTCGATTGTAAATGCGCCCCAGGAGTAGCAAAACGGTTTAACTAAGGCGGATTTGAAAATAGTTTTTGGAATTCCAAATTTCTGCAATTATTTGCATCTACAGCAGGACCCTTATTCTCAAAACGTGGAAACATTCACTTCGAGAGAAGAGAGTGTGAAATTCTTTTAAGATAATAATTTTCCGTATTCTTAAACTTGTATAAATGATCACATTCTACAAAAAGTAAGCAGAATAAGTTACTTCTCCTGGTAAAGAGAAGTAGAAGCGGCCAAAACAGCGAGAGAAACATGCGTAGTATGGCCAAAATAGGAAAGTTATCATAAACGTTCTGATCATTCTCTTAAAAAAAGAAGCATCTCTACTGAAATGGAGAATAGGGGTTCACATTGATCGCCTTAATTCTAATTGGATAAATAATGTCGCGCCGCCACTGGTTAATAAAGATTTTAGCATATTCACAGACGTGGTTTCAGGTGTTCTAAGTCTGGAATGTTATCTTAGATTTTAATTGAAAGGGAGCGAAGTGGCTGCGACAGATTAGAAGTGAGGGTTCGATTTTTTTTAGGGTTTTAAATATTTTGCCTGAGAAATTTATTCTTAATAATCTGCTGTATGGCCGAAGAAAATAATAACCCACGGATCATTTATAGATACGTTTATTGTTACTAAATCATAATCACTAGTTATATAAATCAAGCGGTGAAGTTCATTGAATTCCATTCTAATGTTAAGTTCAAATTTTCATGTTTCTTAAATGTCTATACATGTACTGCGTACTGTCCTTTAGTCACTGACGCGTTGCCTAAGTTAAATTAATGTCACTATTGTTCTTTCATATCTAAAAAGTCTTGTGCCCCGTTATGTTAACTCGCGTCTACATAGATAAATAATACATAGCCTAATCCCCTTTACGAATACAACTCTTCATAGCTTCATCAGTATGAACTGCGTACATTAGCATATTTAACTTTTATAATATGGAGAACTCTTCGCATATATCGCCTGTCCTTATCTTACACTTGATTACAGAGTCTAAATGTTCTACAGGTTGGAAACTTACATAGTACAACTAAAATTGTCCGCATCTTTTCCATAGTTCGGGCTTTAGAGTAACAACAATTTTCACTGGTATTCGCAGAGCACTTAGTTTTCGATAATGAGAACACTGTATTTCAGAAATTAATAACTTTACTTTTGATTAGACTTTAGATACTTTTTCACCGACTCGCGTATTTAATTTCGGGCATAGTGGCTAGCCCTGGAGATTTGTCTGAATGACCGTTCGGAGTGGTCAGAGAACTTCTAGCTGAGAACTACCAAGAACTGACTTTTTAGCAATAGGAGCGTTTTTTTATAGATTTTTGCAAATAGAGTAGTGGTCAAGGCCCACCCTCTTGGTCATTGTGGGAGTGAACAGAAAAATATCGATAATGTATTCTATTGGGTTCCCGCAGAACCTTCGGGCAGTGGTCAAGCGGCCATCTTGTGCCGGATGCTGCTAAAGTGCTTTTTGTAATAAAATTTTATTGCCTAAAAGCTTTTAACGTTAATTACCATAAAAATTTGTAAAGAAAAGCTTTTAATTCTTTCAGTTAGCGTTGCGCGAGAACGTCTAGAGACGCCTGTTTTTTGTGCTCTTAATCTTGAAAACCACCTTATTTTAAAAGGTTAACGCCCACCGATAGAAAAGATGCAGCTAACTAGTATTAATCGGGCAGGCGATCGTCGACAGAATTTTCACCTTCCTGTCTACTGCTTTAAAATATTTGTTTAACATTTTTAATCCATATTTCTTTAGGAGAAAAATAATAATAATAAAAATAACAAAATAAGAGGATTTTCAATTCTCGACAATCGTCCTACCCCTCGAAAAAAACAAAATAGTAACAACTAATTTTGTTTTTGGTCGCAAGGAAAATTTTCCTTTTATTTGATTCGAACCAAGATATTATTACTCCGATTTGAATACTAGTAAGCAGTTTAGTTCAATACAAGAGAATTTAGATTATTATTACAAATATAGTTCCCGTGTATATAGCATACCATCGAATCTAGGTATATATAATAAAAGGAATGTGTGACTAGTATGGAACTCGGGTAAACAAATTTACAAAATACAATACTACATACCTATTGAAAATAGCCAAGTGTATAATAACTTTTACAAAAGAAAATTTCTATTGAAATCTCAAGTTAATATTATAATTTAAATTGCCCAACTAATTGCTTGGCTTCCTTTCATTACAAATGATCCTTAGTATACTAGTGAAATGCTTATCTTAGAACGAAAATAACGTACATAAATTCGCGTTAATTGGTCACTCACGCACTCACGGTCTAAGGATTTTCCGCACCCTCCTTAGGTTTTAACTTCACTATCATAGCCTCTTTTGGAGACCCTTCGGATGTTACGTTGTCCGCAGGTAGTGGTCTATGGTGATTTGTTGATGGAAGTCCTTCACTGGCCTTGCTGTTGGTGTGGTCATCTGGGATCAACGGGATCAAGAGCAGGGAATAAGCTCTTAACTATTTTTTTTTTGACGTTGAGACTGACCGTCTCTAGTTTATAGTACTCTGCGATTTGAGGCGCGCGTTTCGCTATTTCCCCCCTTTTTTTTTTTTTATAAATATTTATAAAACTAAATAACCTGGGTACATATATCCATAAATAAAATAAAGTTTTATTATTTAGTATTTAAATAATACTGAGTTTTTACACTATCGTCAGCACGGCACTGTTTTCGTTTTTCTGGGTTCAATGTTCCTTTCACCCTCACGTCTGGAAACTCCAGCCGGGGCGCCGTCGCGTCCACGGGTACGACCGTCGTCTCCCTTAATTTTAATAACTTAAAATGTTAGTCGTTTTAAAGGTGCGGTGTTTAAAACGCGCGTACATCGTTTTAACTCGTGTAATCAGGAAAAACGGTTCCCGCGACGATTTTTTTTTTTTTACTTTAATTATTTATATATTCTTAAAATTAATCTTATTTCTAATTTACTAGCCTATTAGTGTATAAATATGAACATAAAAGTTTTCTTAAGATTCGTAGTTTCCATAAAAATCGGGCCTGCGCACAGTGCGGCCGCTACGGGTAGTTACTTGTGCTGGGTCTTCTTGAATATTATCAAGCGGTTCAAGGACCGGGTAAGTAATATTTTCGTCTAATTCGCTTTCTGATTCCGAGTCCGTAGGAGGTACATCATTTTCCATTTGATCCATGGTCCTCTCTAATTCGGCGTCATAAAAATCTTCCTCGTGTAAATCAATTTCGTCTTCTGACTGGGCTTCTTCGGCGGCTGGTTCCGGGTCTGGAACATAATACATCATAGGGGTTGTTTCCGCCTCTCCCATCTCGTCCTTTGGTTGAGAAGTGTCTTCTTCTCTATTTTCCTGCAAAATGTCCTCTCTCTGATGGGTTTCCGGGCCGTGGCATGTTTTCAAGCGATTTGCGTGCACTATTTGTTCCTTTCGCCCGTTGACTTCTTTAATTTTATACGTTACTGGGCCCTTAACTTCAATTATTCGGTACGGTCCTGAGTACTTAGGTTGGAATTTCCTAGCTAACGTAGATTTTCCAGGTATTGCAGGAGTATAAAGGTAAACTCGGTCGCCCTCCTTAAAAGTTTTATTTTTGGCCTTCACGTTGTACCTTTTGCACTGTAATTCAGCAGAGTTTTCTAATTTTTCTTTTGCCTGATTTAATGCATATTTCATGCGTTGCAGCATTTCAGTGGCGTAATTTCCATCTAGGTCGTACTTGCATTCCCTAGGTTTAATACTTAAATGTTGTGGTAGTTCCATGTCCCTACCGAACATAAGGAAAAATGGGCTCTCCTTGGTAGAATCGTGAATATTATTGCGATAAGCCATAAGAGCAAATGGCAAAAAATCGTCCCAAGAGTCATTAGCGTTTGTTACGTAATGCTTTATCATGCCTTTTAAACTTCCATGTGCACGTTCTAACATACCATTGCATGCTGCGTGATAAGGGGTAGTTTGCAGTTTGTCAATTTGTAAAATTTTGCATATTTCCGTGAATAGGCCTCCAATAAACTGCTGGCCTCGGTCTGTTAACAACTGCCTGGGAACGCCGTATCTAGTAATTATATTTTCAACAAAAGCTTTGGCTACGGTCCTGGCGGTTATATCAGGTAAAGGTATAGCTTCCGCGAATCTTGTCAGGTAATCCATGCATGTAAGAATATATTTATTTCCACATCTCGTCCTGTTTAATGGGCCAACGATATCGATACTTATTCTCCCAAAAACTAAATGGGGAACCGGTAATTTCTGTAATTGGGCCGGTGGCTGGTATGTATTTTTATTTATACTGCAAGAATGACATTGTTGACAATAACGCTTTACATCGCTGGTCATTCCTTCCCAAATAAAATCTCTTTTTATTAGGTCTAAGGTTTTCTTTTGGCCCCCATGGCACGCCATTGGAGAGTCATGATATAAATTCAGTATTTCAGGAATCATACCTTTAGGAGCTACTATTTTGTCGTATCGTTCAGGTTCTTTACGTGTAGCGTAAAGGATATCGTCCGTATCTAAATAATAAAATCCTGTATCGTCAGGTAATGCCCTAATTATATTCTGCAACTTTTCGTCTTCCCGTTGTTTCCTTTTTATATCTTCACGCGTCCATATTACGCTAGTCATCGGACTACCTTCGTTGTGGATTTGCACTCTTGAAATTTTCTGGGTATTTCCTGGATTATTTTGTTCGATCACAATAGTTGGAGCTTGTAAGCCACTATTTTTACTAAGGGATCCTTTGCAATTTATTTGACTTCTGGGCGGCAGACGTACACTGCCTTGTAATTGCACCCTAACGCATTCTATCGTTTCGTTAGGTGCCGTACTTTCTGGCGTTTCTGCCAACGAATTCTCATTACTAGAGTTTTCTCTTCTTTCAGGCTTTTCTCTGTATACTTCTCTTTTTCTCGAGAACGTATTTTCCTTCATGTGTTCCTTCTGTATACAATTGGAAGCTGCAGCCTTCCTTTCCTTGTCCGGAATTTCCTCATACTGATATGGTTGGTAGCAAAAATCAGGATGGCCGCTAACCATCCGATCTTCTAAGTCCGTCGCTATTAGCGGTAGCGATGAACTTCCAGTACAAATTTTTCCCTTCAAGGTTTTCTTATTTTCTCCTGAGGAACTCTCCACTTTCTCCAAAAGTGAGCTAATTAAATCTTTTAAATCTTTTATCTCGGCCTGAATTATTTCCAATTTTCTTTTGCATTCATTTTCGCCCTTGTCCTTTTCCATCGCACTTTTGCGCATGATCTTCTGAGTGGTTACTGTATTTATTCCTTTGTCTTCCTCCTGTAAGGGTATCACTTCATCCCCAATAAACATCAAATTTTCTCCCCAGTCCACTTTTGCACTGTGGGTAGATAAAAAGTCGATTCCTAATAAAATGTCGGCGTCAAAACTTGCCACATCCGTCACAACAAAATTTTGGGTCAACGTGAGGTGCTCTCCTATCCTAATAGGAATATTAACACTCCCATGTTGAGGGATGTATTCGCCCTGTATATCTCTTAAACAATACGTCTTATCTGTGTTAATTTCGAACCCCTGGGTAATCTCAGGTAAGATCAAGGATACGGCAGCCCCTGAATCAATAAGGGCTCTCATCGGCTTATTTCTAATTTCTACAAAAATTATATTACGGGGTGGGTCATTTTTCTTATTAAAATTCCGTATCCTCCCCTTATTATTTAAATTTACCATTGATTTGTTTCTGCAGTCCCACCGCGGGGTGTGAAGTGGACTGCCTGTTCGTTTAACCCTGTTTGGTTAACCCTTTGGTCCGTGTTATCTCTAGTATTTGGATAGCTATTTTGCGGACGCCTATTCGTGGAATTATTGGGAAAGCGGGGGCTATAATTATAGTTCCTGTCTCGCCTATCTATATTTCGTGAATTATTCCTATGAAAACTTTCGGGTCTCTCTCGCCGATTAAACTCGTTGGACCGACTCGTGTTCCATTTTTGTGAGCGGTTATACAGGTGACTTAATTTTGGACAATTTCTTTTAAAGTGGCCGGGCTGGTTGCATTCGTAGCAATTCCTTACGCTACTAGAATTTTTTAATTTTCTACAGTCGGCGATTTCATGTCCCTTATTTTTGCAATAAGTGCATTGCGAAATTTCATAAACATTTTTGACTTTTACTTTGTTGAGATTATCAATCATTTCTTCTATTTCCGCTCTATCTAAGGCGTCTGAAATATTTTTTGCCTGGGCAGACAAAACTTTATCTCTTATGTGTGGTAGTAACCCTAATACGAAATGTCGTAGTAAGTCCTTATCAAATTGTTTTTCTAAAGCAGCAGCGGCTGTTTTATCACTAGAAGTCACCTTAATTTTATTTCCTATTAATTTCATTCTGGTTAAAAATTGCCTACATGATTCGCCCTGTCTTTGTCGACATTCCACGAAATTTTTTAATTCTTGCCCGGGTAAGGTTTTTTCTTTAAATTGTTCTCGTAAAATAGTACAAAAGTTTGTCCAATCTTGTGTGGATTTAATATTGTTGTCAGCGTTTAGGAATTGCTTAGCTAGTCCCCTAAGTTTTAAACGAGCTACAGCTACTTTTTGATCATCCGACCATTTTGCGATTAACCCTGTCGTATCTACATATTCAATAAAATCTTCTACTTTGGTAGTGCCGTCGAAATTGGGTACCCCGTCTATTCCGACAAATATTGTCCCAGTGCTAGTTGAAGTACTAGCTTTTTCTTCAGCCATTTTAATTATTTATTTTATTAAATTTGCAAGTTAATGGTTTAGAATAAACACGTGAGTATATTTTCTCGACCAGCAGAATAAGGATATCCTATTTTTTCTTTAGGGTTCGTTCACTAACATCCAATACAATTTTTCAAAATCCTAAGACAGCTCTCTTCATACATAAAATTCAGGAAAATATTTTATTGTAATCCCGATATCAACAGGATAAAAACCCTACTCAACTGACACCATTGTCGCGCCGCCACTGGTTAATAATGATTTTAGCATATTCACAGACGTGGTTTCAGGTGTTCTAAGTCTGGAATGTTATCTTAGATTTTAATTGAAAGGGAGCGAAGTGGCTGCGACAGATTAGAAGTGAGGGTTCGATTTTTTTTAGGGTTTTAAATATTTTGCCTGAGAAATTTATTCTTAATAATCTGCTGTATGGCCGAAGAAAATAATAACCCACGGATCATTTATAGATACGTTTATTGTTACTAAATCATAATCACTAGTTATATAAATCAAGCGGTGAAGTTCATTGAATTCCATTCTAATGTTAAGTTCAAATTTTCATGTTTCTTAAATGTCTATACATGTACTGCGTACTGTCCTTTAGTCACTGACGCGTTGCCTAAGTTAAATTAATGTCACTATTGTTCTTTCATATCTAAAAAGTCTTGTGCCCCGTTATGTTAACTCGCGTCTACATAGATAAATAATACATAGCCTAATCCCCTTTACGAATACAACTCTTCATAGCTTCATCAGTATGAACTGCGTACATTAGCATATTTAACTTTTATAATATGGAGAACTCTTCGCATATATCGCCTGTCCTTATCTTACACTTGATTACAGAGTCTAAATGTTCTACAGGTTGGAAACTTACATAGTACAACTAAAATTGTCCGCATCTTTTCCATAGTTCGGGCTTTAGAGTAACAACAATTTTCACTGGTATTCGCAGAGCACTTAGTTTTCGATAATGAGAACACTGTATTTCAGAAATTAATAACTTTACTTTTGATTAGACTTTAGATACTTTTTCACCGACTCGCGTATTTAATTTCGGGCATAGTGGCTAGCCCTGGAGATTTGTCTGAATGACCGTTCGGAGTGGTCAGAGAACTTCTAGCTGAGAACTACCAAGAACTGACTTTTTAGCAATAGGAGCGTTTTTTTATAGATTTTTGCAAATAGAGTAGTGGTCAAGGCCCACCCTCTTGGTCATTGTGGGAGTGAACAGAAAAATATCGATAATGTATTCTATTGGGTTCCCGCAGAACCTTCGGGCAGTGGTCAAGCGGCCATCTTGTGCCGGATGCTGCTAAAGTGCTTTTTGTAATAAAATTTTATTGCCTAAAAGCTTTTAACGTTAATTACCATAAAAATTTGTAAAGAAAAGCTTTTAATTCTTTCAGTTAGCGTTGCGCGAGAACGTCTAGAGACGCCTGTTTTTTGTGCTCTTAATCTTGAAAACCACCTTATTTTAAAAGGTTAACGCCCACCGATAGAAAAGATGCAGCTAACTAGTATTAATCGGGCAGGCGATCGTCGACAGAATTTTCACCTTCCTGTTTACTGCTTTAAAATATTTGTTTAACATTTTTAATCCATATTTCTTTAGGAGAAAAATAATAATAATAAAAATAACAAAATAAGAGGATTTTCAATTCTCGACAATAATGTTATACCAAGCAAATAAAAATGCCCATTTCTGGTGTGATTTATATCTATCATTCCTCAGTTCTGATACCCTTTGCCATGGCCTGAGAATTCTGTCTTGTGCATTAAGGTGTGGCCTTTTTACATTGGGTGCAATTGCAAGAAATAATTGCCTGAAAGCATGCGCTTTGTCGACGTTTTAAACAGCTGATGCAGGTTTTAAATTGGAAAACGTGTATCAGCTGATTAAAACGTCGTTGAAACGCATGTTTCCAGGCCATTTTTCTTGCTTTTGCACCCAATGTAAAAAGGCCTTTAAGAAAATTCGCCATAAAGGAAGCAATGGCGGCAAGATAAGTGTTTTGCTTACTTTGAGCCTTGCAAATTGAAGGGCATATTAAGGGTAGTATGTTTTTAAAAGTCACTTTTGAGAGTAGGAAGGTTTTTAAAGCCGGGATACGCTTTTTTTTAGCCCCCCCCCCCCCCCCCCTCAACAAAATTCTAGATCCCCACTGAAGAAACGCCGAGTTGATAATTAATCCGTTGGATGTGATTAGAAATTAATAAGTAGGACCCATGCCATACCGATTTTAAACGAGTGAGTAAAACAGAATTCCTAGCCCTTTCATTCGGGCACTTTGAAGGATTTAAGTGCTGTGAGGTCTTTGAGGAGGACCTAATGGGCAGTAGTGACCTTATTGTCAGCGGTCAAAACTAAATAATTTGTTTTGTTTGTCAAATCGTCAGATGTAAATGCGTTGACATATTAGGCAATCCAACTGCATTGTTGGTACAGGTGACCATAAGTGACATTGCTGGTAGCACTTGCCGAATTCTTTTTGCCCACAGCACAACTGTCATATTAAATCACGTAGTTTGGATTCCCTAGTTAAATACATTTTAAAGTTACCTATTTTTTTTTGTTAAATCATGATAAGACGCCAAGACGACACATTAAATATATTTTCAAGTTAGTTTCTCTTGTCAATTTACAAAATGGGTTTGTTTGTGTAACAACAGGCGCTGACCAATGTCATCTACGTGATAAACGTTGTTTTTATTATTTGGCTTGTAATATCTCGCTCACTATTCCTTAAATTTTAGAAGGCCATGACCCACAGTAATTTATTCAAGCGTAATTTAGACCTAGTTTTTCTCTGTGATCCAAGAAATGAACGCATGAGCATTTCTCTATTCCTTAGCAACGTTGCCGATTTGCTATTTTATAAAATTAACTCTGAAAAATAAGGAGTAATTTTTTTCTACTAACTAGCGACGATGTTATTAAATGTCTTAACACTAACAGCAAAATAATTGTCATAAACAATTATGTTGCATTTATTGTGTCCATGAAAATATCTTGCGTTATTTTTTTGTACCTATGTCCTATAATAAATCAATACAATAGAAAAATTCATATATTAAAATTAGACATTTCGCTTTACACCTATTTATTCCCAACGATGCACCCTGCTTGCAGTTGGGCCACTCCTCACCTTCTCCGAATTAATCAATACGGACCGCGTTCTCCAAATACTAAAAACCAGTGATGGACATACTCGAGAACAGAGATTCCTAAAAGTAGATAGATAAAACGTTAAAATTTATTTTCTCGGCGCTAGTGTAAAAATTTCTCTATCTTGAGAATCACCCAATAGATGCGAGTCGACCGACAAAAATATTAAATATATCGATGATTCTCTGGGTAGAGACATTTTTACACGAGCGCTAAAATAATATATTTTAACGTTTTTTTTGGCTTTTCCCTCAGAAACCGAATTTCGTGTACTCGTGTAGAATAACCCATTTTTTTAACTTATCAAGCCAGGTAGAATGCCGGCTAAGCCTCTTAATATTGGCAACCTTTATAAATAAATTTTAAATGATCCCTTCCATAATTAATTCATAAAAGTACTTGATTCCAAAGTTAAACTCTTTTAAAAAGACCCTGCCCAACACTAAACTAAAAACGAGGATTACCTATATACGCATCGACGTTTGTTTTATTTTGATCTATCTGGAATATATATTATATACGTTTCGGTTTATTGGAAAAAAAAACGAGCAGAGCGAGCCTAGTTTTTTTTTGGCTATACATATAGTTTAAATTAAAATAATATATACCTATATTTCTGTGTAATTTTTTTATCTGTATTTAGAAGTGAGCCTGCATCTGACAAATATCTGAAACTTCTGCATTCCTTAGGAGGTTTCACAACCGTTTGTCAGACTATACTTAGGTTACGATTCTGCAATAAAATTTAAGCTGCTATAACAATATTATAGCGAAGCAAGAATGAGACTAGCCGACGCAGACGTAGTAGTCGGACATGATTGGTCAAAAGTCAACTGATTGACATCGATTCTGTCATAGAATAAGCAGATCCACACTATCGATCAGTCGGACTGAATGATATTAATTCGTCGTCCTTCTCGCATCAGTGTTTTTTCTTATAAGAATTTAGATCAGTCGAACCATCATTCCTTAAAATTTGCTTTTACACCATCAGTATTACTGTCATTACTTGATCAAGACTGTCATTCCGACTGATAGTGTACGGTCTGCATGGATGCGTTATTACTATACGATGTTAAATTTACGCCCATGGGGGGATCCTGTCTTAGGTGTAAAATCGGTTAAAGAATCTTACGATTATAAATGACTTGTTTTTTAGAATATACGGTTATGGGTACTTAATACTTACTTATATTAATATATAACATTTGAGGTGGGGGATGTTTTTGGAAGGAGACACGTTTCTTTGGGAGCGAAATACTTTTTAACTTTTTTATTTTTTGAATTTTAGAAGTAACTTTTGATCAGAAACGTATCAGTAGTGTAGTCTATTAAAAAACGAACGAAATTGGATTATGAATATTCAATTTTAAGTTCGTCTAAGATTTTAAGACTTGCATAACAAACATCTGACAACACTGCGACCCGTTGCCGGTTGTCGTCGTTCCCGTCGCCATGTTTGTAAAGGGCGATTCGTCCTTGTGAGCGCTAAAATGCCAGAAATATTGGATATATTTTATAATTTCTCAATTACGTGAAGTATCCAATTATTCCTTAGAGTCTAATCTTCACGTTAATAGTGTTTTTTTATTCGGATGACTACATTTTAATTAGATATTTGGTGATTTCACTATGGTAAGTTCAATCAAGTTTTACACGGCACCAATATGGCGTCGCCTTTGTTCCTGAGTAGATAGTAAAGTATAAAATAGAATATTTTTTGTTATTAGTTGTTTAACAAAATATTTTGTAATATAACAATATTTGAGGTGGTATATTAGAGTTTAACTTATTTTAAACCTTCTTAGGTAATTTTTCTTCATTAGGAAATGTCAAAATTGTTCATCCTTACCTAAACTACCTAAGTATATACCCACACACACAGCCATTGATATTGATATCTTTCTAGTATTGATTTGTTTATTCTAAACAGTGATTGAATAAGGAGAAGCTCAAATCAAATAATAATTACTTTTATTTGTTTATAATAAGTTAACATTTTTTTTTGTATGAAGTTTGCATTTTTACATTGTATTAAAAGGCGGGATTTTTAAATTTTATACGTCATAGCCATGACACAGATAAAAACCCAGCTAATGTTTGTTGATTCATAATAAATAACAAATAATACATTTAAATATTAAACTGAAAATTTAAATCTTATTATGAACAATATAAACAAGTAATTGCTAAATTCTATAAAAGGCAATCATTTCACTAAAAAAACGAGCTAACTGGTAGACCGCGAATGTATTGGGAATTCAAATGCCTACTGATAGGCATTCTATGCACAGGTAACAAAAATCCACTATCAGTAGGTAGCTGATACCATTCTTAAATTTTTTTAATATATTAATAAAAAACCTCATAATAGTTTAATATTTTGCTGTAATTAATACCGATTTTTTTGCCAGTTAGTTACATTTTTATTAAAACTTATTTACATTAACATTACCCTTTTACTCTGTCATTGTACTTTTCATGATTAATTTTGGCTACCTACACCTACATAGTTCATTTTTATTTTCTCAGTAACCTCATCATTAAAATACATGTCAATATATAATTTGAAAAGTACATAATAATAGAAAACAATACTAATTTTATTCTACTTGGAGAAAATGAAAAACTTGTTAGCCAGTGGAACTTGTAAATAATTTTTCCTGTTCATGGTGATAGTGGTACACCTTGACTTGAGTAGTCTGCTTAAAAGGTCAAAATTGATGATTTTTGAGGAATGATTCTGATGTTCCTAAATTTTGAGGTGTAGATTATGAATGTGAATGCCTTGTATTGGGGCAAAACTTCTTAATGTACCATTTTATAAAAGTTAAAAGTGTTAGGCTTTTAATCGTTATTTTTCTACTCCTATATTTATTTAATCAACGGGTTACACCTAGTACAAATATAATTTACAATTATGATATGGATATACCAATATTCAAAGTTACAATTACAAAAAAATCATCATACACTACAACGAACTTTTAAATGCATTTAAAGACAAAGCAAACACATCAACTTTTACACTGTTGGTATTTGCCAACATCCTATTGATTGCAGAATATTTACCATATAAAGTTTGATGTTTCTCGACAGAGAATGTATTTACCTGTCTTAGGGGTCTAGCAGGAACATGAAAGTTTACAAGAGACAATGTGTCAGGACAGTCAATAACACCATTAGTTAGTTTAAAAATAAAAACTTTATTGAAATTATCTCGTCTTTACCTCAGGTTTAACATATGTAAATCTTGAAGTAAAAGTTCATAATTTAATGCCTCCAATGGTGTATGAAGTTTGTAACTTACATATCTTAACAATTTATGTTGTATTTTTACAATTCTTTTTTTATGGATGTCATAATAAGGGAACCAAACACAGGTGCTATTTTCCAACACTGATCTCATATTAGTAAACATTGTTTTACGTACAGTTTACTCTGTAAGTAAATTCATTCTTATGCACAACTGTGCGTTATGATACACAACTGTTACGATGCCTAGTATAACAGTCAAATCGATATTTTATAAATTATAAACTGATTTTTAATTTATTAGTAAGGGTTGTAGAAAAAGTATAGTACTTACATATTGCGTGATGTAAAGCAATTATGCACACATGTAATTACCGCACTTAGCGACTCGTTCGTATTTTTCAATTCGTGTGTAATATGCTTTTTACCACACTTAATACGTAATAATATACTATATTACAGTGATGTAATGAGCTGAGTTAATGCTCATTACATCAGTAGTACGATAATATAACTTATTACATAACTCAAACAGGCTAAAATGGGTTACATAATAAGCTCATTAGAGTGTGTGCCTTATATAAAATAATTTACGAACATGGACTCGTCGCGCTTTCTCGCCAAGCACTGTGTAAAACGGCACTCACTCCGACGAAGGTCGCTGTTTTACACGCGTTACTACTAAAACCTGAGTTTCTACAAGTTTAATACAATTTAAGGATTTTTAAAATTTTAACGTTTTGTCATCAAATAACACATTAGTATTTCAAGTTATCCTTTCTTTACCATTGCGGCGCTGGAAATAATTTTTTGGATTACTTAAATATTAAATTACATTACAGAAAGTTAATATAGCATAATCTTAAGTTCTATGGTTTTTGCCTTAGTGCTAGACCGAATAAAACAAAAAAATTAGTACTCCCAAGTGAAAAAAGGTAGCTGGAGTGTTAGTCTAATTATGTTACTCTGATGCGCTTATCTTTGTTTCAAAAGCAATTTCAATTTTTTTTTACTGTTTATAAGGTCTGATGATGCTAGTTTCAGTGAAAACATGTAACAAAAATAAACAAGCAGAAAAATATTTGAGGCCGAGATTTTGGGTTTTTTTTCCTACAAAATATCCTCTTTGGGTAAAAATGGACGGATTCTTCAAATCAGAAATCTTTTTTTTAGTTTGGCTCTAATTGTTCAGGGCCGTAATGATATAAGTAAATAGATAATTTGAAAAAAAAATGTTATTATATGACCAAATGTTAAAATTTCAAAAACCTTTAAATTGTATTAAAATTCTAGGTCCGTATTTAAGAAAATTGACTTAAGGTTGGCATCTAAAGAACGAAACGCCGAATTTAAAAAATAATAACTCCATCTTGTAGAACACAATAAACGGCTATAAGAAAGTGTTTTTTGTCAAGTCAAAAATGAAGGCACAAAAAATTAAGTAAAAATAGGTATTCGGAATATTTACAATTTTCTTTCACCAAATTAGTAAGCCACAAAAAAAGCAACTTTGCCTCAATTTAACCATTTTTGTATCTCTTACCGTTTTCGAGATCCCCTTGTACTTACACGAATTTGTAGCACCCTGCACCTTTGACTTTTACATACCTCCACTATTTCTATACCACCACCTTTTTCAATTTTATCAGTAAATAAGTAAATTTAGGCAGACATTAACACAAAAGAGTTAAGTTCAAAAACGGCGAAACAGAATTTAAATAAGTTCTCACTTTTCCTTACGAAAAGTAAATGAACGACTGAGACAGCGGGTATTTGTTCATATACAGGGTGTCCCATAACTTATGGGCCGTAGAGTAACTGGAGATACTAGACTTCAAACTAAGCCAATTAAGTCATATACATTTTTTTTTTGGTAATTAAAATATTAATTTAATTATGTACTATGTTTTTTATGCCTTGGGATGTTTAAAGGGAATCTCGAAAACCGTTAAAGATATTAAGATCAATCAAGTACACCTTTTTGACTCAGAAAATTCCCTTCTTTAAGAAACTATAATTGAAAAACACCTAATATCACAAGTAAGAAAAAAAATCATAGATTTATGAAGCCCAGTGTATGCAACTAGCGCCCTCTAGTTTGAAACTTAAAAATTTCTACAAATTCTTATTTCTTGCTCATAAAAACATAATATTGCCAACTTTCAATTCGATTCATTAAACCGTTTTAAAAATTATGGCTTATTTTCGAGAATAAACTTTTACTTTCAACACCCTGTGTCTCTAGAACGAGTAACAATCCGAAAAGACAGGAAAGCACTACTTTACAGGACGAAGCGGGCAATTCCCAGGGCGAGCCGCCAGGCGAATCCTGTTCACGTAATGGCTTTACTATATTTAATTTTAGACAGAAAACTCTATAGTCAGAAAAAGAATTTTTAATAGACAGAAAAGTTAGCCACAAGCGGACAAAGTGGTGCATTTATCTGCCTACGGGTTTTGGATTTCTGATGAGTCCTAATAAGGACGAAACAGCCTGTCATTGTCTACCAGTGCCCTAGAAAATCCAATATTTTGGCGTCTCTGTACTTTAATGCAAAATATAGATGCACCACTTTGTCCGCGTCTCGCAAACTTTTCTTTCTATTTTATTATTATGTACACTAAACTTCTACTATATTTTTAATAATACTAGAGTACGAAAAGTTCATGACATTCCAGAGACGTATTTGCGTATCGCGATTTTATAAGTGCGGGAACATATGTATACATTTATCTATAAACGTTTGAATGGGGAAAAATAAAACAATATGGCATACCACGCTAATATATTGGCAAACTCCTGAAACCTGAATTTTGGTTCTCTAGAAATAATATTATTTGCCGCTGAATATGAAACAGGTTTTTGCCAAATTGTTTTTGTGGTTTCAGAGAATTTAGCGTTTGAAATATTGTTTCGAGGAATTTTGTTGGGTGGCAAAACTGGCTATTGTAATAATAAAGACCGGAATTTACGAAATTCTAAAAATATATCTTTCATGGTTAAATGCTTTCTGGTCGCGTAATCCGTAGAACTAAAAAATCTTTTAGGGATATATCACTGTTATTCAGTGGGATATATAAGTTGCTTTAGCAGGGCCGGTTTTTGGTTATAGGGGGTCCTAGGCACGGTACGCAATCCGGGGCCTCTTAATCATGGGCGTCCATAGAGACGATTTTAGGCTGCGAAAAGAAAACGTTGCCACGGTCTGCGATATCAAAAGTAACATCTAAAATCCCTTCCCCTTATGGGCGCAGGGCGCCCATGCCCCCTCACAACTTCATAGAGTTTTTACCTTAATGAGCTACAAAATAATAATTTATTATGCTTCAATAATATCATATAAACTTAAAATTAAAAGGGAATTTTAAAACTTCTCAAATAAATATGGCATACAAAGAAGCCGACATAGATCAAAGAACAAATCGATATTTTCGCCTCTCGCCTGCTAGAATAGTAAGTGGCACAATGCTTGTAGGGCCCTTTTATCCATTCGCCTTCCTTTGTGCGGCTATTTTTATTTATTAATATTTTTAAATTAATAAGATAATTTTGGATACAATTCTTTTAAAGTTGCATTTTTATTCTTTAAAATTATAAATATCACATTTTGCCAGAAATTATAAAGAAGCCGTCATCGTCTTCGACGCGTGTGATTGAACGAATACCAGCACGTGTACGTCGGTGACGGCTTCCTTATAATAGTTCTTGCTATTGCAATTCTATTGAATAATATTAATATTTCTATAATTTGTATATATTTATTTTAAAAAAAATTATTTGTTTTATAAGGCGGCAAAAGTGTGCTACAACATGTCAGGATTTTTTTACGATTTTTTTTTGTTTTGCATACAATAATAAATAAATCTGTCGATTGGTTTAGATTTTATAAAATATTTTGAATAAAAGGTTAAATGAAGTATTTTGTCTTAAACTATATGAATTGCTTTATTTTTACCATACTTTATGATGGTTTTTGTAAATTTACAGTTAAAAAGTATTTTCTTCGCAACTTAAGATAAAACCAATAAAAGAGTGAAGTAAAATATATGGCAAATGCGGTGCGTTACGGGAATGATTCCGTAATTTTCCACATTTTCACAAAAATCGTTAATTTACTTCTTTCAACCTTTTTTCTTTATGGTAAAATCAATAAATATTACATATTTTCTAATATTAATCATGTAAAGTAACTGACAGACGTAAGATGGTTAAAGGTTAGAGCATTTTGCTAAAAGGCAAAGAAGAAAAATTAACTTAAGGGTGTGGGTGCGAATCCGTTTGGTCAGTTAACTTTTTCTTGTGTGTGTGGTGGAATGTTTTAATTTTTGAAATAAGTTAAAAAATTGTTGGCAATATTCTTATTTTTATTCCTGTATTACCTTATAGGGTGGAAGTAATGAACTTAATTAGAGACAATATACAGGTCTGGCAAAATACTTTTACAATTACGTCTAACGGGCAGAAAAGAGAGCGTAATATACCAGCTATAAATTAAATAAAGAGAAAACCTACTTCTCCTTGCTTTCCCGTTCTACCAGCATCTCACAGACATTGCATAAGCAGCCGTCGCTAAGCGCCCAGTCTAGCATTACAATCTGTTTTCTCTTTATTTAATTAATAGCTGGTATATACGTTCTCTTTTCTGCCTTTTAGACGCCTGATTGTAACAGTATTTTTCCAGACCTGTATATAGATTGGAATATTTAAAACTGTACCATAACAATATACTCAATTTAAAGACCTGCGTACAGCATCAGCTCCTGCAGGTTCTAGTCTAGTTTATTTGCTATGTGCTTATTGTTGTTGAATTATTGTAACTATTTATTTTTGATTGGTAAATGAACTTTTAATATTATTATTATTATTATAAATGTTAATATAAATAAATGGTTTAATGTATTTAAGGGTACGAGAAATTTAATATTTAAAGTTGTTGATCCGGATTTCTTCACAATTTAATTGTTTCAGCAATTGTTTCCCTTTTAGTAGGGGTTTCTTTAAGAGGGCTTTGTTGCTTTGCATTTTTCTTCATAATTGAGTGCAAGTCCTGATTAACTGAAGGTTCAAAAAATCAGTACAAAACATATTTCATCCTGCAATACCTTTCAACATTTATATTTGAAATTTTATTGCAATTTTGAAATAATTTCACGAGAGGGATATAGGTAAATCATTTTTATAAATATTTTTTACAATAATTAGTAAACACTTGGCTGGATGTGCCTCAACTCTCAAATACGCACCTGTGCTTTTTAACTCTAAGTATGTACCGGAGTACCGGGTGTCCCACTAAGAATGGCTCTCGGCCGTATCTTGGAAATTACGGGGCATAGAAACTCGGGGAAAAAAAACTAATGTGGCCAAGAGAAAATCCTGGAAATAATGTTTAAGTTCCACATTTTGCCGCAAGAGGGCGTAATTGAAAAGTAAATTTTAAATCTTTGTAGCTCAAAAAAGGATAGTAAGAGTTATAAAGAAAATGGAATATAGGGAAAGTTGCAGAAATGTTTTTAAAAATTTAGGAACGTTGACAGTTTATGCTATTTATATTTTTGAATGTTTAATGTTTTTCTTTAAACACATATGTTTAATCTAAGGGTAAACCATGAATATGGAACAAGAACCCTTGATGTTTCGTATCCAATACATCGATTAACTCTCACTGAAAAATGCCCCTATTACATGTGCTTAAAACTTTTTAATGCTCTGCCAATTAGAATAAAACAAATAAACTCACAAAAACTTTTTAAAGTGGAAATTAGAAAAATGTTAATTGATTTAGAAATCTATAATTTAGTTGATTTTATTGATAGTTTATAGTGTGTATTGTTTATAAAGTATTTCCATTGTTTTGTTATGACGTCATTTCATTTTGTACTCTTCTTGACTATGACTTGAAATAAAGAAATTGATTATTATTATTATTATTATTATTATTATTATTATTAAAATTTTACATATTTGAAAATTCCACATTAAGGTATATCTTTGGTGACACCGTTAAAAAGCTTGGACAATTATGCATCATTTTGGTCTGATGCTCATTGGCGTACCGACTTTAATAAGAGGGTTGAAAGTGTAATCATTTAAATCGCTGTAACTTATAAACGACTTATCCAATTTTAGCAAACTAAAGACTGTTTGGAAAAGAAATGTATGCTCTTTCACCAATCGTATTTAGTTGTCCATAATAGTTCTCAAAAAAAATGCTAGAGGGCGCAATTTGTAATAATAACACATTTTTTGATTTTACTCCGAAAAAATAAATCATACGGTATAATTATGATACCATAATCGAAAAGTAGATGCAATTTGCTAGAAAAAATATTAAAACCGCAGCTCGGTATCTCCGTTCGTTTCAGTGTTATCGCCAATAGAATAATTTTAATAAACTTTAAATGAAGCAGCGGTTATATATTTTTTAGAAAAAAGTGGGACGCCCCTGATATTTTTCCATGTGGATATTATTTCTGAGTAGCCTGGTTAATTCTGCATAAAAATGGTATCTTGCGTTTTTCTTCTCACACACACCGTTCTTAATTAAAATAATTAAATTAAATTAGACGGGCGGAAGCTTACCTATTTTTATAAAAAAAAAATTTTCATTATCAATATTTATAATAATAATAATAAATAGTAGAGCTAATTTAATTTACTTATATTAATTAAGAACGGTGTGCCTGCGGAGAAAAAAGCAAGATACCATTTTTATGCAGAATTGACCAGGCTAATCCGAAATAATATCAGTGGCGTCCTACTTTTTTCCTAAAAAATATATAACCGCTGCCTCATTTAAAGTTTATTAAAATTATTCTATTGGCGATAACGCTAAAACGAACGGAGATATCGAGCTGCGGTTTTAATATTTTTTCTAGAAAATTTCATCTACTTTTCGATTATGGTATCATAATTATACAGTATGATTTATATATTTATTATTTCAAATTGCGCCCTCTAGCATTTTTTTGAGAACTATTATGGACAACTAAATACGATTGGTGAAAGAGCATACATTTCTCTTCCAAACAGTCTTTAGTTTGCTAAAATCTGATAAGTCGTTTATAAGTTACAGCGATTTAAATGATTACACTTTCAACAGCTTCCCCCCCTCTTATTAAAGTCGGTACGCCAATGAGCATCAGACCAAAATGATGCATAATTGTCCAAGCTTTTTAATGGTGTTACCAAAGATATAGGTATCTTAATGTGAAATTTTCGGAGATATGTAAAATATTAAAATTTACTTTTCAATTACGCCCTCTTGCGGCAAAATGCGGAACTTAAAAATTATTTCCAGGATTTTCTTATGGCCACTTAAGTTATCATTTTTTCCCCTGAGTTTCTATGCCCAGTAGTTTCCGAGATACGGCCGAGAGCCATTCTTAGTGGGACACCCGGTACATTATACCGACCTTTTTGAACCATCCTATAGAATCAAAAATAATGTATTGTAGCTATTGATCTATTTTGTTTTAACAACATTTTCAGCCGTATTCGCTAAGGCCCGTATTATTCATCTCCTGGTAACTTTATCAGCAAGATAATTTCCAAAGAAACCATTGTTAAGACAGTTGTCTCCATAGAAATTATCTGACTGGTAAAGTTACCAGGAGATGAATAATACGGGCCTTAAGGGTTCTGAATTTAAAACCTTCCTAAACTGACAGTTCTGGATTTAAAATGACAAGTGTCAGAATAAGGCATTTAAGTTTTGTATTGTAAATATTTTTTTAAAATTTCTTTAATTTTATAAAGAAAGAGGTATTTATGTACATACTGTGTTCTTTAATAGAACTAAAGCTGTATTTACAAGAACATCCCGGTCAAATTATTTCTCGGTAAGATAATTTAATTACAAAAAAATCAAATTAACACAAAAGTGTCATATGGCATAATATAAGATAATGCCACTGTAAAAACACAAGTGTGAGACTATAGATCTAAATTTTGAACCCCTTTAATGAATACAGGTGTTCGTGTGTTGTAATTAACAGCTGTCCTTTTTCACAATAAAAAGTTGCTAAAATTATTTAAAACATTTATGTTTAGGATGAATTATTTCCATTCAATCCCTTTTTACATGATAACAATTGAGGCATTTGTCTGATAAACGCATTAAGTAATGGTATTTGAATTAACCAACAATAGATAATTTTATAAAGTTTTTTTTTCAGATTAGCGAGTGATGAGTGATGACACTCCGGGGGCAGGGCAGGGTGCTCTGCCCCCGCGAGAAGGCCAAGGTCTTCGACCTACGGTAGAGCGCCCTACTACCATGAGATTAACACAAGTTGCAGGTGGACAGTATGTCTTTACTTCTCAACCACATGGAGTGCCAGCTTTAGCACAGGTACAGTTTTTGAATGCAAGTAATTATCAACACCGTTATTGGTGGAATAGGCAATGAATGGTTTTTCGAAAATGCTAATTAGAATCCAGAATCAGGGTATGAAAGGTGGGGGTTATCCATCTCTAGTCGATTTACATATATTAGCGGTTAAAGTTATGCCTTTGGGTGGTAAGAAGTGAAGAATAAGTAATATTATTTATTTATTATAAGCATCATGAACAACACCTTAAAAAACAACTTGGCTAGAAAAGTTATTCGAAAACCGACATCCTACACCTTCGCTAAACCCATATTATGCTTATAATATAAACTCAGCAACCTACAATAGAAATTGAATTATCAAGGCACATATTATTTTTAACTTTTGTATTACTCTTGCGTTGCCACTGTTGCCAGATTAAGTGATGTATCTGAAATTGAGCTACTTTTAAATGATCAAGTGCATAAAATAGTAATAATTTTTGATTATTTATTTGTACCAAATACAATTGGACGATTTTTAATATTCCAAAAAGGGATTTTTTTCTTAAATCGGGTAAAAATAACTAATTCTATATTTTAACTCTGATAAAAAAAAACAGTAAAAATAGTGAAATTAAAGATTTCTGTATAGTTTTCGTTTTTTTCTTTTGGGAAGCAATAAAAACAATTAAAAATAAAAATATTTTTTTTTTATCAATTTTTTTATTCCACTTTAAAAAAAAGTTTTTTTTCATCGCCCACATACAATTATGATTATACCATATAGTCAAAAATTACTGTCAGTGAGTCATATAGTGCAGCGGGTTATTGTTGTAATAATTAGAAGAAACAATTCCAATGTTTTTGAAATTCTATTAGAGCAGAAAATTTATTTTCATGGAAATGTTTTCCTCTGACTTCGTAAAATCCGGTGGTCTTGATATAAAAGCGATGGTTCACTGACAGTTTAGACCGGGAGTATAAGTAAAAATTCTAACGGGTATTCACTAAAAATGTATCAGAATAAGTCAATAATGATTTTTCTTTAAAAATGTATTTGTAACAACATCCCGGTTAAATTTTTTTTTATCGGTAAGACGATTTAATTACAAAAAACTCAAATTAACACAAGAACGTCATATTATGGCATATAAAATAATGTCACTTTTTTGTTTTTTTTTGTTTTAGCTCAAATAAACGAATTCAAAAATGTAGAGTCTATAATCGAAACTCCTAATATGATGAATTTTAGATTATGTTGTGATTAATTTATAGATTTTTAACTTTGACTTATAGTTTATTCAATTCAGAGATTTTTCAAAATAAAAAATAAATATCTTATTAAATAATCAACACTTTACTGATAATAAATCTTGAATGCAAGACCCAGTCTTGATTTAGCTTCTTGTTATTTTAGATAAGTCCTGCAGGCTTATCCAGTGTTCAAGGAGGAGTGACTAGAATTATAAGTATTAGTCCATCTAGAGGACAAACTTCGCCTCTAAGACCTAGCTTAACAAACCAGTCTATTGTAAATGTTTTAAAATCTCGAGGAAATGCTAACATTCGATTACAGTTATTTCCAACTGACAACCAAATAAATACGCCTCATTCAACAACAACAACCCATCCACGAGCAGTTAAGCGGCCATCTTCGTCAACACCTGAAAAAAAAGATCCGTATTCTACTAAATTACAACGTGTTATGAATCATAGAATAGTTAGATCTAAGTTACTAAAAGAGAAGTATGCCGAACATTTATTAGAAGCATTTTATCTAGAGGCTGGAGGTAATATTTTAGATTTGTATCAGTATGCTAAAAGACCTAAAAGTCAAACTTATTTAGCATATATGAAGGAACATGCTATTGATTCAAAAGAATATACCGAAGAACCCACTCACACTATAGTAATTCCACATACCACTCCTAGTACTCCCACTGCAACTTCTGTAAACTCCCTACCAGGTATTTCACACTCAGTCAGTCAGCAACCTTCAATCAATAGTTCACCCGTATCTACCTCTGACACACTAGAAACTGTAACAGCAGGTTCTATCAAACCTACAACAGCCAGTAATAATCAAGAACAGATTGTGGAAAAGGCTAAACAAGAAGCCTATGTAGTTCAAAGAATATCTGACCTTCAAAAAGATGGTCTTTGGTCTGAGAAGCGACTTCCCAAAGTACAAGAAATGCCTCGAGCAAAAGCTCATTGGGACTTCTTATTAGAAGAAATGGTGTGGCTTGCGGCTGATTTTGCACAAGAACGAAAATGGAAGAAGGCTGCAGCTAAAAAGTGTGCTCGAATGGTTCAGAAATATTTTCAAGATAAAGCTCTTGCTGCTCAGAGAGCAGAAAAGGCTCAAGAACAACATCTTAGAAGAATAGCAGGGTACTGTGCTAAAGAAATTAAAACATTCTGGAATAATGTTGAAAAGCTTGTAGAATATAAACAAAATACAATTTTGGAAGAAAAGCGAAAAAAAGCATTAGACCAACAACTTAGCTTTATTGTTGACCAGACAGAGAAATATTCACAGCTTTTAGCAGAAGGCATGAACAAATCATCTGCTGAGGTACCGTCTAGCAATATATCTTCTAGATCAACTTCTAGACCTCACTCAGATGATGAATTTGATCCGCATATGCAAAGTGATGAGGATGATGAAGAAACTATTGAGCAAGAAGAGGCAGCAATTGAAACTGGTGATCAGACTGCAGAAGTTGAAGCATTACAGAGGGAATCTCAGTTAGAACTTGATGACTTACTAGAAGATGATTTTCTAAGAAATTATCTTCTTAATAGAGATAATATTCGACTTAGCGAATCTGAGGATTCCGATGACGAAAGCGTAGGTAGAAAAAGTAAAAAGTCTGAAGCCGAAAGTAGCGTTAAAAGAACGATTAAAGATAAAGATATAGATAAGGAATCTAAATCGGAGTCGATTGAATCGGAGGAAGATTCTGAGTCTGAAGATGAAAGCGCGGAAGAGATGGATGATTCTCAGACTGAAAATCAAAGCCTCAAGTTGCTTGTCGACGATTCTCAAAAAGATGGGGGAGAAAGAACAAAGACTGACGAAAAAGATGACCTTATTAATGATGCTGCCGCCATTGCAGAAAGTATCCAACCCAAAGGTAACACATTGTCTTCCACTACGGTTTCAACAACAGTACCTTTTTTGCTTAAACTACCTTTAAGGGAATATCAGCATATTGGTTTAGACTGGCTAGTAACTATGTATGAAAGAAAGTTGAATGGAATACTTGCAGATGAAATGGGTTTAGGAAAAACTATTCAAACTATAGCACTGTTAGCTCATTTAGCTTGCGAGAAAGAAAATTGGGGTCCCCACCTTATTGTTGTCCCAACCTCAGTTATGTTAAATTGGGAAATGGAATGTAAAAAATGGTGTCCAGCTTTTAAAATTTTAACTTATTATGGGTCTCAAAAAGAAAGAAAACTAAAAAGAACTGGTTGGACAAAGCCTAATACATTCCATATTTGCATAACATCTTATAAACTAGTTATTCAAGATCATCATAGTTTTCGGCGAAAGAAATGGAAATATCTTATTTTGGATGAGGCGCAGAACATTAAAAATTTCAAATCGCAGAGATGGCAGCTATTGTTAAATTTCCAGACAGAGAGGAGATTATTACTGACCGGAACACCTCTGCAAAACAATCTGATGGAATTGTGGTCTCTAATGCATTTCCTAATGCCCAATGTTTTTCAGTCCCACAGAGAGTTTAAAGAATGGTTTTCCAATCCAGTAACTGGAATGATTGAAGGGAATTCTGAATATAACGATAGTATTATAAAAAGACTGCATAAGGTAAGCATGTTTTTAAATCTTTAACATTGGAGATTGCAACAATTTTAATTGACTTTTAGAAGCTGGTTTAGGTTCAATATACAAAGTTCACGCGATTGAAAGAAAATAATTCAATACACTTTTAAGCCATTGGCGGCACCAGTAAAATTTAAATGGGTGGGCATAGAATCATATTCTAGCTACGGTTTAGTTTTATAACAATAGGTATATTTATATCACTTCTCTAAACGAAAAATAAAAGTTGCTATAAAAGTAAGCATAAGATGGTCACAAGGTCCCTATCTTTTCACTAAGATGCTCTAATATACCAGTTTCACTTGGGTCGTATACGGACTTTTACGATCGCTTCAGAATAATACGGCGATTTTGTATCGGGACGACGCTGATACTCGATTACTTTATTCCATTCTCTTGACGATACATTACCCCATTTGTGTGTTTCTAAAATAAGGTTGCCAAATGTAAAACTACTACTTTGTTCTATTTTGAGGGTGCAGCACAACAGTTTTAAAATTAAACACAACGGCAAGGAACGCTACCGAAAAAAGGCCACTCGAGACAGAAACCGATACTTTATTATCTTAGAGCGAGACGGTACGTTAATAAAAAAATATATGTTGGCTTGCACAAAGTTTTTTTAACCAGAATTAACTAACCAGCCAGTTTGACTGTGACATAACTAACATTGACAGGCATTATGAACTCACAATCAAAGGTGCCTAATTAGTAACCAGTATGATTGTGGGAAAATTATTTTTGTCAATGCCATGTATGTCACAGTCAAAATTGCTGGTTAGTTAATTATTATTAAATACAATTCTTTGTGCAACCCGACGATAGGGACTTAAAGCGGGACACGCTCGTCGAGATACGTTACGAGCTTCGCATCGTTACGGCTTCCGCATCTTAACCCCATCAATATCGCATCCCGGCCTAAACTGTAACAAAGCACAGGTTAGAAAATATAGCAGGACACGAATAATAAATCGATGCGGATACGTTAAAAACAGCTTTAAAGACATTTTTCGTCGGTAATGATGGTAATGGTTTTTTTAACTATGGGAACCAATATTTAGAAACCTGATAAAAGGTTTAAAATAAAACCAAAACGTTGGCGAAGACATACTTTTTTTTTCACAATCAGGTCCCAGGTCGGTGTTATACGGTAATTTTAGGTAAAAATAATATAAATAATGATATTTGCAATAAAACTCAAGTTGAAAATAAATCACTTTACATTTATCTGAAGTCCACCTCTGAAGCCTAGAGTAATATACCTAGAAGGGACCCATTTTATTACCTGGGACGGATTATTGAGTTAAATAAAAGCAAAAGTCAATACTTTGGGATATACTTTACATTATGTTGAGTATGAACTAATCACCTAAACACAATTTAAATGGGCATCTTTGGTTTTGGGGTAAGACAGCGCCCACTCTGCCTCGCCCCCCTGGCTCCGCCACAGTTTTAGCCTGCTTCAAGTCTATATATCTCATAATATATTTCTCAAGTTATTTTTACATACATCATATGCGATATTGTTTTTAGGTACTAAGACCGTTTTTGTTGCGAAGGTTAAAATCAGAAGTAGAGAAACAAATGCCAAAGAAATATGAACATGTTGTAATGTGTCGATTATCTAAGAGGCAGCGTTTTCTATACGATGATTACATGTCTAGAGCAAAGTAAGTTAGTTCTGAATTATTAAAACTATTTTAAATGTTTATCAATTAGTAATATGTTTTTCGTACAGAGAACTTTAACATAAATTATCCCAGTATTTTTTTAAAGAAACTGAATAGGGTTTGAAAGCTCCCTTTCAGTTACTATGACTCTTAAAACATAGTTTTAAAAGTTTTTGTTGTAACGAACTTTCCTTTACCTAAAAAATATTGTTCCATTGTCATTTGGCATGAATTACAACCAATATGGAATTTTTTCAAAATTTTAGTTATATCAGTTGTCAGATTAAATTATGGCTCAATTATCTGCAAGTTATTGTTTGCCTTATTTTTTAAATAAGTTTATGAATTGCGATCATTAGGAAACCAAACATTTTAACGTAACTTCCAAAATTTGACGTCACCGTTTACTATTTACTGGTTGGGCAATGTTGCCAGGTCAAAAAATTAAAAATCACCAGACCCTTGCTTTAAAAGTTGCCAGAAATCACCAGATTCTTAATTTCTCGCATTATCACATACAACACCATATAATTAATGTAAAATCAAATATATTGCTGTGATTTCTAAAAAAAAAAAAAAAGGTCATACCTCGAAAATAACATAAATCTCATTTAAGCTTTTGACGCCAGGGTGGGCACTCATGTTGTTTAAGCTATAAACATGAGTGCGCACCCCGGTGCCAAGACCTTAAATCAGATGTATGTTATTTCCGAGGTACGACCTTTTTTTTTTTTTTAGAAATCACTATATAAAAAACAGTATATATAAAACAGTAACAGATACAAATTCTGTAAATCCCCCGCTACTAAGAATTCGGCACAGAGAAGTAGAGAGTTTCAAGACAAACGCTTTTCGCTTTTGAAACCAATAAGTTTTTGCATCGATGTCACCATTTTTAACAAAGAAGAATAAAACACAATCAAGCCATTTTTCTCTCGTTTTTTTTTTAAGATATAAGCTTATCATCAGTGTCGAAAAATCACCAGAAATTAGACTTTTTTAAAAAGTTTTCACCAGATCACCAGATGGGGTTCAAAATCACCAAATCTGTTGAAAAATCACCAGACCTGGCAACATTGTGGTTGGGTGTTGCTGTTCTTTGTGTATGCTCATTGAAAAAAAGACGCTACTTTTTTGGCTATACAGTAGTCACGGTGGTTCTTTACCCATGTGTCATAATTTATAACTAAATCGTATTAAGGGGGATTTCTACTGTGATGGTTTCAAAAAATCGAAGTTTTTTTTCCGACTTTTTCGACTCTCTATAGCCTCTAGAATAACCGTGTGTAAACGTTTTTACCAAATCTACTCTAAAAAAAAGTTACATCCAATTTTATGATTACCGGTCAGTTCTCACCACTAGCTGCTTTTGAGTTAGGCACACACTACATATGTAATCAATCTGAAAAACGAGTATCTGAGGGCGCTAAAAAGGCCAGGCTCGCAAAGAGGCAGGAAGAATCAGCTCGTTTATCGTTTTTCGAGGAAGAGGAGGGTGTAATCTACGGGCCAGGCATCGCAGACTAAGTGGCAGTGAGACTATTTTGTTGTGAGCCACCGTTGAAACTTTAAGTTTTTTTCTCGAAACTCTGTTTTTCGCGCTGGCGGAAAGTACTTTGGTATGTTCAAATTATCAGAATTTAATGATTTTGGTCTTAAAATGCTCAGAATACAAGTGGTTATAGCCCCCTTTAAGTATTTTGCGATAATTTTTTAAAGAAAATTTAAATCTCGCGCCATTTTAACAGTTACTCAAGTTTTGACTTGATTCTAGTGGGGGCTATAACTACATGCTTACAATTGAAGAATCTGGGTCAATTTTATTTTTGTCATTAATAGAAAAATTTATTTGAATTCCGCCAGCAAGTTACGTTTTTTTTGAGGGGGTAACTTCAGCACCCTGTAGCACCCTCAAGTTTTTCATTTTTTGGGGGTTGAAAAATTTTTTTTGGTACATCTTATCTTTAATTAAAAGAATTGAACACTTGTTTTTCTGCATTTGTCTTTTTATCCCCAGAAACGATGAGAATAGCACCATCACAGTAGAAATCCCCCTTAATTAAATTGAAGAAAAATGGTCAAACCAAAGTCTAATTTCATAAATATTATAGTTGATGTGCCTAGTGTCCCAATGTACGGATAACTAAAAGTTGTTTAACGTGTTGAATCAAAAATTTAAGTTTAACATAAAATCCAAAGTTAGCCATACCATTTAAAAAATACCATAGTTATATCATTTAATAGACCATTCAAAATCCCTCTGCGTAATACTTTTTATCAATAAAGTATACATAAATATTCAATTTTTTATCATACCTCCAGTTAGAGGACTTAGGTCACTGCTGTAATTTTTTCACTGCATACTTTTTAAAGTTAAAACTTTTTACAATAAATTAGTATCAATAACTACTTACCGGTCGCATCCCAAAAGGACAATAGCTTTCAAAAGAACTGTTTTTAAGGCACAAAATGTCTAAAACGGAAAAAATTATAATTCAAAATAACAATCAAAATAACGATAACGTCCGGAAGTCAATAGAGAAACTTTCAAAAATCTTTAAATTAACTAACCAGCTTACAACCCTTCCTTGCAATTCCTTCTCTCCACGTTTCGTAGGCAACGACGTATTTCGTATAATAATGCCAAGCAAGACGTTAGGTTACAGTTTTATTCAATTTTGGGATAATAACAAATAAAGATGGGGAGTAAAAAATCACGTAGTCGCTTTATCGTTGGCCAATGACGCACGGGTAAACAACCAACGAGACTCCGGGCAGTGAAAATTAAGCGTGTGGAGGCATATCGGAGCGTTTGTTGATAAAAGTCAATCAAACGAAGCTATAGTAATAATCTTGATAGAACTCGCGAGATCCTGGCCCAATCACGTGATATAAATGACATGCTGGTTAATTTTAATGTGTTATGTTGGTATGACTTGACGTAAATTACAGGTTCGGACTTAGAAATTACAAATTTTTAATATGTAAAATGTATGTTTAAACGAATAATATTCTTTAAGCCACCAATTGTAACTGTTGTCATGCTAAATAAGATTACAATAAGATGAAGGTAGTTGCAAAACAGATTAGGAAATGACAGCTTCTTTTATTCGCATATATCCCTTATGTTCTTTCCTCGTTTGGAAATAGGTTATTATAACAGAGATAGTAGATATGCTTACCGGTCGACACAGTGGTAAATAGAAAAAGTCGTGTAAGCTATTTGAGTAAAACATACAATAGAAATGTTTATTTGCTTTATTTATATAAAATTTATTAACTAATGTGTTGTTATATAATAAATCTAATATTGACATAGGCGTAGTTCGGGGGATACTTTGTGGTGCTAATTTATGGCCGGTTTAGCACCCTCAAAAAAACACAATCTATTGACAAGAAAAAGGTTGTAATGTTAATTTTAAAAAACAGTTTAACAGACCACAATAATAAGATAGGAACTTCAGAATTTCTTGAATACCGAAACTTTTAGTTGTACGAAAATGAAAACTAATAATCGCTAAAGGTGAATTATTATTTTACAACCCCTATAAATCCGAGTTAACTACAATTTTTAGCAATAAAGAAATGCTTCCTAAGATCACACGAAACCACACTAAAATTCAAAACAATCAATTCAGAAATACCGAAAATATAAGCTTGTTTCCATTATAAGTGGGACATTCATAATAATTGCGAAATATTTTTTTATTTTAAAGATTTAAGGTTAATAATTTTCTTGCATTTTTTTTAGTTAAAATCGATTTTAAAAAATAAATAATTACTGAAAAACAAAAAAAAAGTTTTGTCCGAAGCGGGGTTCGAAACCGCGACCCTTAGTTCCAAGAAGGCGCTTTCTAAAAAGCAGGTTCAAATGCGTTATATGACTAAATGCAAGAAATTATTGTAAAAATAAATTAAAACTGTTTAAAAATACCTTCTCAGCAATGGCATCAGCTGCAGTACTAAGCAAACAATAGTTATGATCCACAATTAATTGTTAGTTAATAGTCGAAAACAGAATATTATACGTTTATGAATCAAACATTGGCTGAATACGTCTCTGTCAAAATCTGGGGAAATTTTGAAAGTCCTAATCAGCCGGCCGATGTCATATATCTGGATGTCAAATGTCGAAAAACGAGTTCTCTCGTAAATATTTCTTTACGCTACTTGTTAAACATTATCACGACCTGTACCAACTGCCTGCGCAGGCTGTTATAAAATCCCGAACGCAATACCCGAGCAATGTTAAATTAGAAATTGTTCATGACATCACGCTTCGTGATGATACCATATCTATAAAGTTTACTTTTTGGTCATGAATTGCCCAACGGACTTGTCTATAATTGCGATAATAACATGAATTCTAGATACTAACAAAGTAATTTTATTTTTTAGAACAAGAGAAACCCTATCCAGTGGTAATTTACTCAGTGTAATAAATGTGCTTATGCAGTTAAGAAAAGTGTGTAATCATCCCAATTTATTCGAAGTTAGGCCCACTATATCCCCATTTCAATGTGATAATATCAAAATGCACATCCCCTCTATTGTATATTCTGCACTGCATTATGATGTATTTAAGGTTAGTGGAAATCTTGTTAAATAGGTACAATATATTGTAACATATTTTGGTCAATCTGAGATCAAAGTACTAATTTCCTAGCATCCTAGGCTACATATAACACTGACTAGTACAGTTTTATCCAACCAGGACTGAAGAGGAACCTATTTCTTGAGTTCCCCTGTACTTTTATTAAACCCAATATAGCCATTTTGTCTATGTCTGACAGAATCTAAAATTGCCATTTAAAAAGCGACTTGGCTTAAAACAAAGAAACTGTGACATAAAGTTATTGTTTTTTATGGAACACTGTATATTTTTTTGAAAGGTCTTTCTTTTCTGATGCCAAAAATATATAATTTGTCTATATTATTAGCTCAAACTGTTTAGATATGAGCGATCAAATTTTTAAAAAGCTGTATTTATTCTAGTTTAATAGGTCTCTTTAATGTCTTGGAAATTAAAATGGTCTCCATAATGCTATTCTGTTACTATTTACATGGTTTTGTTTTCCAAGCACATATCGAAACTTTATATTCCAACATTATAGATGTTGTTTTAATGCATCGCCATTACGGAGGTTTTACTTGTCCAAGACATTCTGGACGTATTAAATTAGAATTGATACAGCTTTTTAAAAATTTGATTGCTTATATCTTAAAAACGGTATGGGCTAATATATACAAATTATATATTTTCCTACGATCGTGGGGAAAAGTTACTTTTCGGAACGATTTATCGTGCGGAAAGTACCACTTTATAATAATAATAATAATAATATTGTTTATTTCCCCAATTGAAAAGCAATACCAAGTACTACAATAATTGGAAAAAACTTCATGTAAGGAAGAGCATTGCACTACAGGAAAAACTCACCCAGGCTATAACAATTCTTTTGGAATTACAATTTTTTAAGTCTACTCTTAAAAGTACCAATGTTAGCCGCCACTTTTATGCTACCATCTAGGGCATTATAAAATTTAAAACAGTTCAAATAAAAACTCTTTTGATAGGTAGCTGTTTGATGAGGCGGCGGCAACAATCTTAAATGTCCTCTAGTGTTATATTTATGATTAAGTTGGCAACCCTCAAACAGATGCCTCTCTCTATAAACATATGAACAAACTTCAAGTATGTATATGTCAAAAACCGTAAGAATTTTATTCCTTCTAAAGGCTGCTTACAGGTTTCCCATCGTTGAAGCTTGAATAGTATTCTAATTGCAAACTTTTGGTTTCTGCACGATTTTACTTTTCCGCACAATTTTTACTTTACCACACTATTTATATGTAAATATGTGTTTATATGTAAATCGTGCGGAAAAGTAACTTCAGGACTACTAACACTAGTAACTTTTCCGCACGATTTGTTAAATTAATGAATACCTTATCTAAAACACTCAATAAAATGAAATACTTGTAAAATAAATATTTTTTTTTTGCCAGAAGCTCAATAATTTTTGTAATTACAGTATATTATTACGAACCTAATTGACGTTTATCTGAGAACGATATCGATCGTAGGAAAACTTTTGTACCGAACACACGCGGATAGTGTCTTTTCCGCCCTTGACGGCTTGCCCGAACTCCGCTTTGCGTTGTTCGTGCAACTGCCGTCGCGTGCGGAAAAGTACCACTTTCCGCACTTGTTAGGTAAATAACTATTTTGGAATCAGAAAAGAAGAATTTTTCATAAAAATGAAAAATATACAGGGTGTTAAAAAACAACAACTTTACACCACAGTTCTTTTGTTTTTTAGCCAAGTCGCTTTTTAAATAACAATTTTACATTCTACAAATATAAACAAGATGGCTATATTGGTTTAACAAAAATACAGAGGAATTCAAAAAATATGTCTCTGTTAGTCCTGGTTGGATGACCCTGTACAGTAACAGTTGAATTTATAAAACCAATTTTATTGTACAACATTAAATTAATACCTGTGCCCCTTTTTTATTCATAATATAACACATAGAATACATTTACATATAAAAATTGACAAATACTACAGGTAAATAAAAAATTGCATACAAAGAAAAACTTATAAGTAATTAATTTACACGTTACAATCATTGGAATGATTTGGTAGATTTTGTGAATAGACCCTACTAGTGACAATATAAAATAATTTGACAGGGACAAAGGGTGTAAGAAGTTGCATTTTTACTGAAGCATAAAGCCATACGAATTTCAATTTACTCTTCACGTACCAATAAAATTTCATATGAACATTTACAGGCTATTATTTACAGTCTGTAGCGAGATGGAGTTTTATTAGGGATATTGCAAATGAACTGAAACTAGAAAAATTATCTACCTAACTTGTGCGTTACCTAATTACTTTTAATGGTGGCCATCTATTCTACTTGTGTTTCAATTTTATTTCAATTCGTTCATTATTTTGGCTGTTGCAACAAAAAGTTAGTTTTTCTTGACAATATAGAAGTTTACAACGCGGCCAAAGTTCAATAATTCATCCTCCGAGAGCTGAGGCACCCGCCGCATAGTACAGGTTTAAGTTCGCCTGACGGGGACTATAGTAAGTGCAATGAACACTTCCAGTAGTGGCAGCAAAAAAAATTTTTTGTATTTTCCCACATTGCTGTAGCAAAGAGACATTTAAATATATTTTTTCTGCATCCTGTTTTTATATTAGAATGTGCAGGTTCAAATAAAAAAATAAACTTATCTCCCTAATCTAAACCTGTCCAATGAAAAGTGAGTTCTAAAAAAAGAGTTCCTTGTTATTTTTTTTACACTAGCAATATGAAATACATATTGACATGGGCTTGTAAGAAAAGTACATAATTTCAGGATGGTAAACATGAATCCTAATTTACAGTAAAATAAGAATTTTAATAGTGACATTTTGCCAACCAACAAAATCCCGCTAATCAATTTTTCAGGCGCTAAAATCTTCGCACTGGCTGATACCTGAAACCGGATTCTCGATTCGCTGGAAATAATTATATTTTCCGTTGAATATGAAACAGGTTTTTACAAGAATTTTTTTGTGGATTCCGAGAAAATCATGTTTGAAATAGCGTTATGAGGGATTATGTTGGTTTGCAAAATGTCACCATTAATTGGCGCTCTTGCCTGATTTTTGAATAATAACTAGTGTTAATGAAAGCCAACGCATTAGCAATGGATTTTCGTTTATTTTATTGTATCATACAAAGTATTATATTTTTCTAGATTTTGATACCATTTTAAATAAACGCTTTGTTTTAGCATATTAATCCGTACTCTATGAACTTGCTGTTAATTATGTTAGAAATGCACTTAGGAGCATATCAATGCTATCGAATGAGGCAATCTGCTAAAAAAGTTATAACCCTTGATCAGCCTGTTGAAAAACCATCTTGCCCGCCTTGCAAGTTAAGTATGAAAGTAAAGTTACGAGACAGTAGTGAAATTAAACAAGAAGATAAAAAGGTTCCACCTTTACAACAATCGACAAAGAATGCGGTACAGCCGAATATGAAAATGAAAGTTCACGGAGTACAGTTAGTGACTCAGGGCATAGTGAAAAGTAAGTTTATGTTTACCTAATAAATATGCGTACTATTTCCGTCTATATTCAAACTTTTCTCCTAAATGTAGGTAAGCTTTTTACAATTGCAATCGTTTAGCCACATTGAAACACAAGACTAACATAATATAATCATGATGAATGATAATTTTTAAAGTTATTGGATTGTTTCTTTGTATGTATATGTATATGTTTTTTATACAATTCTAGCATAATGAATTTAACCACCTAATAGAGGCATTTCTATTAATGTCTGCATTTTGTCAGTATCCTAATCATGCTTCGATTTCATTGCTCCTAAATCTATTTTCTATAACAATAGCATACATAATTTCATTTAGATCTAAGTTTTTCAGCTTTGTCAACAAGAGCATAAGCTCTTATGATCAATAAAGCATATTTTGAATTTGAATAAACATTCATGGAACTGTAATCCTTTAGCTTAGTATTCGAGCTATCGCACGGTATAGCTGATATAATATTTTTTGGCTGTAGTACTGTGGTAAAAGATATCATTATTTGTCGAAAAACTGTAATAATTTAACTTATATACTTGGGCTTTGTTGATTACCCATTTCGTAAAGTCCGTACAATTACTGGCTGGCTACACGTCACAGCTTTTCACGTAATTTTTGATTCGCGGCATGTTCTTGATTAAATCTTATATTTTTTAAATTATGTTAGAATTTAAGCTTCAAAATAAGCATTTCTTCTTTTTCTGAATAATGAAACATATTTTCAGAATATGTTCAATTCAATTCATAATTAATAACAGAGCTACCTTATTTTTTGTTTCTGTTATGATTATGTATTTGCGAGTTGTGATGTGCATCCAACCAGTAATTGCACTTACTTTATATAAGACGTGTTATTGTCAAATGGTATGGCTTATTCACGAACTTGTCATTGATTTAAATTCGTCTATAATGTCGATTCATCAGTTTTGCTGACATATTTTTCCAGTATAACTAAAACCTAGCTGCCTACTTCTAAATAGTTTGGTAGAAAGTTCTGTGGTTGTAACCTGTAGTGCCAGTTTGTTGACTGTTTAGAGTGTGAATTATTCTTCTGCAATTAATTAGTATCCCAATAGTCAGACTAAAATGTATATTTTTTACCAATAAGGGGTGTATAACAGCTGTATGACCAAGATGCCTGTATAATCCCGACTATATAATGCAAAAATTAGATATGTAAAAACGGTTACGTTGCATAGATATAGAACAAGTAGATAGCTGACAACTTCAATTTTTGACATGTGTTAGAACGAGAAACAAGATATCAGAGGAATTCAAAAATTTGCAACTTTTACAAAAAATTAAAGAATTATTTACTAAAGTAAATTGTTTCTAATTTTTTTTTCCTAAATATTTATTAATGAGTTAAATTAGATTACCTTAATGTTAATTTTTTTAAATCTTATTATTGTGTTCTATAAACGGTAGTAGAGTTTTGGACTTGCATTGTCTTTATTTGTTTTGAATCACAACGTTTCAACTGGTAAGTATCTCCAGTCGTTTTCCGGTGAATACACATACAGTATTCACCTGAAGACGACTGAAGATCCTTACCAGTTGAAACGTTGTGATTCAAAACAAATAAAGACTGCAAGTCCAAAACTCTACTGCCGTTCAAGAAATATCATTGTCTTCAACCTTCAAACATTGTGTTCTGTATTAATATATTATCATTAGGAATAAGTAAAAACATGAAGTCTTTCTCCACTGGTTTATTGAAATAATAAAAATTTTTAAATTCTACATGTTTCGGGTGTAGTAACAGCCATCATCAGGAAAAAATACAAAGGGAGAGCATTAGTAAATAAAGGAGCAAGATTAACTGGTAGTGAACATCGATGGAGCTCTATCGAGCCATGAGAGATAAAAATTAAGAACTGATGATTTAAAAAATTGGTATACTTAGAGCCTCGAGGCTAAGTTTGGACACTGACTGTGGGCAAAAGGTAACAGTGACAAGAGGGCCCGTTAGGGCTGAGAAAAAAAATATATAGGAAAAATGGAGACTCATGGGTCCAGAAATCTCATCCTGAAGAAAACATGGGGAGAGAAAAGAAAGTGGTATGGAAAGAAAAATTAATTATTTGGGGCTACCATGGAGCTTAATTGGATGTGCCAATTATATTGTATATTATATTAATCTTAAGTCAAAGTTGTAAAATAAAAATTTCCTATATATTTTTTTTCTCAGCCCTAACTGGCCCTCTTGTCACTGTTACCTTTTGCCCACGGTCAGTGTCCAAACTTAGCCTCGAGGCTCTAAGTATACCAATTTTTTAAATCATCAGTTCTTAATTTTTATCTCTCATGGCTCGATAGAGCTCCATCGATGTTCACTACCAGTTAATCTTGCTCCTTTATTTACTAATGCTCTCCCTTTGTATTTTTTCCTGATGATGGGTGTTACTACACCCGAAACATGTAGAATTTAAAATTTTTTATTATTTCAATAAACCAGTGGAGAAAGACTTCATGTTTTTACTTATTCCTATAAATTAACTCCACTTTAAGAATGGACTACTTCCTCAATATTATCATTAGTTAATTTGGAATAAAGGCATTTTAAAATGAAAATTCTGAACGGCCTGCGGAGAAGGTATGCGATGCGATAATAATCCAGCGTATTTAATATGTTTTCTTTAAAAACAAACTTTTTAGAAAATCCCTGCTAGTATGATGTACATTTTTGATTTCTTAAACAAAAAACTTAATAAAGTAATAACATCTAGACACAAAATTGTAAATATTACTATTGACTAATGCCAAAATTAATTTAGTGCGGCGCCGGCGTGGTAAACTTTTAACGCAGTTGGCAATTTGACATGCACATTGTCTTTTGGAGTTCAGTTCTTGTTCACTCAGTCTACGACTAACGGTATCTGAGGTAATATAAGTATCACGAATATTTCTCAATTGACGAATAATAGCTGAAGATGGTACACCTCGATCTCGTTGAGCCGTTGCCACAACAAAACTCTTATCACGAATATTATTATTTTATAGGCCTTTTTACATTGAGTGCAATTGCAAGAAAAAATTGCCTGAAAGCATGCGCTTTGTCAACGTTTTAAATAGCTGATGCAGGTTTTTAATGGGAAAACGTGCATCAGCTGACTAAAACGTCGAAGCGTATGCTTCCAGGCCATTTTTCTTGCAATTGCACTAAATGTAAAAAGGCCTTATGTCTTTTGCCTGATCTTTGACTACCAAATTACACCTCAATTTGTTGAAAGCGGCTGATTGCACACTTTCAATCAAAAACAAAATGTTAAGAAAAGATGCGACTTTCATATAAAATACACTGGATTATCATTGCATCGCCGACTTTCTCCGCATGGTGGGCAGAATTTCCGGGAGATCGGTATATTATTACAAATACATTTTTTTCTTAAATTGACAAACTGGTGATAATCTTAATAAATGCATCTACAATCTACCGAAAAATTAATTTAAAATGTTCTAAAATCAAGTTTTTTAACATCAAACTTGATCCAAATTTTTCTTGTCATTTTTTTTTACGATTAGTGTATAACGAAGTATGAAAGAGAAAAAATACTTCTAATTACTATGTGTTCTATTTTAATTGCAAAAAAAATTCTTAACAATTGGGAAACATTTTCTTCTATGAATGACGGAAAAGTTTTGGACTTTCATTGTCTTTATTGTTTTGAATCTCCACGTTTCACCTGGTAAGTATATTAAGTCGTCTTTAGGTGAATACTATGTTTTCTATATTATATTGTACTCTTTTGAATTTATTAAATTCCTATAATCTGTCAGCTAGTTATCACAATTATGTTATTAAATTTAAAAAAATGTATATTAACGTAACCGTTTTTACTTATTATTTATGGTGATAGGGGAATATCAAGGTTTATAAAGGCAGCTTAGTCATATTTCCATTATAACACACACTAAATATGCATTTTTATTGTTACTTATTGATATTTACCTGATTAAGTTATACAGGGTGGCCCATTTGTCTGATAAAGTAATATACTGGCTCTACTATTAAAGATATCAAAAAAAAGTTTTTATAAAAGTTGTGAGGTATAAAAAAATATATGTTCTAAAATTATTTTTAAACATACAGGATGGTCCAAAAAAGTAGGACAATAAAAAGATACATTTTTTTAAATGGAACACCCTATATATTTTAGCATTTTTGTTTCCTTACAAAATTGTCCATATGACGCCATATTTAGTTTTTTAATTTTTTGCAGCGTTGCCAAAAAAAATGCAAAATTCTTAAATTTTTGGAAAAAACATGATAGTAAAAAATTACCTGTATTTCTCAATAAGAGTATCGAAAATCGAAAATTTCTTGTAAGCTCTTAAGTTTAGGGATAGATAAACTGTCTTAAATCTTTAAGTACCAAAAATTTTGTACAGGGTGTTTTCTGTGGACATCCAAATATACAAAATTTTAAATTACAATAACTCTGTTTTTTCAAATGAAACACACTATATATATTAGGCTCGTCTGATAGATATTGTAAGTATCTTTTATTATTGTTAAGTCATACCTATAGCTAAATTTACTAGTTTTGGCAATATTTCGATTTTTATTTAAATTTTGGTGAAAAAAACTATAGTTTTTATTTTTCTAGTAAGCCATGACCAGCAAAGTCAAAACAAATGTAATTGAATATAATGTCATATTTATAATTATTATATTTATATTTATAATGTTTGTAAACTTATTTTCAATATCCAGTTGCGTAATAAAAACAAAATTTTATTATTAACTATGGTTATCAATTTATTTTAATATGGGATAATATTTAATTACATTTGTTTTTAGTTTGCTGGTCATGGCTTACTAGAAAAATAAAAATTATAGTTTTTTTTACCAAAATTTAAATAAAAATCGAAATATTGACAAAACTAGTAAATTTAGGTATATGTATGACTTAACAATAATAAAAGATACTTACAATATCTATCAGACGAGCCTAATAAATATAGGGTGTTTCATTTGAAAAAACAGAGTTATTGTATTTTAAAATTTTGTATATTTGGATGTCAACAGAAAACACCCTGTACTAAATTTTCGGTACTTTAAGATTTAAGACAGTTTATCTATCCCTAAACTTAAGAGCTTAAAAGAAATTTTCGATTTTCGATACTCTTATTGAAAAATACAGGTAATTTTTTACTATCATGTTTTTTCCAAAATTTTAAGAATTTTGCAATTTTTTTGGAAACGTTGCAAAAAATTAAAAAACTAAATATGGCGTCATATGGACAATTTTGTAAGGAAACAAAAAATGCTAAAATATATAGGGTGTTCTATTTAAAAAAATGTATCTTTTTATTGTCCCACTTTTTTGGACCATCCTGTATGTTTAAAAATAATTTTAAAACATATATTTTTTTATACCTCACAACTTTTATAAAAACTTTTTTTTGATATCTTTAATAGTAGAGACAGTATATTACTTTGTCAGACAAATGGGCCACCCTGTATGTATAATCATAAAAATGTTCACCTCTTGTGATATGGAACATGTATATTAATTTAGTTATAAGAAGAGCTGTATAAAAATATTGTTCCTCTTAATGAAACAATATGCTGTCAATTTTCTTGGTAATTTTATTTTTTAATATAATTTTCCCTAACTTCGCGGCGCTTCTTAATTCTATAAAAAATTATTCCTGTTCTTCACAACAGGCATTAATTTCTTATTTCTAATTGGATTCCACTAACTTGTTTTTATTCCGAAATTTGATAAAGTACTACTGGATTTTATTATATGTAAAATCTATTTTTATGAATATATAAAATTTAAACCGCATTGGTTGATATCTGTTTTTGTTATAAATATATATATTTATATAAAAATATTAAGTAAATACTTTTTATCTTTTCTGACCATTGATTCACAAAACTGAAACGTCTAAACCTAACTAAAGAAATTTTTTTCAAATAAACTGAAACAAAGTCGCTAGAAGTTAAAATATATAAGAACACATCAATTGAAATGTTTTGTGGGCTTCATTGTCATAACAAAAATTATTTTTTTCAATCCATTTCAAGGGGTGACACATAACCTTACTTATTTTTTTTTATGGGAAGATATTACTTGGACAAACCAACGATGTGTCAAAAATGGCGGCTGTGGGCAAAAACCGCTTTGTAATTGGTACACGGTGATCATAAAAATGGCATTAAATGGGTGGGTCAATGCTTTTTGCCCACAACCGCCATTTTAAGTTTAAGGAAACTGACTGTGCTCTTGTTTTTAATTTAAATTTAAATATTTCCACAAGGTACCACATGTGGTATCTTTCCATTTAAGTAAATTAATTTGATTTATGTTTTCCTCTTTAAGGCCCGCTAAATCCATCTCCTGATAACTTTACCAACAAGATAGTTTCCAATGAAACCATTGTTAATAAAATTGTTTCCATTAAAATTATCTGGCCTGTAAAGTTACCAAGAGATGGATCGAGCGGACCTAAGGCCCATATTATCCATCTCCTATTTTTTGATGTCTCAAACCTAAATTGCAAATTGTCAAGTGTTAATATTTCGTACACGGTTGAATAGGTATAGGCCACTATATGTTCATGATTTTTAAAAAAGGGCTAGAATTGATTGTGTTGAAGGTAAAAATTAATGTTTTATTAAAAAAATTAAGTTGTAACAATCGCAAAAATTGTTGTAAATTTTTATGATCCACCCAGTATAATTTCTTTTATAAAAAAAAATAATTTGATGGATCCGAGCGATTCTTGATTAAATGGGCGTTATCCTACATAAAAGGTTAATCCGTTTCTTCACCATAGCCCTGTATATTTAAAATAAGTATTAAAATACTTTATTAATAATTTAAAAATTTTAATGATTTAAGAATTTTCAAATATTTAAAAGATTTAAATAAAAATCATGAAGAAATTAACTTTTCTATTTTTTGTATTCTTATTTAAAATAAAGGGGACTGATGTCTATTCTAAAGGCCACCGGAATCCATATAAATCTGGTACGATAAAGGCGTCGTAGTCGTTAAAGTTAGTGACATAATAATTATTTTAAAAAAATATAGGTCCTTGGTTTCATTGTTGAAGAGAACACTTTCTAACGCCACGCTCAATAGCTTCTGTTTATAACAAATTTTAATTATGATGAAAAATATACATCAATATACTTGAAATGGGGTATTCCCACTTTGAAAGCTTGAGGCATTTGTCTGATTACTGTAAATTTTAAACTTTTAAAGTAACATTTTGGGCCTTTTATTTATTATCATATTTTTTAGCCATTCCTCTCGTAAATATCTCTCAAGCTGGTGGACATGTTCAAGTAACCGCACCAATAAACGTTTCGTCAGTATTAAAACCTACTGATAAAATTCCCGCTAGTTTTGCTCAGTTGGTCCAAACATCTACTGGGAAACATCTTTTGTTGACGTCAAATCCTAATATTACGGGAAATATGCCTGTTACCTCCACTACAGCAGGTATTTATATTAATTAAAATTTGAAATATTTCCAAGTAATATACGTGTTATTTTTATGTATAAATATTATTGAATATGTCCACAATGGAAAAACAGCGCGATTACTTAATAAAGTACCTTCGCTTTTGAACTAAAATTGTAATTGTTTAATTTTTAGTTTTCCGTAAATTCAGTTTTTATTTAAGGATCTACCAAAAATTTAGCATGATATACTTATTTTAATTTGTCTTATTACAATAAAATTTAGTAAGATCCAATATGTGTGTCATATTTTGTTGGTATCGTATTTATAATATTTCTGGTTAAAACAAACCTTGGGTATTTGTATTTTTGTTAGGTTGAATGATTGGCTAATAATCCATTTGATGTCACAATCAGCTTAAAGGTTCACCTTGCAACATCATGCATATCATAATATAATAACATTGTATTGTATATAATATTCCTTTTATTAATCGAATATTTATAGTTATACAGTATTCATAGTGACTCGTGCGTCATAACTTATACGTCATTAAAATTGTACTAATCAAATCGAAGAATATGGTCAAAACAAAGTGTAATTTCATAAATATTATAATAGATGTGCCTGATGTCTCGATGTACGGGTCCCTAAAAGTTGTTTTAAGTTTCGATTCAAAAATTTAAGTCTAATACAAAACCAGTGTTATCTATCCATAAATTTAATAGATCGTACAAAAACATTTTACACGATAGTTCTATCAACAGAGTATGCATGAATACAATTTACTTTTTTAACATATTTTTATTTAGAGGACTTTAGCCACCGCCGCAATTTTTTTCGCGATATACCGTAAAAGCTAGAACTTTTTCATTAAATATATACATATCATAAACTACTTACCGAAAACACAAGATAACGATAATAAAAGCTCAAAAAAGAACTATTTTAAAAAATAAAAAAATTATCAAGGCAAAAAACGTCGGAAGTCAATGAACAAACTTTAAAAAATAATAAAATTAAATAGTCAAATCAATCTGCTATTCTTTCTTACACATTTTGCTCTGTCTAGCACGTTTCATTGGCAACGACGTATTACGCCATAGAATAGTGCCCGAACGACATTGGGTTATGTTTTTATTCGCCTTTATTATTATAATAAATAAAGATGGGGAGTTGTAAATCACATTGTCGCTTAGTTTAAGAGAGCACATCGATAAACTTAAACCTAAAGATTTTCAAAAAAATATTTTCAGTAGTTTCCTGAAAAGTTTTAATGCAAGCTCGTCGTGAATCACCCTGTATAAGTTGGATTTTAGTTTTCGGTAAACTTCGGAGATCCTTCAAAAATGTATTTTGTTTCAGGAGGCCAAAAACTGACGTTTTTATCAAAGCAGCCAATATCTGGAAATGTCAATAATCAAGCTATAACCAAAGCGTATGTAAAGTTTCAATTAACATCTGTTACGACTGGTACAACCACCACACCCTCGGTAGGTAAAGTACATGATTTTTATTAAAAATATGTATATTATTGTATATTCGTAATGGCGGCCTGGATATTTTGGGCCTATTTTTATCACGCCACCTTAGTAATTACTATGAAAAATCTTTTTCTACCAGAAGTGCTTTTAATTTATTGGAGTATCATATTTCAAATTAGATTTTTTAATAGGTATAAACTTAATCAAGTCCTGTTTGTGCTTGGTTTAAATATTTATGGAAATCATTTTATTACGAAAATTATTTTTTTTTTTTCATTGACCAATTAAAAAATTTTAAGGGGGCTTTTTTTCTGTCGATTTTAAAATGTCATCGTCTTTAAACAAACAAAAAAGGAATTGGGATTAATCTTGGTCAGATGTTGTTTACAGGAGGAAACCCCAAATGTATAATTGTAAGGCTGTCTTCACACGGGGAAACTTAAAAGTAACTGTAGTAGCTTGGAGACTGGGCGACTAGACTACTCGAGTTTCCTCACGGCCGATACTGGTCACGCAGTCGAGAGACTGTAGTAGCGTGGCGACAAGCATATCCTAGTCGCGGATACTCTGGTTGCCGGATCTCCCTGTCACACGGTCGATACTAGTCAATCAGTCGCTAGCTAAAGGCCGCACATTCATGAATTTCAGGTAAAAAATTTGCTCTATATTTATTATTTTGCGTCACTCATGATGGAGTAGCGTGGCGACCAGCATGCCGAGTCGCGGATACTCGAGTTGCCGGGTCTCCCAGTCGCCGCAACTTAGGTAGCGCCGTGTGAGCAGCGCCATTCAAATGTACATGCTGGGTGATCTTTCCTAGTATCCAAGCTAGTACATTTTCTTTTTAAATTTTCTCGCGTAAGGACTGCCTTTACTCTCTACAGGTAACAACGCAAAAAACGCTGCGGCAAAAAATCTATGAAATAAAATTCCATTTTTTATCCACTTACTTTTCTTGTCAATAATAAAAAGTTATAACCTACAATACATTAAAACAAACGACTTAGGAAAAAAGTTTTCATAGAACGTTTACCTTCTGAAATCCCAAAATAATCTGGCTTCCGTCTTATTTTAGAATTCCACTGCCTCAATTGTCGCCAAAGGTGAAGATGGCTTAAGACCTGTAAATTCAAATTTTTTAGGACAACTATATTCTAAACAAAATAGTTTAGATGTACGATGGAAAAGAGATGATAAAAAAACGTCTCTGCCTGTAAGTATTATAGTATTGGTGATATACTAAAATGTTTGGTTGTATAATAATAAAAAATAAATGATTTTTTTACTGTACTAGATTAGGAATAAATAAGTTCTGTACTATGCAGTGGCGTGCAATGCGGTTTTAACTAGGGTAGGCAAAAAATACATTTAAGACAAAAACTTACCTTCCATAGCATTATCATATATAATATCACAAGAGATAAAATTTTGTCGGCAAAATTTTCGAAAGGTATGAAAGTTTGTTGCTTGGCAATTTCGCGAATGACATTTTTGACAAAATCACGAGCCGTCAGGCGAGTGATTTTGTCGAAAATGTCATGAGCGAAATTGCTTAAAAGCAACAAACTTAAATAAATCCTTGAGAACAATTTTGCTTACACAATTTTTTCTCGAGTGGTATTCGACATGACTATTTAACTAGAAAAAAGACAAAGAACAATAAAATTAGAAAACTTTTATTTAAGAATAAAACAAAAAAATTACTTATTTATTGATGTAAAAGTTACAGTTGTGATAATTAAACGTTTGTGCATTATTTGATTGATTTTGATTTAATGATATTACTTGATCTGGTGCTTTTTCTCTTAAGTTTGCAATTAATTTTAAATGATGTTCAGAGTCTAACTGCAAATAAGGCTTCAAAGAATTGGCGTGGGAATGTCCTGTTAATTTGATAATTTCTTGCTCACCAACGCCATTTTTTGCAAGGGCAGAAATAGTGGAAGAGCGATGTGAATGGTTTGTTACTTTAAATTTTTTGGTATTTACGCCGATTTTTTCTGCTGAGATTTTGGTCCATTTCGACATGCTGTTTATTCCAATAGGCATGTTTTTGTACCAAATTCCTTTTTTCCAATTTGGATGAACTGTCAAAAAGAGCCTGTCACTTGTAATTTCTGGATTGGTATTTCTTTTTTCAAATAATTTTAAAAATAGACGAATAGGACAAAGATCTTTGTTAGTGTTGTTTTTTACCAACCATTTGCTACTGGCCAAGGCTTTTGCACCTCCTTGTGTAGTCTTTGAAAATATGGGATTGTATTCGATACGTCCCGTAAATTCTTCATTTAGGTCTAATTCTTGGTGGAAATAATGTACTTTGCAGTTCACTGCTTCGTTGCCTCGCCACGCAAGTTCAAAAGAAAATAAGTGAAATATTTTTTTCTGTAGGCCGTCTGGGGTGTCTTCGTCATGAATTTTTATCATTTCCAATAATTCTTGTGTTGTAAGGGCTTTCGAACTTGTTTTTCTTTTTTCTTGGTTACCTTGAAGTTGTTTTCGTTTTAGGTCCTTTGCCAAACGGGCTGATTTAAAAAGAATGTCGGTAAATGGGTCTATTTTTATATTAAATTCTTGATAATACTTTTCTTGTAGCATCTGCGCCGTGGTATTCCATATGCTTTTGATACTTGACTCTTTGTAGTCCTCTCCATTTAGTTTTTTCATGTTGTAAGCATAATCTTCCATAATTGTTGCTAATTCTTCGGCTGGAGTATGCTTTTCAAGCTTATAATCTCTTATCAATAAGAACTGCGAAAACTGTCGCCAAATGGAAGTTTTGGAGATACGCGTATTTGGAGGTATATTCTCCGACACTGCCTTTTTAATTTCTGTAATGGATTGTATTCCAAATCTGTATTTTTCTTCAGAAACACTCATTTTTGAACTAAAATAATTTGACGTTTGTTAACAAGAAATAATACAATGACATTTTAAATAATTAACAGAACCATGGTAACAAAACTTCTTTCAATCAAAAATTAAAATTTTGCCGCGGCAAAAATCACATGTGAATTTTGTCCAGGTAGGTGCAGGTAGTAATTTTGCCAGTAGAAGACCGGCCGTTGCTATGACATTTTGCCAGTGTAAAACACTCTAGTTAAATAGTCATCTAAATTTCAAATTTTGTCACAAAATGTTTTGATTTTGTGGAAAGAACACTGTGGCAGACGAAGAATAAAACGACATTATTTGTAAATTAGTTCAACACGGCGGTCTTTACGCATAAATTCTTTTAAAACATCATAAAAATTGGTTTTGCTTTTTAAATCCTGCAAAAGGTCGCTTTCCAGAGAGATTATTGTTAATTCACTTATGCTTGTCTCTCCCTGTGTGTTTCTTAAATATGTATTAATTCTTTTTAATCCAGAATAAGAATTGTTCCGCAGACGCGCTGCTAGCCGGAATAGTAACAATTAATGTCTCTATATTTCTGTTTTTTCGAAACCCGATCGCGCGATGTCTAGCAAAAGAGCGACAACACTAATTATAAATTAAAAATCTATCATCCACCTGATTGAACCAATGGTGCCAAACACGAAGTCAATTATTATGTGAAATATGATGATAAGCTTACTGATATTATGAACCTATCAGAAAAAATTATTTAAATTGTCACTGTGCTTCTTATTTTACGATACCTTATCCGTTATCCCTTTAAAAATATCCTAACTAAACTACTTAGTAATAAAACTTGTAGAGGCGTGTTTCATATTTTATATTGAGAAAGCGAAGTATTTTCCAAATTACGGTAAAACTTGAACATTGGCACCATTGCACTTACTAAACGCGAGCTTTTTTGGCGCGGGCTGATAGATGAAGGAAGATCGAAGGTTGCGACGGGGTTTTTTGTTACATCTCTTTCTACCCAACTGCCTACCGGCTTTTTCGCTTGCTTCCACTCGTACAAAAGCACTACTTTTGTATAAGACGCTAATGTAAGCGATATCTTTGCTTTTAAAACGGTCTTACGGAATGCTTATACAGGGATCTAGTTTACGATATAATAAGCAAAGAATTCGTTCGTGAAAATAATATAGGATTAAGTTTTCTGTCCTATATTATTATTTATTGTAGGTATTAATGTAGAGATAAATTACCAAAGTTGGATTACACGGATAACAACTAAAATACAAAAAAAATTTATCTGCTTGTTTTATTGTTACCAGGGTAGGCAATGCTTTTTTGCCTATATAGTATGCACGCCACTGACTATTTGCTTAACTTGTGTGTTAAATTCCTTAAATTAACTATACAGAAAGACCGAATATTCGTTTTTGTTGGTTACCTAATTTATACCATTGTCATTATATAGTTTTGGATTAAACTGCTTTGAGAAACCGATTAATGGTTCAAAATATATAAAGCTTGGCGATTTCATTCTAGGGAAAGTTTTGGTAGTGGAGAAAGATAGTACTCTTAGCACCTCATAGTTTGATGAACTAAATAATGTAAGGCAATTTTTTGACGAAAGGTTGTTTTGCGTTCACTTTTTATTTATAATTTTATATATGTGGTTTGAAGCGATCCAACTACCCTAAAATGAAAAAACATATTTAATACGTATGTATATTGTTTTTTTACAGCCACACGATTCTAAATATGACCACAAAAGAAGGCAGCAGCTTATGAGCCGCGTTAATGAGCGACGTTGTTCGGCATTGCCTTTGTACGGCAGAGATTTTCAAGACGTTATAAAAATCTACCAGCCAAATATAATAGATCCTTGGTGTGGAGGTTATATTAGTTGTTTAAATTCGCTGTTTGAGAAGAATATCGACCAAACTACTACTTACCTTAGTAATATATTGTATAGTCCAGAGAGAAGAATAGAACAATTAAAAGATGTTTGTGATAGGTAAGACATATCCCCCTTTATTCACTAACACTGTTTAAATGTAGTCCATCAAAATATTTAGATCTTGTAATATCCCAGTTGTGTTTTCACGGTGTTATTGTTTTGATATTTCATATGACGCTGCAGATTTTATTTGATTTGCCCTGATAGCATGTAAAAGTGATAAAACACCATTAACCCTCTATGTATCATTTGGTGGAATTTTAAGTTAAACCCTTTTAGTGAAAACTGGTATATTCACTAAAGGATTTTAAATATAAAACAGTCCTAAATCGACCGTTCTGAGTTTAAAATGAAGTGTCAGAATAAGTCAACTAAGTTTTGTTCTGTTAATATTTTCTTGGGCGTTTATTTAAATTTACAAAGAAAAAGTATTTTAGTATGTACTGTTTTCCTTAATTGAACTAAAACTATTTGTCGTCGTTTGTTGTCTTTCTTTCGAATTAGGCTTTTTCCTCTTCATTGGCTGACAGAGCTATTCCAGGGGACCTATAGCTTAACGTGGGTTCCGAACCACGATCCTCAGTCATACGACGCTACCCCCAAGGGCTATCAACCCTTGGTTTCTTGCGTCACCCCACGAAATATCCGATCTCATCCGACCTGGTTACCGACGTGAATGGGGTGGGTTGGGAAACGGTACATTTTTCACTCTTACATTCTTAAACCTGCTAAATTTATAAAACTTTTTAATTGCAAGAAATCAAATTAACACATCATATGGTGAACGGTAAAAACACAACTGGTTGACTATTCTCTATTCTAAATATTTCGATGGTCTAGCTAGATTAAAAACCCTTTAGTGAATACAGGTGGTATTTGATAAACAACACGATCTTTAGACATTTATTACTTAATTTTTTTTAGGTTTATATTTTATGTTCCTGCAGTAAAAACGAATGAACCAGAAATTCGTGTGTTTCATCCACCTCCAAGTGAATATTGGGCTTGCCAAGAAGAAAAACACTTGATTCAACAGCTATTTTCAAAACCAGCCACTCCCCTTCATCACATTGCGTCGGCTATGGTTACACAATTTCCAGATCCAAGACTGATACAATATGATTGTGGGAAACTACAAACGTTAGATAAGCTCTTGAGACAACTTAAGTCCGGCAGTCATAGAGCGTTAATTTTTACTCAAATGACCAAGATGTTGGATGTTTTGGAGGCGTTCCTTAACTTCCACGGTCATATTTATTTACGGTTGGATGGCACAACCAAAGTTGATCAAAGACAGGTTAGTATTTGTATTATTTTTTAAATGTTTATTTTTAACATTTATAAGTTGGAACAGACATCTCTATACCAAATCCTACAGTAACATGCTTATTCTAAAGAGCAGTTTAGGTTATTACCAATATAAGAGGTTTTGGCGGTTATTTAAGGTTGTTGTCCAGTTTGCTTTCGCCACCTCCAACACTAGTTTGGTACGACTATGATCTTTATTTGTAATTATTACCACCCGATTAGCGCATTTAATCTCGTTTTTTTTTAGGTTTTAATGGAAAGGTTTAACGGAGATAAAAGAATTTTTGCGTTCATTTTATCCACTCGTTCTGGGGGAGTCGGTGTTAACCTTACAGGAGCAGATACAGTGATTTTTTATGATTCTGATTGGAACCCCACTATGGATGCGCAGGCTCAAGATCGTTGTCATAGAATTGGTCAGACTAGAGATGTTCATATTTACAGGTTTGTACTGTTATGTTGGGTTGCGAAACTATTTTTAACCAGAAAAAACTAACCAGCAAGGTTGGCTGTGAGATAAATGACATTGACAGGCATTATGTACTGACAGTCAAAGTAAATTAAAAATTAAGGTAACCGGGCCATTATGATTGTGAGAAAATGATTTTTGCCAATGTCATGTATGTCACAGTCAAACTTGCTGGTTAGTTAATTATTTCTAAAATTCTTTGTACAACCTGGTATTAATATTTTATTTATTTAGGGATCGTCAAATTGTACAGGGTGATTCCTAAGTTGATACTTATTTTTTAGCTGTGTATAGAAGGTATTAAAATAAACAACATTTTCAAAAAACTCAAAAATAAGATACTTACATTCATTTATTCCACTATGGATCAAATACAGTCCTGCCTAACTTGCCCGTTGAATAACATTAAGAAAACTTCTGGGTCTAGGATGAGCCCGCAAGGGAAAGGGTTCTGCGTATAATCTCGAAGCAGCAGCCGCACTTTGACGACACTCGCCGTAAATTAGCATCATATCTACTAGTTCATTGTTTTTAAATTTTACCATTTTAACGTGTCACCAATTTAAAATAAACTTGCTTTAGAAAAACACACCGCCACTGATTGCCAAATAAATAACTGACCACCTACCAGTAAATTGCATAACTAATAAGACAAAAACAACATAAAATATAGCAGGCTACGTTTTGATGACCAGGCCCGCACTTAGATTTTTATTTCTGTATCTTGCCTATTTTTGAGTTTTTTGAAAAAAGGTATTTGAAAATGTTGTATTTTAATGCTTTCTATACACAGCTAAAAAAGAAGTATCAACTTAGGAATCACCCTGTATAATCCCAAGGCTACCTTAAACTAACTTATACATAGCAAATACTTATCCAGTAGGATCCATTAGTCTTTAGTTTAAAAACTTTACTGTGCGGAATTTAGGGCCGAATATAGATCTCTGCTGTACCTCTATCATCATAATAATCTGTTTTCGTTTGCTATTTAAATAAAACATCCATAGATTATCTAGATTAGTCCTCATATGTTGAGTTAAATTATTTTTCCAGATTGGTTAGTGAACGAACAATAGAAGAAAATATCCTAAAGAAGGCTAATCAGAAGAGGCTATTGGGAGATCTGGCCATTGAAGGAGGCAACTTTACTACGGCGTATTTCAAAAGCGTAAGTTATGCAATTATATTTACAAAAGAATTTATTAATTTTCTTGATATGTCATAAATGTAGTCTTAGAACTTTGGTATGATTAATAATAATGTGTAAGAAAAGACAAAGTCTGTTTATTTGATTCAATACCAGCGTAGAGCAAAAATTGATTTATTTTATATGCTCTTATACAGTTAAAAATTAGTTTTTTAGTCTGTATAAAATAGCGATACACTTATACTAATTACTGGAATAAGTGATATTGATTATTTTTTTTCTCAACTATCTGCATCTATTTTGTTGTAGCCTTTTCTTTAAAAATTAGCTATTTTTTGTCTACACATTAAGAACAATTTCATTAATACTGAAGTAGTTAGGCGTTAGCAGATGTTCGGACCGGGCAGGCAAAGACCAGCGGCATAAGAATCCTCAAACTGCTACGAACGCCCGGAAGTTTGTGCGAGCTGTCTACCATTGCGGTGTTAGTTTGATTATATTAAATTGGGATGCAACTTACCTACGGAACATTGTCGCGTCAGACAACGTTCCTTTTAAAATAAAGGTTTGCACGGTATCGTAAGGTATTTTCACAAGGATTTTGGTCAATATTACATGTCAATGAGTAGGTACTACTTTTTGTTTTGCATTTTGCAAACTGGTACATCTATTTGTATCGAATACAAATGTTTCAGCTTTAGTTATTACCTATTTTTTTCTATTCAATTGATATAAGTGAAGTTTTCAAACCAATCCAAATAGCTAGAAATCGTCGTAAAGACACGTTTAAGTCTATTGCACCGAATCCTGCTTGTTAAGGACGGTCTATTACTGCTGTGGGAATAAACCCAAAAACATTTTATAGGATAAAATAACAACAAAATTTTGTGGAGAAGACTACGAGTTTACTTTTACCCTATATCCTCACAGTTCCACTTTGAGTCAACGAACTACTTTCACAAGATAAAAACAATCTGTTTTTAAGTAAACCAAGTTGTCATGTTTTAGCATAGGCTTAAAGGCTAAAAGTGTTTGTTAAACCGATTAACGATATTTTTTGCCAAATAATACCCTAATTTAATTAAAGTAAATATTTCCTTATGGATGTTAATAAAATGCTTTTTTCTGTTTGTAGACCACTATACAAGATTTATTCAGTATTGACAATACCTTGGAAACTGCTGCACAGCGTATGTCTGAGGTAGTAGTTAATCGCCAAGAAAGAGAAAAGGTTGTAATCAACGAGGTTTCAACACCACAGGTTGATGACAAGTCCGCGGTGGGTGCTTTGGAAAACGCACTTGCTGCTTGCGAAGATGATCAAGATGTGCAGGTATGAGAAACATTTTCATAGATTTCAATTAGTTCTTTTACGCTTTTTAAATCAACATTATAAACTACATTATTAAAAATATCTTACTTTAACTTTTTCGCGTAAACTCCCCAGTAAAAAAACCGCGAACCTAAAAATTGAACAAAATGTATTGCTCTTATATTTTTTATCTCGTTTTTATGTTTCATGTACAAGTTTGTAGATAATTTTATTAAAAAAATTGTGTTTTTTGTTCCTAAGTTTCGAATATCCTATGGAAAATTCGCAGCATCTATATCTAGTATTCACCTGAAGACGACTGGCGATACTTACCAGTTGAAGCGTGATTTAAAACAAATAAGGACCATGCAAGTCTAAAACTCTTCTTCTATCGTTTAAGAAACATCATTGCCTCCAGCCTTCAAACCTGTTTCTAAATAACAAAATTAAATTTAAAAAAAATCAATTGTTAGTATTGTTTTACTTTTAGCTGCAATAACAGTTCGTATTCTGCTAGAAATTAAATGAATAAGATAGATTTTCATTCGTTTTCAAGGAATCACTTGATAATGTTCGCCGAGTATTAACTATGGCTCTTGGTTCCACGGGTCGATTGCTGTTGGCCACATTTAACTGATCTCAAAAAGTGCAATAGGGTTTAAATCCGGGCTACGTGCATGTCATAAAAATTTACAAAAAAACACATAAAAATAGGATTTCAAATCTTAAAAAAAAGATAGTGCTGTAAATTATTAAAGTGGTCATTTTTTTTGTTGATGTTTAAACATATTTTAAAATGTAAATTTAGTGAAATTTCAGTTTTTATTATTTTTTAGGCTGCCAAAACTGCCAAGGCTGAAGCTGTGGCTGATTTAGCCGAGTTTGACGAAAACATTCCGTTGGAACAGGAACCAGAAAAGGAAAAGGAACCAGAAATTAGCAAAGCTGAACAGGAAATCAACAACATTATCGAGAAGGTAACCCAAATCAAAACTTTTATTGAGTCATAGTTTATATATGACCCATTGTAATTTTATACTTATTAATTAAAACTAAATTTGATATTTTTGGTCGTTACTTGGTGGAAATCCATAATAATTTTGTTATAATAAAGAAAGTAAAACAACTTTTTTATTTTCTATGATATAATAAAATGATTAAAACTAAAGCTCATTTTATTTAGTTTTATAGCCTGGTACCTAGAACTGGTGGTTGTATAACACAAAGTTTTTATAAAAAAAATAAAAATCTTATATAATTAAAAAACCATAATCATAATACACGTCATAAAAATGATATAACCATAAATCTTAAAATAAATAAGTCCATATGACAAAAAAAAATTCAAATATTTATGTTTTTATTTAAATGATTATTTGCCACCAAAATTTTATAAAACATATTTAATTAAAAAAATATAAAGTCGAAATAAAAACATGGGTATTAAAGCCAAGTAATTTATAAACGTTTTTGGAATTTCTTTAATTAATATTGTAAAAATTATAACACGTAATATTTTTTAAAATTTTATGTTGCAAACAAATATTTTTAAAAAATATTTTAATATTCTTATGTATTTATGATTTTAAATAGGTACTAAAAATAATGATCCTCCTCGCCCCCCACGCTACTACGGCTTAAAGGAATTTAATTGTTATAAACAATCGTTGTAACCTTCTTGGATAAATATATTTTAAATTCCCAACCAACTTTACTATTACTTAAAATAAATGACAATATTATATACTAAATAAATACTACCAATTTATAAAGTTTAATATAATAATATATGTAAATATGATTAAATTAGTAGAATAGTTCTGTGGTTTAGTACAAGAAGTGCATACGTTACTATTTTGCGTTTTTGAGATAGATATATGCCAAAGTACCAATAAAAATGTAAATTTTATGAGGGTCGAAGCCCCTAATATTAATCTAAACCCCATTTTACAATATACTAGGGGCTTGCCCTCATAAAATTTACATTTTTATTAGTACTTTGGCATATCTATCTCAAAAACGCAAAATAGTGATATATGCACTTCTTGTACCAAGTCACAGAGTTACATTCATTTTTATTATTATTATTAATTATTATTATTAAGAGTTTATTTTCAATATCTCGCTTTGTTGTTACAGCTGTCTCCCATAGAAAAATATGCAATGAAATTTATTGAACAGACCGAATCTGCTTGGTCAGCAGAACAGTTAGCTGCCGCAGAGAGACAAATTGAAGACCAGAAAAGGGTATGGGAGCTTAATCAAAGGGCGGCCATGCGCGAAGAGGAAGAACGACGGGCCAGAGAGCTCGAGGAAGAAAATGACATGATCACCTATACTCGGGAAGACGCCACTAATCAGGTTAGCTTAAAAAATAAAAACTTAAATAGGTCCAAGAAAATAATTAATAAAACTAAGAGTAGTATAAGGATTTTAAAGAAACGGTCATCTTTACCAGCTAAAGTACCAAAACCTAAACGGCTAAGAAAAGTAACCCAGACACTAAATAGTACAAAAATTACCGACACAGAGATTAGTGTTGACACTTCTGACGAAAGTAATTCTGAAACGAGTTCTAGCGACGAAGATAAATCTTCTAGTGAGAGTAGTTCATCAGAATCTGATTTGACCCTCTCGGAAATTAAACATTCTAACGTAAATAATCGTGTCGATCACAATTCGCCAAGAACGAGATCTAGGGGCACTGTCGCAATAAATCTATGGACTTTAGACGTTAGTCCTATTTTACCAGGTGTTAAACCTGTCAAACATTCCAAATTAAATAATTCAAATAATAAAGAAACACATGATAAGGAAAGTAAAAAAGCTCCCAAAAAACGCAAATCTTTATCTGACGACGAAAAAACTCTTTTTGAGGAAGATAATGCTAAAAAAAGTAACAAAAAACTTAAATTTAAAAGAGCTACTTTTAGTGAATTAAATGAGACAACAGAAAATGACGCAAACGCTACTTCCAACATTACAGAGAAAAGTGAATATCTTGATCTTAATGATAGAGATAATCCTACAGCTGAATATGCGAGAGATAATAGTCCTGTTAATAATGATGATGATAATTCTTACCATTTATGCACAGATAAAGTCTGCAAAGTAGTTCTTAGCGATATAATAGCCGAAGGGCAATATGTAATTCCCGAAAATACTGATACGTCCAACGATTCTGTAAGTTCTTCTGAACCAAATAAAATAGAAGTTAATCCTTTAGAAACTAAAATGAAATCTAATGTTTCATTAGAAAATAAGAACGAATATGATGAAACTAAGGTGTCAGACGAAATCGTTATCTGCGGTGAAGCTGACGTAGTTATAAAAAATATAGCCGGAATATGCGAAATTAATGATACGCCTATCAATGATCAAAGCTCTGAGGCTGTTAAAATTGATACTAATTTAAATAGTGATATTTCACATTCGAATTCCTGTGACCCTTTATTTTTGAATACTAACGGTGTTAGCGATAGTTGTCATGATGTAGAAAAGGCACAAGAAAGTAATGAAATAGAAATGCCAAAGGAAAATGATGATATAGAAATGCCAAAAGAAAATATTGTCTCCAACATCACAAACTCTAGAACTGATAAAACTATTGAAACGAAAGTTAATCGAAACTTAACCTTCAAAGTACCAGAAGCTAGAAAAACGTACAGAAAATTTAATAAGAACCCAAATAATAAAACTTTAGACTCATGGGTTACTAGAACGCCTATACCCCCTCAAACAAATAAACATGATACCAAAAACGAACTTGGCGAAACCAATGTTGAACTAAAAGTAAATGAAGCTTTGAATGAATCTGAATAAACTAATGATTTATTAGTTAGGTGTACATAGAAACTATGTGTGAATATTGTGATCTATAAAATAGGTTATTTGTACATATAACATTTTTAGAGTTTAGTTTTTTTACAGGAACATTAATTTTTATTATGTATAACTGTAAATTATCGGTGTGAATGTGTACATGTCACGTTGTTTTTTTAACGTTATATTTTTCTGACGTAATGTTAAATATAATTTGTTTTATAAAAAATATTTTGGTACATGTTACTTTCTTTCTTCATCCAGGATCAAATATGTTAAATATTTAGTTTAAACTAATTTGCATTTTATTTCCATTAGTATTTATTAAATTTTTATATGGGATGAGAAAAGTAACGTAACAAAAGATTTTGTAAATATTTTTACACATTTCGTGTAAAGATTTATTTCTATGAAATTTAAATTTGTACTATTCACAATGATTTGGGCATTTCAAAATCGGCGCCAAGGGTCCGATTTTATTATCCATTAAAATAAAAATACTGGCCATGTACATATTTAATTAAGACTAGTATAAACACAAAAAATAAATGGAAAATAAAGAAGTTCTCTTGCAAATGTTGTACTCGTGTTTTATTTCACGGGATCGGACGCGGGTTTTGGTGCCTCTTTGCTTAGATGTCCGCAGTAGTGCAGGGCACCAAAACTCTGCCCGCTGGACATGAGCAAGGGGGCTTCTTTATCAAAACCTGCGACCTTTCCTATCAACGTTTTTTGTCCAATACTCTTCTAAAACTACGCACAAACTTTAACAGCAAACCTCTGTTGGTATTAGCAGTCACGTGGTAGGTAGCCCTATTACATATTTTTACCTATGAAAAATTAAAATTCAGCTGAATTTTTTGCTGTCACATTTATTTGAACGTTGTGAAAAAAGTTCCCATTAGAGGTTCTCCTGGATAGTTGTTTAAGGTCAGAGACGTCAACAATTGATATTTTGGGGATATCTCACGAGTCGTAAGGAAATAATCAATTATTAAAATTGTAGGTTGAATAATTTTATTTAAAAAAGTTAATGTACATTTCTCACGTACAAGTAAAGAACTAAGAAATTTTTATTCTACCTGGAAGGTAATGAATGCTTATATGAAGAATGTATATGACCTTTATTGGATAAAATGTTTCGGTCCATAATTTCTATTATTATTCACGTTGTTTTGTCAGTAGGAAGCACGATATCCGAAAAATAATTTCTTTTAAATAACATTCGAGGCAAAATAATGTCCTAAGAGAATTTTTTTCTATAGTGTGCAGCTTAGTTTTAATTTTTTTGAAGATATCCCTTTCTGTGTCTTAAATGTCGGGTTGCACAAATGTTTTAAACAATGAATAACAAACCAGGCAACTCTGATGTCGGGTTATATAAAGAGTTCTCACTATCACTGACCCGGTTAGCTTATTTGTTCATTTACTACTTGGGCAACTTTACTAAAGAATAAATATCTGCCAATGTCATTTATGTCAAAATGAATGTTGCCTGGTTAGTTAATTATTGTTTATATTTGTGCAATTCAACGTATATGTATGTTGTGATATAGAAGAATCAGACGAGGTGTCTACTAACCCGGTGTCTAGAACTGGGAAAATTCCAGCAGTTTTAGAAAGCGGAGAAATTAAAATAATACCAAAAAGTTTTTCAGTTTTTGAAATATTTTATGTATAGATTTTAACCTAATTACCTTTATTTTTCTAAATCAATTTTCGGCAATAATGTGCTCATTATCCATTTATAGTTTTGGAGCTATTTTTTACCCCCTTTTGCAACTTTTCTTAATATCAATAATAAAAATTCTTGCCTGCGCATCATTATTATGGTGACTCTAATTTACAAATTCATATAATTTATATGTTCTTTAAAGTTTTACTAAAGGCGCTGTTGTTCAACCTTAAATAATGAAATATAGTTTTACCGTTTGATCTAGATAGTTGAATATTAAGGCGTCTTATGCATATCTTTCTGTCGCTTGGCGGTAAAAATCGCGAAACAAAATGGAACATTCGTTTAAGCGTTTTTCGTAGCATAAACTATAATTCAATCATGAAAAGTACAATGACGTAGGTGTGTAAGAGATATTGCTGCAATGATTGATGGCGTCACTCTGAAAACCTGCTATACATCATCAAAAACCAGAAAAGGAATATTACTTAGACCTAACTTACACAAAATATTAGTTATGTAGCAGCTTTTTAAATTTTTCTCTCCACTGTGGCCTTTGTACATTGTACTTTACATGATTGATTTTGACCACCGCTTTTAAAAGAAAATTTATAAACTGATCAGTATAGGCAACCATTAGATAACGACTTTTGTGAGCGGATAGTGCGCATCCTAGTGGGTACCTCAATGCGATCTATTTCTGAAACTGCAGACTGTTTTGATAAAGCTCCAAGTGTCGTTCCTTATACCAGATGTGTGGCGTACCGTTGCCTTGTTTTTTCTTTAATTCACTTTTCTAGGGGATTTGTCTTTAGTATTGCGTTGATTCCTACTAGATAGCAATGCCGCCTGTTCACTACTTATCTATTTTTAAATAAATGATGAAAACGCGATTTCACAGTATGTGGAGTTGCATCCGGTTATGGCTTTCCGATGAATCCTAATAAGGACGAAACGGCCGTCATTGTCTACCTGGGCCTAGAGAACCCATTATTATGGCGTCCCTTTACTGTACATCATCCGCTAGCTGTCATTACGGACACAAAACTTCTACTACTGTTATAATAATATTAATAAATGCAACGTCACACACACTTTTTTATGATATTTTTGAAGTGCTGCATTTAAGGTTCAAAACTGAGCCGTCTTATTCTTACCTTTATCCTTTTAAACCTCTTATTGTTATTCTTAGAACCTTTTTTAAACTCCAGTTAGTACGGCTGTTAAATTCTACCGGATGAATGGATAACTCCTTGATTTACGGATTAAGGTAAGGTTAGAGTGGCACTGTCCAAACAGTCTTACATCCTACGAGACTCGTTGTGTTCCGTAGAACAGCTTCATCAGATCTCTAATGGTTAGCAATACATCGTAAAAGTATGTTAACTCATTCAAACTAGCCACTAATATCGATAAACTTCGTTAGTCAACCAAATTGTAGGTTACTTACCTCATCCAGGCTATTGAAGAATGGTTTATCTCAGGTAGGGATGGCAAACCAATATGACACGCGACAAACTAATTTGGACACAACATTAATTGAGAAAATAGATAGTAAGTAAATGTCTATTGTACCACGCGAAAATTGATGACTTTTTCAGGAAATATGTATTTTGGGGCGTACGACTCTAAACCCCGTTTTTGAAATATTCCTTTTTAAAGTGCCGTTTTGTACAATGCATAATGCAGCACATTGGTTCTTGATCACTATTTTTTAATTGTAAATAATCACATTTACCCTTCTTCATTAAAAAAAAGCAGAAATAAAAACCATTTTCAGTGTTATCAATTGAAATTTTTTACTTAAAGTGTTTTTATTAAACAATAATAATGAATATTATTCTAGCTTATAACATTAAAAAAAGACTGGTTGTCATTTGTTTTGTAACTGCCACTGCCTATGTAAAAATATTTTTTTGCATTCGGCTATGCATTTTGTTATATTTTTGATTTAAAATAGCTCTAAAAAAGGAAAAACGTGACCAAAGTACCAGTCTATATAAAATATTACTCTCTTTACTTGATCTTTTAAAATTGTTTTACAGACAACTAAATACGAAGATACGCTTCCCAAATCTAGCCTGTAGAAAACGACACTTTAAGAAGGAATATTTCAAAAATTAAGCGTTTCCGAGTAAAACTGTTTTCAGATTCCTAAAATATATCGTTCCTGAAAAAAAAATCATTAATTTTGTCGTGATAAGCGTATAATAGATAATTATCATTTAGGTTTTTGTTTAATCTGCGCTTACGTCGTCGACTCAAAGTTTTTTCAATTACTGGCTTGTTATGCCCACATTAAACAAAACATCCTCTATATGACTGGTTGTTTTTACATTAACAGTTACATAGAATTTGACCGGTGCAATCTAGTATTGGTAGCTCTTGCCGATCCTATCCTGTGATCTGTTGCTGAACTACTTTGTTTTTATTGACAAAACATAATATATTACGTTTTATTTTAAAATAGAAAAGTGTTTAAAAGTAAAACACGACTGTATTTTCTACTGAGCAATGGTGGTGTTATCTGAAAAATGTCATTGTTTCGTTATTTAGTACACTTTCTTTTTAAATTCTAGCTTTGTACTTTTCTTATGTCTGGGCACATGATGTCTTTCATCATTACAAAGAAAAGTACAAAGTTTCATTTAATTGAAAATAGGAAACGGGGTACCTCGGGTAACTTTGGCACTTCCATTATTATACTTTTTTATCCTAGTTTGTTTGATTCTGAAAATGTCTGGGCCAAGAAACTAGCATCTCCATAATGTGTGATTAAAAGTTTGTTTTTAGGGTGAAAATTTATATTTCCAAGTTGAAATTTTACCTTTATTTAGAGTTTCATTTATTTTCCTACGCAAATGCTTTGACTTTTGTGTACATGGTATACATTTATCTGCTTGACCTTAGTTTTACGGTACTATATGAAATATTTATAGTACCGTAAAACTAAAGTCAAGCAGATAAATGTATAACAAAAACCTAAATATTATCTATTACACGCTTATCACCACAAAATTAATGATTTTTTTTCAGGAACGATATGTTTTAGGAATCTGAAACAGTTTTACTCGGAAACGCTTAATTTTTGAAATATTCCTTCTTAAAGTGTCGTCTTCTAAAGGCTAGGTTTGGGAAGCATATCTTCGTATTTAGTTGTCTGTAAAACAATTTTAAAAGATCAAGTAAAGAGAGTAATATTTTATATAAACTGGTACTTTGGTCTCGTTTTTCCTTTTTTAGAGCTATTTTAAATCAAAAATATAACAAAATGCATAGCCGAATGCAAAAAAATATTTTTACATAGGCAGTGGCAGTTACAAAACAAATGACAACCAGTCTTTTTTTAATGCTATAAGCTAAAATATTCCTTATTATTGTTTAATAAAAACACTTAACTCTACTGCCGTTCAAGAAACGTCATTGTCCTTTAAACATAACTTTATATTTGAGAAAAAAAGTTGGGGGCGGTTTCTACCCCCAAAAGTGGGGTAAATTTCATGACGGGACGAAAAAAGTGTATCAAACTAGAAATAAAGGCACCCGTATTTTCTCCGCAAATAAAGATGCTTTCTAATACTGAATTTATTCCAGTTAAAAATTCCACCCTGTATAATCTCCAAAACAATGACATTTTGAAGAAATAAGCACCAACGTTCTTTATTGATTAAATTTAGATATTTTGTAAAAATAAAGGTAAGTAAAATAAAATTTAGATTGACTTGACTTGAGAATTTTCAAATAAAAATAATTTCAGTCAATAGCTCTGATTTTTATCGAAATATTGTGCGGATTATATCAATCTCCTCTTCACAATGGTTTATGAAAATTATATGCGTGCTAAACTAATGTTTTGGACAAATAACGAATACAAAGGTTGCAGGTCTTTTACAGTAATTTCATGATTTTTTAATACTGATTGCAGGTTTGGGTTTCCGACAATACCATGGAGCAAATGCCGGTAAGCATATTAATATTATCTTAATTCTTAAGGGACTGGTAAAATTCAACTTAAACGTAGGAGAGTACGTTTTTAAAATTATTACTTTAAAAATAACAACTTACATTGGATAATAATGAGGAATTGACGAAAACAGTATTAACACACAGTGGCCGGCAAGATCAGCGGACTTGACCCCTCTGGATTATTTATTTTAGGCACTTTTAAAAGATGATGTATAGGAAGACCTCAGTAGTTCTTGTAAACAAAATGTTCTCATCTTGCGCTCTCCCAGAAGAACCGGTTTAAAAGTTACAACGAGAAAAAAGAATGTTAATGCCTGTATGAGAGCCAAAGGGAGACAGTTTGAACAATTATATACAGTGTGCCCGCGTATGGAGTATCCAAGAGGGAAAAAATCTATTATTTATTTTACGACCAAAAGTTTTGCTTGTTAAGAAAATTAATTCACGATAAAAAATGTTTAGAACATATGTATAGGGCAGGGGTTCCCAAACTTATTTTGTGTACTGTCCACTTTGAGAATAAATTATTTTTTAGCTCCCCCATTTTTTCACCTACTTAAAAACCACTATAACTTCAAATTAATTGATTATTGTGAGCTATATTAGCGGAGATTAAACGTTCATTCTAAACGAGACTTTTACTATAACCCGCAAGAGTTAACTTGAGACCTGAGCGTAGTAGGTAGTCCACAACGGCTCTCAGGTCTCAAGTTAACTCTTACGGGCTACACCTGCCAATGAGAATGATTATTGAAATGCAACTTTATAGTATTCAGGCAGAGTATCTTATATAATAAAACAGGACAGAACTACGCGGAGAGAAATATTGAACCGAGTTTGAGCAATATCTTAATTAATATTAGTTGATGTTCACAAGTTGTAGTCGAGAGCTCAGTCGGTGTCTAAGAGTCCTAGCTAGATGAAATTACAATCGCCCCCAAGCCTCTACACAACGCCCCCATTTTTTTTCTGGGTCTCTTACAGCCCCCTTTAGGCCTGCAGCGCCCACAAGGGGGCGTTATCGCCCACTTTGGGAAAGGCTGTTATAGGGTGTTAATAAATTAGAAAATCATTAAAGTGCTTTAAGAGAGAAGTTCAATTATTTATTACTTTTAACAAAAATTGTATAAAACCTAGTTATAACCTAACATAAAGACAAAATTCTTAAATGTTTAAAAATTAATAAATAATACAAAATAGGTCATATTTATTTGTTTGTAAAATGCAAATAATTACATAAAAACCATTATTCATTTTTAAATATCAGAATTTTTTCCCAAATTTGTATTTAATCCTTATGTTAGTTTATAAACCACTTTGTTTCATAAAATTTGTGCTCTCTTGAAGCAATTTTATGTTTTCTAATTTATTACATCTGATCTAAAAAAAAATTACGTGAATTAGTTTTTTCAACTTTTTATAAAGAATTACTTTTGGTCGTAAAATGAATAACAAAAATTGTTTCCCTCTTGGGGACTACATCCACGGACACAATGTATATAATGTATTATTAATTATTTAACCAGTATCCGTTGTTATTATTTTTGAAGTACTAATAGTTCGCAAATCGCACTGTCGGATTAGAGGCGCTGACAGCGATTACGAATTACTCGGCAACCACTTGGTCTTGAAACGTTGAAGTAATTAAATGAATTATGGGTAGCTTAGTTAAAATTAAAGTTATTCCCCTGAGGATGAGTGTTTCTACACTTGAAACATGTAGAGATTCCAAGTAACTTAAAATACATTTTCTAAATATATCAGTGGAGGAAGACTTAAAGTTTTTTATTTCTTTCCATTTAGGTAATCATTGTTTAAAATGTTTATGCAACCCAACATTGCAGTGTCAATTTAATTGTCGAGATATGCTTTACCTTATATAGGTACATCGTAATTTCTATGTCCAGAAGTAACTAATTGGCAGCAGCGTGGGTGTACCCTATTTTTATATTCACCCAGTATAGAGTGTATTTATCCGAAGTATTAACTTACTGTAAAAAGCTCATTAGGATGTTTGTAATATATTTTTTTTAATTAAAACGATCGACTTTATGTGTTAGATGTGGTGCCCTCCAACACCTCCTCAACAAGATACTGATGTTTACACGGATCAAGCAATGTCATTCCTATATAATGACAATGTAATGTCAGAGTCTCAGCTACCTCCTATTTACGTAAAGAAGGACGTCAAGCGAAGATTAGAAGGAAGTTTTGGTTTGGATTATAGACGACCTCTTAAGATTCCAAGAAAAGAAGATACATCGAATGCGCCCCGATCGCTATTTCATTCACCGGCTCTTTTAAAAATGAGAAGGGACTTGAAGTTACAAAAATACCGCGGTTTAATAAGGCCGTCTGTACCTGGGAAACCAAATTCTTCTAAGCCTGCAAGTGAACAAACTATATTTCACAATTGGACCATTCACGAAGATATGGCGTTATTAAAAGTCATTCAAACATTCCAAGGGTTGCCCTTAAATCTGATTGTCATGTCTCCTGGTCAGACACCCAACTGGGACTTTGTGGCGGATTACGTCAATACTGTTTCAATAACCTATAGGTCGCCGAAACAGTGTAGACAAAGGTAATTTATTCATTTAGATAATATTTGCAAAATATCAGAAATTGAGGCCTGGTTGTACAATTAGAACTTAAGTACAAGTTTCTCAAAGCTCGACCTAAAGTTGAACTTGGCTCAAAAAAGTAATTCTGTTGTATAATCAATTTCTAACCTGCACAGGTCGAATCAATAATTAAATTACCATGCTGGCAAAGGTTACGCTGTCAAAAACCATCAAACTATATTTGTTGTCAAAGTTTGTATTTACAATTTGCAGCTACTTTTTCCATGTAGGTTAGGTTAGGTAAGAGTGGCAGACCTTTGGTTCAGACCAAACAGTCTCACGTAGTTGTATTAGGTCCGTTGTGATACCACCACACGTGTTCCGTAGAACCCACCTTCATCAGATCTCTGATGTTAGTGCGGCGTACACTGCAGAACTCATTCAAACCAGCCACTACTGTTCAGAAACCTGCTCAGTCGTCCAAGTTGTAAGTTTCTTAGTCCCTCCAGGCTATCGAAAAATGATTCACCCAGAGCAGTGAACCTTCTTCTTGCGAGGCCACGGCATTCACACAGAAAATGTTGAATACTTTCTTCCTCTTCCTCATCTCTGCGACTTCTGCAGAAGTCGTTAGTGGGTATTTGCATACGTTCGGCATTTCTACCGAAGAGGCAATGTCCGGTAACAACCGCAGTAATGTGGACCACAGTTGCCTGGATGTACTACGAGTTGTCAACTCTGTCCATCTGTTCTGTGCAAGCTGCTTGGCCGTGTAATCAATCTCCTCTTTGACTAATCCCAGTGGTTTGTTCACTGTATTGTCTGCTAGATCAGCTGGCATGCATACGCCCTCTCTCGCGAGTAGGTAGGAGCAAATTTTACTTTCAAAGAAGAATATCTGCTAGTAGCTTTTGTTAAGGAGTTTTAAGGAATTTGGAAATTAAAAAAACAGATAATATTACTAATAAAGAAAAAATAGAACGTTAGCAAAATATTGAGACTAAATTTAATTACGAAAATTTGAATATGATCAGGTCTCGGTCTGTAGTTTTGAGACCGTCTTCGAACGTTTTGTATAGCTCCTAGTACATCGATAAAATCTTCATCCGATTCGTCTGTTAAATCCAGAAAGTGTTCAACCTCATCGTTCGCATTCATAACTTTAAAATATTGTTACCAGAAATTTTAAACTCGAAAAGAATTTATAAGGTTTGTTTTATTGGGTTATATGTCATCAGTCATTAATAACTTGGTTTACCTAGAAAATTGACAACTTACCTGAAGAATGAAAGCTCAGCAGAACCGAGTTCAACGTTAGGTCGAGCTTTACAAAACTCGTACTTAAGCTCTTATTGTACTATTGTGCCGATAAAAAACTGGGACAAGAGATTTACAAAAACAATGTAAGAAATACATATCCCCTAGACTATAAAAGGTGTCTAGAGCTAAAAAGGAAAAACATTCAAAATTTAAAAAGTAACCTAGGTTACATAATGGAATGTTTTGTATTTTTCGATATGGGGTGGTTAAATTTGAGAGACATCATATAATATGGATAAAGTAAATTTATTAGATTTTTTTAAAGTCAAATATTTTATAAATTATTATATTTACTATTACCACAAAATAATAAATAAAGCTAATACAGGTAATAAAATACATTTAATAAAAAGAAAAAAATTGCGAACACAAAGTTTGTCAAAACAACACAAAATTAATATTTGGTCATAGAACCATTTCTGTTTATTACTTTTTGGAGCCTTTGTGGCATACTTAAAACTAAGTTTCTACATAATTCGATAGTTATTTCATCCCAAGCTTGATTTATCCTATGACGTAATTCATCCCTGTTTCTAGGTTGAAGTCATGTTTATACATAGATTTGACCATGGCACCCCAAATGTTTTCTATCGGGTTCAAATCGGGACTCTTCGAAGCCCAGGGAAAAACTGCTATGTTATTTTCTTGGAGAAAATTTTGTACAATGCGCGCTGTGTGTATTGGAGCATTATCATGCTGAAATGTGTAATTTTGACCGTATACAGCGTTTACCGATGGTATCATCACTTCGTTTAGTATATTAACGTATACTGCTGCAGTTAGTCTTCCTTCGACGATTTGGCAAAGTCCTGGTCCTCTAGCGCTAATCCAGCCCCAAACATTTATGGAGAAACGCCCACTTTGGTTGGTTTTGTGGGTGTATCTCTCATCATACCGCATGCCGGAAGGCCTATATACCCGAATTCTCCCATTATTGCATGACTGAAAAGTTTTCTCGTCAGAAAATATAACTGTTTCCCATAAATTTATTTGATTAATATATTCATGTGCAAATTCTAACCTGCCCTGTTTATTTATTTCCGTTAAAAAATTTTTATTGGCAGCACAACGGCTTCGTATATCGGAATTTCGAACCCTGTCTCTAGCGGTATTTGCAGAACCTGGAAAATTCGTCTCTTCTTTTGCCTTGATTGCAGTTTCGAAGGGATGATCCCTTAGATAATTAACCAGTCTTCTATCATGATCATCAGTAGAAATTTTAGGGGGACCAGAACCTGCATTCCTAATAATAGTCCCATGTCTTGCTATTTTTTGTTTTGCCAATAGCACGGTATTCTTGCTTACTCCCAGTTCATCTGCAATATCCCTAATAGCAACACTATCTCGCAACCGACTATAAATAATTGCCTTTTGCTGGGGGGTTAATTGTGGCATATTTACAAATAATATATGATTGTATGTTTGACGAGTCAATCATAAAGTGACAATCTTTATTGACATGCAAATTTTCATGACATTTTACTGGTACCAGGCTTGTTGTAAAATTATTCTTAATAGTCTAGGAGAAAATAGAAAAATTTCCTGTCCCAGTTTTTTATCGGCGCGATGGTACAACCGGATCTGAATGATGTAAAATTATGCGTTAAGGTGCGTTTGGACTTAAGTACACACGCACTATCGCGAATGCTTATGTATAAACGACGCACTCTCACATTGTGTTTTAGTATCTTTCTATTAGCGAATAACAGTAGCCCGATAAGCTGTATGTCAGTGTAAGTCTCAAAAGAATTTTTTGGCTTGCAAATGCTTATTTTATACAGGAAATGTGAAGTGTAAAGTCCGTCACGCGGTTCTAGAGCTACAACGCCTAAGGAGACAAAAACGTAAAAATCCGCATTTCGTCGTAGCTCTAGAACCGTGTAGTGGACAGTTTATTCAGGGTGTTTCATAATTGAATGGTAATCCGAAAAGGCGATAATACTGGGACGATTTAAAGAAAAATTCTTTATATGGCATAGGTCTGCAAGCGCTTTATTTCTGAAATACAGGGTGTTGAATTTAAAAAAAAATCATGTTTTTCCAATATCTCTAATACCGCTTTGATTTTTTTAAAATTTTGTTACGCATAAAAATAATGTTTTTCCAGGATAAAGGTTTTTTAAATTTTCATCAGTGTTAACATACCCTGAACTAATTTTAATTAAAAAAATTATACACCACTGATTTTTTAAGAGCTTTCCATACCAGCGTGAAACGCGGCATCGTTTCCTGGCTTGTCTAATTTGTAATATCTAAAATTACACACGATGCCCCGATATTATTTTCAAAATCTCCACGGACGCCGTGCCCCTTAATTCTCGTGAAATTCTCTTATATAATATTTTGTATATAAAAAAAGAAATTGTATTGTCATCGCCAGACGCAGGTACAGTATGCACGCTGTGGTGGAAATGCAGTATTTGTTCGTGATGACTCATCGACTACTGTTTGCTCTTAAAAACAAATATTTTTATAATTAGCTTCTATCTTCTCATAAAGATGATCTCTTGACATTGTTTCATCTGGCAGACGGTTTTCAATTTAAATAATAAATTCGCATTAAAATACATTTTATTTTTAAAAACTTATAACATTTTGAACAAAAAAAACCTAAATTAACTAGAGAAAAATTAGCGGCAAGCGGGCAAATACATTAAATTAACTCTTGAAAATGTCCGCCTCCTGTAAGTATGCACACTTCAGCCCTCCTTCTCATCGACTCGCGTTTTATTTGGAAAATTCCTGGAGTTTTTTTTATAGCTTCACCGAAAACCATTATGCGGTTTCGCAATTCTTCCTCAGTCTAAATTGGTTGCCTGTAAACCAAGGTCTTAAGATGTCAAAAAAAAAATCAAGAGTGTTTAGGTCTAGGAACCTAGCTGGCCATCACTCTGTTCCCCCACGACCTATTCAGCGATTATTAAAGTTTTGATCTAAATATTCACATGCAAGCGCACTAAAATGCGCAAGTGCACCGTCGTGCATAAACACAGGAACATCTTCCAACAGAATTGGCAAATTATCTTCAAAAAACTGACAATAATAATCGCTGAATAGGTTGTGAAGAGAGTAATGACCAGCTAGATCCCCAGACCTAAACAGTTTGGATTTTTTTTTGGGACATCTGAAGATTGAGGGTATCTTAAGACCTTTACAGTCAACCAATTCAAACCGAGGAAGAATTGCAAAACCGCATAGTAGTTTCCTGTGAAGCTATAAGAAATACTCCCGGAATTTACCAAAGAGTATACGCGAGTCGATGAGAATGAGGGCTGAAGCGTACAAACTTGCAGGAGGCGGACATTTTCTCTGGTTAATTTAATTTTGTTATTGTTTTGTTCAAAATAGTTATTATAAGTTTTTCAAAATAAAAAATGTTTTTTATTCGTATTTATTACATACTTTATTTTATTTCTTAAATAGAAAACCGTCGCGTGGGCCGGACGAAAACAAGTCAAGAAACCATTTTTATGAGAATAGAGGCTAATTATAAAAATATTATTTATTTTTGAAAAATCAGTGACTTATCATTTTTGTGATGTGTAAAAGTATTTCGGGGCATGTAATTATGAAAATTTAAAAACCTTTATCCTGGAAAAAATCTATTTTTATGCGTACCATAATTGAAAAAAAAATACAAAACGGTTATAGAGATGTGGGGAATTTTTTTTTTAATATAACCACCTTGTATTTTAGAAATAAAACACTTTGTTTGAATGATTCTTGAATTTTTTTCGTTGATCATTTGAAATTATATACACATGTCTATTATGAAACTCTTTTAATTCTAGGTATGAAAGTTTTCTTATGCACCGAGAAGAGGGTAAATATAATTTGTTAGATAGTGCAATGAGGAAAAAGAAAAAAGCGGGACAAATACAAAAAATACCTTTGCCCAGCAAATCTAGACCGTCTTTAAGAACTTCCCAACTGTACACCCAAGACAACAATAGCACATTTTCTCAACTAATGGCCGAGAGGTAAGAAAATACATACTTATTGAAATATATTTATATTCATCGCTGGTAACTTTCTGTTCTATGGTTCTGTCTAGTATCTTCAGTTGAATACTATCATACTGTTTATACTTACCAGTTATAATTTAAAACAAATACAATGCAAGTCCAAAACTCTTCCATCATTCAAGAAACATCATTGTATTCATGTATGTGTTACTAGCTTTTGATGTTTTAGAACCCACAATGCACCTTTTGGGTGCGTCCTTTAAGGTAGGACCGAAACCAAACTATTCCAAAACTTGATCTCACACAGTCAAATGCTGTTGCTCAATAAAAAAAAACGCTGCCCCAGCTTCTCTGGCATTGAGACCAAAATAAACATAATAAAGAATTTAAATATTGCATCGTCGGTATCGTTCTTTTAATTTAATTTAATCTACGACAGTGCCATCATGACGTATTTAGCATTATCATTTGGATGTCATTATGACCTTAATAATAGCACTCAGTGCCATTATGAATTCATAATAACATCCGAATGCGTAGGTCTGTTTGTCTATTACGCTTTGCGCGATATCTTCGGCATCCGAAGGAACACTTTCGGATTCAGAATCTCCCATATTTAAATTATTTTTGGCCAACACTTTGCATACAATAGAAAATTAGACGGCAATAATGATGTTGTCAAAATCAAAATGATATCGAGTAATATGGACACCTGAAAATTTTAAAAATTACGAAAACGATATAAACTTTGTTAATGAAACTTGTGCAATTAAACTACGAGGCGTTAGCCGAGGTTGCACACGATTCATTTTAGTGTTCATATCGAACTAGTATCATTATTAACTATTAAAATTCTCATTTCAATTATGATTTGATTCTAGATAATAAATTGCGTAATTTGAATCGTTGTTTCTTTGTATAAACCTGGAAATATGTTCAATTTTTTTAGCAAAACTTCTGTTTGGCCTATGTATGTTTTGAGATAGTCACTACAGATTAATTTGTATACCCCTTGTACGAACCAGATAGAATTATAATCCGGCTCGTCATTTGCCGAAATGAGTGTAGTCGTATGGCAATATAATCTGGTTCTTCTGGACTAAAAAGTATGAATCCCATAGATTTCCGCTCATTGGGAGAATACTGTCACGTTCATAGGTTTTGTCCCTGGTTCAAATATTTTAGTTCATTAAGACATAAGACGGTACTGTGAAACACATCTATTTTCTTCGGTAAATCACAAATTACATTATCATGAAGTTAGAATAGCAAAAATTGCACTATAGACACATCCTTAGGATTTTATAGTATCTTGTAAAAATATTCCTCTTTCTGGGAGCGAATGGCAGAAAAACAAATAACTCCCTTTTTGGGTGCGGATAAATTCAGAATCGAGTGTACTACATGAAGATCGAGCAAGCACTTTCCCTCCGAAAACTACCAACACCTCTGAATACCTACCCCGTTGCAGTTTCCCCCGCACAGATAGCCAATGAATTTAGCGGGTGGGCGTTACTGCAGGATATTCTTAGGAATCCATTATACTTGGGGTTTGATCTGCTAGTTATATTAATCAATCGGCCAATAGATACTTTCCGTAAGAAGAGTGCTCATCAATTATATTAATGTTTTTTAATAGAAACGAAAATACAAGATTGCTTTTGATATTACCTTTTTACGTTAAATTTGGAGAACAAAGGATTTCTAGGTAGGCTATTTTTAAATTTAAATGCGTCGCAAAAGAATAACATTTTGTAGAAAGGATATTTGGCATTGTAAAAGATATTTTAAAACTATGTTTCTCCAACACCCCTGAATGCTTTTTTTTGTTTATTCATTGATATATGATTCTTACATGATCGTATTTTAGGTTGGATACCCTAAAGTCAATAACCAATAAACGGTTGCCAACCACCAGAACAGTGGTAAATAACCCGTTAATGAATAAAACCAAGAGTGCTCCCGTCCTTAACGAGTGTGGCATTGATCTGGAACATCCAGTTTTGCCCGTTGAGGTGGCAGCCAGAAGAGCGGAACGAATAGCAAAGGAAAAAAAGACCGTGACGCCAGAGCAAATGGCGAAATTACAAATAATGAAAGGTATTATGGCAACTCAGCAACAACAGGCGCAAGCTCAGACATCAACCGCTACTTTATCTACGCCTGGTCAACTCGTTCAGTCTACGTCTGGGGTACCGATTGTCGCACTTTCTACAAATCAAGTTATCGTGTCTCAGGCTCCTGTGGTCGTGACAGCCGCATCTGTGGTTACTACGGTAGCTGGAACTCCTCCAAGTAAGTCCTCAAAAAGCACTGATCTAAAATGTGACAACTTAAATAATATAATATTTATTTTATGGGAAAATTTACTAAAACCTATAACATATTTTTTAATATGGTTGCATATGTATGCCATAATAGCACTTCTTTATTTTTGAAGGTACTTTAAGACCACAAAGAGTCATTGCTTCGCCACTACAAAGTTCTACTGTGGTTTCGGTTTCCGGCTTGAGTCCCGCACAACTTCAGGCAGCAACACAACGCTTGATTGTATCCGCAGGAACCGGTGGTCAAACAAAAACTGTCGTTGGAAACTCTGCAGGAGTTCAAGGCAAACAGTTTAGTCAAGCTCAGCTGCAAATGATTCGACAGGCATCTCTAAAGAATCAGCTAAGGTTACATGCTAACAACATCGCCCAGGTAAAGGTAAAGGGAAACATTGTCAATCAAAAAAATTATCTTGCCAATATGTTTATTCTATTTTTTTTGCAAAAAGGAGCTGTCAGCTATATTTTTAAAGCAAGATCTAGAGATTCTTGTAAACCTTTATTTATCTGAAAAACATCTAACACTAATAGTAATAAAATTATTTATTTGTACCAAAAACAACAATAATTATAAATAATAAAGTAAATTTGTAAAAGTTATATTGTAATTAAGTAACCAAATAACCATTGGTGACAGTAACATAACTTTAAATTTTATATTAGAAACACTCTGATACATAAAAATCGTAGAAATAGCATATATTTACTTACAGTGACCAGCATAATTCTGGCCCCATTTGGAAAACTTTTTTTTTCATTGATATCACAGAAAATTGTATTCTTGATAAAAGGTTCTGCGTCGTCTTAAGCAACTTTTAAAAAATTAAATCTTCCTCGGGGACGCAGACGCTTTTATAAAGAATAAAATTTTCTTTGAAATCAATAATAAAAAAGTTTTCCATATGAAGCCAGAATTCGGCCGATCACTGTGTAATACAATACAAGGTTTTAATTTTTTCAAGTTTAAGTTGTGTCTGCTATATTTATAGTGTTTATTTTAGGGTGCAAAGACATCAACTGTAACAATCGGCGGGCAACAAACGGTAGTTCAATTTACCCAAGCCCAACCGAGAACACAATTTGTTAGACAAGGCACAGTTACTGTAGGCGGTAAGACAGGTGTAACCCGCACTGTAACAGAAAGTGAAGTTGCGCAGCTTCTTAAGAAACAACATCAGTTGCAGCAACAAAAACTGGCGTCTGGAAATGTTGCTCAGGTAGGCTGGAAAATGACTGCTGTATTAAAATAAATGTCAAAAAAGATGTAACATAATATTCCGTACTCACTGTAGTCATAGTTGTTACGCAGTGGCGTACTTAAATTTCGTCTGGAGGGGCAGGTACTGAGTGGTTTATGGAAAACGTAAAGGTAGAAATGCGTAGCAGGCGACAATTTTTTAAGACCACGTCCAAATTCCGACAAAAAGTTTGCCCAACTGTTATCTAAATTCATAAATATTCATTCTATTTTTTTTTTAACCCATGTTCAGATCTTTGGTAGTATTATTTGTCTTGACTCTAAAGGTAAACGACCAGACAGCTTATTTGATTTTAAGTTGCATCATTCTATGGGGCTTCAAGCCCCCCCCCCCCCCCCCCCCCCCCGACCACCTTAAAAACGCCACTGTCGTTAGGTAAAGTACAAAGGACCCCTCACAAAGCTTATGGGCAATTACTTTCAGCTAATTTGTGTGATTTTTTAGTATTACGTAGATCTTAACATCCTGATTAAAAGTGTCCATGGCTGTAATTAAATCCTATGACTAGTTCTTGAGTTATGGCCTTTTAAAGTTGGTAACTTCTTCCTTTAAGATTTTCTGCATTGTCAGGAGTTTTCACTTGTTTCTTAAAAACTATCAACTTTTTTTTTCTTTATTGGTGGAAAAGTAAGCCTTAAGTTTTCTTTCGCTTATATATAAATAAAATATGTACAGGATGTTAAATAATTTATAAACGGATTAAATAATTAATATTATTTATGAATTATGAAAATCTAAAAAAAAATTATTTTACATTTGTTGAATTTCGACAAAACACGACTAGATTTTGTTCAAATTTTAACATCTTGTAGTATCAAGCTACAAAGGAAAATAAATGGGCATAAGTTGATGTAGAGTATATTGCTGAAATTTTATTTCTCAAAAAAAAATTAAATTCACCTGAAATGTAATAAACGACTTTACTTTCTATGTTATAATTGATTCACTAATTTATTATCTAATCTGTAATATTTTTTTTACAATAATTATTTTTCTAATTTTGGATATACAGGGTGGTCTAGTTATAATAATTTAGACAAGTGAAAAGTTTTTTTTTTATTACATGTCAAAATATTATTGTTAAATTATAATATATTTTGTTGGCAGAATTCTTACCTTGGCTCTTATACAAGACGCATTTAAACTACCTTCGTTCTAATAAATTTTCATTTTTCTTATTTTGTAAAGAAAATAATTATTTACCAGGCATTAAGATATTTCAAATGCTTTTAGAAAAGGAGCCAGTGTGAACTTTACAATAAATAAAAAATTATAGTCTTAATATTAAAATAAAAAAATAATTTTATTTAGACTCTAAGATAGTTTAAATGCTTCTTGTGTAAGAACCACGGTATAAATTCTACCAAAAAAATTATTTGTAATTTAACAATAATATTTTAATATTTGATAAAAAAAACATTTTCAATTTTTTTTTGTTATGCAACTTTTTGCTCTTCATTCACTGCCTGGGCCATTCCCGAGGGGACCTACGGCTTAAAGCCATTGCATGACCTACCGATTGGGGAGTGTGTACGTTCTTCCGCACCCCAGGAAATGTCAGATCTCATTCGGCCTGGTTATCGGCGTGAATGGGGTTACACACTTTCCTGTATTCTTAAACCTACTAAATTTCGAACATACCTTTTTTTTGTACATATGCCCACTCCGAGGATCGAACCGGGACCGCCACGGTCGAATGTCAGTAACTCACCTCTGAGCCACCGCCGCAGTTCGTATTAATATTTAATAATCTGTTACATTGGATTAACTTAATTTGTTTTCTATATATATTATTATATTGTCATTTTCCATGTGATGAACTAGCATAGTTAGTTTGGAATAGAGGCATTTTAAAGTAAAAAATTATAATAAGTTAAATGTAATGAAAGTATGACCCTTGTTATAAGGGGTACTCCTTATAAGCAGACCCAACTGTATTATACTGTATTTTACAGTAAGATTTTTTATTTCCAGGGAAGTAACGTGAGTGGCGGTGCCAATACCATTCACGGGATAACCACTCAAGTTTTCGCCCAAGCTATTCAACAAGCTGGCACGTCTGGCAATCCAGTAGCTACGTTGGTCAAGACAGTTCCAACTTCAGCAGGAGGTAAATTATTAATAATAAATTTAACTAAATATCTGCTATGAATAAGCCAAAATAAAACTTGTTATTCGTGCATTGTGATATAGACGCGCCAGAAAAAGATCAGAACTAGTAAAAGGTATAGTAATGATAATAGTTTGTACTATAAGAGTGGATATGGTGCTTGTATCACACGAGGACACAACATAATCTTAAAACCGAACAATCTAGAACAAACCCTTTTTTCTGTGCTTAAAAAAGCAGAACAAGACATTAACCTCAAAAATTATCCATTCGTTTCTAAAAATCTTATAATCTTGTCTGTTTTATCTGGTTTTATGTACTGATCGTTTCCCACTATTTAAGGAAGATTTACCGGTAATTTTTCTATATCTGTTGCATATAATAAAAGTTTTAAGATCGATTGGGGTTGGAGCCCCGTTATCGCAATAAACCAACAAAAGGCAAGTAACAACATTAATTTTGTATACTACTACACATTTTATGCATTAAATCTTGTAGTAGGTATTTTGTAATAATAAAGTGCATTTCTGCGGTCAGAAAAAACTTAGTTCGGAAAATATATTTTAGTATTGTATTTTTCTCACCATTTCGTGTACTTATTATGAAAAATTGGTATAAAAATTCAGGGTGTCCCATAACTTATGGGCCTTAGAGTAACTGGAGATACTAGACATCAAATTAAGCCGATTAAGTCATATAAGTTTTTTTGGATTGTGACTCGTTCTAGAGATACAGGGTGTTGAAAGTAAAAGTTTATCCTCAAAAATAAGCCATAATTTTAAAACGGTTTAATGAATCGAATTGAAAGTTGGCAATATTATGTTTTTATGAGCAAGAAATAAGAATTTGTAGACATTTCTAAGTTTCAAACTAGAGGGCGCTAGTTGCATACACTGGGCTTAATAAATCTATGATTTTCTTTTTTACCTGTGATATTAAGTGTTTTTCAATTATAGTTTCTTAAAGAATTATATAATCTTATAATTTTGTCTGTTTTATCTGGTTTTATGCACTGATCGTTTCCCACTATTTAAGGAAGATTTACCGGTTATTTTTCAATATCTGTTGCATATAATAAAAGTTTTAAGATCGATTGGGGTTGGAGCCCCGTTATCGCAATAAACCAACAAAAGGCAAGTAAAAACATTAATTCTGTATACTACACATTTTATGCATTAAATCTTATAGTAGGTATTTTGTAATAATAAAGTGCATTTCTGCGGTCAGAAAAAACTTAGTTCGGTAAAATATATTTTAGTATTGTATTTTTCGCACCATTTCGTGTACTTATTATGAAAAATTGGTATAAAAATACAGGGTGTCCCATAACTTATGGGCCGTAGAGTAACTGGAGATACTAGACATCAAACTAAGCCGATTAAGTCATATAAGTTTTTTCGTATTGTGAGTCGTTCTAGAGATACAGGGTGTTGAAAGTAAAAGTTTATCCTCGAAAATAAGCCATAATTTTAAAACGGTTTAATGAATCGAATTAAAAGTTGGCAATATTATGTTTTTATGAGCAAGAAATAAGAATTTGTAGAAATTTTTAAGTTTCAAACTAGAGGGCGCTAGTTGCATACACTGGGCTTCATAAATCTATGATTTTTTTTCTTACCTGTGATATTAGGTGTTTTTCAATTATAGTTTCTTAAAGAAGGGCATTTTCTGAGTTAAAAAAGTGTACTTGATTGATCTTAATATATTTAACGGTTTTCGAGATATTTCTCTTTAAACATCCCAAAGCATAAAAAAACATAGTACATAATTAAATTAATATTTTAATTATCAAAAAAAAACTTATATGACATAATCGGCTTAGTTTGATGTCTAGTATTTCCAGTTACTCTACGGCCCATACGTTATGGGACGCCCTGTATAACAAATTTAACTGACAGAATTGCATCTTTTTGAAATGTATTCTTACCTTCACTTTTGTTAAGTGTCAGAAAACGACTCAACCCAACGTGTAGGTTTGGTCTCTTTGTAATTGACCACTGTGATTGGTCAGTTTCATATTCTAACTAGGATGGATATGAAATTATATTAACCGGAATAGCCCACGTATCCAATCACTTTAGTGTACAGGAAACAGCGGATATCCATGTAGAAGTAGAAAAAAGCTTTTTCGAATGTTGGCTTGACAAAACCTAATTTATTCTACTCATAAATATAAAACTTGACAATGTCCTACCGTTTATTTATGTTTTCTGAATAACAAAACTAATAAATTATACAACGCATCGATATTATAAGCAAAGTGTGTAATGGACAATGCTAATACTATATGTTCAATTTCTAAGATATTACCAAACAATTTGACATTTTAGATATAATTATGATGTCCATCCATCGGTAAGAAATGTTAGTTATATCATATTTTTAGTATCGCAAACCGTGACCATTCCCGTCAGTGGCGTAACTTTGGCTACACCAGGTGCAAAGGCGATTGCTCCGCTTAAAACGACTACTCCTCAACAGCTACGTCAGATGCAAATTCAACAGCAGTTGTTAAATCAGAAAAAAATTGCCGGTGCTCAGAAACTTAGCATAGCTCAAGTGGGAGGCAAAAGTAACGTTCAGACGCAGTTAATAGTTGGCTCAAAGCCATTACCTACGTCTATGACGGTGCAACAGTTCCAGCAGGTGATTAGAACGCCCTTAAACGTGTCACAGGGACCAGTAGTTTTGGCTAAAGGAACTTCCAGAGTGATTCCAGTTAACACTGGACAGGGTACAAAGCAAACAATACAGGTAACTAAATTGAGTTTTAAACAATATCTTTTCCCATTGAGATCGCAGACTTGCCAATGTTAAACTCTTCGCAGTTTATGTTATAAACAGTCAGTTTAGTACAGTATTAGAAGAAAAATAAATTGAGTTCTAAAAAAGGATCTTCTATTTTACCAAATATCGCTTCTTGCTAATACTATTCGCAGTTTATTTTTGTATAACAGTTAACGATATATTACTCAACTCTAGAGCCAAAACTCGTCTTAAAATGTAGTCGTTTCTTAACTTATCATTGACATCCCTTCTTCATAATTAATTTGTAAACTAGCCCGATAGATCAAAATTAAAAGGGACATGACCACCGACCGATGTAAAAAGGAGAACGATTACATTTTTTTAGGCATTGACTTTCCGTAATTATTCAAAAAATCTTTAAGATACAGTGTCATACTTTGCTATTTTGACTTTTTAAAATGTGAGCCCTGAGTTCTATAACGTATTTCTAATTTTTATTTGAACAAGAAACTAAAAGTATACTTAAGTACTATTACTACTACTACTACGTATTTATTTTTTTAGGTGGTTGCGGCCTCGTCTCAGGCTTTAGGCTCAGCTCTAAGGCCTCAAGGAACCACAACTATTGCTGGTATAAAACTTCAAGGCAACCCCAGTACAAACCAGCATGCACTTTTATCCCAAGTATCTGCAGCATTGAACCAAAATGTTGTAGCAAGACAGGTATGTATTTAATTTTTCCTTATCGACCTCATTATAATATGAAATAATAGTTGCATAGCCCCTAAAAATGTAAAACATTAACCTGCTAATAAAAGTATAGTATATTTCACGTAATTTTTTTATGCTTTGGCGTTTCTCTTGTTAAACGCGTTGGCCAACATGTGATTTAAAAATTCCTTAATTTCAAAAACTGCTTTTCCTCAAGAACATTGGCTGGATTCATGAGAGATTGATATGCAGGGTGCTACAAATTCGTGTGCGTACAAGGGGATCTCGAAAACGGTAAGAGATACGAAGATGATCAAATTGAGGCAAAGTTGCGTATTTTGGGGCTTAATAATTTGGCGAAAAAAAATTGTAATTATTCCGAAGACTTTCGGAGATATCAGAAAAAAACCGAAATTTCCATTTTTGGTTTTTAATATTTTGCGCTTTCATTTTTGACTTGGTAGAAAAATAAAAAACACTTTTTCATAGCCGTTTTTTATGTTCTACAAGGTGCATTATTAGTTTTCAAATTCGACGTTTCGTTCTTTAGTTACCAACCTCAAGTAATTTTTTTTAAATACCGTATATTTACATGTACACGATAAAGATACACACTGAACACTCCAATCTGTTGCCCTTTAATCAGTTAAAACTCGTCAAACGATTATTGTTACAGCACCGACATTGACTGCCGTTAGTATGTAAACTCTCTTACACGCTTGCCCTTGCACATCTCTTTCCGTACTCACTCATACTTCTCTGCGTTCTTTTAATAAAACAGAGCCGGCATTTAATCGTTCACGCGTTGACGAATAAGTGCTTTTGTATTGGTATATTTAGAGATAATATTGATGTTATTTTGTGCGTAGACTTTCTAGTTTTAAACTGCTGAACTGTATGTATCTGTGAAGCGTTCTTTTTATAAAAAAGCAAGTAAATATATTGTTTATTTCATAACTTATTACAGGAACACCAGTCTGGCCCTAACCAAACCTTAAGTTCTGTAAAATAAATGCTAGAAATGACGTGTATCATGGACAGCCATTAAAAGCGTACGTGAAATACACTATACGTGCACAGTGTAAGGAAATAATTCTTAAATATACACTACATCCATTAATTATGGAATAGTTAAAAAAATTACCTTAATTTCAAAAGCCCATATTTTCATCAAAATTCAATAAATTCGTTCCATTTTCAGTTTATTGGACCACTAAGTATAATATGTGTGACTTCACTTTATGTCTTTTTTTATACATGATGATGGCTAAAATATCACGCTGTGTAAAACCTGCTGGTTTTAAAATTATTGTTTCTAAAATATGAAGCTATGAAATTGAATTTTATTATTGTGTTGGTTACAGCTTTATGTTAATTTTAATTCCGAAAATTATGATATTACCAATTACGCTGCTATGAACCCCACTCTCCCCCTCGTTTTCGAGGATGGAGAATATGAAAAAGTCTTATTTACACCTTTGTGTTAGGTGTTGGGTCCTCACTGTTCCCATTAGAGCGCAGTAGCGTTTGTATCAATTAAAAAATATATAAATTCCAAAAATCTTTATGGCCAGTTATGCTGCTAGGAAGCGACATTGACACTATAACGATTTTTGGTTTTTAATTGACACTAGCGGCACAGCTGTAATTAGTACAATAGGTACCTAACATAAAGCTGTATTTAACACTTTTTCATATTCTCCATCCTCGAAAACCAGGGAAAACTGGTTTTAAATTATTATAGGACGGGTTTTTTTACACGAACCGCACTGCCCTGTAGTGGGTACAGTAAGTGCCTAGTATAAAGCTGTAACCAACACAATAATAAAATTAAATTTTTCTATCTTCATATTTTAGAAACATTTATTTTTAAATCAACAGATTTTATACAGCTTGATATTTTAGCCATCACCCTGTATAAAAAATATATAAAGTAGTCACGTACGTTGTACTTAGTGATTCAAGAGACAGTCTACCCTATAAACTGAAAATGGAACGGATTGATTGAATCTTGATGCAAATATGGACTTTTGAAAATTACTTTTTTAACTATTCCATAGTTAATGGACCCAGTGTATTTACTAAGTTTTATTGATTACTCGCCTAATGAGACACAAATACGAATATTTATAATTAGATGATGAAAAAATTTCTCATTCCAATAAAAATTGCCGTATTTTTCCAATTCAAAGTCATGTTGTTATACTTATTGTTGATTTTTTCAGAATAGCCCTGTGAGAATTCAAACAGCAAGTGGTCAACCTTTAGTAGCGGTAACTGTGCAGTCTCCACAGAGCGGTCAATCTCAATCACCAAATCCTGATCAAGTAAGTAGGTATTTGAAGAAATAGTTGATAAGGTAGAATAATTTAAGGGAGTTGATTTTATGCGTTAAATAGTCGTGTATTCTTTTATTTTTGTATTAAACTTAAACAATGAAATTATGCACCTATTTTAATATTTATTCTTAATAAAGTAAACATTTATTTCATTTAGAATTTTGAACTAGCTGCTAAAGTTAAGGACAAGAATATTTTGTATAAACAAAATATTAATGAATTGGGAAGCACTGTCCTCTTTGTGTATGTTTATTTTCTGTAATGTCGAAGTGAAAAACAATTCATTATCTATAAAAATGTCAAATCTTAGCCACTGAAGGCATTTTGTTCCCATATTCAAGAAACGTCCCAAAATAAATGATTAAATCGGGAGATTTAAAAATTGTTTTAAAAGTAACGGTCATGTTTTTAAACTTAGTGGCTAAACTTTTTTAAAGTTTGCAAATTTATACTCTTAAACATAACTTTTAGATTATTATATTTAACAATAATTACCCGTATTTACCTTTATAATTTATGTAAGTAGGGTTATTTTAATGTTAGGTATGTTATAATAAGTTATTAAAGTATAACACTGGACTTGAAACAATATTCCGCATTAAAATTCTTCCTTATTGAAGTGCTTTTACGTGTGTAATAGCAGTATAGTTCAGGGTGTCCCAAACCCTTATCATGGGGTTTAGGAAACCATTAAAGTGTCGATCAAATTATGGCAATATTGCGGAAGTTGGTACTTTGTGATATTGTGAATTTAATTTTCTAAAAAAACTGATATTTTTAAAGACTGTTTTTTGAACTTGCTTGACACATCCGTAAGAGAAAAATAAAGAAACCATTGTCAGTGTGACTTTTCACTTTATACCCTAATGTATTTTTAATTTTAATAGTACATTGTATACCAAGTAGGAAAAGCTAAACATTCCCGGACGACCGTAAAGATTGTATTTCGAAGCGCAAGCCGAGACTGACAATACGGAGTCCGGGAATGTGGCTTTTTCTACGAGGTATAGATACTATTTTTCCGTAAATCGAATCTTATTAAAAGGACACAACTTAATACAATCAACTTTTTGAAATAAATATTATTAATTTTGTTCACAAATAAATATTTGTGTTGTAACTATGGAAACACAGTAATATTGAATTTTCAAGCTTAACACATTTTAGTTTACAAGTAGCCGTACAGAAATAACATTTCCTTACAGTACAATAATAAATATTTCCTAACAGTTATTTGCCGTTGCCTAGCAACGACTAAGTGTAAGGAAATATTGACTTTTTCTTTCAGGAATGTTATCAAAAATGTCAATATTTCCGAACGAGTTTCGGAAATAGACATTTTTTAAATATGTGCCTTTATTTTTGTTATTATATTTTTAAAATTCCTTAACCTCCCAATATAAACATGGTTCACATCTAGTGGTTTGATTTTTAGACATTTCAATGTCATTTGACATTCACCAGAAAGTCCGTTAAGATGCTATAGTCAAAGTCCTATAATTCTCATTTTTAAAATGCCAATATATCAACAACTATTCGGTTTAGACACACGACCTATTATACAAGATTTATTTGGAATTTGGAGTAAGGGCCAAAAATATAAATAATTTTCATATTTAAAATAACAAAATGTGACAGCTACTTCCGGTGTAACCGGAAGTGACAGGAAAACATAAGTTAAAAAAATATATTTTTAGAGGTTTTCCGAACGCTCGTCGAGAATCCGCCTGTTTATAAACGCAGTGTTTTTTAAAGCCAGATATATTAGAATTTTGAAAATGATAGAATGAAGTGTTAAGCATGTAAACCCGGGGCTTTAAAAAAATAAAATAAAAAATACAAGTATGTTTTTAAAAACAACAACAACGAAACCCTTACCAGAACCATAGAGTGCAAAAAGTTGCCCTTATAATCAGTTTTCTGTTGCAGTTAAAATGCATTGAGCAAATTAAAAACCAAAATTAAGTTTTTCTCGAAAATTTTTAAAATTAAAACGAATACTACGGATTTTTTTCCTATGTTATGTTATGAGCAATGAAGTCTACCAATTTCCCGAAGCTGTATTTCTTATAGTTTCTGAGATTCTAATGATAAACTTTAAATTTGAGACACACTGTATATTTTAATTTACATCTGTGAAGTATTGTTTTAAGTTCCATGATATCTCATTCCTAAATAAGATTAACTAGAGTCAATATTTTAATTTTTCTTGTACATTCGATTTCGGTTTATCATTACTTTAAATTTATGAACTGTGCTGTGATATTGGAAACAATATTAGATAATAGTTTCGCTGAACGTATTGTGTTTAGTTTCACTTTTGTAACTTTTTGTTTAATTTAGACTTCACTATTATTTTGTTACTGACATTATGATTTCCTTTGTAACTTTATGTATGCTTAGTATTTTTTTAAGTTGGACTAATAAATTTGTGTTTTGATACAGTTTGTTTTAGTTTTTTTCTTGCATTTTGTTATATACATATACTTAATAAATAATTATTTTTTCAGCCGGAGTAAACAGTCCTCTATAGAAGAGATAACACTGTAACAAAGTTGTTAATACACTGTTTCCTAAATTTTATTGTTTTTTTTAACCAATCCCCGCTTTTTTGAATGTTAAAATTCTCCAGATGGCTCGCCGACCCCCAGATAATGGTAAAAAATATCTATTACAAAAACCAATCACTTCCATTCACCTATTTACAATCAGTATATCACTAATGGTATGTAGCCAGTCACCAAATGAGTCTCCTATACAGGGTGATTCCTAAGTTAATACTTCTTTTTTAGCTGTGTATAGAATGCATTAAAATAAACAACATTTTTATATACCTTTTTCCAAAAAACTCAAGAATAAGGTACTTACATTCATTTATTACACTATGGATCAAATACGGTCTTGCCTAACTTAAACATAAACTCGAAGCAGCAGCGGCACTTTGACGACACTCACCGTAAATCTAAATCTACTAGTTCATTGTTCTAAAATTTTACCATTTTCACTTGTCACCAATTTAAAATTAACTTGCTTTAGAAAAACTGACCACCGACCCGTAAATTGCATGACTAATAAGACAAACAACATAAAGTATAGCAGGCTACGTTTTGATGACCAGGCCCGCACTTAGATTTTTTACTTCTGTATCTCGCCTATTTTTAAGTTTTTTGAAAAAGTTGTTTATTTTAATGCCTTCTATACACAGCTAAAAAAGAAGTATCAACTTAGGAATCACCCTGTATACATAGGTCTTATCCGGGTTTGTGAGCGTGCGCAATATGTAGTAATAAACAACAAATTTTCACCAGCTGATGCCCCGACGCGAACAGAACTGAATCCCTCATTAGTTTTGTGTCATTTTAAAGTGTTTTATTGTCTATAAAGTACTGTGGTAGATGTAGTGCCGTAATTTATAATCGTCTAGCGGCCCTGTTCAATATTTACGTGATCCACAAAATTATGTGCACTACTCGAATTCTGTTTCCCGGTTTATTTAATCCTCACAAGTCACAAATCTTGTAATATGCCATTAGCAATATACTGGTTGTAAATATGTTGTTCCGTTATCAACCAATCAGGTTTCCGCCTGAGATCACGCAGTAGGCAATGCGTAAACTGGCGTGCGCCTTATATTTTTTAGTATTTTATCTTTCTAAGTTTTCATGGAAGCCCCCCCCCCCCCCCCCCCCCAGCCTAGGAGCTCACGCTTGGACTCTAATTTAAATCTTTAAATAATGTATTTTTGGCTTAGATTACAAAGGTCATGTAGGAAATGTTTAGTTTTTAAACTTTTCCTTCTAAAAGTCCTGTTTTATATAGAGATTAAGGTTTCAGTAGCCAGGCCCGTGCCTGGGGTGTTTGGCTCCTACGTGCAGGTTTCTTTGGTGCGCCCTAGTTAAAAAAAAAACATCCTATTTTCAAAAATATATTTCGGGAAAAACTGGTAATATTTTTAAATCTAAGAAACCTGATGAAAAATAATTAGAAAAGTATTTATTAAATTACCAAAACAAACAAAATCACAAAAAATATTTGATAAGTATTATGACCGTCGATTTTGCGCCTGCGTGCATGCACGCCCTGCACGCTCGCCAGGAACGGCCCTGTCAGTAGCATATCGTTTTAGTTATTTATTTATGACGCAATTTTAAAGGAAAACGAGTAAAAAATAATATTTTATAGTATTTTTCTATTATTTACTGTTCAGTTTTCCATTTTTAGAGCTATTTTTAATCAACAAAAATATAACCCAATACAATAAAATATTTTTACAACAAAAACAAAAAACAATTCGGTATTTATTTTTAAAGAAAACAATTTTAATTAAAACATTTTTTATGGAAGAAGTGTGATAATTTATAATAAAAAAAACAGTGCGGGAAGAAACAAGAATGCTTTATTTGCACCACAAATTGCTTAGATCTACGCTCCTAAAATACGTGATTTCTGAAAAAATCATTAATTTTGGCGTGATAAGCGATAATTACTTTTTAATCATGAAAAACCCAACCCAAAAAACGTTAGAGTCATACATACGTCTTATGTTAAAATTTAGGATTAACACCAATATTCATATTTGTAACAAATGTTTTTTTTTAATAAAGAGCCACCTAGGAATATAAAAAAAAACATTTACAAAAACAAATTTAATCCAACCATGCAGAGGGGGAGAGGTAATAATTTAATTCTTGAAATTTGATAGTAGTTAGGTGAATTTTTAACGAACTTCGGGCGTGGCCTCGAAAGTTTTTCGCCTGCGGCGCTTTTTCCTTCTCACTGTCCCTCTCTCCAGAAAAAAAAAGTCCTACTTACGCCCACTGAGCCGCCCTCCCGTTTTAGCCCATTTACGTGGGATGTCTAGATTTGCTTGGTTTATGGTATAATTCATTTGGGCGAGTTTCACTCGTAGCCCTCTCGATTTAAGAAGAATGAGTGAGACAGAGTATCTTCGTCAAATTCTAGAAGACCCTGGTTTTACTGTGCGGCGAGCGAGAGTGATCTGATAACTATTTCTTATACTCACGCCCAAAAAATATATAACAATCTCACGTCGTTAAGGCAAAAATACACGGTTCAATTTGGTTGATTCAACCAAATAAACAATGCAATGGAAAGATCCCAACTTCTTTCAACACTCAATTTGATTGAACGCTTGGTAAGTTTTTTCTAAAAATGCACTGTTTCATTTGGTTGAATCAGCAAATTGTTCAACCAAATTGAACCGTGTATATTCGCCTGTAGTTTTGGTACGAATCCAAGCGCACCATGGCCTTCTAGAATTAAGAGAAGAGTGAGTGAGAGACAAACCTAAAATTCTTGTGCACAGTTCCCCTGTACTCCCTTACATTCCTCTGTGGTAATTATTAAAAAACCATGAATAGTTTGTGCGGTGTAGCCGATATATTTGATTTCTTTACTGGTCAAGTTTTAAATTTGTTACAAAAGAAGGGTATTTATACAGTTATCGATTTCCTACGATTAGACAATAGGCACATAGAAAGAATTTCATCTTTGACTTATCAGGTAAGCGAAACCTGTGATTGTGATTGAAAGCTGGTAAAGTAAAAATAAAAACATTTTGGAGGGAATGAGCACAAAGGAATGCTAGGTCTACACTTTGATACAGGCACAGAGAAAGCATAGGAAGTAACGTTTCTAATACTCCGCAAACTCCACCTTATCGGTTATTCCAGTCTTAAATTAGTTATTGTCCACCCCAAAAGTGATGATTTTTCAGGACTAATGTATTTTGGGGCGTAGGTTGGGAATTTGAATGCCAGTTAGGTCGGAAAGGTTACGTTTTGAGACATTTCTTTTAGGAGTGTATATTACTAGTTTTTTGTAGTAGAATAAACTGGTTATATTGGTATCAACAAAAGGGATCCAGTGATTATATGAGCAATGCAGTGATACAATGACCATGCAGAGCTTCGAATGAAGGATATATGTCGTGTTTTAAAACGCCTTCTCGTAATTGAACTTGCTTTCTAACTCTTTGTATTTTGTGCCTTTACCTGTGACTTTCAAAACGGACCCTTAAATACACATGGACTTATTTACATTTGCGTAAAAAAGTTAAAATTATTGTGAATTAATATTGTCAATATTGTAAAAACTATACAATTTTATTTCAGATCACATTGATTCGTAACTTAAACCTCTAAAAAGGTAAAAAAATGTTATAACTGTATTAATATACCAGATAGCGTAATTCTTACAACTTCACTTCCTACCCGAATGCACAACTTTATATATCTGAATAATTGTGTGACCTATATAGGGTGATTCCTAAGTTGATACTTCTTTTTTAGCTATGTATTGAAGGCATTAAAATAAAACAACATAATAAAATACCTTTTTCAAAAAACTCAAAAATAAGGCTGTACATGTGTTAATAGGGAATTATTGGAAACGCTATAAGGTAATGGCCTTATTATGGTCGTTCTTAAAATGACAGCTAAGCATGCGCTCTAAAAAAAAATTAATATGGGAACCATAATAAAATACTGCCTTCCCCTATTTACGACTAGTTAGGTACCGTAAGTGAAATAACGTTTCCTTATTTCCCTTATGCGGCAAACCGAACCTCAAAAAACAGATGATTGCATTATATATAACCTTCAAGTCGGTGAACTTTATGTTTTGTGTCAGTTAATTTCTTAAATACAATCACTTAACAAAGGTACCAAACAGAATTCACAACACAAAAATAAAAATAGACTTTTTAGGTTAAAAATAACGCTGCCGTAAAAAGGAAAGCGTTCCAATAAGTCTTTATTTTTTAGAGAAATAAGGTCAGACCTTATTAAAATAGGGCATTCCCTTATTAGTGCTGACGTAAAAATTATCTTTTCAATAATTCCCTAATATTACGAGATTTTCTAGTGCCCCGAATTTAGTCGCTCGTAAATAAAGAGAATATATTTGACAGAATGGAACGACGGTCTATTGCGCAGCCTCGTTTTACTCCGTAAACATTTTTAAAAAAAGTGTTCGCTAGAGGATCTCCCCTGTAAAATAAAAGTGGAGAGTTGGCTGTAAAGCTATAGATTCCTGGATTTCAGAACAAGCATATTTGTAAATCATACGTACAACTTCGATCGAGATCAGTTTGACTTTGACAACTGAAAAAGCAAAGCTCGCGGAGACTTCAAAGAGCACTCTCTAAGTGCGTGAGAGCAGTAATAATTAAAAGCGTTTTAGAATATTATCCAAGTTTATTACTTACTCCGGCAATGATACATAACTCTTCCTTTTTATTATTTGGGGCAGTTATGTGAAACCTTTTTTGTTTCAGGAAATAAGCGAAGTTAAAAAACATCTTACAAAATCATTTTCTGCTACACCTTTAAATGCGCTGAAGTATTATCAGAAATTATTATTACATTCGGCTCTAATATCAACAGGAATTCAAGAGTAAGTATTTGTTTAAGATTAAAAGTTTGTATTTAAAAAAAGGGAAATAGGGTGTTGTAAGAAAAGTAAAACAACGAAGGGTCAAAGTAAAAAAGGATGGGTGGACTTTACATACATCGTGACATTTCCTTAGTTTGAATTTTATCAAATAATACATTTTAAATCATCTATGGAAGCCACTTTAGTAAATCTTCAATGGTGGTTTCTTAATTATTTGTTGGTTGGTGTTTGCTTGCTTATAACTCCTTTACTTATGTGTCAGTTCTCACTAACACAAAAATATATAGTAGGATGGAGCACTGGAGCAAAAGCAATGACAATACAAAGTTTCTTCTTCTATCGTTGAAAAAAAAATATATTGTACCTAACTTCAAAACAATAATTTTAATATTAATATCATCATTTTAAGGTTTTCGTGCTATCCCCAGTGGGAAGCATAGTTTGACGATATTATTTAACGAACACACAGGAACAGCCACATTGCGATACTCGGTGTTGCTGGTCTCAGCTTGCTGCTTAATCAGCAATTTTAACAATGACCCGAAAATATTAGGGTTATCCTACCAGATTCCCAATAATTAAAACTTGAAATAAATTAATAAAAATTTTTGGCGACTTATACCAGTGAGGTTGTGTTGGACGCTAATAATACAAATGTGCCTATGCAGTCTGAAGCAGGGCGCCCACTAAGCTGGCACAGCACGGCCAGCCCGGCCGGCAGATTTTGATATACGCATAATCAAATGGAGTAGCGCCCACTGAATTGGAACCGGTCAGCCCGGCTTCGCACGCGCAGGCCGGCAACGATTCATATTTTAGAAGGGGCAAAAACTGCCGGTCGGTCCGCGTGTCTGAGACCATTGAATCATTGGTTTTGGAAGAAGATAGTTGTGTTTTGTTTTATGGTATTATATAATATACTACTTGTATTATGTCCGATGAGGTGTTAATTGAAAACGTTCGAACGTATACATTTTTGTATAATCTCAATGATCGTTTTCTGAATAGTAACATACCTAGAAGATCATAAAACTTGGCACTCGACATCTAAAGTATTTAAAAAATTTTCATTATCGGCCAATAAATCAGGAAATAGATGATGAAACTCGCCATAAATTTCTCGCTTCAGATTAATTTCATGGATCCAGATCCTTCTTATAGCCCTTTCTTCATTTTCTGCCTCAGCACCATACTGCAGTCACAACCAAAAGTTCTTCTTCCGAATCAGATGAACTACCTACTCATTTTATTATTTAAAGAAATTTAAATTTTTTTATTTATTAAATCACTCGCCAAATTACAACCTTAGGCTTTGACAGTCAAAGTTATTTTGAACGCTATTTAAGTGTGATTATGCCGATGCAATGGGCGGCTGCTGTGGAACTGCCGGCCGGGCTGTCCATGCTGTGCCGCGCTGTGCCGGCTTAGTGGGCGCCCTGCTTAAGCCTTGTTCTCAGAGCTTCGTTGTGTCGCCAGCGACATCATCTTGACCAATCACGATCGTTTACGTCGTTACCCCTAACCCCCCACCATCGTGTCGTTCGGTCGGTGTCGCTGTAGTTGAATTATTTCAACTTCACTCATTGAAGAAGTAGGGATGTGTCGCCTGCGACAACCGTAGTCTGAGAACGCGGCTTTAACATTTACGATCTGATAATATAGGTTTGGCAACTTCACTTTTTTGTTAAAGTAAGCCCTATTTTGCCATCAAAGTTATTTAGTTTGCCTTCTTTTTACGTTACGATGTTTTGCCCTTAAACAATGTATTGCAATTTTTATATTATAAAATAACTAATTTTACACCTAAGTTGATAATACCAACATAGAACATTAAAAGGCACCAACAGTTAATCGCTCTCAGGTGAATAACCCTCTCCTTCCTTACTCCGGTGCTGAATCCTTTTCGGCGTGTCTACTTCATCATCACAGAAAGCCTTGATCTTTTGCATCGATCCATTTCGCTTTTAGAGCAATTTATTTGGTACAAAAATTAACCTAGACTGTGTAAGTAAGTTGCACTAAAAGCGTTAAATAATTTTGCTGTTGAAAAAATGAAGAATTTGGCACCTACTATATAATATAAACTTTTAGACTAGATGATCTACTACAAGGAGGATTTTTTACAGGAACTATCTATGAGATTTGTAGTTCTCCATGTTCTGAGAAAACATTATTTATTTTGGCCATTTTAAGCAATGTTATATTAGAAAATAGTATTTTCTTCTTAGATACTAAACATGAATTTTCTGGAAAATCTGTAAAGGTCTTGCTGGATAAATTTAAAGAAAAGGTAATTATTTAATGTCTAAATGTACCTGCTCGATTTATTTTTTTTAATAGGAGGGCTGCAGATCATGAGATTATAACTTTAAATTTCGAAAGATTAAAAACTACGAAACTATATTAAAAACTAACAACCCAAATCTGGAGAATAAAGCTTCAAACGCACTAATTCGCGAAGTGCTTCGAAAAACGGTGATTTAGATATATTGCATGTGATACAATGTGGATCCGCGGACACAAGCGAAGCACGGCGCGTCGAACCTTATTCTAAAATCCCTATCCTCTTATTCGACGCGTCGTATTTCGCATAAGTGCGAAAAGCTTAACGCTGAACTGACTCGGAAAAGGTTAAAGGATCAATTTATTTGTCATAGTCATCCTACTAGTGGTTCAAGCAGGGCACGATACACACACTATATGCCATTCGTAAAAAATTAAATATTCCTGTTAATTTCATGCTGACGTCAATTTACGCATGCAACAATTCTTATTCGACGACTTGACGTCTAACAAAATTATGTATGGTTGCAAATTCATCGACCCGATTGCGTCCATATAATCTAAATAAAATTAATTTCTCTCTATTCCCAACAGTCAAATTTGTACGAATGACAAAGATTACGCATTTCTCCCATAAGCCGGTGTTACTAAGCACAACAAAAACAAATTCATAAAAATTTAAAATTATAATTGCATTATAAACATCTATGAAAGATATTTGTATTTACCCGCTGGACCAGTTGGATTACTATCAGTTGATTTAGGGTTGGCTGGTTGATCTAAAAAGTAAGGTTTACTTTTCGGACCAACCCAACAATTTTGACATCCAACTTTCTTTGTGTTTTTCCCTCGGCTTTTTTAGGTCGTTCCGCCTTATTTATGAGTTTCCTCGTAAACCGAAAAAAAAATGAAGGATAGGAAATTCTTTGTTTTGTAACCATTGTGCCAAACAGGAAGTATTTTAAAGTTGGTTTTAGTATATTTACACTCATATAAAAACAGGGTCAATTAGATAACATCAGACACCAAGCTATAGTTAACCCGATTAGGTACTTTTCAAACGATGGTGAACGGATATTCCAGATTTCTTTCCGATTCCTAATATTAGTAGTTAATCATTGTGATCGGATTAGCCCGATTACCTTATCAGTAAAGATCTATTGGGACATTACAGAAAACTGCAATTACTAGTGGCAATATAAATGGACTTTTATTGTTGTATCTCTACGCTTATTGACCTGCAGGCCTTCTGTATAAACTCATAGCTAGTATATGTAGTTGTTCATTCTTCCATCAGTTGGCTAAGTACTATACAGTAAACTTTCCTATTTTTTAGAAAGACCGTCTACAATTAATGAGTAACCTTCTTATCAAGAATGTTCATACAAAATATGAATTAATTAGCGCTTTATTTGAGATAAAACAAGAATTGGAAAAAGGAACATCAGCAAGAATGATTATTATTCATTATCTACCGACATTATTTCTTGATTCAAATAATAACACCGAAAATAACAACATTATAAACCATTTAGCCAATATCTTGAGGTATATTGCACACAAACATCATGTAGTTGTCATAGTTACTAACCTGATAACCTCTTGGATTGATGGAGATTTCAGATCATCTAAAGGAATAACTGAAAAAACAGCATGTGGAAAATATTGGCGAAGTATCTGTAATACAAGGCTTAAACTTATCAAGGATAAAAGTAATATCTTGCAAGTTACTTTGGTAAAACAAAATAAGGTTAATTTTAATAGTAGTTGTTTTATTAATATAAATAAACTATCTGTTTAATGAATAATGTCTGCATTTTATTATGTTTATACTCGCCAGAATGTATTGCTTTACTGCGACACCACACGTTACCTCAACTCTACCTTCATCAATTCCTACGAAACAAAAGTATGTTCTTTGCGTTGAGCTGCCTTGGAGAACATCAGTCTTTTTTGTATAAAAATTAGCCATGGGATGTACGACATTTCGACGATTTAGTTATCAAACCTATTAGGAACTATAATTTTGTCACAAAATGAAAACGAGGAGGAGCGCAAAGCTTCAGGCTGATATTTTTTGTGTAAGTATAAAAATAAAGCATTCTGCCTCACAGTTCTTTTTGATGCGCCACTTCAATTTTACTCTTTTTGAGTCTACCTACAAATAAATAAGAACAAAACGTTTAGCAGTCATTGCGTTATTACATAGTTGAATATTTGTATGTATTTCCCAGCAGCGGCGCCAAAGGTCGCCGTCGCCCGCCAAGCTCTATTACGCCCTAAGCACTCTTTTCTCATAAAAGCTTTCATTGCCAAGTCTCTTTTCCCCCTAGAAATTCCATTACAAAACCGAATCCATCAATTTTGGGGGGGCACCAGGGTGAGCACTCATGTTTCTAGGGTGGGCCGGTGCCCCCCCCTGCCCCCCCCCTGGCGCCGCCGCTGGTATTTCCTGACTTCCATATTAAAAAATCACTCAACTTGACTAATTTGAGCAAATAATAATGGACAATAAAACAACCAAAATAAATTGTCTCTATTAGAACTTCACACTTGCCTGTGGCGACAAAACTAATTCATCGATGCTTTTTTGTAGATGTGTGTTTTCCTCAGCTTGCTATACGACGAAATACAATTAACGTCTCCAGAGAAACTGATTTTATTGCTTCTAAATTATCATGAAGAAAAGGAAAATCTCCATGTTCCATAAATAACCCTACCCTTGTCTAAACGAAGAGAGTTAGACAAATTTAAGTAATTGTAGTTTTTCGACGGAAGGGAAGTTCACAGCTGTATAAGGGGGAGTGCTTCGAGGCCAAGGGGAGTTAGTGAATTAGAGTCCTAAAATCCCAGCCATAGTAAATAAAAAAAATCAACATTGAAACATCGAATACACGTTTGTGAATAGATTTTTTTTTAAATAAACCTTTCTGACACACTCATACTGCGCTTATCCTTAAAACATAGATTAAAGAGACCATAAGTCATCTATAAAACCACGAATGTATAAATTAATTCTAAATGTACACTCGTATCTAAGAGGTAAAAGTTCAAACAAGCGCTGCGTGAGGTTTTCTGGGTTACTGCATAATGGCCACTTATCGTTTCTAACAATCAACGAGCTTGTTTTTTGGACCTACAGCTTAACGTGGGTTCCGAACTACGATCCTCAGTCATGCGACGACGACTCTCCCCGTCCCGACGGCTATATTAACCTTCAGTTTATTGTTATTGCATATCCTACCGATTAGAGAGTGTGTACCCCACGAGATGTCCGATCTTATCCGCTCTGGTTACCGGCGTAAATTGGGAGATGATACATTTTACACTCTTCCCTACATTTTTACACCTACTAAAATTCGGACATAAGTACTTTTTTTTTTCGTCAAAAATTGAACTCTGACCACCACGATCGAATGTCAGTAACTCAGCACTCAGTAGCGGCTTGTCAGGTGAAGTGGGTGAACCAAAAAAAATACTACCAGGAGGAAAGTTTTTCGACGATATTAAATATTAATGTACAGCTACCATTTTAGCCCTTAAAAAATAATTATGTTCGAATTAATAATATTAATTTCATCCGAATGTAGCTATGCATAATAGGGCCACGGAACTCCGATGGACAATAATTATAAACACTTGTGCATTTTAACGCGCCCTAGCCGACCGTGTCCGTTAACTCAAAGCAAGTGAATACCCAACGCCCAACATGGCTTTGATATTCACCGTTGCTATGGTTACGTAACGTTAGTCACGTAAACAGCATGTAACAATTTGCATTATGATGAAGGTCAATTTAAAAATAGATCAGTCGTATCATGTCGTTTTCGCATTGGTTCGCCTAACCTTAAAAGGTATTTATTTTGAGGCTTCGCAAAACTTACGGTTATAGATATCGTTTTTACGTGATTTACTGTGTGATTAAAAAGTTTTGTTTTTATTTTTGTTAGTTCAGTAGTGTACAAACTACGTACCTACTTAGTTGTATGTTTTAAAAATGAACCGAATTACATAGTTTGTAATTTGTTGGAAACTCCATTTAGTCGTTGGACAGATGAGGATAAGAGAGACGTTTTGTTACACGGGTTTTAAGTCAATCTTTGTTCAAGTACTCGCACTATACATAGCTCTTCACCATTTTTTAAGACCGCGAGCCGCCACTGTCAGCACTAAGACATTACCACATTCACTGCATGGTAAATTGGGCACCGATTGAAAATTTGGTTGGAGGCTAGAAGCTCTTCAACCAACGTCTCAAGGAATGACCGGTTTTAGAAAAAACGAGTTTTTGTAACGGGTATAGCGATAGCGACGACCTATCATTCCTCTGTGGTAATGGCGTTCTAGTTCTAGAAGGACGGACGTTTAACAGTTTTTCAAAAAATACGATTTTGAGCCACTAATCTTTTTGTTATGTCATAAAAGGCATAACCTCAAATTTGTTTTTGTTTATTTGTGTTTGATAGTTGTCATTTGTCGTTACCTAGAAGGTTGTCTTTGTCATTGACCTAAATAAATTCGAGGAAGACAGTGAAGGCACGAGTGAAGTATTCGTTGGGTACGATTGTAGTTCTCTGTACGAGCTTCGATCATTGAACTGTAAATGAGCTTTGTTTTGTTGAACGAAAGAATGTTCTCATTCTTTAAAAATAAATTCTAAGGCTTAAGCTTGGCAACTTTGCAATTTTATTCTTTTTCCAAAAAACTTTTATATTATTTGGATACAAATTGTGGACGAAACCGTCAAATTTCATGATTTGCCTATATATAATATGTTTAAAAGTGCTGGTTTAGTACCATCCAGATTTTTAATTCTAATTGCTCATTTTACTATTTGTGTTAATTTGTTATGGAGCAGCAGAGAGAATCTGAAGTTCTGTTCCCCACAAAATCTGCAAGAATTAGGCCACAACAGTCTCCATACAGAGTAAGTTTTTCATTGAGCTTTATTATTATATGCCTTAAATTTTCTGAAAATGTTTGAACTTAAATTGTAATTCATACTCCCTTCGCCTTCTTGTAGTAGGTAGATGCATAAATTTTATAGTAGATCAATACCTTTGCATTACTTGCAAGCAAGGAAGCAAGAGTTGTTTAAAAAGTTTAAGAAACTAACGAAGCGTTTCTTAACTGAAAAAGCTTACAACACTTTAGATGAATTTTTTAATGATCCATCATACATTAATCTGTGTGTTTTTACAGAATTTTAACTAATCGTTTTTTTTTTCTGAATTTTTGCTTATTTTAAACCCTCTCGTGATGGGCATAGTGTTTGTTTGTTTTTTCCCCTCCCTAATTGTTTTGTTTTTAAATGCATTTATGTAAGCATATTTAGATACTAAGTGACTTTGTCAATAAGGATACTGTTTCTTTAGACAATAAAGTATATTTTGAGTTTGAGGTTGAGTTTCTGTCTTCAGGTCTGTCCGCTTTGGCGGTGTTGGCCACTACTTGTCTGTCTGGGTCTTTATCTGAGCCTTTAAGTTAAAAACTTTATGAATTTTACTATTAACAACCTTTTTTCTGCAATATGAACTAGAAATTTTAAGTAGTTGATGGCTCCTTGTTAACACCATTGAGTGCCTTTAAGGATTTTCAAAACCTTGCCATAAATAATTGCATGCTGTGTTTATTATTTTTTTTCAATTTTTTTTTGTAATAAAAACAGACACTCGATCTGAAAATTTTTATAGTCTGTTTATTTTTGTGTTTATGTATTTTTATAGCCAATTTCTCTTTTATTTATTTATTCATTCTTTTACAATTGTTACAGGTTACAATCTTGTGAGTAAAATTTCTATTCGTAACCATGGAAACAGAATGAAAATAACTATCTATTTCTTTTATTTACTCACTAGATGACATTACAGCCCTTGAATTTATCTTACCTTATAATCTTTGTATCATGTGGGGATCTTATGTTGAAAACCATAGGAAATGTGAAGATGATTAAATGAAGGCTGGAATGAATGCAAAGTTAAATATTTTGGTGCTTTATAATTTTAGAAAAATAAGTAATTAGAAATATTCTAAAAATTTTCTGAGAGCTGGTTTTCGGTACTTAGTTTCTAATTTTTGACATCTAAATTATTAATTTAATAAGAATACAAAGCAAATTTTCTTTGATATTTTCTTAGCAAGATTCTACATTTATTTTCTACGTATTTTATAATAAAATATGACGTTTCGTTTTTTAGATATTATAGAGTATAGGTACTTATATCAGACCATTTTTTTTAAGGTTGGGCTGATTTATCAAGTGTTTTAAAGCACAATTAAAGTCATGATTTAAATCACTTGATTTAAAAAGAAATCATGATTTAGGTGAAACTACCTATTTTTTGTATTTTTTTTATTCAGAGCCATATTTTCTTGCAATTTTTATACGTCGCTCTACTCTACACCCTGATTTATTTGTATCTGGTGTGTTAACATAGGACTGTCATATGTACATATGTAGTCTTCTTTTCTTCCAGCCATTTATATGTTTTCACTTCTTAATATCTAAGAAAAATTACAACTATTTACTACCACTCCCTTAAACAACTACTATCACAATACGTGAGACATATTGGGCAATGGCAATTTATACATTGGGAAAGAAACAAGTCGCTACAAGAATTTTCTTGCAAGAAGCGCATTCTGACAAATATTTAGGCTGTAATGTGTACTATATTTTTTAAACTGACATTAAAATAATTTGAAAAAGCGACATGATTAAATTTTTTATTAAAATCAAAAAAATCATTTAAAAAAAAATTATTTTTGATTTTTCAAATAAATATGGAATTTTGTCACACTGGTTTTTTTTATGAACCTCAATTTTTAAATATGGTTTCTAGGTACGTAGGCTGTAAAATTTAAAAATAAGTTTTAAAAAATTCAACATTTCATTCTTGGTTTGGTTACTATAGGAACTTAAATCCATCATCAATAGTAGGTCCATATTATGTGGTTTAATTAAAGTGCTCAACATCGTTCTTAGATTGGTTGTATCTTAGTTCTTGAGTAGAGATATTTATTTGATGGATAGATATTTCATGCGTACACTAGTCTATCTTTAGTCAATCCCCTTACTCATAACGAGTTACTGCGCAAATTTTCCTGTGACCATGAAGCGGTGTTTTAATTGTGTACTTTACTTTACTTAATAGTGGCTATGTAAAACAAATTAATTATAATCTTTTCCCATAACATTATACATGGTTTAATTGACTGCCCTGAAATCCTATTTATTTTTCACGTTCTTCCCCAATTATTCTGCCGTGCTAAGACAAAAGGTCGTAACTGACAACATCTCTCGTCTTATTTAATTTGTACAAAAACAAAATGTCCTATGTGTCACTTAAGACATATTAATTTGGCTTATTAGAAGAAGTAATACAACAGTACAAGGTAAAAATGACTTATCTATCACATACAAAGTCGAATTGTCGTATATATTTTTCTCATACGACTTTTGGACCAAGTGCATTAAATTAGTTATTTACGACTTGCGTACACAGGCGTGCGGTCAGCGTTAGTTTTTCTGAATTCTCTTTGTCCGTAAATGTAAATTTCAAGAGCGCTCCGATTGAACTGGACTTCCTCACTTCCAAAGCATTAAAGGAAGATGTTCCTGAGCCAGAAAAAAAGAATCTCCTACAGACATTAGTGTAAATAAAAAACAGAATCTGATCAAACAACTGACAGCTATGGGTATTTCACAGAGTAGAATCATGTTTTGGCAAAGTTTGCCAAAAAATCATGAAGATATAAATCTTGACGACTAAAATATTTATTTTAACGGAAAATTAATCTTTATTTTATATTCGAGTTAATAATGACTTAATATTATATTAGCAGTTTTTTCATTTCATTGTTTTATTTCTCACTGAACAATGATATTTTCCTATCTCAACCCATGATAACAATGTTTGTAACATTACATTGTAATTCACACGATATATTCTAAAATATCCTTAAGACAGTATGTCGTAAGTAACAACTTACGATGATAACAATCATACAAGTCCAAAAGTCGCAACTTTCAAAAAGATAGGTCATTGTCAATGCAAATAATCGCCATATTTTCTAAGTCGAAATGTCGTAACTTTCAAAATTTCAAATATCTCTTTACTAAAGGACTATTTGGGTTATCAATCAACTCTTACGATAGATCAGATATATTTCATTTTTCCGTTTAGTCCAAAAACATTTTTCAAATAACTGAAATATTTAAAGATTTGAATTGTCATTGATAAAACGAAAATATTTCCGAATTTTATTTTTATCAGTTACGACCTTTTGTCTTAGCACGACAGTATTATAACGGTAGAATGTTGGAGCCACAACTATATTATAACATGCAAAAATGCACTTTAAAATAAGTCAAAAAAAGTTTTGTGATGTATGTAGATGTTTTTATTGTTCTTTATATAAATATTAAATATTTTTTAAACCTCGGCGGTGGGTCAACGGTGAGTCACTGGCATTCGACCGTGGCGTTCTGAGTTCGACCCTCGGAGTGGGTATACGCACAATCAAAAAAGTATGTCCGAATTTTAGTAGGTTTAAGCATGCAGGGAAGAGTGTAAAATGTATCATTTATCAACCCACCCCATTCACGCCGGTAACCAGGCCGGATGAGATCGGATATCTCGTGGGGTGCGGAAGGAGGTACACTCTTCAATTGGTAGGTCGTGCAATGAAGCAAGAAACCGAGGGTTGATAGCCCTTGGGGGGAGTGCCGTATGTATGTATTGTATTTTGTTACTTTTTTTTATTAGTATTTGATGAATGTATTCAAATTAAGTTTATTCCTTTATACTTGATATATGTATAAGTTTCGTCGCCAATTTAAGATTATAATCGTCACTATGTATGATTTGTTAATTGAACAGATCCCATATATAAATTACCGATACCTCCATTACTGTTAATGAAGTGAAGAATTTCAAAGGGATGGTTGGCCATGCTGCAGCTCTAAAACCTATCTTCGTCCGCGTTTTCCAGGGTAGAGAATAATAAACAAAGGGTTAAATTTATCTACACGGCTACACCCCCTCACAACCCCCTAAAACGGCCAAAACCCTTTTTTGCATTTTTTTAGGATAAGTCACATTGAGACGGATAAAAATGTAAAATTGAAGAGGTGGGATATGACCGAGGAATAGTGCCAAAAGCCCCTTTTACCCTTCCCCTCTCCATGGTCAAAACCATCCACTATCTGTATTTACCCTGGTTGAGTCATATTTAAGCGTGAAAAAATTTAGAGGGGGAAATGGGTAATTGGAAAGTGAGGGTTGAAGAAAAACCTAAATAACTAATTTGTATTCCCTTTGGAGGGTAGTTTAAACCCTCATAGAATATTAACAGCATCCCGTCGCTGCGACCTATATATTGCCTCAAAACGTCAAAACCCTCTTCAATTTTCCTCTTCTCAATACCAGGCGCGGCTCCTGACTTTTTTTTATAGGTGGGGCCAATTTTGATGGCAGTAACCTAACAAGCTAAATTCAGTTTACTACATAATTTTGCCAAGGGGTAATAATTTACCTACTAATAAACCCCACATTATTTATATAATTCTCTTACCTTTATGGATGTTCTATCACTAGGTTATTAAAATTATAAATACTTCTAATAAAAGGTTTTTCAAATGTTAACGAACCGCTTGTTTTAAACTGTAAATTTTTTGAACTGTTGAAGTCATTGTTCTTTAATACAAGTCACAACACACATAAACGAACTAAATAAGGGTTAAGGACATACTACGAACGTTGTATCATGGACTGAACGCATGGTGACTAAAAGTGCATGTGGCGACGACTTACTTTGGCGTTTTCCCGTCTCTTTTTAACTTCCGAGAGCGTGTAAGTCTGTTTCTAATCTTACTTTCCAAATCATTTATGCAATATTCTAATTCCATATAAATGTAAAAAATGACCCAGGCTGTCGAGCTGAGTGTTTGCTTGCTTCGATCAGTTCGATGTGTATTGGGGAAATAGGTTGGTCAAATTTATACGTAGGTCATTGACCAAATGACTTTATGGACAAGCCGCGCCTGCTCAATACCACTAAGTCCGAGAAAACAGAAACAGGGATGGTTTTCGGCCCTGTGTTGGAACCATTCCTAGGCCGTGACCCACTTCCTCGAACCCCCTTTTACATTTTCCTTATCCCAATGATACTTATCCCGAGAAAACACGAAAAAGGAGTGGTTTTTGGCAACTTGTGCGGGGGGAGTGGAGGACTGGAGAATTGTAAGCATTTTTTTCGTATTCGCCACTCTCGAAAAAAGGGGTAGTTGGTTTTAGAGCTGCAGCACGACCATCGAAAAAAATGGACCAAATGCGAATCATTTTCTCCCGTATGTTGAAAATTTGGTGTTTTTTACTTTCAAGTTAAAAATAACAGCATTTCTTCTAATTTTGTAATTAATTATCTTAATATATTGTTTATATTTTTATGTGACGTCGGTTCATTTCTAAACTAAGTGGTAATGGTTAAAATGTTGTAGCAATTGCAAAATATAAAAATAAATTTATATAACATTTGCAACGATATTGATAATACTAGACCGAGTCGCTTGCGGGGTCAAAAATTAGAAGCGATTTCGTTCGTTATACTAGAACATGCAGGTAATAATAGCCTTTTTTAATATACGCTTGCTAGAGTAAATAATAATGTAACTTGTAATATTATTTTGCTTTCATTTTATGCCATTATCGCTGAATGTCTGATGATTTGTATTACCGGAAGTTCTAATCGCATTATACTTTGTTTCACTAACTTTTAGTTTTAAGAATAATTTGTTTAATTTTTTTTGTGACTTGAAGTGCATAATGGTATGTTGTTATTTTATATTTTCATTTTCAGAGTGGTGGTGGGCCTCAGTGTCGCCGTAGGACTAATCGTCTTAGAGTTTTCTGTTTTCATTTGTGGTTTCACCATGTTTAATAATACATCTGGCTTATTGTGTATCCTTTTAGCGTTTAACATTCTCATGCATGTGTTGTTGTTACTAAACTTATAATTTTTTCTGATTACTAGGAAACGTGCGTAGGGGAAGGGAAGGTACATTGATAAAAACAATTTTTGTACCCCGGAAAGATACCTTTCAATAAAAATAATAAAAAAGGTATTTATCAAACTATACAGAATGTCACAAACTATTTCTGTCCGTACAAGGAAATCTTGAAAACGGTAAGAGATATATAGATACCATAATGGTTAAATTGAGGTAAAGTTTCGTATTTTGGGGCTTAATCATTTGGTGAACAAAAATTGTGAATATTCCGAATACCTTCATCCGAAAAAAGCCGACTTTTTTAGTTTTGGTTTTTAATTTTTTGCGCCTTCATTTTTGACATGAGAAAAAACCGAAAAACACGTTTTTGTAGCCGTTTTTTATGTTCTACAAGATGGCAAGATTAGTTTTTAAATTCGATGCTTCGTGCTTTAGATACCAACTTTAAGTAATTTTTTTAAATACGGACCTGAAATATTAAATACAGTTTAAGGGACTTCTAAGCTTTAGAAATTTAACACAATTTAAGGATTTTTGGAATTTTAGCGTTTTGTCATAAAATAACATATTTTTTCAAATTACGAATTAAGGTTGTATGTATATGTTATAATATAATAAATAAAGATACCTCCAAGAATACTAATAAAAAATAGAAATACTTCTCATGCCTTAAAAACTTACTTCCTAGAGTATTGTTACGTTAAATCTTATTGAAATAATAAACGGCCTAAAAAAATAATTGCGAGGGCCGTAATAGTAAAGAAAGGATAATTATTAATAAGGATATTTTATGACAAAACTTTAAAATTTTAAAAACCTTTAAATTGTATTAAATTTCTTATGTCGGGTTGCACAAAGAATTTTTATAATAATTTACTAACCAGCAAGTTTGAAATTGGCAGAAATAATTTTCTCACAATCATACTGGTTACCTTAATTTTTAATTTAGTAATCAGGTAATCAGGTTTTTATTGTGAGTGCACATGTTGTCAATGTCAGTTATGTCACAGTCAAACTTGATGGTTAGTTAATTCTAAATAAAAATCTTCCTGCAACCCAACATTAAGCTTTTAGAAGTTCCTAAAACTGTAGTTAAAATTCCATGTCCGTATTTAAAAAAATTGACTTGAAGTTGGTATCTAAAGACCGAAATGTCGAATTTGAAAATACTATAGCCATTTTGTAGATCATAAAAATCGGCTATAAAGAGGTGTTTTTTTCTCAAGTCAAAAATGAAGGCGTAAAAAATTAAAAACAAAAACTGAAAAACGGATATTACTGAAGTTATTCCGAATATTTACAATTTCCTTTTACCAAATTATTAAGCCCCAAAATACGCAACTTTGCCACAATTTAACCATCTTCTTGTAGCACCCTGTATGTATCAAACTAACCTGTTCAGTAAAAATTAGTTTGCCAAAATATTTTCTAGATCAATGCATTTGTATGGGGCAATTTGAATAAATAATTTGTTTAAACGTAGCAGTTTTGTTACCCAGGTTTATTATAAAATTTCTAAATAAATACTGAATTCAATGCCACATTGGCTCAAATCTTCTTGTTATTGGTCAACTCATAGCCTTAGCTCGCCTCCGTATGTAGTGTTTACGTGCTATCCGCGTGTATATTTGCTTTGTTCTCTGAATTATTAGTAAAATTATATTAGTTTAGGTAAAAAAGAATATCGAAAAGGTTAAACTATTAATTAACCTATATTTAAATTCGAAGTAATCAAAAAATTACATTTTTCTTTGTTTTTATATTATTTTGTAGAAATCTGCCCCATGATATCATTAAAAAGATTATTGTGGATAAAAATTTATAGAAAGCTAAATAGCAACTTTAAAGATACCATATAACTCTTACCTTAAAAACCCTCAAACAAATAATTTAAAATACAATTTTTCATTAAAGTACAAACCATTTTTTTAAATTTTGCTTTTGTAAAAAATCTTTGATTATATTTTTTGCGACATTTTTCACAAAAACCAATTTTCTAAACATCGAGTTTTGTTTATTTTAACTGTAAAATTTAATTATTAAAATTGATTATTTGAACTTGTATTTAAAAAGTTTATAATTTTTTCTGGACATTGGAAATTGTAGGTCCTTGACAATGTCATAGTGTTCGCTTTTTGTGATAAAAAGGTAAATTTCGTGTACATTTAGTATAATAAAAGTGTTATGTTTTTATTACACTACGAAGCCCAAAATTACTGTCAGTGACTCATCGCTTTCAAATCAACCGCATCGGGTTGTATGAACACAGAGGAAAACAATTTCATTAAAATAAGTATTCTGCTCTTTTAGAATTTGAAAAATGCACTGGAATTGTTTCCTCTAACTTTGTACAACCCGTTGCACTCTATATGAAAGCGGTATATAACTGACAGTAATTTTGGACTTAAAGGGTATAGTATATTCCACAGAGTGACGTATTTAAAAAAAAAACATTTTTATACACCCGGTATAAAACAAAAATTAATTTTTTATCACAAATAGCTAAAACTAAGATATTGTTAAGGAACCAACCTACAATGATAAAAAAGCATTCAAATAGGATTTCTTTTGTTGTAACCTGGATGTTATTATGCAGAAATTCTCTCTGCGGGATGTGGTAATTAATCGTCATCTACGAGCTGTAAATATTTCTGATAAGAAAATTTTCCTCCTGCATCAATGTTCCCACCGTATTAGTTCCTTTCCTCTTATTGTATGCGTACAACTAGAGAATAGGTCAAATACAATGTATTTTAATTTTTTTAATAATTCGGGATAAAATTCTGAAAAATCCTAATTTTTTGACACGTTGCGACGCCAACGGAAGGTACTTTTAAACAAGGCATGAAAGCAGTGAAATAAAATTCAAACAATAATGACGTAATTTTAAGAGCAAAAATTATTAGTTTGTTTAAATGTTTATACTTGTGATAAATAGATGTCATATGTTCGTCATACAATAAATACTATTATGTGGCAATGTGGCATGAGTACACTAAAAAAAATCTACTGTAAAAACCCAACATTTTTATTCAAACAATTTTATTATTACATATGCTAGTAGTAGTAACAAGATTTATTTAGTACATGGCTACACAATATATCCAACTTCGCCCTTTGTAATAATCATTCATTACAATAATAGTATATTATTAACCAAGGTTTAGACAGCTACCGTTATTGCCCCAGCGTCCAATCACTCGTCGCTACGATCCTCGTGACTCAAGACATGAGGGCAGTGGCGGCTAGTGTATAAGAACTGCAGCACTTGTTCTGATAATATGAAATTATCTATATATTTCTATTTTCTGTGTCTTAGTTATCCTATATGTATTTGCAAAACCAAAATTTTTATTTTTGTAAATTTTATTTTGTATAATTCCATGTGGTTTGTTTTATCCGCACTCAGTCGCGGCAGCCTAACATCAATCGAATGAATCAAAAGTGAAAGGTGACGTATGCTGCCATAACAAGTGGTCGGCCTGGAACCGACCAATGGCAAATGGGAATTGTTTCTAGACTGGGTTGTCTCCAATAGTTTTAAGAACGTGATAACGTGTACAGAGCGCCAAAATTTTCAAACTAGTCTAGCCGTGGCCGGTGATTTAAAAAAGTATGCCGGGTCTGTATTTTGGGTTTTAAGTTATTGAGTTTACTGTTTTGCTTTTAATAATTGAAAAGTAGACTTAATTTCAAAATTTAAGGACTTTTCAAGATTCAACATTGATGAAAAACTTGAAATTAAACGAAACGGGCGTCATATGCCTAATTTAAATATGCCTTCCACAAGCCGGGGAAAAAGTGTTTAAAGGTTGGAGACAATGATTTTTTTTTGAACGACAGTAGAGTTTTTGACTGCCATTGTTTTTATTTGTTTTGAATCACAACGTTTTAACTGGTAAGTATTTCCAGTCGTCTTCAGGTGAATACTAAATAAGTATGATAACTACAGCTTTATCTCTATTTATACTAGGTAGGTGCAGTGACTCATAACTAGTGGGCGGAGTCATGCGTTTAACTCTTACGTGGTTTTATTCTGAGATTACATTTAATTAACACGTTTCTCATATCTAATAAATGCTTGCGTTGCGGATCGGAAATGGAAAGAACTTAAGGGCGGTAATAGCTTCTAATGCTTGCAACATCACAATAACGCAAAGGTGGTTTTGTATTTAAGAACACTTATGTTGGGTTGCATAAAGATTTTAAATAATAATTAACTGACCAGGCAACTTTGACAACTTGACTTAAGTAATTAAAAGCAAAGTGACCCGGTTACCTGCATTTTTAATTTACTAATCAGGCAACTTTGATTGTGTGTAAATCGTTTCTGCCAATATCATTGATGTCATAATCCAAGTGTATGCTTAGCTAACTATTGTTATTGTTAGTTAATTATTGTTTAAAGTTTTTATGCACCCGACATTATTATGTCGAAAATGTAGGGCGTAAAAAATGTAGGTATACTTAAAGGTAACATAACTTTACAGCAATATTTTTCCTTAACTTATCAATAGCTGTTTGTGCTCATGCATCAGCGTGCCTTACTTTGTGCCTTTTCATTATGGATAAGTGGCAGTGTGGCTGGTTTTGGTGGATTTTTACGTTTGGATCTGTTTTGCCCATTCTGCATGACGTACCTGCCGTAATTTCCGTGCTGCTTAGTAGAAAATGGTGACTTAAGATAGTATCGATTAACTAAAACTGAACTATTAACATTACTATAATAAGATATACTTAAGAATAAATTTATTTTTAATTTGTAAATTCGTTCTCTGGTAGATTCTAAATTTTAAATAATGTACGTATAGTCCCCGTCGACAATAAAGATGTTCGGTCACTGGGGGCCAAGCGTATTTTCGCAGATTAAGAAATTTCCTTACATGCATTTTTTTTACGTCGAAAAAATAGACGTGGCGACGAGATGGTTCATCTCAGTGAGCAAGCACATTTCAGACCACTTGCCCTAGACAAAATTATTTCCATTTAACCAATTGTAAGGACCAGCTGTCAGACGACTAGATTGTTTTCAGAATGCATTATTTAAAGTAAGATTTTTATATATTGTGACCTTATTTGAAGTGTTATTTTATTAAATATTCTGTATATTGTGATAAAATCACACGGCAGTTTAAAACGTGCAAGAAATTAAGCCATTTAAGCCCGGAAATAACATTTTACAGATGAGAACAAATCAGCCGTTCGTGACCTGACGAACTGTGGCTGAAGCACTTTACAAGTAGTATCCGATTGATTCCCCGTTTAAGGGTGGGAGATTTATATCGCAAATGTGCCTTCAACTATGTACACTCAACAATAGCTTCTGTATGAATAAAATACTTTGTCTATGATAATTGGTCTGAGGAGCAAATTAATTCATATTCGTATGAAATCTGATATTTTTTTTGGCAATGTTTATATCGCCCTTATTTAGTCAAAGAGAAAACATTTTCTGAACTCTTTATTTATTTCAAATCATCAACAGTAAAAATCCAATTACAGACATTCAACTTAAACTAATAGCCGGGCAACAATACAAAGTCATAAACAACAATAACAATTAGCTCATGTATGTGTATGTATGTATAACACAGAAATTATAAATATATAATAAAATAAATTCTTTAGTTGTACACAATTATTATTTAAATTTATTAAAAACAGTATATTTAAATTAGCTGACACATTTTTTTCAGACTTTTTAAAGTTGCAAGGAAAGAATAATAAAATAGTCGTAAAAGTATAGTTGTCTATTTTTAGTTTTTTTTTACATTAAGGAGTTATTTTAATAATTTATATAAACTTTTTTTAAAGATAACAATATGAATTATAGTAATAAAACAAAAAATAAACATTTTTACGAGGAGATTTAATATTAATTAGATGTCCCTATTTCTTGGCAGATTCTTTAGATAAGGAGATAGTGATGCCAATAAAAAGGAAGAAACGAAACGCGCACCTGAAGACGACTAATAATAGAAAATCGTTATGGTATACACAGGGTGTATCATAATTAATGGTACACAGTGAATCTGCAGATTTCTTGAATAAAAATATTGCGATTTGGCCAAACTTAGTTAAGTTCAAAAGTTGATGATAACCGAAATTTTTTGTTCGATTTTCATAAGTAATTTTTTTTAACCAATATTTTCGCATAAAATTTTGTGATTTTGGGGTTTTTCGAGGCGAGGAAATTGAATTTGGATAAGAATTTTGATACAGATTGTAGAGAGCTCTCTCGGCGGCAGTCTGAGTGTACAGACCTAAGTGTAACTTTTTGCGCCTTAGTGTATTTATGTTTTTATTATTTATTATTTATAACTTTCTCATCAGTTTTACGCAAAAATGGTACACTTTGTAAGTGGCGCTGCGAATAACGGGTTTCTAGATTTTTACATTTACAATTCCCAATGCATCCGTTTAAATTTTGATTTGCAAGACAAGTGTGAACTTTTTTAAAATAATCTCTGATAAAAACATTTGGTGACAAAAAGCAGAGACACAAGAAGACAAACTATAATTGTAGCTGTAAGGGTTGCCGTTTTAAATATAAGTACATAAGTAGGTATAATATGGCATTATCAAAGAGGTATTGGTGACATTTTGCCAACCAACAAACACATGCTTTTAAATTCGCTGGAAAGAATTATACTTGCCGCTGAATATGAAACAGGTTTTTACGAAATTGTTTGTGTGACTTCAGAGAAAATCACCTTTGAAATATCGTTTAGCGGGATTTTATTGTTTGGCAAAATGTCACTATTAAAAGGTCAGTCTCTGGTATATGGTTGTTGTTACTTTAATAAGGTCGTATATCAAAAATTTTACACACATATTTTTTTTAAAATACCTTATATCATGACAACTACATCTATGTAGACACCTACAAATCGTAATAAGTCACTAAATAATAATCAATAAAGAACCCAAGCTGGTAAATCTGTCGCAGGTCAGCCAGCAGGTTTTTAAATTTAATCTCATAGTACTTAGCATGGGCATTTTGATATACGACCTATTGAATTAACTGTGTTGATATATTATACAGGGTGTCCCAGATAACGATGCGCCCTACAGGAATCTCGTAAACCATATAAGATACAGAGATGGTTAAATTAGATAAAAATTCTGCAACATTGTGCTTTCAAATTTGAAAAACTTCGAATCCTTCCGAAGATTATTGGGGCCAAACCGAATTTTCGCAATTCCGTTTTTATTTTTTTTCTGACTCTATTTGAAGATATATGTTAAAATAAAGTGCACATTCATATTGCCATTTTTTCTCCTCTACAAGTTGGTGTAATTAGATTTTTATTGGGACGTTTCGTTTTTTAACACCATCATCGACTTTGATTTTTTAAATAGTCGGGAAATTTTGTTGTATTATTTTTAAATTCTGCTCTTCCTTTATAATTTAATGACGTATTATATCTAGTATTAATAACACGTTTCGGGCCTAAAACCCTTCGTCAATAAGAATAAGTGCAAATTCATCTTATTTAAAACTATTTTATTTTCAATCTCCGCAACCTAATTTAATTTTCATCTGTCTGAACTATATACAGGGTGTTTTTTAATTGAGTGCCGATACTTAAGGTTGTGAATCCTTGGGTGATTTTAAGAAGAAAAGTTAATATTAACATATGTCCTAAAGCTCTTAATTTTTTTTTCAACAAAATATGAAAAGCAGTCTCAATGAACCGAAGAAAAAAATTATTTTTTTGGTATTTATTTTTTTATTCAAAAATGGTGCATCATATGAAAGTAAGTCTATGGACCAAATTTGCTTCAAAATAAATGAGGATTTTATATATAAGTTTGGTTTTTAGAAAAATCAGTGGCGTACCATTTTTTTCTTTAAAAATATTCAGTTCAAACCCCGTACGGACGTCACTGGTAAAAATTTAAAAAATCTTCTAAGTCAAAAAATGCTCCTTATTGATTAAGAAGTGTATACAAAATTTCATAAAAATATCTAAAAGTTATATAATAATTATGATTAAAAAGTTATATTTTTTAAAAATGTTAACACCCTGTAGCTCAAAAATGAAGAGCTTTAGGACATATGTTAATATTAACTTTTCTTCTTAAAATCACCTAAGGATTCACAACCTTAAGTATCGGCACTCAATTAAAAAACACCCTGTATATTGAAATAAAATTTCCCGAATATTTAAAAAAGCAAAGTTGCTGATGGTTTTGGAAAAACGAAACGTCGGATTAAAAATCTAATTACAACAACCAGAGGAGGAAAAGTGGTAATGAGAATTTAAACTTTATTTTAGCATATCTCTTCAAATAGAGTCAGAAAAAAATTTAAACGAAATCGTAAAAAATCGGTTTTGTCCAAATATCTTCGGAAGGATTCGGAGTATTTTAAATTTGAAAACACAATGTTGCAAAATTTATTTGGTCGCAACTTTTTTCTAATTTAACCATCTCTGTATCTCCTATGGTTTATGAGATCCCTGTAGAGTGCATCCTTATCTGGGACACCCTGTATATTGCTTGCTGTTTAGAAATTAGCATAATTTAATATTAAAATATGTATTTTCTTTTAAGGATATTTCTGTGGAACATCCAGGATGGACCAAGCTTCTAGTTTTATCTGGTCTAATAACAGTGCTAGGTTCGTCCACGCCCGTTGGTTACAATATAGGAGTGATCAACACACCAGGTTACGTACGTATATTTTTTGATTTAATTGTTTTTTTAGTTTAGTCATATATTTTCCCGAAATTTAATTTAAAAAATTGTTACGATTTTCAATAAATATTATTTTCATCAGGAATGAAAAGTTTATGACTAAAAACTAACGAAGAAAACCTTTATATTTTAAAGAAGAAGATTTTCCTTTTCATTTCGCCAGCTCCATCTCTAGACGCGTTTCGTCATATCATGACTCATCAGTAGAGCTAGGATCCGACGAAAAGAAAAGGGATCTCAAATCTACTTAAGGCAGCACTTGATGGGACACACCAGTAAGATGTGGCACGGAGCGCCATGTGTCTTTATATTTTAGTTTATTAGATTGACACTTGTGACATGCCTGTTGAATTTTAGATCATCAGATGTCCTTCCTGGTTTCTAAACTAAACTCCAATTCGTTTTTACTCCGTACACTCTTGAACAGTGTCTCTCAACCTTTAATCTTAGAACAGACCTACCTTACTCTTTTGCATTCCCACGTTTTTATGCAATCCTGGTCACTGCACTGGTGCCACGAATCTTTTTCGTGTCCCACAGCGTGCAGTAAGGATAATTTCAAAGTTATCATACCTATATCCTTAGGGATTCTGGCCTTGCCTTCACAATTTATCTTAGCTGATTATTATTGTCAAAAGTAATCTGCATGGATGTTCATTTTTATTAAACGGACAATTAGTATCCACATGCAGGCGGCTTTGGATGGTCCTGGTTTCCTCGGAGTCCGTATTTTCAATAGATTGCCAGATCATGTTCAGGGAATGACCCCCGCTGTGATAGGCGAATTGGTAAAAAAGTTCTTCTCAGTAAGGATTTTTGTAGTAAATAACCCAAAGTATATCAGGTGCATTTAGAATGGTTTCAGTCAAATAACATACAGGGTAGGCCAAATAATATGGAAATCATTCAAGAGTTAAGTAACCTTAAGTCGAAAAATAGAGATAAAAGTTATCAAGAAAAGATGTTAATAATTAAAAACTATGTCCAAATGCAGAGTCATAGCCTTCTATTAAAAATTACCCATTTGTTGCACACTTTATCGGCCACACACGTTTACTAACTCCAAATTTCTATTGTAGAGGGCGTTCTATGCCTTATAAGGTATTTTTACAGGAGTAGTATGTCTATCTTTTGTATTAAACTACATAGTGACGCCAAACGTATTGGGTTCCTGGGGCACAGAGGTAGACAATGATGAAGTAAACCAAGCACGGTAGGCCATACATCCAGTATAAGAAACGCTTTACGGGTTTGTAGATTCAGATCTAGATCGCGCTGCAGTCGCCCCCCGTTTATTTATAGTTCTATGTTTTCACGTCTGATGGCTATCTTTTGCATCGACTTGATTCCAACAGATGGCGTTACTAGGTTTTCATCATATATTTATTCTTAAAAATATCTTAAATTTTTTTCGCTGCATTGGGAATTGCTTAGAGGTTATGGCTTTCTGATGAGTCCTAACAAGGACGAAACAGTCTGTTATTGTCTACCTGTGCCCTAGGGAAACCATTACCATTGGCGTCCCTGTGTACTTTAATACAAAAGGAAAAGCTAGACACACTAAGTTTTCTTTCTATTAAAAACTAATAATAGGTAAAGTTGAGTTACTTGTTGCTTGCCCTCATTCCCACTACACTCATCCTATATTATCGTTAAGGGCACTACACTTACAAATAGTATTTTTTTACCCATGTCGATTAAAGAGCCCTCTAATACTAGACTAGATATGTTAGTCAATATATGTATCATTGATGTGTTTGTGTTTGATTTAAAAAACAATCTTAAATATTGTTTTAACTGTTTAATTAACTGATGATGCTTGTATAGGTCGAAACGTGTAACAAAAAAAAAACAAGCAAAAAAATTCATATCCATCTTTTTCCTGCTAAGCTACAGAATTAGTAGCGCCTGATTTTTTTTTCAGATAATAAAAACATATTGCAATGAAACTGCTTACTCACAGTATGGTATAGTATTGAACAAAACTCGACTAGAAGTATTATGGTCAGCCATCGTTTCAATATTTCTTATTGGTGGCACAGTTGGATCTCTAAGTGGCTCATTTATGGCTGATAGAATGGGAAGAAAAGGAGGTTTGGCAGGTTCTTCAGTTTTAGGGGTCATTGCTGGTATTATGTTTTGGACTGCAAAAAGTGTTGACTCTATTTTACTATTGCTCATGGGACGAATTGTTGGTGGTTTTTCAGCAGGTAATCCTCTAAACTTTATTACTTCCACGTTTGGACAAAAATAATTCAACAAAAAATGTATGTTTAATGTAATTTTTTAGAGATAAAATATTAACTATTTTTTTACTTTTATGGTTTAGAAACTTCGATGAGGTATAGAGAGGTAAGAATAAGCGAACATTGCATACTGTATTAAAAATATGTAAGTATTTTCAAAATAATAAGATATTTTTTTACTTACATGTGTAAGTAGGTAAGGAAATATAACGTGTGGTACTATATTTTACATGGACCGATTCTTAAATTATAGACATTCAGATGCGTAGGAACTTCGGTGAAGGTATGAGAGGGAACTATGAGAGAGAGATAAGAAGCAAATATTGGATATTCCGATTAGGAATAAGTTTCCTTCCATACCTCCACTGAAGTTCCTACGCACCTGAACGTTCTTAGTCTATAATTTAAGAATCGGTCCATGTAAAATATAATACCACACATTATATTGCCCTACCTACGGTATTTAAACGTCTCAAAAATTCGGGCACTTTTTTTTGTTGTGCTTTAAAAATTTAACACAATCATTCTAAATGGGTTTAAATGTACACCATCAAAATATGTAAATCTTATTATTTCCTAGTTGTGTTTTCACAGTGGCATTATTTTGATATGCCATATGACGCTTTAGTGTTAATTTTATTTTACCTACGAAAAATTAAATTAAACGAAAAACATTTTTCTAAATTTTGTTGCTTTGCTTTTGTCCAATATTTTTTAGATACCTACCCCGTTTTTATATTTGTTTATTTATGCAAGTTAAATTTTGGGTGTGTATAAGTAAATAAAAACATTTCTCGTATACTCAAAAAATACCAGATAATATCAATTGCAGACCCTACACGATCATGCAGACTGACAGTTTTGATGAGGAAATGACGGTAATACTGATCGTGTAAGGACAAATTTCAAGGATTGATGACTAGACTGATGTAAATTATTTTTAGAAGCAAAACTGATGCGTGAATGACAAAGGATTTATATCACTCAGGACTGTCAGTTGGAATAATCATGAAGGGTTTCCAAATGTTTTCATTTATACGTAGCGGCAAAAGGGTCGTTTTTATTTATGGAAACGGTTCAATATTTTCCAAATGGGATAGCCAGCGAAAAATGTTTAAAAAAAAGTTTTTGGATTTTTAAAAATGTATTATACTGCAAAAAAGTTAAGTATAAGGATCAGTGAAATATTTATATGTCAAATATTTGCACAATTCTAAAAAAAATGTTAAGCACGCTACATACTCCTTCAAGTTAAAACTATTTATGTAGCTAGACTACAGCAAAATGGACCGAGTTAAGTTTACTAGCAACAAAATCAACGTGAGCTGCCCACTTTAACTGTGAGTCTATATGAAAGCCAAGAAATTTGCATTGCTCAACTCTGAATAGGATTCTCGTTTAGTTTTAAATTTAAATCAGGAACCTGCCTCTTTTTATAGAAAGCCATATAGTGAGTTTTGTTTACGTGGATAATTAAGTGATTTTTCTCACACCATAATGAAAATCTAATCAAAATATGCTTAGCGATTGCAATCAGTTGATCCAATGTTCCAGCAGATATAATCACAGTTGCATCATCCGCATATAAAGTTAGTTTGGCAGGAATACCTTTCGATGTGAGATATTTTTCAAGATCATTTATGAAAAGTGCAAAGAGCAAAGGCGATATTACGCCCCCTTGGGGTACACCATAATTAACATTAAATTGACCAGAATAGGAATTTTGAACTTTGACTCTTATTCGGCGATTAGAAAGAAAATAATTTAGCAATATTGCCACGTATACCTAACGCATGCAGTTTTTTTAGCAAAAAGGTAGCATCAACACAGTCGAAAGCTCGAGTTAAATCAAAGAATGCCCTTGTGGATGCATTCAAGTAGGTCGAAAGCAGCCGTGCTTGTTGAGAAATTTTTTCGAAAACCGTGTTGTGAAGTACTCATTAACCTCTCTCTGGACAGAAAAGACTCATAACGACCGGCAATCATTTTTTCAAAAAGTTTGGAAAGAGAGGTTAGGCCAGTTATAGCCAGATAATTTTCGACATACTCTGAATCATCTCTTTTAAGTAGTGGAATTGTTTTACCAAGTTTGGGAGCATCAGGAATAATACCTGAAGTTGGGGATATTTAAGGTATTCCTAAATGGGGTCATAGGAATATCATTTGTACTGCAACAGGTTTTTTTAAATGTATATAGAATAGAAATAATATCTCTATCTCTAAATCAGTCGTTTCCAAAACATTGCAGCGTTTTCATGAAACTGGAGGTGTCAAAGGTCGAAAATTTTTTGAAAGTGATGTTAGGATGTAGTAGAAAATCCAATAAATTTGACATAATAGATGGCTTTAAATTATGGCATAAGTCAATATAATAAAATTCACTTGTTACAAGACGATTTTGATCGCAAAATTGAGTTCTGCGAAGTAACTATATCTCCCGATATGATCCCTTCAGATTTTTTTCTGTGGGTCATATAAAAAATTTAGTGTACAAGAATAATATGCCAAATCGCAAGAAAAAATAATGCATGAAATTTCCAATATTCCTTTTCCCTTTTAGATTCGACAGGGAATTTTGTTCAACAAATTTATTACTGTCAGGAGGTAAACGGTGAACACTTTGAGCACCTTATAAAATAGGATCCCAAATTGTTGTTTACCAAAACTTATTATCTCTTTTCCGATTTATTAGCAAATGATATTCAAAACTCGATGTCTCGAAAACGGTTAAGTTTGGGTATGTGATGTGCTAATAATTTATCATCACCACATTGACAACAAAAACGTTGTTGTGGAGCTAAATATTTTTTAAGGTAACTTGAAGGATTAGAAAATTAAGGAATTTTATAATTTATTACAAATGATATTCAAAACTTAATATCTGGAAAATGGTTAAGTTTGGGTATGTACTATTGTGCCGATAAAAAACTGGGACAAGAGATTTACAAAAACAATGTAAGAAATACATATCCCCTAGACTATAAAAGGTGTCTAGAGCTAAAAAGGAAAAACATTCAAAATTTAAAAAGTAACCTAGGTTACATAATGGAATGTTTTGTATTTTTCGATACGGGGTGGTTAAATTTGAGAGACATCATATAATATGGATAAAGTAAATTTATTAGATTTTTTTAAAGTCAAATATTTTATAAATTATTATATTTACCATTACCACAAAATAATAAATAAAGCTAATACAGGTAATAAAATACATTTAATAAAAAGAAAAAAATTGCACACACAACAACACAAAGTTTGTCAAAACAACACAAAATTAATATTTGGTCATAGAACCATTTCTGTTTATTACTTTTTGGAGCCATTGTGGCATACTTAAAACTAAGTTTCTACATAATTCGACAGTTATTTCATCCCAAGCTTGATTTATCCTATGACGTAATTCATCCCTGTTTCTAGGTTGAAAATCATGTTTATACATAGATTTGACCATGGCACCCCAAATGTTTTCTATCGGGTTCAAATCGGGACTCTTCGAAGCCCAGGGAAGAACTGCTATGTTATTTTCTTGGAGAAAATTTTGTACAATGCGCGCTGTGTGTATTGGAGCATTATCATGCTGAAATGTGTAATTTTGACCGTATACAGCGTTTACCGATGGTATCATCACTTCGTTTAGTATATTAACGTATACTGCTGCAGTTAGTCTTCCTTCGACGATTTGGCAAAGTCCTGGTCCTCTAGCGCTAATCCAGCCCCAAACATTTATGGAGAAACGCCCACTTTGGTTGGTTTTGTGGGTGTATCTCTCATCATACCGCATGCCGGAAGGCCTACACACCCGAATTCTCCCATTATTGCATGACTGAAAAGTTTTCTCGTCAGAAAATATAACTGTTTCCCATAAATTTATTTGATTAATATATTCATGTGCAAATTCTAACCTGCCCTGTTTATTTATTTCCGTTAAAAAATTTTTATTGGCAGCACAACGGCTTCGTATATCGGAATTTCGAACCCTGTCTCTAGCGGTATTTGCAGAACCTGGAAAATTCGTCTCTTCTTTTGCCTTGATTGCAGTTTCGAAGGGATGATCCCTTAGATAATTAACCAGTCTTCTATCATGATCATCAGTAGAAATTTTAGGGGGACCAGAACCTGCATTCCTAATAATAGTCCCATGTCTTGCTATTTTTTGTTTTGCCAATAGCACGGTATTCTTGCGTACTCCCAGTTCATCTGCAATATCCCTAATAGCAACACTATCTCGCAACCGACTATAAATAATTGCCTTTTGCTGGGGGGTTAATTGTGGCATATTTACAAATAATATATGATTGTATGTTTGACGAGTCAATCATAAAGTGACAATCTTTATTGACATGTAAATTTTCATGACATTTTACTGGTACCAGGCTTGATGTAAAATTATTCTTAATAGTCTAGGAGAAAATAGAAAAATTTCCTGTCCCAGTTTTTTATCGGCGCGATGGTACTTATATAATTTTTTTTTAGAAATTTGCAAATAATTTAAATGTAGAATAATATATAGGGTATTCCATTTAAAATAAAGTAACCTTATTTCTTCCATGACTTTCTGACTGATCCTTTTTTAAATTTAACTATCTTACTTTAAGAAATATTCGACCGTTTACATACACAAATGCGACCCTATATAATCAGATACCCCATTGTCAACAATGCATTCATAAAGTAGAAACTAAGGGCTTTTGCTACTTATTTTATTTATCAGTCCTCCCTTCCCTATCATATTTCGCACTGGACCATATTCTGGTTACATCAACAAGATGATGAAGATCGAAACGGCAATAAAAATAACATTCGATGCATCAAGTTAAAACCTGAAACGTCAAAAATAAGGGGGACTAAAATTACTGTCCAGGTCATTAAACTAAAGTAAAACTTGGCTTTATAAAAATATGCAGGAATATGATGGCTTGTTTAAAATAGTTTATGTCCGGAAGAATGAACATTCCGTTTTTGTAAATAAAGGGCACTTTTTAATATTAACTTTACCTAACTTTGACGTTACTACTTTGGCGCTTCTATCTCTAACATCTTTTTAATGTACTGGGATTTATTATATCTTTTTAACCAGAATACGGTCCACCGCATTTAACAAACATTTTCTTTTTTATAGAATTTCATGGCTTTACATCATGTGAGTTTAGGTATTTGTGTAAGGAAAAAGTAGACAAGTCATATAAAATTATCCTTCCCCCATGCTGATACGTTGAAAAACTATAAAATTTGACTTAATTAAAAAAAACTTTGATAGTACCACATACTATACCATTACTGCTACAAGTTTGGCTTAGCGACTTTGCCACCTTTAAATTTTGGTAAAGAGGTCTATTTTTTCTTTACACAAATTTTATTTTTTATTACACAACATTGATTTAACTAGCGCATATTTGTTTTTACTTTAGGTTTAATTACTACTATAATGCCTATGTACTTAATGGAACTGGCACCTCCACGATTGAAGGGAGCAACAGGTGCTCTTTGTCCACTTGGTGTGACGTTAGGAATCTTATTGGGTCAAATTTTATCAATGCGTAAATTACTAGGTAAGTTAATTAGCGAGAGCTATGAATATTGAATTTTATTATTATGTTAATTACTGCTTTATGTTAGATACTTACTGTATCCATTACAAAGCAGTGCCGCATTAATTTTAATTGACTTGCACGGAGGCACTGGGTACCTTCAGGCGGTCCCAGCCGCTTAGTTTGGCACTCAGCAGTTGTGATCGCTGTTTATAAAGTGCTTTCGTTTTCGTTAAATACGTGGCTGATTGACAGGGGATTTTATGATGTCAATAAAGTTCAGTAAACATTATGTAATAACCCAAATTTTAAATGTCATTAATGTCAAAAGCAGGAACTTTCTACGCTGAGCAAAACACTGTAGTAGAATTTAAAAAGTCCAATTTCTCGTACTGTATATTACGCATGTCTAACATATTCCAATCAAATAGTTCCAGATGTTTGAAATCGGTTAAGATTTATCGGTTGTATAAGCATTTAATATAATCGAAATATGTTAAGATTGGTGTTTCTGTTATAATATAATTCCTAACATGGACGCCAACATGTCTATTTGTACGGTTTTGACTAAAAAACGTATAAGAATCGATACTTACAGCTGCATCAGGAGTCAGTCACTCCAAAAAAGCGGGTCAAGTCCAAAATCGCAGCACGTAGTGTTTGTTTTTGTACTTGTGCACGTGTGTTAGTTGATAAAACTTCAAAAATAATGGATTCAGATGATTTTGTGGACTTTTTTTTATTAATCCTGAGTTCACGGACCAGATTTATGTAGTCCTAGTTGTCAAAGTAATAATAAGTAAAGTAAAGACAACACAAAATAAAGTAATAATACCTGAAATTTTATCCACCCATATGATGGTTAAACAGGAAAAAAACTGATACAGACCATTTCAGTCCAACACAACATTACTGTCAGTTATTCATCGCTTTCATGTAGAGTTCTACGGTATGAAGTTAGATGAGACAATTCCAGTGTATTTTTGAAATTCTAATGGAGCGGAATATTTATTTTCATGGAATTTTTTTCCTCCTCCAACAACCCGATGCTCTTTATATCATAGCGATTCGTGTGACAGTAAATTTGAACCTTTAGAGCTGTTTCTGAATAGAATTGAGAAGAATAATTGATGATAAATAGATTAAAAGATAGGATTTTTTAAATATTCTTCAAAGGATGATAATAATATAGTAAATATAATTTTATTAACATTTTTAAAATTAATTTCAGAATTGAAAAGGATCCGAACTTTCTACGCTGAGCAAAACACTGTGCATGCAGCTGGGCTGCTTACTAAGCAGTTCAGCTGCTGGTACAGCCTGATGGTACCCATGTTTTCGTAACTTTTACTAATGGATCTTTATTTCGCAACAATATGTCATCGTGGCACAGATCTAGGGATTTCTGTGTTTGTCGAGTGACATTTTAATTTAAAAAAAAAGTCAATGCAAGTGGCTTAAGGTATATTTGCTTCACCACTGGCTAGTGTGTAAGGCTAACTAGAGATGTTTTATATCATCATCAGCGTCACATGACAATATTTGGTTTTTAGCTACCTACTGGTCACATATAGATAATTTCAACTTTAGTTTTTGTTTTTATAATATCATATGATAATGCGTATTTGTTGGGTGGTGGTATTATCTCAAATTTGATAAATTATGGTATATGCTGGTCTTATTTAAAATCCTTTACAGGAAAATGATCTTAGTATGAAAAGAAAAGTCAAAAATAATATTCGGTTTTAGGAAACGAAAATGACTGGCCACACTGTTTGGCCGTATCAGCCGTCCTACAAGCTCTTTGTGCCTTAGTAATTCCCTTACTTCCTGAAAGCCCTAAGTATTTATTTGTGATTAAAAAACAGCCACACTTGGCTTTAAGGGGTAAGTATTAAATGTTTTATTTTGCTAGATTCGTTATTTGTTTATTGGTGATGCTGTGATGGAACTGTTGGTAGTGATTAATAAATTTGTTCATGATTACTTTATATCAAACAGACATCTGAAACTTGTAATTTGTCATTATCACTTACAAAACAGTCAAAATCGTGATTAGTGTTAATCATGATCAAACTAGCTAATCAGGACCAGAAGTACTAGCACCTAAATTAACACAAATTTACTCCCGTATTTACTAAAGTGCTGAAATAAAATATGTTGGTAGGCCTACCAAGTATTGTATATTGTAGTTGTTCTTGCTAGTTTTAAAAAATATGTGTTTAATAATATTATCAGCGAATACTTTCGGCTGCTTTACAGTTTATTTTCCTCTCCTTCAGACTTTCGTGATACCCGTTACTATTTTGCACCAAGACCTTACAGCAAACCTTCATGTTAAAATTTCACATCAAAAGGTTAAAGTCCACTAGATCAATCTCTTGGTAACTTTACTAGCCAGATAATTTCTATGAAAACAATTGTCTCAACAATGGTTGAACGGGTAAGGGGATGTTTTTATCCCTTAGAGTTATTACAAAAAGGTTAAAGTCCACTAGATCAATCTCTTGGTAACTTTACTAGCCAGATAATTTCTATGGAAACAATTGTCTCAACAATGGTTGAACGGGTGAGGGGATGTTTTTATCCCTTAGGGTTATTACAAAAAGGTTAAAGTCCACTAGATCAATCTCTTGGTAACTTTACTAGCCAGATAATTTCTATGGAAACAATTGTCTCAACAATGGTTGAACGGGTGAGGGGATGTTTTTATCCCTTAGGGTTAATAAAAAAAGGAAAATTAAATAATACCTACGTGTTTCCGATTTTTTTTCGTAAAACTAGGTGCTTTTTGGAAGATAAAATTATTTCATTTTTGGGTGTGTTTTTTAATGTTTTTATACTCTCCGGTTGTACAATTACGGCTTAAGCTTAGTTTAGCGTTGATCCAAGCTTAAACTTCATTTTAACCACTTCAACAGAAATTTAAAGCGGTTGTCAAAATGAAGTATGAGCTTGGTTCAACGCTAAACTAAGCTTAAGCCTTAATTGTACAACCGGATCTGAAAGGGTGAGTTTTACAAAAATTCTTCCTTAGTGGATGTTTGGGGTCTAAACTATAACTGTGCAAAATTCCAGCTTTCTATGTTTAGTAGTAATCATTGAGAGTTGATAAAAAAATTACTGGTATGCTGTAGATTTTATTTTTACGAAATTGTTTAAAAGGGGCATATTTGTGGAAAAGGCTCAAAATAGTAGAATTTAAAAAGTCCAATTTCTCGTACTGTATATTACGCATGTCTAACATATTCCAATCAAATAGTTCCAGATGTTTGAAATCGGTTAAGATTTATCGGTTGTATAAGCATTTAATATAATCGAAATATGTTAAGATTGGTGTTTCTGTTATAATATAATTCCTAACATGGACGCCAACATGTCTATTTGTACGGTTTTGACTAAAAAACGTATAAGAATCGATACTTACAGCTGCATCAGGAGTCAGTCACTCCAAAAAAGCGGGTCAAGTCCAAAATCGCAGCACGTAGTGTTTGTTTTTGTACTTGTGCACGTGTGTTAGTTGATAAAACTTCAAAAATAATGGATTCAGATGATTTTGTGGACTTTTTTTTATTAATCCTGAGTCCACGGACCAGATTTATGTAGTCCTAGTTGTCAAAGTAATAATAAGTAAAGTAAAGACAACACAAAATAAAGTAATAATACCTGAAATTTTATCCACCCAAAAACTTGAAGCGATGATGGTTAAACAGGAAAAAAACTGATACAGACCCTTTCAGTCCAACACAACATTACTGTCAGTTATTCATCGCTTTCATGTAGAGTTCTACGGTATGAAGTTAGATGAGACAATTCCAGTGTATTTTTGAAATTCTAATTGAGCGGAATATTTATTTTCATGGAATTTTTTTCCTCCTCCAACAACCCGATGCTCTTTATATCATAGCGATTCGTGTGACAGTAAATTTGAACCTTTAGAGCTGTTTCTGAATAGAATTGAGAAGAATAATTGATGATAAATAGTTTAAAAGATAGGATTTTTTAAATATTCTTCAAAGGATGATAATAATATAGTAAATATAATTTTATTAACATTTTTAAAATTAATTTCAGAATTGAAAAGGATCCGAAACGTGAATGAAGATGCACTGACTGATGAAATACAAATATTAAAATTGGAGGAACAGGAAAATATTAAGCAAGGCGATACATGGAATATATCAAAAGTATTAAGAAGTCATTCGCTTTTACTGCCTTTATTGTTAGTGTGTGCCTTACAAGCTGGACAACAGCTTAGTGGAGTTAACGCGGTAAGTTTATACGTATAAGATAGTAGAGCAGGTACCCTTCAATATAATATTAACAATGACCATCCATGAAAGCGATGAAAGCATTTTTTCTCTTGCCTTTATAAGATAAATCATCATTTTAAAATTACTCCGGGGCTGACTGTCAAGCGAACCATATGCCGCATTTATCCAGACCTTTGGAACTGATTGTTAGGAAGGATTATTTTGATAACATTGTCTGCATGACGTAAAGCCCAAGAATCGTGATATAGAATTTTATTGGACGGTAAAAAATTTAAATTTAATGATATGGTCTTGCTAGAGCTAATTACCATAAATGAATAAAATTAATGCCGAAAGTGGACACCGCCTTATTGGCACATTTTAAACGAATATCTGCCGGCCTGACTACAGATTTCTGCTATGCCGACAGATCTTTTTATTTTTTTATTAAGGCCTATTTTATAAAAAGCTTCTCTTAGAAATCGTTTTAATAAAAAATTAGTCATTACGATAATACAACTTTTGTACCTATTGTATTTCTATAATTTCCCTTACAATTCAACTTATTTTCTTAAAAAATATAATTTAAAAAATAACTCAAAAGCTTCTATTAGGAACTCGTTTTAATAAAAGATTAGTCATAATTTACAATGCAACTTAACTAATAGTTATTTCTAAAGCTTATTTATAATCTATAAGGATTAAATCTAGTATTTTTTGAGTATTTTTTCATTGGACCAATACCTAAATATGTTGATTTCATAGATAGTTGTCTTTCCTTGACTCTCTTATCAATCACTAGGCGTTTTGTGCAAACCTTCTTTTGCATGTTTGTAGAAAACAGTCTGGCATAATCTCCTCGACTTACTCTCGTAGTCATTCCTGGCTGTGTCCATTGAGCAAATATTTTCATTTGTTCCTCCCTTATCGCATCTTCAACCATTCTTCTTAGCATTGACTCTCCTTGAGCAATCGAGTTAAAAAATAAAGACGTTCTTACCGTTGCCAACAATGATGTAGGATCCAGTAGTCTTAATATCATACACCAAATTTCTACAGGAAGATTTGGTAGTACAGTTGTGTAGGCACTTATAAAAGGAAGCAGTTGATACATCTTGGAGTAGTACACTCTAAGGCAGTTGGTAAAATAATGACCTTTGTGCCAAAAATCACTTCTTTTATAATAGGGTCGGTACAGCCAACCGTGAAATGTTCATTGGTGTATGACGTCATTATCGAAAGAAACAAATTCCTAACAATATTTGTGCATTTGTCATTGTTAAGTAAGGTGATATCTGACGGCTCTTGGTTTAGTTGGATTCCAATGGAAGTCGGTAACTTCAAAGGAATTTTTTCTGATGTGAACGGTATGGCGTTCATTCGTATTTTGCTTTCCTAAAACCTATATGTAGAACACCTACAAACATTCACAAATGGACAATTTTTTATAGTCTAATCCAGGGTTCGGCAACCTACGGCCAGACTTGGCACGCCTGGTAGTTTAAAATGGCACGCCTCATTACTTTTAACAATTTTATACATTATTTATTCGTATACAAGTTATACAGTCTTGTATAGTGGCCAGTGTTGCCGATCTGTTACAATCGTAACAGATCTGTTACGTTTTTAAAGGATCTATTACGCCTTTAAGCAATCTGTTACGTTTCCGTGAGCTGTGATTTTTTGGGTAGGACAGAGGCGTAGCTGGGACCTTTTTTTTTTCAGAAGTCACTTTGAATTGGAAGAGATGAGCAGAACAGAGATATAATAGGCTGTAACTATTTTAGTTAATCTGTTACGGTTTTTAAGTAAATCTGTTACGATTGAAAAAAATTTTGTGGCAACACTGATAGTGGCACTTTGGCTTTGTTCAAAATTACACATGGGCACCTCTTTGTTAAAAGGTTGCCGACCCCTGGTCTGATCGAATGCTACGATGGAATTTGCCAGCATATTTGTAAACGTTCGCTAACATATTTTGTGGTATGGCCGGCTTTAGCTTTATAAGTACTATACTCTAGGGCTAAAACCCAAATAGCTAATTTTATATTAAAGAAGATTTTCCTTTTCATTTCGCCAGATCCATCTCTAGACGCGTTTCGTCATATCATGACTCATCAGTAGAGCTAGGATCCGACGAAAAGAAAAGGGATCTCGAAGCTACTTAAAGCAGCACTTGGTGGGACACACCAATAAGAAGTGGCCATCTGTGTCGCTGTTAGACACTCTTGAGCATATTTATATTAACACTCTTAAGCACATTTTATATTAACTTCTGTACCCCAACTGTATTTTGAAATCACTTATTGACAAGAAACAAATGGGGCGTCTCTAAGAAGAAGCGAGAAAATCAGGTAATTTTAAAATAACTATTGCAGTAATATTAATATGTGGTAAAACTGTGCCATCTAACAATACCAAATAATCTGGGGAATAACGACATAACATCGCCCTGTCGACTCAGGCACTCACTTCAAATATAACTTTTAACTAAACCAAGAGCCGTCAGATATAACCTTACTTAACAACGACAAATGTGCAAATATTGTTAGGAATTTGTTTCTTTTGATAATGACATCATACATCAATGAACATTTCACGGTTGGCTGTACCGACTCTATTATAAAAGAAGCAATTTTTGGCACAAAGGTCATTATTTTACCAACTGCTTTAGTGTGAACTACTTCAAGATGCATCAACTGCTTCCTTTTGTAAGTGCCTATACAACTGTACTACCAAATCTTCCTGTAGAAATTTGCTGAGACTAGATCCTACATCATTGTTGGCAACGGTAAGAACGTCTCTATTTTTTAACTCGATTGCCCAAGAAGAATCAATGCTAAGAAAAATGGTTGAAGATGCGACAAGGGAGGAACAAAAGAAAATATTTGCTCAATGGACACAGCAAGGAATGACTACGAGAGTAAGTCGAGGAGATTATGCTAGACTGTTTTCTTCAAACATGCAAAAGAAGGTTTCCACAAAACGCCTAGTGATTGATAAGAGTCAAGGAAAGAAAACTATCTATGAAGACAACATCTTTAGGTATTGGTCCAACAAAGAAATACTCAAAAAATACTAGATTTAATCCTTATAGATTATAAATTGGCTTTAGAAATAACTATTAGTTAAGTTGCATTGTAAATGATGACCAATCTTTTATTAAAAGGAGTTCTTAATAGAAACTTTTGAGTTATTTTTTAAATTATAGCACAAATAGATATCAAACAGTGATCAATTTCATATATATTTTTTTTACCTAAGAACTTTCCATATTACCATTTTATTTTGACTATTTTTCATTCACTTTCGTCTGATTTTACTGCGGCCGCAAATAGCAAAATGATCTCTAAAAATACCAAAAACAAGTGCACTTACATTTCAACACGTGAACGATCAAAACCGGATGCGGTGAGGCTCTGTAATATTGAAAGAACGCAGAGAAGATAATTCTATTGATGAAGTACGGAAAGAGATGTGCGAGGGCAAGAGCGTAAGAAAGAGATCACATACTAGTAGTCGATGTCGGTGCTGTAAATAATCTCTTGACTAATTTTAGCAGATTGAAGTGCAACAGATTGGAGTGTTCAGTGTGTATCTTTGTCGTGTACATGTAAATATGCTGTTATATATCAATCTCTCATGAATCTAACCAATGTCCGTGAAGAAAATCCGTTTTCAGAATAAAGGAATGTTTAAATCACAAGTTAGCCAACGCCTTTGACGCATCAAAAACATACGTGAAAAATAATATAGCAATTTATTCTTGCCATGAAAAATCTTAATATGATCCTGTTTTCAATCTGGCATTCCGTTGAGCATATTTGTATTATATTTTCTTTTAAATTTCAGGTGTTTTATTACTCGTCTGACATTTTTGCAAGCGCAGGATTATCGACTACAAGCAGCGAATTAGCAACAATTGGTACCGGTTGCTGTAACATTTTAATGGCAATGGTATCTGTTCAAACAATGTTATATTTTAGAAGACGAACGATTCTCCAGATAAGTTTGATTTCCTCAGCAGCTTTTCTTATACTGTTAGGCGTATCTATATATTTTATGGTAAGTTAAAAATATATACAGTTTACTTTTTAATAAGCCTATCAAATTTACCTTTCCATTTCCGAGAATGTCTTCGGCGATACAATCTCAGATCCGGTTGTACAATTACGACTTAAGCTTAGATCAACGTTGAACCAAGCTTAAAGTTCATTTTGACCACCAACAAGAATGCAAAGTTTGAGCTTGGTTTAATGTTGAACTAAGCTTAAGCCGTAATTGTACAACCGGATCTCAGAGGTTCAATAAATTGAAACCCTCCGCTTTTTTTTTGACATTTGCATAATTTTTATTACCTCGATAGACCTTGATTAATAATAATAATAATAAGAGTTTATTTTCAATATTTATAATATAATAAATTTGTTTATTTATCTGATTAAAAATACGATGTTGACAACCGCACCAGATTTTATTTAATTCAAGCAAAAAATTATAAGAAGTATAAGTACACAAAATATAGCCGGTTGTAACATTTATATAGACTTTATAAAAGCAAAAAATGCCAGTTAAAACATATAGCGCTAATGCAAATCGAATATTTATAAAGTGTGCGTATATTATTTTAAATGTAGAGTTTGGAAAATAATGTACTTTTTAATTAGGAGTAATTCAAGTATCGGGCCAAACTCCCCAAATTGCGGACACGACAACCAATATTGTGGCCACAGAATGACGTCATGCGCAACGTCGTACGAAATTGAATCGCCAAGTGGTTTTATATTATTAGTAATAGTATCATGAGTTATTACTAAGTATTTTATCATTTCAAGGAGAAAAAGGTCAATCATTTTGTCAAACGTTTATTTTGTTTTCAGGATAAATACCAGTCGATGGCCTATCTATGTATTATTGGTGTATTAGGATATGTTTTATGCTACGGTTTAGGATTAGGTCCGATACCATATTTTGTTGGTTCGGAACTTTTTGAAGTTGGCCCCAGAAGCAGCGCAATGGCTTTGGGAAGTATGGCCAATTGGGCAGGAAATTTTATTGTCGGTCTTATGTTTCCCATAATGAACTCGCACCTTGGGGCTGCTTCATTTTTCATTTTTGCTGGAGTTGTTGCTGTCTTGTTTTTATTTATAAGGTAAGCATAATATACTATTCATGTGTTAAACTTATTTTGAATATCGCTAGAAAGACCAAGATGGCAAGTTGCAGATCGCACACTATTGTCATTTATGTCATTCACAAGAGATAAAATTTTGTCAGCAAAATGTTTGATTGGTATGAAAGCTTGTTGCTTGATTGTTGATGAAATTTTTAACAAAGCCATGAGGCGATTTGTGAAACTGTCAAGGCCATAAACTATAGATAAAAATTTTGCAGACAACATTTTTTTCGAGTGGTATTCGACATGATTTTTTTTTAGGACAGTGAAAATAAATGGAAACGGATGTTTTTAAACAACTTTTATTTAAGTTTTTAACAAATCCACTTTTTTTAAATTGATATTTGGTGTGCAAGAAAAATAGAAATTGTGTTAATCGTTGGTGTTAATTATAAAACTTATCGAGAAGCAGCTAAAATATTTAATAACTGACATTCAAGGAGAAATGTACCCCATATCCGTAATGAGAGTTATGGAAAATTCAAATCATGTGGAGATGTTAAAAATAAATTTACAAACAAACGTCATATTTTTTAAGAAACCTCGTTTATACGTTTATAGTCTTATGACTAAAAAAATTTAACAGCTAAAGTTTGCATTTTAGGTTTTAGACCATGCAGAACTTTTTATGAAGAATAACTTTTTTTTTTAATTATTAATAAAAAAAATTTCCATATGGTGCGAACTTAAGCAGACACACTATATATTTTTTTATCAATTTTTATTCCCAATGAGCTATAAAGTTCATTAATAAAATATTAAACTAACTTACATAACATAACATTACATAAAGTATTTTTAACAAATAATAAGTTAAAAAATTAATAATATATCAAAAACAAAATAAATAAATTTACTTTTCCAGAAAAAACGTTTTTAGAAGTTTTCTAATTTTCTAATATCTGTAATATTTTTGGATACATTATTATATACAGGGTGGGGATTTTAAATGGAACGCTGTTTATAGCGGCTCTGGGAATAAGATTTCTCTAAAATCCAGTAACGGAAGAATTCTACCATCGGTTGAGTCTGTCAACAGGCTGGGCACATTTTTGACAATTTTACGCTAAAAAAGTGGCATTACAGTTTTAAAGTTATTTTTAATGTAATTATTCGTGAAAAATTAGTTTTTATTAAATTTCTGACACATGGTCTGACAGATGTGAAAAAAACATGGATGAATTAATGTGTGTTAGTGTAATATTTGAATGCTTTGCTTCAATGTTTATGAAGTGTATTAATGTGCACATTTTAATTTAATATCCAAATATTGGGTTTATACAAATGTTTAGTGGGTTCTGGAATAGTAGATTCTGTAACGAGGTTGGAATGAAAATTTGATCCGAGTGGAAGATTCCGAACGCGAGCGTAGCGAGCGTGAGGAACCACGAGTATCGAATTTCCATTCTAACCGACTATATTTTCTCCACGACCAAAAATACTATTCGCAATATTTGTAATTTCAGGTGGAGTATTATCCAGTTCTATATCTGATTCATCCGATTTTTTACTCATATTTTGACTTGCACTAAAATTTGTCTGCTGACATTGACAGTTTCGAAATTCATGACAACCTATGTCGTTTAGATCAATTACAGAATATTCATTCAGTATCTCGTTATAGAATGAAAATACACTCAAAACGCATAAGAAACAAGTGTTTCAGAATAAATATTCCAACTCAAGAGCGAGAATTTTTACATTCTATTATCAAAAATGATTTTGGAATTATTGCACTCAGTAATGGTCGTGGAGAAAGGTTTATTATGAATGCATTTAATAATTTATTTTAATTTTTTTTAAAGGCCCCAAAGTACTACAATTAGCAGAACCTCAAATCGAAATCAGATATTGTAATTTAGATTAAACTTAAGTATAAATATATATTTTTTTTAAATACATTTTTTAAAATTTAATAAAATTAAAAAGGTATGATGTTGATTTTTCCAACTTAAATTTTCACTTCATGTAGGGTTACAAAGAAGGAAGATAGGGCTTTCTGTTCCCAACCCTACATGATCATGTCCCTTCTGGAGAGTAGATACGACTTCGTTATAAATTTTCACTTATAATCGTATAGCATGAATTATTTCCGGAAATAATTTGTAATTTTCTTAAAAAATTCGCGACTACGGAAAAATTTCCGGATTTATAATTCAAGCTCGATGGAGATTCGGTAAGAAAATTTCGCAATATTACACCAAAATTTAATATTTTTATTATGAATGAAAAACATTTAAAATAACATAGTAGTTCATAAATAGGAACAAAAAAACGTTGTTTCCTTAGCAACTAAAAAATATGTCTTTTTTGTCTTGACAAATAATTTAATTTAGTCACTGTGTCATTATTTTGACATTTAAAGTGACATAAAAATTTCCAGTGTAATTTGGCGGCCGGAAGTTTAATGAGCATGAATATTTACGGAAATTTTTTTTGTGGTCATAGTAATAATTCAAAATGAAATCTTCCGATTGTTTAGAAAAAGTGGGTGCGAAATTTTCGTCTAATAAATATAATCCTAAAATCTTTATGCTTTTAGCATATTTAATTTCATTGTTCAATTTAATGTTTGATGTTATTATCAGATAAATTTGCTCATTGATTGAATTTTTAGTAATGAACATAAAAGATAATTTTTTAAAATTTAATAATACTTTGTTTAAACTTAGCCACTGAATGATTATATTTAAATCAACACAACGGTTTATAGACATTAATCCATTTTTATATTTTTTCTGTTGTAGGATATATCTTCCAGAGACTAAAGGAAAAGATACGTGCCAAATAAGCCACCTCGTAGAAAATGGATTCAGCTCAAGACCATTAATAACGCAAACTATTGTGCCAATCAGAAATCACGAATTAAAGAATTTAAATGGAAAACCGTCTACATAACGCTTAACATTCACTGCCAAAAAATCGTTACGCGTCACAGAAAGGCCCGTTTTCATTTTAACGCAAATGGAATGGATGTTGGATTCTACTGGTGTAAATAGAGAGGTTTTACCAACGATTAGCAAGATTTCTAATATGCAAATTTCTCGGTAACGAAATTTTAAAAATAAGAAATGTGCCTTAGACTATTTTTTAGCGATATATCGATATTTATCGTCTCTTTTCAAGAATACTTTTTAGACATTCAGTATAAACTAATTTTTAAAATTAACGACAATCTTTAAAAAGCTTTATGTATATATATTTTAGAAAGTAAGAAATAAGAACACAAAGTCTTCCTCTACTGTTATGTTAAAGACATATTTTGATTTAAGAAACTTCTCTACATGTTTCGAACGCAGAAGCATTCATCTTCAGGAGAATAAATAAAAAGAAGAAAAAACTAGTAGATCTTAACGGAGCATCAAAATTGTAGGTTCGATGGAAAACGGTTAAATGAGTAGAACGGTGAGAAAATCAATACACACGTTGCAAAGTGAATGTAAGTGTGAGGAAGATGAATATTGATATTAATATAATATAATATTGATATTAATCTTCCTCACACTTACATTCACTTCTTTTTCATAGTTTCTGAAATGACTAGCCCACAATTCTTAAAGGATTCTTCACATTCCCATTCATTTCAATTTCATATCTATCAACAGTTTTTCTCACACACAGATGTAAAATCTTTCATTCTACATTTAAACTCTTATAGTGCTCTAAGCCTTAAACCAACATATTTTTTTTCACAATGCAACGTGTGTATTGATTTTCTCATCATTCTACGAAGGACTTTGTGTTCTTATTTCTTACCTTCTAAATTTTCACTCAACTTTAAGTATGGACTATTTCTTCAAATTTATATTTTAAAATTTTGCTTACCGTTTAAATTTCTTTATTGGTATGAACGAGGTTCTAATGTATAGGTCAGCGTCAATAGAACACATTTCCTTGGTAAAAATTAATATCTTCTATAGTTTTTAGAGCGTGTTTATGTATACACAAAGCTTATGCTTTTTATAATTTTGTGAGAGCTTATATTTCGCTTATTTTTGTATTATTTGAAAATTTTGATTATTTTAGTGATTTCTATACCCAGTTTAAAAAAATCGTGAAAACCATTTTTTTTTTCAAGGCTGTAACTTTCTGTATTGTTTGTCTGGTTGCGTAGCCGTTAATTCTGTGCTGGTAGCCAATAATTCTCAGTAGCAAATTTCCTGATCGATTGGCCGGTATTAAAAGGGTTGCAGTAATCCCAAACTAATGATGAGGATGCTACCGAATTTAAGTTATATCAAACAAATTCTGACTGGTAAAGCTACTATAGTGACAGTAACCCATAACATACTTCTTCCTAAAGGTTAAACTTGTCAAAAGATTCATAAATGGATGCAAAACGATGTTAACCCACAACGCACATTATGGGTTATAAAATATTTACTAAATGACTGTTTATACCAAGAAAAACGTATTAATTTAACCTTTTTTTCATAGAATGGGGTCGTAGAAATTACAACATTCTTTAAAATCAGTGTTTTGTGTGTTAACATTGTACTCCATAACAACATTATTTAAGTGTTATTCTAAGAATAAAACAGAGATTTTTGCATTTTAAGAATCGTGCTGACCTAAAGACCTCATTATTTACATTTTTAAATTTTGTTGGTTATTTAACAGAGTAACGAAACTACAGACATAAATGCATACAGTAATATTTCTTAAAATAATTTTCATTCGAGCGCTATTTTCTTTTATTAAATGAACTGTTTATAATAGTTTTGTGATAATAAAGGAATATTTTTTCATGAAATTATCATATTTTGATTTTTGTAAAAATGCATTTTTTTTGATAAAGTTTTTATTGAAAAGTTTGAGCACATGATTAGCCATGACTGATCGATATTTTATCTTTATACAAAGATATTGATTATAAAGTTTAAGAGGGGGACAACTTTGTGACAAAAAATCTGTGTCATTTATATCACAAAGTTGTACGGTTAGTTAAAGTTTAAATATATGACATTAAATTACTGTAAAAATTAAATTACATTTTACAATATGTCTTTGTCTATAAAAATGTAATTTTGTTACTTTATTCCTTTATACGCATTGAATTAATTAATTTAAATTAATATTTTCTATAATAGAGGTGGAAGGGTACGTTAATAGATATATAGACGATAATCAACCTACAATGCACGTAATATAATGAGCACAAATTCAAAAGGAATATCATCCATTTTCCAATTATTGAAGAACATAAAATTTTGGAGCATTTTTGCAGTTTTTCCCAATGCATGTTATTTGCAAAGTGTATTATCACTGATGTGTGTGAAGTTTTTGCTAGATAAAATTATTTTTACACTAAAAGTAACTATAAAACTACCTTTATAGTAAAAAAAGTAGGATAAACTTCTATTTGATATGAAAACGAATCAAAACCCTGAAGAATTTTTGATAATATTCGTTTCAATTTTTGCTCCTCATATTTAAAACAATTTTAAACTAAATCAGAACTGGAATAAATTTTTTAAAAAAATGTCCGTTTTTTCCTGAAAAAGCTCAAAAATACTTCACCATGACCACCGCTGACGTTGCAGCTTTGGAAGAAAACACTTTTTGTGTGGCCATGAAAAGTGCGTGGAAAATATTTTTAAATTTCTAAGTTGATCGCAAGATAACGTAATTCTTTTGGTATTTAACAAAATTGATTTTTTTTTTGTTAAAAACCCATATATAAGGTAAATTGACATTAGATGCTCTAGCTAAATTGTCTAAATATTTTGTTTGACAGTTAACTTTCTAGCTATTCAAATAAAATAAAAATTTGAAATGACCATAACTTCAGATTGCCCTAACCCAGTTGAGCAATTGATGGCCCATTGAAAACGGTGTTTAAACTTGGTAAAAAATGTAACTTTTAGTTCTTTAAACAAAAAATAAGATGCAGAAGAAACATTTTTCCTACTAGTTGCTCGAAACTATCAAGTTTCTTTTAAATTTGGTATCTGCCTTAATTAAATTTGTTATTGTAAGGCACATTTTGGTAACGGTACTTGATATACTTTTATACTGGAAAATAGTTAATTATTTTCTAAAGTAAGATAGGTAGCAAACGAAAAATGTTATTCACAAAAATTAAGTAGTAGAGTTTAGTAGTAGTGGGTCGGTATATGTGTAACTGCTACTTTAAAACGGTATATTTTAATACCGTCGTGTCGCGCTCCACCTCATACAATGAAGCGGTTACTCTCTGGAACGATTAAGATTTCGTCCTTGGACTCGCGTCTATATCCCAACCTATTGCAGTGTGCTGCATATGTCAGGCGGAATATTTGAAATTTACATAGGTAGAAATGAGTTCAATTATTACATGTAAAATATGATTGATATAGCGATTCATTAATTAAATTTTTAATATTACGGTATTCTATTTATATTTTTAAATCAAACACTTTATTCTCTTTTTTTCTTTTACGTTTTAAGGAATTCAAAGATGTGGTTACCGGTGTTGACAAATTAACAAACTGTTCTTGTAAGAAAACTTAATACCTCGATTATGACTAAACATCGTGACGTAAAAAAATAATTAAATCTATTTTTACCTATATTTTAAATGTCCCGTCATCACGCTATTCGCGTGACATGCGCAGTGTGCCGGCAATAGGTTGGGATATAGACGCGAGTGTCCTTCGCCGCTACACGCACACGCTGCGATGTGAACTGAGAAATAGCGACAGCGGCCGGCCTGAACAGGCCGCCGCGCCGATTCGTTGTGGAGTGCGTAACAGGTAAACGCCGCAAACGGTATGAGTAACAGTCTCGAGGTTGACGGTATTTTGTCAGACTGGGGACGAAAACGAAAGGTTGCCAGTAGAACTGTGGCAGCCGTCGCGTCGGTGGAACTGCTGCGGCCGCCGTTTGCGGGTTTGTATAAGTCCTGGGACTGCTTGATTTTTACGGTGCCGGTGTTTTATTGGCGCGGTAGCCGCGGTGTATAGTCTTTTTTAATGGACGCGGTCTCGAGAATCTCTTTGGCGTGTGTGTTTCGATGATGAAAGAAATGACTCAAGAAATTGAAAAGCGTTGTTGTCAATTAGATTAAAATATTTTAATAGTATTAAACTTTATATAGTATTATATAAAATGTTTGTGCTAGGGGATAAGTGCTAAAATAGAGGGCCGATATTAATTATCAATGTTATTAGCCACTGAATACTGAATTAAGCTTAATCAAAGAAACACTTTCAGGAACCGGCGAGAAAATTATTTAAATAAAAAAACTTAAGTTAACAAGAAAACAACATAAAAACATAATATATTATATTTTATAATACGAAAATAAACGATAACAATAATATACATTTAATATTAATTTTAATAACCAGTAAATTAATACTTATAGATATTAGGAACACATCATTTTTCTGTAGGAATTTAAAAATAATATTTCTCCTCTCTGAAAGAAGTTGTCCCGTTTTGAAAAACATTCTTTCACAGGGCACGGATGTTGCCACAGCAACTACGTTAGATTTTACGATATCCGTTAAATTGGGATAATTGTAGCAGTTATTTTTCCACCAATTAAGAGGATCTTCTTCTCTAGAGATTGATGGTTCTTTTAAGTACCACTAAACTTCAATAATGGCTTTTGACCGTGCAGTTCCTACAGGTTGAAACGTTTCAATTTTTTTGTCAAAATGACCCCATATAGAAATCGCTTCTGATGATTTTTTGGCAGTATTCCTTATTTCCTGTAAATTTGGGCATTTGTTCTTATCTATCTGCGTTGTATGCGAAATTACATTATTTTTTTACTTTTTTGGAAGTCTGACTACTAAAACCCAAATTCTTGAATCTGGGATCCGGAAATGTCGATAGAGTTACTATTTTCTAAGTCGCCAAGTCTGCTTTTTAATCCCTGTAAAATCGATGTTATCACGTTTTGAGTAAGTGTCATGAATGTTTGCTGTTGAAAAGTTTCGTATACGTTTATTAGTTCATCCGTTAAAATTATAACCGAGAAAGCTGTTAAATAGATTTCGCCACTAATAAAATTTGTTAGAGTTTCTAAGGGTTGTAAAATTTTAACCATTTCTTGAAGAAAAAGCCATTCCTCTAAACAAATAATGGGAACATTTTTATCTAGCAGAGCCATCGTTGTTCGGAAAGGTTTCTCAAGGTTGGTGAAACGCTCTAACATGTAGAAAGTTGAATTCCACCTAGTCGGAACATCTTGAATTAGTTTTTTTGCATTTTGGTTCCTATTAAAATGTTTTTGTTGCTCATTTAGTTTCGACATTGCCGAAGAACTTCTTTTAAAATATGCCACTATGGATTTTACTTTTTCGATGATGTATATGATCTTTAATGCATCTTGAACAATAAGATTTATAGTATGAGCAAAGCAACCGAAATGCTTTAACTTTAAGTCATCTTTAATGGCTTTGCGGACATTCGCAGCATTGTCAGATACCACCCTTAATTTTTTTTTCTACATTCCATTCCAATATGATTTTTTTTTTAACCCGTTGGCCAAATTCTCACTTGATGAGTTTCTCCAAAGGAACAACAATCTAGTAACATACTTTTTAATTGAAAATCTTTGTTAATAAAATGTGCAGTAACTGCTAAATAAATTTCTGTGTTACTTGAAGTCCAGCAATCGGTCGTCAGTGTTACTGCGTTAACTTCATTGATGACAGATTTGCACTGATTATAAGCTTCCTCATAGCTTGCTTGTAAGAATGTGTTTAAGATTGTTATAAGATGGATTTAACGCAGCCACGAACTGTTTAAAACCATCATCTTCAACGACCGAAAATGGTTGGAAATCTTGAGTGAACAGTAACAGCAACTTATCGTCTATTTTTTTTTGTGCGGAAATACCAATTTTCTTTTTTAAGAATGTGCTTACTGTTGTTTGGGTCATTGATTGTAATGGTTGAATAACCGGCACTACAATATCCTTTACGGAACTGTCCTGCGTTTTATTATCAGTTGTTGATGTAGATGGTTGAGGATTTGTAAGAGATCCATGTATTGGTGACCGGGATCGTGATCTAGATCGTAATCCTTGTGATTCCATATATTTTTTAGCATTAAAGGAACTATCTATTTTTACGAGAGGGTGCTTTCGTGTCACATGTTTTTTAAAATTATTTTTGTATTGTAGCTAAGTTCCTGTCTGCATAAACTACAGATGGCAATTGTATAAGATTTTGGCTTTTCAGTAAAAAAGTTCCAAATAAATGAAAATTTTGTTCGCGTCGGAGCCATTTTAATCTGAAAATTACCAAGTTCGTTCCCGAGTGACCGTTATTTAGTCGCGGTATGAAATGGAACGTTCCAAAGCGGTAACAGTATTTTCCACATCTAGAGTTTAGTGTCCGTATAAGTAAAATAGAGTTTTTAGCGGCAGGCAAACAAAGTGTTGCATCTATATTTGCATTAAAGTACACAGGGACGACGCCAAAGATAATGGGTTCCCTGGGGCATAGGTAGACAATGACAGGCTGTTTAGTCCTTGTTAGGACTCACCAGAAAACCAAAACCTGTAAGCAGTTCCAAATACAGCGAAAATATACTTTCAAGATATTTTTAAGAATAAAAATGTGATGAAAACCTAGTATTGCCATCTGTAGGAATCAACTCAATGCATAAGATAGCCATCAGATGCACTACTTTGTCAGTCTGCCGCTAAAAACTTTCTTTCTGTTATACACAAAACACAATCCTTTTACCTGTGAGTCTTTTATTATGAAAACTATAACATTTTTGTAATAAATATTCATAGTCAGAGGTAATGTGTATAATTACATTTTCAAAACTCCGTATCTCGAAAACGGTTAAATTTAGTGTATCAGAATAAAATAAAATTAATTTAATTTCTCCTAAATTTGTAGTGGTCGGTAATTTTCCGAACTACTTACAAATAATTCGAGCAGTTCTGGTACCCCAGTGCGGGTCCGAACAAAAAACTCCCTTTTTTTATTTACTCGCTGCTGGCCTATCTGACTTTTTTATTGACGGCACTAACGCAGGCCACTGCTGACAACTAGTAGTTATTTGGGTTATTTTTCAATTGTTTTCTCCAGTTAAACAACAGGATCTATTCTTGGTATTAAGTAGGTAGTAGGTACCTTAATTAACATCATTGTAACGTTAAACTAAGTAATAAATATTTAACTGGCAATTTGAATTGAATTAAATATGTAATTAAAAACAAAGCAACCTTATGCCATTACTTTTAGATCTCATCCTCAATTATTCTTCTCTGTATTAGAATTTTATATAAAAATTTCTTTATTTATCATTTTTCCATAGCTATCTTACTTTGGAAAATAATCGACTGTGTCCATTTATATCCGCGACCTTGTATACTACATCAAATTAAACAACATATATGGATTACAGTACAATACCTATCTTAAAAAGAATAATATAACCTCAACTAATAGTACGTAAATCTATATACAGGGTGTCCTGAGGTTAGCGTGCAATATATTTGTGGCATATAAAGTACATAAAAAAATATGACAAAAATGTCATATCTTAGAATCTCATTTCTGTCCATTTAACTTACCATCCAATTAGTATGAACTATTTCTTATATTAATTATGCTGTTTAGGTAGGTGTTCTGAATAAAGATTAAACTGAAATATTAGCTAATGAAATACCTAAATCCGACAGTACATACAGTCATTTATATGTATATTTCCTCTTTTATTCACAAATTAACCCAGCAAGTGGCATTGGCTACTTCTTGGTTTATACAGGGTGTGTCAGTAAGGTGGCTGTCTTAAATAGGACCTAAACTATCAAAGATAGGGAAAAAAATGTAATAGAAAAGTTAAAGGGTTTTTTAGGATACATAATCTAAAAATATTTTCTAATCACAATTACTGTTTAAATTTTAGTTTTCTGAACTAACTTTATCATAACTCATATTTTTCTATTTCGATAAAGTTAGTTCGGGAAACTAAACTTTAAACAGTTATAAAGTACAAAATGTTAGCGAAATAATTTTGCAATGACAGCTATGACAAAGAAAATTATTTATTTTTTGTTCCAAAACAATCTTGACTAAATAGTTTAATTAGAACTTTCCTTTTTTACCCTGTTTTAAGACAAATCCTAAAATATTTTAAAAACTATGATATTAAGATATATGACACGTTTAACAAAAAAGTAAGGTTTTCGAAATATAAATTCTTTTGCCTAAAAAATTTAAAAAAATTGAGATAAAGCATATTTAAAACTATCGAGTTGTCCAACTTGTAATGAACGCTCTGTATAAGAGATTTAAAAAACATTATTATAAATCAATATATTGTACCTTAAAGTACTTACAACGTAAATTATATTTGCCTAGGGTTAATCCACAGGTTGCTATGATTTTCTAACGATACCCTTAAAATTACTAAAATTTCGGAAAAAAATTAATTATTTGGCAACGTTGCATTTCACTTCAAAAATTTTAATAGGGTTGCAAAGTTCTTATTCCATAAAATCATATTCTAGAAAATTATACTGGGTGTCCCATTTAATTTTCTTTTTTATTATTCAGTACCACTTTTTAGGACCACCCTGTAGATTAGAAAATATTTTTAGAATATGTATCCTAAAAAACCCTTGAACTTTTCTATTACACTTTTTTCCCTATCTTTGATAGTTTAGGTGCTATCTAAGACAGACACCTTACTGACACCCTGTATAACCATTCTAAGTTTATTTTAATATTCTCATATATTTATAATTTAAAATATTAAGATTTGCCCCTAACAAGCACGTCTTCAGGGGATCAAAGAAGAAGTTTATTAAGGAAGATAAATAAACAAATTTATTATATTATAAATATTGAAAATAAACTCTTAAGTATGTACACCTTCCTGGACCTATTGAACTACTCCATACTGACCTAACGTAAACAAATCCACTATTATGTTCTGTCCATCACCACTTCCAGAATAATTGCTTTGTATAACTGTAAAGTTGCTAGCAAAAAGTAATATCTAAAACGTCTTATATGATGATGTATGTAGATGGAGTTTACTTTTAAGAAACATATTTTGGTTTTCTTGTTGAGATAGAAAGAAGATATACTTATAATACTAATTAATTCGGCTTTGTGATATATAAATCTAATATAAGATTTCAACTTAAATTCCTTATGATTTGTTCAAGAGATTCTACAACTTCCACCATCATTGGTCGCTTCTTTTTGTCATCAAGGCACTTTAGTGTTAAATTGTATAATTCTTTAGCAAAATTAATGTTATTTTCCTCCCATACTCCTACGGATTTGTCAAGTATCGGATCAATAGATTCTTCACACATATCTTCAACATAAGTTACCTAAAACCGATAAAAGTAAAATTCAGAAAGGTGGAATTTAAAACACACCCTCGTTATCAATCAATATAATAAAAATGACTCATCAAATATTCGGCATTGCCGCTCTACTCGTTCCCTCCGTTGTTTTCCTTTCAGAGGGCCTATAAAGGATCAATCACACCTACGCGACGAACGCGGAAGCGTCGGCGAAGCGGCTACCGCGCGATGGACGCTGCCCATACTTTCTTATAGGACTGTAGGTACATACCTGCGCGGCAAACGAGGGACAGCAGCGCTGGACGTCCGCGTTTAATAGACGATTCGCGACGTGCCACATTTTTCACGCGACAAACGGCGAGCTGGCATATTTAATGGAAGTAGTTGGTAGAAGGCTCTGTTAACGACTTGTGAAAATAACGCGTCGCGGTCGCGCAAGGGTGCGGAGGCAGCGGGATTTCGAGTTGAGCGGCAGTCGCGTCAGGAACGCTATCGCATCGCGCTGGTCGTACAGGTCTGTTTGATCCTTTATTCTGTTTGCTTGCAATTTAACTATTTATTACAATAACATACATGGTGCTCTGACCACACTTTGGTGTTTTTCATTTTTAGTACTGGCTATTATTGCTTTACGAAAGATTTATTAAATTATTTGGTTTAGTAAACTGTTTTTTACATATTCAAACTGACCTGTACCGGGTGATTCATTAAGGGTGACGAGCGGCCATATCTCGGAAACTACTGGGCATAGAAATTCACGAAAAAAAAAATTATAACTAAAGTGGCCATGAGAAAATCCTGGAAATAATTTTTAAGTTCCGCATTTTGCCGCAAGAGGGCGTAATTGAAAAGTAAATTATAAAATTTTACATATCTCCGAAAATTCCACATTAAGGTATATCTTTGATAACACCATTAAAAAGCTTGGACAATTATGCATCATTTTGGTCTGATGCTCATTGGCGTACCGACTTTAATAAGAGGGAGGGAAGCTGTTGAAAGTGTAATCAGTTAAATCGCTGTAAGTTATAAACGACTTATCAGATTTTAGCAAACTAAAGACTGTTTGAAAGAGAAATGTATGCACTTTCACCAATCGTATTTAGTTGTCCATGATAGTTCTCAAAAAAAAAATGCTAGAGGGCGCAATTTGTAATAATACCACATTTTTTGATTTTACTACGAAAAAATAAATCATACGGTCTAATTATGATACCATAATCGAAAAGTAGATGAAATTTGCTAGAAAAAATATTAAAACCGCAGCTCGATATCTCCGTTCGTTTCAGCGTTATCGCCAATAAAATAATTTTTAATGAAGAAGCGATTATATATTTTTTAGAAAAAAAGTGGTACGCCACTGATATTTTTCCATGTGGATATTATTTCTGATTAGCCTGGTCAATTCTGCATAAAAATGGTCTCTTGCGTTTTTCTCCTCAGGCACACCGTTCTTAATTAAAATAATTAAATTAAATTAGACGGGCGGAAGCATGCCTATTAAGTGAAGGTGGTCATTTCCAACAATTTTTCTAAAACAAAATTTTTCATTATCAATAAGTCGAGCTAATTTAATTTAATTGTTTTAATTAGGAACGGTGTGCCTGAGAAGAAAAACGCAAGAGACCATTTTTATGCAGAATTGTCCAAGCTTTTTAATGGTGTTATCAAAGATCTTAATGTGGAATTTTCGGAAATATGTAAAATTTTAAAATTTACTTTTCAATTACGCCCTCTTGCGGCAAAATGCGGAACTTAAAAATTAATTTCAGGATTTTCTCATGGCCATTTTGGTTATAATTTTTTTTTCCTTAATTTCTATACCCAGTAGTTTTTGAAAACCCGGGTGATATACAATTGAAAGAAACCCTTATTAATTTAAATATGTTGACAGCGGCCGACAGCACTAAAAAAATAAAAATAAAACAAAATAAACCGACAGGTACGGGTAACTGTTTAGTCTAGACTGTAGACATAAATATAGGACCAATCCCAATTAATCCTATGAGTTATGATCCAATAAACGTAACGCAAACAAAAAATTAGTACCAATATATTCGTATTTCCTAAATATTTTTTCCAAGCAGGTAAGTACAATAAGCAAACATTATAAAAATGTCAAAGTGTCGTACATACCTATCTGCACTGCCTTCATAACAATAGAATTTATTTTCAGTGTAGATGTTACGATGCGCACTCTTTAAAGTTTGGATGACGACCGACTCATATTTAACTAGTTGTATGCACGCGATAAGAACGCTACCATTCTAGCAGCTAGTATGTGGCGCACATGCATAAAGAAAACAAACAATTTTGGTATTACATAGTCACCTATACAGCTAGTATTTACAGTGGTTCTTTTTACAAAATTTATCACGCGAACTTGATTTAATTGGTATTTTTAATGTGTTGTAGTTGATAAGCAATGCAGAGCAGATTTTGTATATAATATTAACTAATCAGGGTCTTAAAACATTAGGGTTCTCAGTGGGCAAAGAAAAAAATTAATAGAAATTTTAATAGATTATATTTATCTAATATAAGATTTGGATGCAAAAATTTTGTGTAAAAAATTCATAGCCGTAATGTATGATTAATCGAGGATGGAACTCGGTCCACCACGGTACTCTACTACTAAGTGACCATATATTAAAACATGTTAATTCTTACCATATGCTAAATTTTAAACCATTACATTGCTTTGGGAAATTGAAATAACTTTAAAAAAAGTATTTCCAAATTTTTACGTTATACTATACATACAGTGATGGGCTAAAATATGGAACAAATTCATTTAAAAATCAGGTATTAATTTTTTGAAAAAACGCTCGGACACGTCGATTATAATTTTTTTTCCGGATTTTTGCCACAAAAAGAAATTATACTTACAAGGTGTGTCGAAAAGTAGATGTAGCAAAAATTTTTGGTATTTTAAATAGAACCCTATTATTTCAGTCGAATTTTGAATTTTATGTCAAATTCTGCGCATAATTCATTTAGCATACCATATCCTTATCTCTAACGGTTTTAGAGAAAAAGTACATGATAAAACGAAATGTTTCTTTAAAAAAGGCACATGTACCTACTTAAAGGTAAACAGGTAAATTTAAATGAATTGTCACTACAATAGCAAGTCATGTGTCAATTTTTCAATCAAATTTTTGCTACATCTACTTTTTGACACACCCTGTATAATTTGTTTTTGAGGAAAACAATCCGAAAAAAAAATCTAATCGACGTGTCTGAGCGTTTTTTCAAAAAATTAATACCTGATTTTTAAATGAATTTGTTCCGTATTTTAGCACATCACTGTATATAAAATCACTGGATCACGCTGACATAAACCAAATCATGCCATTTATCCATTAGACTAATTCTCGAGATTTAATTTTCTAATTATGGAAATAATAATCGGGTATTTTAGGTACTTACCAGATCTGCTCCCTGGCGGTTGTAATCAACGGGCGGTAACGATGTTAATAGCTCAATAAGCACAACGCCGAAACTAAATGTATCGAGTTTAATCGAAATGTTACCTCTGTGATACTCGGGCGCCATATAGGCTGACGTACCATATAGTGCCGTTTGAGTATCAGTTTTCTGGCTTGGAAGCAGTTTTACAATTCCAAAATCACAAAGCTACAATATTTTAAAACATTAATATAAATCTTATAAAAATTAATACTTAATGGACAATATTAATTCCACTTGTCTTGATCTACTAAAAATGTTGAAAAGGGGGAAATCTCTTTATTGCTCTAAAAATTCGCGAGAAACTGTTAATCGATAAGAAAAGAATTACAGAGATTATTAAACTCAACTACTAGTGTACTAGGAGTCTAACCGATTTTGAGTTTACCAACGGGTGGGTCGACTAACCAGGTTTATCAATAGTAAGTGTCTCGTATGAATAAGTTGTCAAGATCGTTCTGCCATATACAGAGTGTTACAAATTCGACATACCAGCATTGGAATCTCGGAAACCATAGAAGTTAGAGAAACGGTTGAATGGGGGCAAAGTTATGCAATTCGGTGCTGATTATAATGCCGCTTTAAAAGTTTTCAAATTACGAATACTTCCGATTTTATTCGAAAAAAACCGACATTTTGCAAAATCGTTTTTATTTTTTTCTGAGCTCATTTGACTAGCTATTTAAAAATAAATAACACTTTGTCATTGCCACTTTCTCTCCTCTACAAAATGACGTTACTAAACCAAAGATCCGCCGTTTCGTCTCCGAGCGACCATCACCAACTTTACTTTTTTAAATACGGACCTGGATTTTTTTAAACCGATTTTTAAACCCTCCTATCCTCAAAATGTAATGGCGATATTACTTTTTCATAATGATGAATTGTCCTTGCTTATTTTTTTAAATTAATATTTTTTACACTTCTTCTCGGTCCAGTCCTGGCAACGAAGCACAATATTAACTAAAAACTTTATTTCATTTAAAACATTCATACATAAGTAATATAATTTATTATATAAGCATTTTCTAATATATCTAAATTTACTAATTTACATCCTAATTTTCTAAATGTTCAAAGAGATTGCCTTTTTGCTCAATAAAACGATTGATTTTTCTGCCAATTTTGGCGACAGCCCTTTTAACAGATCTTCTCCTTATCCTACCAAATGCAACCTGTATGCGTTCTTCCTTGGTATATATGTCATTATTATAAATAACATTTTTTTTAAGTAAAGTTTTTAATTAATATTGTAATTTGTTGTCAGGACCGGACTGACAAAAAGTGTAAAAAATATAAATTTAAAAAAATAAGCAAGGATAATTCATCATTATGCAAAAGTAATATCGCTATTACATTTTGAGGGTAGGAGGGTTTAAAAATCGGTAAGAAAAGTCCAGGTCCGTATTTAAAAAAGTAAAGTTGGTGATGGCCGCTCGGAGACGAAACGGCGGATCTTTATTTTAGTAACGTCATTTTGTAGAGGAGAGAAAGTGGCAATGACAAAATGTTATTTATTTTTAAATAGCTAGTCAAATGAGCTCAGGAAAAAATAAATACGATTTTGCAAAATTTCGGTTTTTTTCGAATAAAATCGGAAGTATTCGTAATTTGAAAACTTTTAAAGCGGCATTATAATCAGCACCGAATTACACAACTTTGCCCCCGTTTAACCGTTTCTCTAACTTCTATGGTTTCCGAAATTCCAATGCTGGTATGTCGAATTTGTAACGCCCTGTATGTCGCATATATCTGATTAAGGTGGGTTCTACGGAAAAAAGGAGTGTGTGAGACAGAATTTCTAGCCCTTTCAGTTTCAGTTTGTCACTGACGGATCCACGTGCGAGGACGTCTTTGAGGGAAGTGCCTCCGGGCAGTGGCGACCTAATATTTAATTTGTATTATCAGTACCTGTAAAAGCTCCGTGTTAAACGTCAAGTCTTTTTTTATGAACTAGTCTGTATAGTGTCTCTCTTACTCCTCATCAAACCCTAGAAGGCCGTGGTTTGAACACTGTCAAAGGTCTGCCACTCTAACCTAACCTACCAACGACTACTTTTATTGTGATCGTCTTTTATAGCATTTACCATGGGCAAGGGCCTGTCGACATATTAAGCACCGGTTTCCGCAGATCACCGAAGTTAAGCGGTGTCGAGCGCGGTTAGTACTTGGGCGGGTGACCGCTTGGGAACACGGCGTGCTCTTGCTTCAGGGAAGAGTGTAAAAATGAATCGACACCTAGCCATCCTATTCACGCCGGACAGGCCGGATGAGATCGGATATCTCGTATGATGAAGGTGCCGTTTCACACTCCCCAGTCGGTAGATCACATTTGTGGTCGATGACCGGTTCAAGATGGCCTACGTAGTCGGCGAACCGTAAAAAAAAAAAAAAAAAAAGCATTTACCATAAGTATTTTAAGAAACAGTTTGCAATTGCCAGGTATTCGATTTCATTCCAGAAAATTTTATATTTACACTTCACCATAGGATATAATAGCTTTGTATTAAATCTGATCATTATCTAAAATGATGGCAAACCACACAACCTTTAACAGCAGTTGTCATCAAGCGAATGAAATGATGGCAAACAATACATTTAGTTTTTTATTTATTAATAATCATTCGTCATATAATTTTTTAAATTTGAAAAACATGTTTTCTGGAGAAGAGACTGTGAGCGAAACATGTCAAGTTCGTTCTTCAATATAGGTACTGTAAATTTACTAACGATTTCCCCTTTAGACGATGACTTATAGCTTAGTAAATTCTTATGCTCGGGAATTATTTGTGGAATATTTTTCCAACACACTTTATTTTTAGATAATAAATAAAATATTAGTAAAATTTTAGGTTAGTATCTTACCTTAGGATTATTATACGCATCCAGTAAAATATTAGCTGATTTAATATCCCTATGAATTAGCGGAGTTGAAAACGCAGTATGTAAATAGGCCACTGCCTTTGCTGTGCCAAGTGCAATAAGTAATCGTTGCTTCCACGGCAAATTTTGAGGGTTTTTCTGAAAACAATATATTATTTTTAAAGATCTGAATGAATCTGCCAGTCGTTCTTTTGGGTGGACATTTGCAGGTGTACAAATTAATAAGAGTAATATTAACATTGCCATGAATTGCGCACCAATTCCGACACATTGTAATCTATTCCATTTCGACTTTGATTTAAAATTACTTATTTTTTTTTTACATAGAAATAATATTCAAAGAATTGTTTACCAGAGCTAAACAGTACATGTTAAATATATACTTATATGTATTTAAAGATCCTAGAAGCCAAGGGATACAAATACAAAAAACTTTATTTTGAGAAAATTAAGTTCAAAATCAAGCAAATATACTAATTTAAACGTTTTGATCGGGCTACTTGATAATATAGATGTCAGCACAGGTCACGAATTTGCTTAGATCCCTTTGCCAACAAATACATAGAACAGGGGAAAGTGTTCCACAATGAGACAGGTTCTACAATAAACAAATTAGTTTTCTTTTCAAATTTTCCCCCTAACATTCTCTGACCAGATATAATTTAACAACTTGCGGAAATATTTGTTTCAGTTCCGGATTTTTAAGGGTTTTAGTGGTAAATAGGTATATTTTAGGTAAGTTTTTTTTTCCATTTATTTACAACTGTTGTAGAATCATTTTTGTTTTAATTGCATCACATTCTGGTTTAAAATTAAATTTGTAACTTGTAGCTTACGTTTCAAACACAGAGATGTGTCAAATTATTGATTTCGCGTAGGAAAGATATCTTAAAAATCATCAACAAATTTCCACAATGACACAACAATTTATGTTCCACAGTGGTGTTTAATAGGAGGAATAAAGAAATAGTAAGGCATATCTAACAAAGAAACCAAGCAAGAAATATATGGACAGAGTATGAAATCGTGTTTACAGACGGATCGGTGGATCAAGACAAGAGAGTGGCAATTAAATTAAACCTGTTATTTAGCAAAAGAATGTCAGAATTCCACACAATTTGTTCAGCTAAAGTATATGTGATGTACACTGCATTAACCCTACTGAAAGAGAAAGAAACCACAAATTGTTCACATAATTTGGTGTAAGTATAAGGTGTCACAGTAAAAAATGAAGAAATGATAATCCTATTTAGAAATAAACAATAGCAAAAATTAACATTTTACAAATTAAGAAATATAAGTTTATATTTAAGGTTAAACCTAGAAACCCAGACATACCGGGTTGGAAACATAGAAAATCCCATGCAAGTTTTAGACTGTCCAAATATTAGATCCCCTGTTGACTTTAAGCTTTATGCGGAGCTTGAACAATTTTCGACAACCCAATCTTAACTTATTTGAATAGGATTGCGGTTGGTTTTTTTATTGGAATTCAACAGGTGATGCTGCGGACACCAGCATTGATTGTGATTTGTCATTGTCAAATGTAATTTAAAAGTATTAGATTTTTTACTAGTAATAATTTTTTTCTGCGGTAATTATTATGAGTTACACAATAGAAGAAAAAGTCACTATGATAAAAAAAAATCGAGTGGTCCAAAACTATTCAATTTCCGCATATAGATACCCTAAAAACGTCTCCCTGCAACTCCCCTCTAAAGTTAACAGGGGAGCAAATATTTGGACAGTCTAAAACTTGAATGGGATTTCCTATGTTTCCAATCACGTTGCACCACCCGGTATACAAAATTTACCATTCAATGTAAAAACTTACCTCAAGTATATCAAAAAGTGCACCCCCTGAAACATATTCATAAACCAGGCAATAGGTGCATCCGTCACATGAGTATCCTATTAAGGAAACCAAATTTTCATGCTTGTACTTGCTTAAAAATTCAACTTCATTTTTAAATTGTTTTGTGACAACATCATCTTCATTAACTTTTTCTACATTTTCCAAAAATATTTTTTTTACAGCCACTGGTTTACTTAATAAGCCAGCTGCTAGAAATACTGATCCAAAGGCTCCAGATCCTAAAAATCTTCCATTTTCTTGTTCAGATGAAAAAGGAGTTTCACTAAAATTATTTGTTGCAGCTTTCAATTCATCATATGTAAAATGTGGCAGTTCAGTATTTAAAGATAAATTTGGTAATGGCGATGGGCATTTTATGGAACCACTTAACGTGGTTAAATCCGTCTCGCGTATGCTTAATGAATAAGGCACACTTGAATTTTGACTGATCTTTGACTGTAAAAGATCAAAATCTGGAATTATGTCAGAGTCTGATTTCCCTAAAGTTTGATTAAGAGCACTTAAGTTAGGTATAAAATTGTCAGAGGCACTATCGCTGTCAAGCTGCTGGTCATGTAATAATTGTGAAAAGGAAGGAATAGGTTCAACACTTGGAACTTGGTCAGGTGAGCCATCAAAAATTTGACTAAATGCTGGAGTAAACTCTTGGCTTAAACTATTCTGATCTATTGAATTCGTTACATTTTGAATAGACTGTAGTGAACTTTGATGCAAAAGAATGGACAATTCTGGTACAACCTCAGACGAAACAGTCTGTACTTCAGTTTCACTCTTTGAAAATTGCATCATATCTGATACTTCGGATATTGTTTTTGACTTTTCCCTTTGAATCACTAAAGGTAAGACCTCAGGTAATATATTCGATGATTTATTGCATTCATTATCCACTTCACTTACTACAATTTCAGGAATAACATTATAAGGACACTTTACTTCTTTAGATGTTTTTTTAATATTTGCAATGGCAATATTTGGGTAATTTATCTCATCTAAGTGTTTTTCTATCACTGCTAAATCGGGATCAGGATTGTCATTATGGTTAGTGATTTCTGATAAACTTAAAGGGACAACGGCTGCCGGCCCAGACTTTGGTCTTGGTGGAGGTTCTTCATTTAACAGTTTGGCGACATAGTCGGCTGCTCTAAACAATTCTGCCTTTGTTAAAAGATACTTTAAATGTCCTAATGTAGCTCTAGGTCTACCAGAAGTTCCCCATTCATCAATCAATATTTCTGTGCAGGGTCTCTTAAAGTGTTCTTTTCCTTGTTCGATTATCCTAAAAGCCAAAATCAAGAATTGTACCATAACTATAATATAGCTTAACTAAAGTATGGCGCCCAGGTAGAGTTTTCTGATCAGGGTCAGATATACCTAATTGCACATACACAGGCGAAAAAATAACTGTTTCACACCAGTCTATTATGGTTTAAATATAAGAACTTAGAGTTAGACAAGGTATATTCCTTGTCTAAGCATAAGACTATTAGTTTTAATTGTATATCATGCCAATTTAAATGCGACAGCAACAGACACACCAGGGAGAACATAATTAGAACCAATAGTAGTGGGCAGAATAGGATATTTCCTAGATCTTTTGACGAATTCCTAGTAAGTATTGATTTTTATTTTAAAATTAAGCTTGTATTCGGAGAGACCTAAAAAAATTGTTAACCGAGAGAGCCTTCTATGCAATAGGTGAATTTTTCGATGTATCGCTGTAAGGGTCTCTTGTTTGTTTTTGGGTGTTTAACTGGTCAATGTATTTTAGATTTTAATTTGTTTAATTCGTTTTAACTGTAGTTTTGTAATAATTTTATAAGTTGCTTTGCTTTGTCAATGAGTAGATCTTACGACAATAAAGCTATATTTGATTTGATTTGTGTGAACATGTTACACAAACTGGTATACGGGAGCTAGATGTTTGTTCATAATAATAATACAAGGCGCTAAATTGATTTTCTTGTTCACCCAAGGTAAAAAAGGTTGGTGAACATTTTTATTCTACGGGATTTAATAAATTTAATGATTTGCCTAATGAGATTGAGTCAACTAGCTTAGTTCCTTTGTTTAAAGGAAATTAAAATGGTATCTTTTGGAGAACTGAAAATTTATAAACGAACCATTAATTGTGTCGTTTGTCATTTGACACATTTTTTTATTAGTTGCTATTGCAAATAGCGCTATTTACATTACTATACAATAGGGATCAATTACTAGATTAAGGGATAAATATTCTATTTTTATTTTAATATTTATAAGCACCCTTTGTTAAAAACCTATTTATAACTGTGAAACGTAGTTTAAGGTATTCAGTTTGTTAATGTAGTAGTACTACGAAACTGCAGTAACTAATCAGTAAATAAAAAGTGATATTATAACAAAGTAAAATTACACATATTGTCTTTTTGTTAATATGCAATATCACAAAGTAACGGACTACTCAATCCAATATTGTAAAATCATCTTTTTTGTGTAATTAGTGCATTGCGCTAAATAAGTAAAGAATTTAAAAATAGTAAGTCGTACTGTAGGTATATATTTTTAACCTTAATAAAAGCTATATAAATATGAAATAATAATAGACCTTTATGATTCTAGCAATGAAACATGTACAGTCGTATTCATTAAAGGGTTCTAAATTTAAAACCGTCCTGAACTGATAGTTCTAGAACTAAAATTGCATTTGCAACAACATCCCGGTCAAATTATTTATTTTATGACGATTTATTACAAAAATTTCAAATTGACACAAAAGCGTCATATGGCATATAAAATAAACACAACTGTGAGAATATTCGATCTATATATTTCGATGGTCTGAATTTTAAACCCCTTTATTAGTGAATTCGGATGTTAAAGTTTTTAGGAAAAAAATGTTTTGGGTGCCCCAATCAGCTATCAAGAGATAAATAATTAGTAAATACCTATTCTGCCATAACATTCAATCAATTCAATTTATTCAAAAATGCTTACAAAAATGAACATGATATACATCTAACATGTGTACCAGTGGTTTTAGAAGAATATCTATGAGGTGTAAGTATTGGGACTGCAGTGATCTTTCAATTTTTAAAATTAGTGCCTACTTATATACCTACTGTATTTTTAAAAAATATGTCTTGGTGTTGATTTATTGGGTTTAGTTGGCAATTAATAATAAGTTTATTTTCAATATTTATAATATAATAAATTTGTTTATTTATCTTCCTTAATAAACTACTTCCTTGATCCCCCGAATACGTACATCCTTGTTAGGGGCAAATCTTAATATTTTAAATTCTAAATATGAGAATATTAAAATATTTTGTTTCAATATTTGCTAATATTATTTATAAAAGTTGAATTGCAAATAAAAAACGTTTAAGTATATGTATATAAACGCAGTTTTTTTAAGATATAGGTATAATAAAATTTTGAAAAGTATATTATTCCTAACAATATCAATTAAAACATTTCCAAAAATCTTTTTAAATTATCCGTTTTCAATATCCATGCTTTTATTTCAACTTCATATTTTTTTAATGAAATATGTTTTTTAATTTTTGTTGGTTTAAATAAAAACATAAATCTTTGAAATTTTTTTGTCCTATGGACTTAGGTAGGTATTTATTTTAGGTTTTATGGTTATTTCATTTTTATGACGAGTATAATGATTATGGCTATTAAATTATATAAGATTTTAATTTTTAAATATGTATATTAAGATATTATAAATGTAAAGTTGTCTTATGATCATTTTTTGTTTCAGAATATAATTTTATTGAAGGATAAAGATAATCTGTATTAAATATAATTTTTAGAAATCTTTTCTGTAATGTTTCTAAATTTTTATCTAAAGTTCTATTTATTCCTCTCCAACCTAAAATTCTGTAATTTAAATGAGTTTTAACTAATGCATAATATAATATTTCCAGTTGCTTTACGTTCAAATTTTTTTTAATGTTTCTAAAAATTGGTAGTAAACTTCTTAATTTTTTAATCAAATATTCTATGTGAAAATTCAAATTTAATTTATTGTCAAAGATTATTCCTAAATATTTTACTTGATTAACTTTCAAAATTTGAATGTCATCAGTTATTTTAATACTATTCATATTTTGTGGTATGTTATTTGGATTTAAAGTGAAAGGAAGATAATTAGTTTTATCAAAATTAATTGTTACGAAATTTTTATCAAACCAACTTTTTATTATTTTAAAATCTTTTTTAATTTTATTTAAGTTGTCCCAATTTGTATCTGTATAAAAAATGGCAGTATCATCTGCGAAACTATGAATTTCTCCATCACAATTTGCATTAAATAAATCATTAATATAGATATGAAAAAATAATGGTCCTAAAATTGTTCCTTGAGGAACACCATATTTAATTACTTTAGGATAGTTTTTTTCTGTATCTATTTGAACATAAGTTGGTCTATCTTTTAGATAATTTTTAATTAATTCAAATTGTTTTCCTCTAAATCCAATATTTTCAATTTTTTCCAACAATAAATCATGACTAACTGTATCAAATGCTTTTGCTAAATCCAGATGTATGTGCAGGACTTAATTTAGGAATGTACAAAAACAAATTTAGAAACTTTTATTAACACATTTTTATATTATAAGTACTTAGAACAAAATTTTTAACTTGTATACCTATTGAAGAGGAAAAATTTCATGTAGTTAAGTTCAATTATACAATACATAACACTAATAATCACACAATAGGAAGTTTGTACCTTTTTATGCAAATATTGAAAAAATAAGTTTAAGTAGTTAAGTTTTTAACATTAATTTATATAAATGTTAATAAGTTATAAGTTTGTTCTAATAATACCTACAACATTTTTTTTCATCTTACATGTAGAATATACAGTGAATATCTATATACATGTAAAATTTTCTACCTACCCATTTTTGATAACTTTTTTATGTTGCAAAAGCACCCTAACTGTACCTACTTACTTGAAATCCTCAGAATTATATTTCCTTAAATTGTCTGGTTTTATATCACTAGCATAAATGTTAGTGCTTAATTTCTTAGGGATGATTGCCATAAGTTTTTTCCAAGAGTCAGCATAGTCTAATATTTGTGCCAATTCCCTTATAATGCTCGGTGGTAATTTTCTTATTTCTAGAGCTGAATCCATTTGAGTAATCATAACGAAAGAAGTCTAGGCGTACTTCGTTCAGCTTTTAGTTATTCCACTAGGCCAGAACTTTAAAACGAAAAGCAAATACTTTACAACAAAAAAAACAATTGGGATTTTTTGTAAAATACATAACTGAAATATAAATCGAAACTATTTTTTTTCTGTGATAAACAACTGATACCGATACCGCTCTATAGTACTGAACTTATGACTGGTACCACTTAATGAATGCATTAATAATGAAAGAGTGTTTGGTACTAATATAATCTAACACTAAAGAAATTTTAAATCATTTAAAAACTAAAAATATCGAACCTACCAAAATCCATCAAAAACATAAATCAGCTGTTTTGTCACGAAAGAGACTGTCAGTGTCAGATCAAGAAAAAAAGCCCACAAACAAAACCGGCGTTTGTGGTCCAGAAAATGTTCTGTAGACACAGAGGAATAATAGGTTGCATTATGGCTATACGTAGAGGTAAGGGTCAGGGGAGACAATGTTGACTTTTTATCAAAAGTATGTCTTTGTTCGAGTTCTGTTGTATCAGTTGAAATATGAATGAACCAAAGAAGTTAGTTCATTTAAATCGTCTAAGATTTAAACTGTTTTTGTGCTGTTAATTATTATCTATTATCTATGACCAACTAACTTTAGGTATAGGGCAGAACAAGAAATTGTCGTAGGGCGTCGCCTACGTGTCAAACAAAGGTGAAAGATTATAATATTTTAAAATGCTTTGCATCTTAAATTATTGCTAATGTATATTTATTTATGGTTTTTCCACAGAGTTCATTGTAAATTATACGATTTTATTATTAGATCCTAACTAAAAACAAGTAAAGGAAAATATTTTTTTCTCTTAAATATTGTTGATTTACTATGAATTTAAAACAAAAAAAAACAAATTTGCCCATTAACACTAGAACCCCGATATACCCATTTACAAATTATTTGTAGGAATATTGCAATGTCTTCATAACTTGTTAGGGATATTTTAGGACCAACTCTCTTAAGGTAGCCACAGTATTGCTATGTTAATGGTATGATGGACACAGTCTTTAAATACAGGGTATATCCATATTTTAATACCTGACCCTTTTCATTCATATGTTCTTTTAAGGCCTTAAAAGAAGCTGTTCTCATACAACCATCTATCTCTGTGCTGGATTATCATTGCGTCAACTGCCACTACTATGTTTGTGAAGTAGGTGTCTGTTATACATATTTTTATTTCTAAATATTTCTTGTTTTATACTTAAGAATATTTTACCATAAAACTGTCCCTTAGGTATGTCAAATTATTGTTCTTAACCAGATATTATTTATTGTATAAGTACTATGTAGAATATCTTTTTTTCTAACACTGTTCTATGCCTTATGGTTATTTTTGAATAAAAAATATTTATCTATCTATCTCAAAATCAGAAAAGTTAAACTCCTACTCTGGTTTTTGGTTTATCCAATTATTCCTTATATTTTTTATTATGTGAACTGAATCTATAATAAAAAATAAAGGTCTACTAGGATCACATGGATGAGGGTAAATATCTGAAACTTGAGGTTCTTCCATCAAAAATGACATTGCTGTTCTGTTTAATGAGTTGTTGTCAGTTATCACAGCAATAACCTTAACTCTTTTCTAAGCCTAACTTTTTTAACAATCTTGGGCAATTCTTCACCAGACATCTTACTTACTGGAAGAACATGGACAACAAGCTGTTAATCATGAAGGTGTGAGCACTAGTTGCACGTTGAGCTTTCAATTATCCAGCAAACACATTTTTGATTCCGACAACACTATTTTAAAGGTATTGATGTCAGTCACTTTAAGGGGAAATTTGATAACACTTTTGTCACTACACAGAATTTTCCCCACTTTGATGTTGGCAAAAAATACTTTTACATTAAGGTCTTCGTTTAAAAACAGTGATAATTTTGGGCAAAGATTATCCTGTGACTCGTCTATAAAGAAAAAACAAATATTTTGTTTTCCTTTTCCCTTAACCCATCCATTGTCTAGTTCTGTCAACTTGTCGAAAGCTTCTGCCAAGTTTGAAAAACTTATGTCACAACTCATTTCTGTTTCCATACTTTCTGCAGTGGCTTTCTCTACATTTTGGAATTCTATTTGTTGAGGCTTAGACTCTGAAGAAATTCGTGTAGGAATGTTATCTTTTGACATATATGATGGACATCCAGCCATTTTAGTAGGGACAGCTCCTAAAATAAATAAGAATAAGGGATTAAAAAAATATAGTATTTCATATAGAGACAAATCATTGTACAAAACACCTCAAAAAACACATAATATTATGTATAGACATTTATTTGGAAAAAATCTGCTGATATCCATATCCATCTTACCTTTAACTAATCGTGGAATTTTTAGTGGTGCCTCAAAAATTTCACCTGTTGTCTCATTCGTAAAGCTGGTTCTTTTCTCAATAAAGTTGGATTGAAAGTGTAATTCACATACCTATAAATATTATTTTAGTTAATTACATGCTATAAAAAATTAAGAGACGCCATCACCTACCCTGCTAGCTTTAGTAGGAACAAAATCTCCCCTTTGGATTCCACATAGCCACTCTTTTCGTAATTCGGGGTCTCGAGGAAAAGAAAATACTGCAACTTTTGGCCCACCAACATAATTTCCCCTACAATAGGGAACACAACAACAGTGCGGCATGATTATTTAAGAAAAAAGTTTTAACAAGGCAACAAAAATAACATAACCTATAAGTACGTTCACTCGTTTTGTGTCTAATCAAAAAAGGTAAATTTTCAGATGTACAAATATGTACCTTATTTTACGTTTCACAAAACAATCGATCCACCTACGATGATTAATCGGTAGTTATTTCAGCCGTTTTTAGGCCTTGTTTAGAGGCAAGTATACAAGGTATAATATGAACAGGATGCGCAGTGGATCGTGACGTCACACAGAGAGGAATTTTTGAATTGAACGCGCCGAATTATATTCCAACGCGAAGTTTACGTTATTAAAAGGCAATTTTATATGACATTTTTAATAAATTTAAAATAAATTATATTAGCATTAGAATTTCTACTGTGACTGAAATATTGAAACATACATTTTAGATTGATTACTCTTATCATGAAAAATTTAGGTTATTGTTGTTTTCATTTTTCTTTTTCTAGAAAGTGTTGCATCGTGTAATTTTGTATTTAGTTCTCTGATACGAAAATACATCCTTCATCTAAAAAAAATAACATTTTTGCCTTATTGGAACACAATACGGAACTTAAACAACGGAGAGTTGGCTGCTTTTAGTCACAAGTGACGTCACGAAAACCTGCGCGGTATCATACCTTTTGTAGTTGTATCATGGTTTAAGCCTCGTTCTTCAGAGCTACGTTCTGTCGCGAGCGACATCATCTCAACCAATCAGGATCGTTTACGTCGTTACCCCTAACCCCCTTCCATCGTGTCGTTCGGTCGGTGCACTACTCGCGTCTATATTCTAGTCTGCTGCCAAGGTCAGGCGGATGGCGGGACATTTAAACTATTGGTTGCAATGGATTTAATTATTTTTTTACTTCACGGCGATGAGTTATAGTCGAGGTATTATATTTTCTTACAAGAACAGTTTGCCGGTTTGTTTATTTGTAGCCTTGTGGGGCATAATTAAAATGGAGGGGCAAGTTATTAATTAATCAGTAAGTTTTGTTATGGCATGCGGCTGACACAAAATATTAAATATTTTGAAAATAAAAACCTAACCGTCATTTTTTAAATTGTAGAACAGTTTATGTGTGCACAGAATGTGGAAGGGAATGCAGTACAAAATCAAATATTAGTGCTCACATGAAATTAAAACACAAAGTCTTCATACAATCACCTTTAAAGACAATTACATGCCCTCTATGTAGAACTTTGTTTTCATCCTTGGCTGAACTGGATCTTCATTTTGTTGATGTCCATGATATAACAATAAAACAAGAAGACCTGCAATTTAATTCCGTTGAAGATTTTAAAAAGTGGAAGCTTACAATAGAGGCAAATAGTCAGTCATCATTTGTTATTGTACAATCAAGAACTCTTCCTAACAAATCACAAATAAAAAGATATGCCTGTCACTCACCGTTCAGGAAGGTACACTGAAAATATTAAAAACGCACAAAAAAGCGCGACAACCGAAAGTTAAGGGTTCCAATAAAATTGGATGCAACTGTCCAGCAAGAATTGTAATGAAGCGCGACGTAAAAAATAATGAAATCCTTTTCAACCTTAATTTTAAATGTCCCGCCATCCGCCTGACCTTCGCAGCAGACTAGAATATAGACGCGAGTGGTGCACTACCCTCGGAAGAACTTCCGAGGGCACCGGTCGCTGTAGTTGAATTATTTCAACTTCACGCATTGAAGCAGTGGGGATATGTCGCCGGCGACAACAGAGCTTGAGAACGCGGCTTTGAGAGTGGTATAGCGACATGACGACCTCTCATTCCTCTGTGGAAAGGTCAAAATCACTGATGAAAATAGGGTTATGGTTATGGTTTTGAAAAAGTTGAAAATTTAAAGGCCAATTTAAAAACTAAAAATCAAGGTAAATTTTCTTTGCCCCTTATTATAATTTTTTTTCTAAGGTTTTCATTTTAAATATGCACTAAGTGCCTAACCCGCTGCTGTATAATGAACACGGAAATTGTCTCCTTTAAAAGAAAGTTTATAAGGTAGAATACAAACACTGTAATTATGGTTATATTTTTGTATTGGTTGATTTGAATTTTAGATAAGCAGCAGTGCTTTTGCATACTTACAATTTACTTATCTACAAGTTTATTAGAGCTTTCTGGATTCTGGCATAGGAAATCCAAATCTCTGTATTTAAAGAAGCAACAGGTTATAATCACGTTATAATTAGGCAATCCAACGATGTGTCCAAATGGCGGCTGGCTGGCAAATACTGCTTTGTGATTGGTACACGTGACCATAAAAATAATATTGCTGGTGGCATTTAACTGGTGACTCAATGCTTTTTGCCATCCAACCGCCATATTGAATCACATGGTTTGGATTCCCTAATTACATTAAGCCTGAGGTTAATGAATTTGAATAAAGAAAAATTAGACCATTGTTGGACAATAGCCTCGACTTCGTCAAAAATAAAAATATTATTAAAATTGGGTACAGGGTCATCCAACCAGGACTGAAGAGGGGCCTATTTTTTAAGTTCTCCTGTATTTTGATAAAAACTAATATAGCCATCTTGTTTAAGTTTTACTGTAAAATATAAAATTGCCATTTAAACAGTGATTTAGCTTAAAACAAGGGAACTGTGCATGGTGTAAAGTTGTTGTTTTTTTAATGAAACACCCTGCATATTTTTCATTTTTATGAAAGGTCTTTCTGTCCTGATTTTAAAAATGTATAATTTGTCTATATTAACTGTAACCATAAGATATGAGCAATCAAATTTTGGAAAATCCGTATCACTTCTAGTTTAATACGTCTAGAATGCCTTGGACAAGTGACACCTCAGTAATGACGATACATTAAATCTTTTAAATTTACAGGTATTAAAAAAGGATGGCGCATACGTCAAAACACGCTATTATTAGTGGTCATTCTTAGTTCCAAAAAGAGTGGAAATTGATAAAGGCGTTTAGAAATAATTCCAAAAAAATAATATTAATTTGAAAACTTTAGCGCCCTGTAGCGGCAAAACAAAGCAACATTACATATAGGTAATTTTGCCTAGATCGCCATATTTTTGGTTAAGGAATTTGTGGTGAAGCGTTGTACAGTCATTTCAAGGACTCCTTGTATATTGGAGTTAGTGGGAGAAATATATGGTTACTATCTTAAACTGTCTGGTCAACGTTATGTGCTGTTGATTATATTATGTTATTGTTATATTATGATGATTATATTATGTAGTATCTACCTATATTATTATTATTATGTATAGTATGTTGACAATGTTCTATGCCTACTTGGCTTAAAGATATGTCCTGGACTATGATAAAACCCGTATGCCTCTGTGAGGGGTAGGTCTGTCTCGCTCCTGCTTGTTTATTGGAGTGCCTTTTGTCAGAATGTTATATGTTAGATTACTAACGAGTCAAATGCCGCTACTATGTTTTTGTAAAGTAGGTGTCTGTTATACCCATTTTATTAATGATTGTCTCTAAATATTTGTTTTTTAACCTAAGGATATTTTATTTCAAGCAAAGGATATTTTATTCCTAATGTGGTACCAATTGTTGTTTATGCTTGTAACTATATGCTATATTTATAATGTACTATGTGAAACTTTTTACTTAACATTGTTCAATGCCATTGGTTTCTGAATAAAAAACATTTATCTATCTATCTATCTATGTATAATTGGAGGCCACAATAGACCGAACGGTCGCAGCGGAGGGTTAACCCACTCACTTGAATCTAAACCTAGATATTATTTGAAATCAAAAACATTTTGGTGGGAGCACATAACATTTACCTGGCCTTCCATTATGGATATTTACCGGCCACATATACAAAATCATCTTAGCTATAGCTTTGGAAAAAAATATTTTTAATAAAAGTGGCCAGAAAAAAATGTGTGTGGAAATATATTTAATTTCTAAGTTGGCTGCAAGAAGGCGTACTTCTTGTGGTATTGTATAAAATTGACGGTTTTTGTGAAAAACCCCATACATACGGTAAGTTGACATTACATGCTTTGTAAACTTCTGTCAATTTATAGCAAAACTCCAACACATATCCAATGGCAGCTCCTGATGTAAGTAACCAACAAACCCGCAGGAATTTTTGTATGGGAGTTAACCGAAAGAGTCGTTTTCCAGGGGGTGGTTAAGCCCCTACAAAAAGTAACAAATCCTGCCAATTCTTTAGGAAATCAACTACTATACTCGATTCTTGTACTTAAGTTTACGACCTCGGGCGGAAGGTCTCATGACACCTCCGCCCCCTTCCTCCGAATCCTACCGAATATAGTTTGAAGTTTTGCCGCCCTCCCTAGGCTGTAGCCTACTCAGCCTATTGGTAAATCCGACCCTGGAAAAAGGTTTAGCATATTAGCAATAAAAATACCTTGAGACTATGGTCCATATAGGGTTACCACCTCTCCAGGTTTGGTTTAGAGTCTCGAGATTGAAACCCTCTGACTCCAGGTTACGGGTATCGGGGAGGAGTGTTACACGGTGTAGACGAGCCAGTGGCGTAGCTAGCCTTTGCGGGCGGGGGGGAGCATATAACGGGGCGCTTTACTATGGCAGCGCCAGAACTTACGGGATGGGTGGGCACTAGGGGTGCGCAAAATAATCGATTAATCGTGTAATAATCGATTAATCGATTATTCGATTAAGGATATATTTTTAATCGATTAATCGAAAAATCGATTAATCGATTATTAATCGAAAATTATTCGATTTTTCGATTAATCGATTAATCAAAAAATCGAAATGTTTTCGATTAATCGATTAATAGAAAAATCGAAATGTTTTCGATTAATCAAAAAATCGAAACAACTATTTCGATTTTTCGATCATCGATATAATTTCGATTAAAATATGTCTTTTTCGATTAATCGGAATAATAACAATTTTTAGATTAATCGAATAGATTAATAAAAATATTTTGCGACAAAATCAACGATATAACTTGAGGCCTCTATTACGTATTACCCTTAAGTTTGCCTTGCCAAAATTAATAATAATTATGATTTAGATATTATTTCAATGTTATTTAAGTATATAATAAAAAAAATCGATAATTATTTTCGATTATTTGATTTTTTTTATATTAACTGATTGTTTTCAATAAGGCGATTCGAAAAAAAAACGATTAATCGATTATTTCGATTAGTCGATTATTTCGATTAATCGATTATTTTGATTAATCGATTATTTCGATTAATCGATTATTTTCGATTAATCGATTATTTTCGATTAATCGATTAATCGAAAATAATCGATTCATTCATATAATCGAAAATCGATTATTTTTTTTGATAATCGCCCAGCCCTAGTGGGCACTAGCCAAATCAAAAGTGAAAAGTCGCCACGCTCTCTATAACGATAACTAAACGACGTTTAAAAGCAAACGTCTAAAAAAAAAAGGTCGCCAACAGAAATAGACCAAATAATAAGATACGGGACCAAACGGCAAAGAGGACGTCAAGCGGTAAAGGGGGCGCCAAGCACAAGTGGGCGGGAGGGGCATGGGCCCCCCGCGCCCCCACCTGGCTACGCCATTGACGGCCGTAAAAGCCCACAGCATAGCCTTCATGTCAACACAGAGGGCGACCTTTTTTTTTTAGAAATGACTTTTGATTGGAGAAAGTATAAAAGCCACAGCATAGACTCCAGATCAACAACAATAAAAAGGTGGCAACCTTAGGTCCATAGTAACAAATAATGTTATTTTTTCAACGCGCGTTGATGCATGTGTACATCTCTCTGTGTCTGTGGCCGGCCTAACCCAGATGGATCACTAATAGGTTTAGTTTGCAAAATAAATTAAATTCAATTTTTATGTAAGATGTGTCAAGTTTAAATTTAATGAAATTACATGCATCTAGATTTATTGTGCTACCCTGTACAATTAGACGTATCAGGACGTAAACTACGCTGCCCTAAACCCTAGAATATTATTTCTATCCGTACAAAATTAAAATTGGTTCATTGTTAACGAAATAGCAGTTTATTAATTTGTTTCCACGTCGAAAATGTTTATGTAACGTTAAAAAAAGTGTAGTAAAATTATTTTCCCTTTTTGCCAAATAACCTGAAGTCTGTAATAAAAGATACTTGTACAAAAATACATAGGTAATTGCCCTGACTAAAAAGTGAGCCTAGTTACTGCCCTTGAACAACCTTAGTTATGTAAAGCTATATCTCTACGTTTTACCGATCTTCGATATCTTATCAAAAGTGTTACGCACAATATTTCATAACAACGATACAGATTTAATCACACTTTGTACTTACCGGTATTATTTTGATAATTATTTGTGTATTCACGTATTAGATAATATTTTTGTTAAACAAAAAACGATTGCCTTGTAAAGTATTATGAAATATCTGACGTCATTAATAACATTAATAATACCTATTTAAAGTATGCTTTCTGTTATAGGAAATTATAAGTAGTTGAGGTCTTGAAGAAATATAAAAAATATGGATTTTTTATTAGGGGGTACAGCCGCTATGGGGGCGTGTTTTTTTACAAATCCGTTGGAAGTTTTAAAAACCCGTTTACAACTGCAAGGCGAATTACGAGCGAAAGGTGAACACGCTGTACATTACAAAAATGTATTCCATGCAGGATATGTAGTAGCAAGAAATGATGGTATTTTGGCTCTACAAAAAGGTTTAGTTCCTGCCCTGTGGGTACAACTGATCATGAATGGGGTAAGACTGGGTAAATAATACTTTATTAACTTATTTATAAAAGTAATCAGCTTCTCGTTTCTATGCCACACATTATTTGGTAAATTTATATTATATTAGTATAATGAAACGTATGCATGTTACCATTACACAATGATTAATGAAGCTAACAACATCTCCTAAATATTTAGCGACAATCACAATAATGAAAAAAAAATCTGTTTTATCTAATCTTTATTAAATTCAAAATATGTAAATGTGAAGGAAACATACCATTCGAGTAATTAATCAGCTTTTATAAAGCTAAAGATTACGCGGCAAGAACAATATTTAAATTTAAGAATTCTAGGTTTTGGTAGCTTCTAAACCTGGAACTGTATTTATCAGAATAATAATTTATAGGTACATTTTTTTATAAAAAATTGTATGGGATCCTAAGGAGCACATTTTAAAAATATTTTACGATAAACAGGGTCTTACAGAAGTCCAGGCCCAATTAAACATACTTTTTTTTAGTAGAATATCCAGTTTTTTTATTCCACAATTAAATTCCACTAACTTTTCTGAATCTCTCAATGAGCTAATGAGCTATATACTTTACCATTATGCACATTATTTCAAAAGTCTTAACAGTGGAAGTTTTCCCGAAATCTGGAAATTCCTAAATTTGATTCCAATTTTAAAATCTGGCGACAGAAGTGACATTGAAAATTATCGAGGCATTTCTTTAGTATTATACCAAAAGTATTTGAGGCAATCGTAAGTGATGAACTTTTTAACACCTAAAACACTACATCATATTTGAACAACATGGGGTTTATAAGGGCCGCTCAACATCAACCAATTTAGCCAGGTATCACGATTTTTTAGTGTCGTCAGTGGAGGCAGGAAAACAGGTCGATGTTATCTACACCGATTTGTCAAGGGCCTTTGATAGTATTTGTCACCAGCTGCTCCTAAGAAAGCTTTCCAATATTGGTGTTTGCGGAACATATCCCTAGTGGATAGAATCCTATCTTACTTCAAGAACCCAACGTGTCACTGTGTGCGGATCGATTTCTGAAGAAATGACAGTAACGTCAGGTGTTCCGCAAGGTTCACACATCGATCCCATATTATTCGTCCTTTTCATAATTGATGTTATACAATGCTTCGAGGCATCTCACTGTCTAGTATATGCGGATGATCTTAAATTGTATTCCATTGTTTCACCAGCACACAAGTATTTGCAAAGGGACCTTGACAGTTTTGTCGACTGGTGCGATAAAAACTATTTATATTTATAAGATTCTTTAAATGTACTAACCCGCAGAGTGAGATCTATAGTATTAATAGCGTTAATTTGGAAGTTGTATCGCATTTTAATGATCTTGAAGTAATTTTTGATAGTGATTTATCATTTAGTGTATATATAGACAACATCATTCTCAAAAGTTTTAGGCTGCTGGGTTTCATAAAACGACACACAAAGCATATTTTTGACATCAAGGCATTGACAGCCCTCTACAACTGTTTGGTCCGCAGTATTTTGGAGTATTGCTCTGTAATATGGAGCCCACATTATCAATGTCGCATTAACAGACTGGAAAGGGTACAGAATAAATTTACAAAATATCTTGCCTTTTAAATTGTTTTTCCATATCAAGGCGTTCCTTATGAAACTAGACTCCTCCTATGTGGCCTACAATCACTTGAACATCGGAGAAATAAAGCACTCTTGTTGGTTTTTTATACAAAGTAGTCAATGAACAGATAAACTGCGAGTGGTTTCTCCAATCAGTCGCATTCCGTGTCCCGGTCCGGAGAACCAGGCAGCTTCAGTTGTTTTTTGAACAGACACACAGAACAAATAGTGGTCGAAGTGCTTTCATCATCAATAGGATGTTATGTAACTACAACAGACATTTTGCAAATTGTGGTAGTTTTAAATTTGGTCTTGTGGCATTAAAGAGAAAATGATTTGTTTTATAATATAAAATGACTATGTTGTCATATTAGGTACTATTTAGAATCTATGACTCTGTAGTGTACTGTTACTGTAAATAAATAAATAAATATTAAATGGAATATTCACACTTTAAGTAAGAGTATGGCACATTCAAACCTTAAGATTTACAACTATTAAATAACAGATTTGCGCTTTGAAGAAAGTGTGTTCAAACTTTACCTTAGCCCACTATCAAATAATAGATTTGCACTTTGGATAATGTATAGTACCTTTGAATTTCAATATTTAAAGAACTACGGAACAGTGCAAAAATGTGGCAACCGTTTTTGGAGACAAAGTAATGTTTGTCTCCGTTTTCGATCGATTTCAGACACAAGATATTGTATTATTTTACGCAATAAAAGACGGCGCGCTCCGAAGTCACGTCGTTTCTTACGTAGCGAATGAATCATAGTGCGCCTATCTATTCGGCTTTCTTTAAATGTTGAATTTCAAAGATAGCATTCATACTTTTACCTTACTCGTTTTTAAAAAGCATATTAGCACTGTAACTAGTAGTATAAACTATTTTTTAAATTTTATAGTTGGTCTATAGTAAAATATTAAAATGTAAAACTATACCTGACCTTTTACAAAAATAATGCAATTGCAATAATTACAAATTTAATTTTATTCTAACTACATAATGGGTTAATGTTAAGTTAGCTGAGCATGCCAATCGTGTTTTCAGTTTTAAACACAGGGGTCCAACTATGTTCAAAAAAGAAAGCGATCGATTTCTAGCGACATCGCCATTGATAATTAGGAATATTCATACCATGTTCAAGTGTCGATAAAAAACTCGTGTGTCATCGGTAGAATCAACTTTGTGTCAAAAATCGGTAGGGATTTTATACTTTTTATATTGGTGTCACTACCTTTTTTTTTGTTATAACCTCAAATATATTAAAAATTAAGCAGTTAAGATTTTTTACATTACGTTTGAGTTGGTTTTTAACATTTTTTGTATATTTTAAACATGAGAACAACATGCGAACTGGGTGTTTTTCTGCCAGCTCCAATATCATCTCGTGATGTTCGGTGCACACTGTGTACGAGATGATATTGGAGTTGGCAGAAAAACACCGCACAGTGTGCACCGAACATCACGAGATGATATTGGAGTTGGCAGAAAAACACCCAGTTCGCATAATTTGCCTTTCCTCTTTCTTGGTTTATGGCCTGTATCATTTCTTTTCTCTCCTCCTCCCTCAGTAATTTTTGATTAAAAATATTAATGGACAACATTATTCTCGTTCTTAAACTTTTGCAGAAAAGGTTTACGATTCATAAACAAATTTTATTTGTTGTGAAAATGTTTTAAAAACTTGGGTTACGTATTGGTTAAACAAGTGAGTGATCGATTTAAATTATATCTTTATCGCACTCACATAAGCGACTTGAAATCGACACCTTTTATGGTGTTGTCGGTAGGAATCAACATAGGTGGCGCCTAAAATATCGCTTAGAAGCGAGTATTTTTATGAACATAGTGCGTTTGGCGATAAATTTGAATCGACATCGCCCTAGAAGATGAACATAGTTACACCCCTGGTCTTTAGTCTATTTACTGGGCTTATACTATGGATCCGCAAAGGTTAAAACCAGAAGTGGCAAATTTATGGCCAAGCGCATGTAAACAAAGCACGTAGTACTAGGCATGCGCACGGCAAAATTAACCATGTAGAGGTGGACAACTATCGATAGTATAATTAAAAAACTATAGATTTTATCGATAGTCCTATTGATAGTGTAAATGATACATTTGATGAATAAAAAACTTCTACTTATAATCAAAAGTGACTTCTAAAATAACTCGTCCCCCTATGTTATATATATATATCCAAGCAAGCGAGAACTGTACTCTTGACCAATTATTTTAATTTACAGGTGTTTACGGTGTCGCCGATTCTGCAGGACACTTAAGAGATAAAGATGGAAATATGATATTTACTAAAACCCTTGTAATAACCGGTGCTGGTTCAGTTGCTGGCCAATATTTGTGTAGTCCATTCTTTCTTGTTAAAACTCACCTTCAGTCACAAGCGGTCGCAGCTATTGCTGTTGGACATCAGCATAACCATGACGGTTCATTGAAAGCTCTACAGAATATTTTTAAAGCAAATGGGGTACGTATTTATTTCGTTTCCATAAAATTATCGTCGATCTGAAAATTCACTTTGCGAATTGAGAATTGCATGAAAACCCATCGTACAAAGAACTAAAGATAATATATTCAAAGAATGATTTAAGTGAAATTTCTATTTGTAACAATGAAAACATAATGAAAATCATCTCTTTCTAGGGTTATTTATTTATCAATGACGTCACCAGTCTTTGAATATTATATACTGGGTCTCCCAAAAGTCCCGCATAAAATTAATATCAATTAAAGGAAAAAGATCTAGGAAAAACGGTCGGACCCGTACATTTTTATTTTTGATATGAATACCTTATGAACAGTGGGTGATGCTTCATATTTTCAGGCATTTCCGACAAGCCTAATGCTCATTCTAAAAAAAATGAGCTAATAATTGAAAATAATGTATTGTCATATCTCAGCAAGTAGTAGAAATAAAATTTTGAAAAATTGGCACCTTATTAAACTTGACACGCCCAATTCACTGCAATAAAAATAAATTAGGTATTCTATTTAAAATAACAAAATTACTACGTGTAGCGCAAAGCTGAGAAATGCTGCTACAATGCGCCTACATCATAATCCAATTCCGCATGCTCCAAAACCCCCCACATACCTAATTTTGTAGGCGCAACTTCAGCAATTTTAATAATATCGAATTTATTCCAGTTAAAGTCCCCACCCTGTACAATATATAGGGTGTGCCATTAAAAAAATTTGTCAAAGACGTGACGACAGTTCTATGAGACACCCTGTATAATATTTTTTCATGTCAAAAAATGCACAATTAAAAATAAAAACTTACGGGTCCGAGCGTTCTTCTTAGATATTTTTCCTTTAATTGATATTAATTTTATACGACCCAGTACGTAGTACAATGTACTATTTATACGAAAAAAAGTGATTCCACAGGAGTTCCAATTAATAAAAATCTCATTATTACACAAAGAACAAAATTAAATGTACTTATTGTTACGCTATCATGCACTTTCATACATTTTCAGATCTCTAAACGGTACAATTTCAATTTTCTTTTAAAAATACTATTAGCTAATGTTGAGTTGCATAAAGCTTTCAAAGAACTAACCGGACAGTGGCAGAAATAATATACTCACAATCAAAGTTGCCTGGTTAATTAATCAAGAATATAAGTAATTGAACCACTTTGATTGTGAGAAAATCACTTCTGACTATTAATTGGTGTGTGTCGTCGAGATGAAAGAATAAGTCTTTATGTATAGCTCGTTCTTGTAGTTTTTGCAATTTGGACGTCTTTTTCTGATTAATCAAGAAGAGCACTGTGGAAAAATAAGTTAAGTGAAAAAAATGAATGTAATATATTGATATTTTTTCCACATTGATTGATATGACGCAAACCTCGGAAGATAATGTCTACTTATCTTTTACATGATAAAATTGGCATCCTCAAACTGTAAATTCCCATCAGTGACCACTCCACTTATTAGATTTAAAGGAAATCAATTAGAGTTAATTAAAAATTATCTAAAAGTAAAACCAACTTACGTTCAAATAGATAAGAAAAAAGCTCTTTAAAAATATTTAAATATGGTGTTCCTCAAGAAACAATTTTAGGACCTTTATTTATATTACCTAATGAATTATTTAGTCTAAATTGTGATGTACAAATTCATAGTTTTCTAGATGATACTGCAATATTTTATACCGATACAAATAACAAAATTAAAAAATATTTTAATATTATAAAAAATTGATTTTATAACAATTTATTAATCATTAAGTTTCATAAAACAAATTATCTTCCTTTTATTTGAAATTTAAATAACATACCACAAAGTATGAATAGTAATAAAATAAATTATGACATTCAAATTTTGAAAGTTAATCAAGTTTATTATTTAGGAATAATTTTTGGCCGTAAATTAAATAGAAATTTTCACGTAGAATATTTAATTAAAAAAATTAGGATTACTAGCAATTTTTAGAAACATTAAAAAGTGCCAATCTCATTTAAATTACGGAATTTTAGATTGGGAAGGAATAAATAGAACTTTAGTTAAAAAGTAAGACGTATTCCAGAAAATGTTTCTAAAAATTATATTTAATAAAGATTTTCTTTATCCTTTAATCTATAAGTACAGATATCGCACCCACCAATTTACTTTGGTTGGTATTATCCGAGCGGCGAGATATAATTTAATAATTGGCGGCGAATAAGTTGATGTAATTTTGCTGGGTTCGGAAGATTCCTGTGCTAGCTGCTGACAACCTTTTTTTATTATGAAGTTATTCACTAATAAAGGAAAAACCTAAATCTTTATTTGCCTAGAAGTTTTTAGGAGAATAACTATTTTATGGAAATTCTATAAGAATAAGTGGTAGTGTGAGTTAGATCCGAAATTATACACTTAAACAGGTTTTAACATACACGTGTTTTATTTTCAATATTATGTTACGTTTCACAAGTACACTTATTACTTCAATTTTAGGAGCCACCTTAATGATTCAAATTTCCACTTAATTACTCATACATTTTTCATTATGCACTATTTATGATCATAGAACACTTACTTCTTTATTAGGAACTTATTTAAAAGAATTTCTCCAAGTTATTTCTTTACAAGAAAAAAATCCAAGACTTTTTTCCGAATTTAATTTCTAACTGAAACCGGACTGAATTTATCGGTAAATTCAACTTAATTAATCTTCGACCAGATTAATAAGCAAACGGCGGTCACTCACTTCTAACTTGGACTCCGAATTAACGTATTTTCACTTTCACGAGCGCGTAACCCTTTTTCTTTATAGACTGTCTCTTCCAAGCGCCGACCGGCCTTTTATAGCAATTTTCCCCTTGTAAAAAATACAGGTGTCTATTAAGGGTGTCACCCCTCCGTGATTCACGCTTTTTAGGGCACAATCAACCCTCTTTATTCTGTCAATCTGATAATTTATTGGTCTTTAAGGTTCAAAATCGCATGTGAAGCCGTATTCAAAGGAAGGGTCCACTACAGGTGCAAGGAATTAACCGGATAATTTTGGGTAATCTGGTAAAAGAACAGAATTACACCCCGACTGTTTTGACCTAAAAAGGGGGACTATGACTATTTTTAGATGCACGTGTCCGCGAAGAGAATAGGGGGTGTTTTTGGGGTGGACTCTGCATGATGCTAGTTAAATTAGTTTTGTTAATAATTTTTAAATTTATTTTTGATCAATCTGCAATTGTTACAGTAGTTTGCTGAACTTTTGTAAAATATTAAAAATTTTCTTTCCTTTAATTTTGAATATTAGCAACTGATTGTGAAATACTTGGTTATTAGTAATTATTTATTCCTACAGTTTTCTATTAAATTTTATTTTATTATAAATTCTGGAAACCCTTAATTTTCTGAGATTTATTTTTTTTCTAAACCTTGCGAGATTTTTTTATTCTTTTCTTTTGTTTAATAAAAATATATTATTATTATTTCCCGATTTTTCTTTAAATAAAGGCCTTCCTTTGAATAATTTATTTACCCTTTTATTAGTTAAGAATTGCTTATTTATTTGGCGGGACATTACACAGAGCCGGCATTCATTCTCGTGTTAAATAATAAGTGCAGTATGGTTGTGTTATTTGGTAATTTTAGAGATCATTTTGCTATTATTTTGTGCGTAACTTTTTGGTTATAAACTGTTGGACTGTGTGTATCTGTGAAGTGTTCTTTTTATGACAAAGCAAGTAAATATATTTTTTATTTGGTAATTAAGTTCTGTAAAATAAATGTTACTAGAAATGATCTGTGTCATCGACGGCCATTAAAAGCTTACGTGAAATACACTATATATACGTCGCAATATTTACCGCCGCGCGACAGACCACAAAAAACGCCTGCATAAAAGAGGCATAAATTAAGAAAAACAGCCCCAATGTTCCCACACCATTGTCCAAGTTATTGATTATACTTATACAACCTTTTCTAAAGTTTTCTCAATTCAGAAAAACTTATTTACTGGGCTAAGATCAGAAGCCAATACTTAGAGGTTTGCATACAGGATCATCCAGACGCGTTTTTTATACTTAACGTCGTAATTTGTCTTTTTCTTATTAAACAAACAGAAAAAATTTACCCCGACATGATGGATTAGACGGCTAGAATAATGAAAACTAACAACATCGTTGCAGTGTTTTTTTTCTATTTTTTTTGCGACGTTTTGTTGTTTCAAACAAATCGAACGATAAGTCGTTGGGTGTAAACTGCGCTTTGTACTTTCCTGGCTAACATACATTTTATATTTCAGATAAAAGGCCTATTTCGAGGTTCAGCGGCAACAATTCCCAGATCATTTGTCGGTGGATCATCACAATTATTAGGATACAACTATGGCAAACAATTTATTGAGTACTATAATATTACAAATATACCAATCCTAAAGTCATTTTTGGCCAGTATGGTAGGAGGAACAGCGATAAGTCTAACAATTACACCATTCGATCTCATTTCAACAAGGCTTTATAATCAACGTAAGTATGACTTTATCAAAAATTAGAAGCATAGCGCCAAGTAGTCGTAATGCGATGAGGTCCCCAAGAACAAGGGGCCGGGCCCGCGCTTCCCCCACGGTAAAAAAGAAATAAACCTTGCGAATAGAGAATAAATACAATTACGAACTTTTTTTACAGCTTGTAGGTAGATTATAAATGTGTTAGTGCCCCAAGAACATTTTGCTGTCGGGCCAAAAAATCCAAGCTACGTCACTATCAAATTTAACATTGATGATATGCATGAATAACATTAAAGAATTGTAGCAAATCCCTTTTTTTAATCCGAAAATGTATTATCAACTGCAGAAAAGATAATTTTTGACTTCTGCTAGATTAAAGTCACAGTAGCTGATTTAAGGAGAAGTGGACCTCGGTGAAAAAAAATGCTTATGGGGCCCCGTACCTCTGGTTTCAAGACATTTTTAAAATAATTGTATTTAATTTAGTAGCAAACATACTTTAAAAAAATTGCAAAATTTAAAATCCAACTGATTTACAAACAACATTACATTATATTTTCAAAAATCATATATTGGACAGTTATTTGGACAAAAAATAGGTTCCCTATCACGCTATAGATAATTTGAAATAATTATTGGAAAAGTCGGAAAAATATAAAATTTAAAAAATAATTTAAATATTCCGGAAAAACCGAGGGAAAAACTATTAACTTTATAAAAAATGTTTTAAATTTTCTTCTTTAATTCTTTTTTTAATTAGCTTTCCAAGAAGGTGCTACAAGTGGTATCGTCTAGTTTGAAAAAAAAAACAGTTGGTTAGGGCTTACATGACAACAGGCCCATGAAAAATCTTTGAGGACGTATTTTTGTATTTAAAAAAAATCCCATTCCCAGTGCCGCTATAAGCAGCGTTACATTTAAAACCCCCACCCTGTAGAAAAATTGCACCAATCCCTTTTGTTAGTGTATTTTTATTGTTTTAACTCCCTTCTTTAACTTTGACTTTGTAAAGCGATGCATAAGATGGATGCAATTTTATATTATACTCTACAGGCCATATTAATAAATCACGCATAGTTACAGAAAGAGAAAAGTAAGAAAAATAGTCAGATAGAAAGATACGAAAAAGGTATTTCTTTATAAAATAATAAATAAATAGATTTGCGATATGAAAAATTAAATTTTTTATACACGGAGCATAAAAAATACGAAAACGTGATTTTGCGTAAGAGTGATATCATTTTCCACCAAAAGAGCAAACATTAAATATGTTTTAAATTTAGCCCTGAGCCGAAGTACAAGATTTCAGATTATGTACTTTTAGAACCTCCCAAAACTCGATAGTTTAAACTCTCATTATTTAGGTCACACCCCTTTAACTAAAAATCTATTATATGACCAACGACGATAAAACTTTGGTATATCTAGTGATATATTTTATTTTGATCAAAATCCTTCTTTTTTTAGCAACAGACGCTAGTGGGAAAGGGTTGATGTATAAGAGCTATTTCGATTGCGTGCAGAAAATTTATAAATCCGAAGGATTACTAGCTTTTTATAAAGGCATTGGACCGATGTTCCTGAGACTAGGTCCTCATTCAGTATTATGTTTAGTATTCTTTGATGAACTTAGATTGTTATATAATAAATACTTTATTCAAGAGAAAATTAGTACAAATATATAAAGAATAATTATATAAATATATAAAGAATATAACTAGACAAGGAAAGAAGAAGTAACTACTTAGCAGTGTTAAAGTAACCTTATTAAATGTGTGCTTATATGTGATATTGCGAATGTAAAACAGAGTAGAATATTTATTTTTGTTAATATGTAAGATGTTCGTGTAGAGAAGCTTTAATATATATAATAGTTTTCAAGACTTGTGTTTAATTAGCTTTTGTGTGTAGATTTCGTTTAAATTGTAACCCGCCTTCGAAACATTGTACATACGCAGTGGCGACATCTTAGTAAGATAGGATCGAAAATTGTTTACAGGAACTATTCGCCATTTTATAAAAGTATTAATTTTAAAATGAAATATACTACACCACAATTTTTCATCAAAAAGTAAAAAAAACTTTAATTTACACCATCATCAAAATTCTTGAAATTTTCATGATGTTGTTATTGAAATTAAAATACAATACCTACAGATTTTTTTCGAGAAGTGTATATAGTACTACAGATAAATGAAATTATTTTAAGCGAATTTTGTTTTTGTTGGTTTGCTTTCATGTCGTGTAATGCTGGTATGTTAAAATAAATGCACAAAAAAGTGCCGGTAAGTCCTAACCAAATATCTTTTTATTTTGAAGGTTGGCAAGTGCAAGTACCCACGACCTTGGCAAGTCATTACACGCTGTAAAACGAAGTAAAATTTTTATTGCCAGTCCACAATACTAATTGCTGCAAGACAACTTGCATGAAGGGTAGCGGTTTTGTGTTCCCAATTATTGTTGTTGACAAAGACTTTGATTAAATTGAGCTAAAGCTACCGAATTCGAAACATCAAACTACTACAGCTCTTATTACAAGTTCCCCCGTTCCTGAGGGAACCTACAAACCTTTAAGTGGGTTCCGAACCACGATCCTCAGTTATGAGACACCCCCCCCCCCCCAAGGGATAACCCTCGGTTTCTTGCGCCATCGCATGACCTACCAATTGGGGAGTGTGTACCTTCTTCCGCACCACCCCACAAAATGTCCGATCTCATCCGGCCTGGTTACCGGCGTGAATGAGGTGTGTTGGGAGACGATACATTTTATACTCTTTCTTGCATTCTTAAATCTACTAAAATTCGGCCATACTTTTTTTATTGTGCGTATGCCCACTCCGAGGATCGAACTCTAAACGCCACGGTCGAATGACAGTGACTCACCACCGCCGCAGTTCAACTTCAATACCTAAACATTATGTAATATTAATCAGTAATCATATTACCACAGTTACAGATAAGTACGTTAAACTAAGTACCTCTCCACGGTTGTTACATTTAATTGCGATTCTATTTTCGTGTACATAATAAATTAATTTAAATAAAGTAAATAATCAAATGTGTTGTGATAACCACAGCCGCCTTTTCCAGACGGCTGTGTGATAATGATAACATAACATTAAGTTCTGCATTAAGCGTAGGTACATATAACTTTATCATATTTAAATATTTAATAATTCTGTTATGTAATCCCTACATCTAATACAAAATATTTTGTTAATAAATATACCAGTTTACAAAAAAGTATAATACGTATTAGTTCGCAGTTTCTAAATGCTTCCAGCTAGGTAGGTACTCCATAATCTACTTATATATTTTGTCATTTGCTTAATATTTCTGATTTATATTTTTCTCGCCTAAATTATTATGACATAACCATCAAGAACTTTAATATTGGGTAAAAAATCTTGGCAAACTTCGAACAAAATCAACAAGAAAGTCAGCCGTTGGCTTTGATGTGCTAATTCAAGTAAAAGGGACTAGTGTATGTAATAAGTGAGTAGTGAGTTCCTTTTGCTTCTTTTAAACAACTTAGAAAAGTAAAACTCTTTGGTTAGCTACCTTGTAACTGGAACGGAAAACGGGAGTTGATTTTGTAAAAGGAACGCTCAAGTCAGCCGTTGTCTTTGCCATGCTAATTAATAGCAAGTAAAAGAAACTCGAGTATTGTGAGCTATACGATGGCAGTGCTAAAGCCTTCGATAAAGTAAACGCAGTGCCTATAGAAAGTTAAACTAATGAAATTGCACAAAATATAATGTTTAAGATAGTATTGTAACATATCTAATCTTTACTAGGCACAGGGAACTCCATGTCTAGAAATCTTTAAATAAATTAATGTACGAAACACAGCGTTTTTTTATTTATAACACCACGTGTATGTCAAGCCCACACAGATATCCTATTTTTAAATAAAACAACATTTATTATGTTGTGAGCCATACTTGATGCTCATTACAGTATTTTAAATGTTTTTCCCTGAAATGTTGACACAGAAAAAATTTTGATGGAAAATAACCAAACACGAAATTGTAGAACTTAATTATCGACAGCAAATAGCAGACTGACCTTTATTAATTCAAAAACAAAAACGCTGCTGTCTACGCGTATACATATAATATGTCTTATCTATCTACGAGCATCTTTCATGTCTCTATATGTAGAAAATGAGACAGTGTAACAAAAAAAAATTATTGTAGATATAATAGTGTTTAGTATTAATAAAGAATAAATTTTGGGTAAGCCTAAAAGGACAAATTGTATCGGTCAACTAACGTTATGTTTTTAAAAAAACACCATAAAACGAGAGTATTTCGTTCACTAAATAAATGGAATTCAAAGCATGACCCTAATTGATCCGAAATTAAGAATCAGACTTAAAAAAATGTTGAAATTTGTTGATGGCATCATCATATGCTGTTTGTTCTAGGTAATTATACGTAGTTGCGCATTGAAGAAATATGGAGTTTTTAATAGGAGGAACAGCCGCAATGGGAGCAGGTTTGTTTACAAACCCACTGGAAGTTTTAAAAATCCGACTGCAACTACAAGGTGAATTGCAGGCAAAAGGCGAACACGTTATACACTACAAAAATGTGTTTCATGCCGGCTATGTCGTAGCAAGAAACGATGGTATTTTGGCTCTACAAAAGGGTTTAGCTCCTGCCTTATGGGTACAACTAATCATGAATGGGGTAAGACTGGGTAAATAATATTTTAATTTACTTAATTTATAAAATATGACTTAAAAATGATTTAATGATGTGTTAGTTTGCGTTCCTGTTTAGGTACTTACCATTGGCGGCTCGCGGTCTTAAAAAATGGTGAAGAGCTAGGTATAGTGCGGGTACTTAAACAAACATTAACTAAAAACCCGTGTAACAAAACGTCTCTCTTATCCTCAACTGTCCAACGACTGAATGGAGTTTCAAACAAATTACAAAACTATGTCATTAATTGGGTTCATTTTTAAAACACACAACTAAGTAGGTACGTATGTACACTACTGAATTAACTGAAAAATAAAAACAACATTTTAATCACACACTGTCTGGTTGCACAAAGAATTTTAATAATAATTATTTAACCGGCAAGTTTGACTGTGACATATATGACTTTGACAGGAATTATATACTCACATTCAAAAGTGCCTGATTTGTAAATTAAAAATTAAGGTATCCGGGCCAGTATGATTGTGAGAAACTTATTTCTGCGAATGTTACGTCTGTCACAGTCAAACTTGCCGGTTAAATAACTATTATTAAAATTCTTTGTGCAACCCGACATTAATCACGTAAAAACGATATCTATAACCGTAAGTTCCGCGAAGCCTCAAAATAAATACCTTAAGGTTAGGCGAACCAATGCTAAAACAATGGTGCATACGACTGATCTATTTTTAAATTGCCCTTTATCATAATGCAAGTTGTTACATGCTGTTTGCGTGACTGACGTCACGTAACCATAGCAACGATGAATATCAAAGCCATGTTGGGCCTTGGGTCTTCACATGCTTTGAACTAACGGGCACGGTCTCTGGGGCGCGCCAAAATGCACGAGTGTTTATAATTATTGTTCTTCGGAGTTAACCGTGGCCCTATTATGCATAGCTACATTCGGATTAAATTAATATTATTAATTCGAATAGAATTATTTTTTAAGGGTTAAAATGGTAGCTGTATTGGTACATTAATATTTAATATTGTCGAAAAACTTTCCTCCTGGTTTTATTTTTTGGTGAAGAGCCCCTTCACCAACTTCACCTGACGAGCCGCCACTGGTACTTACCTACATATTTTAAATAATATATTTTTTTGACTTTGCGACTGGTTGTATCGATGATCAGCCAAATGCCAATTTAAATAAGTATTCATTTTTGTGCTATCAATGGCTTAAACTAAAGTACAATACCAGCTGATGACAATGAACGACAATAAATGAGGAAAATCCATCGTATCTAAGCAATTGATAACATATATTTTATCTTCAATATAAACAATTGCAAATTATCATATACGCAAATATAACATAGACTACGATTATTGTAATTAGATAAGCATCATGGTTAATTTAAGATAAAAATGACACAAGGATATTTCAACTTTAAAATTATTGTATTAAGCGTTCGCGGTGTCCAGCCGTATAAAAATGTTTTAGTTTACAATCCCTAATTTCCTAATTAAAAATATGTACCAGGGTGTACAACTAAAAAGGGGCGCCACGGTATCTTGGAAAACATTAATCGTACATATGTATATTTTTTTATAAGGAAAGTGGCCAAGAGAAATTGATATTCAATCGAACTATTTTCAAGTTTCTCAGGTAGCCGCTAGAGGGCTCTAATACTGATACTTAATTAAAAAACGAAGGGTTCTCCAATATGCCTAATTAAGCCTTATTGAAAATATATACAGGGTGAGTCCTAAGTTGATATTTCTATTTTAGCTGTGTATAGAGGGCATTAAAATAAACAACATTTTCAAATACCTTTTTTCAAAAAAATCAAAAAAAAGTTACTTACATTCATTTATGACACTATGTATCAAATACGGTTCTGCCTAACTTGCCCGTTGAATAACATTAAGAAAACTTTTGGGTGTAGGATAAGCCCGGAAAGGAAAGCGTTCTGCGTATAATCTCGAAGCAGCAGCGGCACTTTGACGACAGACCGTAAAGTAGCACCATATCTACTAGTTTATTGTTTTCAAATTTTACCATTTTCACGTATCACTAACTTAAAATTAACTTGCTTCAGAAAAACACACCGCCACGTATTGCCAAATAACTCACCACCGACCCTGTAAATTGCATGACTAATAAGACAAACAACATAAAGTATAGCAAGCTACGTTTTGATGACCAGGCCCGCACTTAGATTTTTTACTTCTGTAACGCTCCTATTTTAAAGTTTTTTGAAAAAAGGTATTTGAAAATGTTGTTTATTTTAATGCCTTCTATACACAGCTCAAAAAGAAGTAGTATCAACTTAGGAATCTTGTAATCTTCATCAAATTTGGTTCACCACACTACTTGCTCCAATTTCTCAAATAAAGGATAGAGACCAACATTTTTCTGAAAAAAATTATGCAACTTCGGTTAGGGAGAACGAAAATGATCAAACTTCCTCTCGTTTAAAAGAGATTTAACTGTTTTATCATTTACAGTATAATATATGTGTTTTTGGTGCCTGCAGTAGTTGCTAGAGGGTACAGTTTAAAACATCATTGAAATCTGCGGTTTCTTTACGTAATCCCGTGTTATCATGCAACTGTTCCCAAGTAATGTTTGAGTAACAATTAGACCATAACTCAATCATTTGCCGCATGTTCTACGCTACCGGTGAGTGAAAAATCCTCGAAAGCGATGGTAATTCCTTAAGAAAACTCACAGTAAATAAAATATCAAGGTATTGAGCATTTGATTTAATTTGTAGGTGTTTATGGTGCAGCCGATTCTGCAGGATATTTAAGAGATCAACATGGAAATATTGTGTTTACCAATACCTTTTTAATAACTGCTGCAGGATCATTGTCTGGTCAGTTTTTAGCTAGTCCCTTTTTTCTTGTCAAAACTCACCTCCAAGCGCAAGCTGTCGAAGCTATTGCTGTTGGGCACCAACATAACCATGAGGGCTCAATAAAGGCCCTTAAGAACATTTATAAAAGAAATGGGGTATGTATACACATTAACGTTTAACAAAATCAAAATACCTATAGTTAAGGCCGGCCATATTCAGAAAATAGCTTGGAAGGAGTGCAATCTTAAAATACTATAGGTGAAATTTTGAAACATGTTTTAGCTTATTTTCAACTTTCGCTTTTAAAACCAATCCCAATGGTTTTGTAAAGTCGCTACTGGCAAAAACGTTACTATTGACAGAAGTCCCACTTTCCTGCGATATTAAAACTACAGAATACAGCGCTCAAATCCTATTAGTTTAGAAATAGACCAACTCCGCAACATTGCATTGGACCCCTGTACGATATTCCTGACTCCTCTACAGCTTCTCCTAAAAAAAAGCTTCTGAAAATTAAAGGTTATTAAGATTTACGTGAAAATCCAAGAGAGATCGCGTCGTCTGGTTTAACGATTAAAGCTGAAATAGGGGCTGGTTTAAATTACGAGCTAATTCTGAAAAAATTCAGTGAGGCGAAAAGCAGGATCCTCTAGTACTTTTTTTGATGATAAGTGAGGCCACGTAAAGCTGACGCCCACATTTGGTCTTACCCCGCCACTGACACTTGTTATACAGAGCTAATATTACCAACCCCAGCTTTGTCTTTAGATACCAGGTGGTAGCCGTTGTACAACGTAAACCTAGAACAACTTGTAAATATTTAAACTTTAAAAAGTTGTTAAACAGTTTTATTGGTGAACAATTAAAAATATTGGATAGTAAGTAGGTACGGTACTAATTTAATAAAATAAGAGTACACAGAGACTTCGGTAATAATTCACGACGTCGGGATGAGCAATAGATTTAAAGAAAAGTTTGCTTAAAAGGGGTAGAATCAACCAATAACAACCAGCCACTAAGGTAAAACTGGAAATCGCAGATATATACAGGGTGAGGATTTTAAATGGAAAGCTAGCTAGCGGCTTTGGGAATAAGATTTTTCTAATATCCAAAAATACGTCCTCAAAGATTTTGTATGGGCCTCGCCTTTGTCAAAAAATTGCGACCCCAAAGGAGGGGGGACGCAGCCCTAACCAACTTTTTTTCAGATTAGACAATACCACTTGTAGCACCTTTTTGAAGAGCTTATTGAAAAGGGGTTTTGTCCATATTTTATTTTTACATGTCAAACCATGTGTCAGAAATTTAATAAAACCTAATTTTTAACGAATAATTACATTAAAGCTGCAATGACACTTTTTTAGCGTAACAATTGTTGAAAATGTGCCCCATGAACCTGTGGCACAGAATTTGACTTCTTCAGTGAGAGCGTATATCTAGACTGCAGCCATTTAATAATGTGAATCATGAAAAACGCTTAGAGAATACAAAATAATCCTGTTCTAACATACTCAATGTTCAATTTAATTAGAAAATGTAATATTCATGATGGCAATTTGTTATGTAAATCCATAATTAGTAAATTTGGGACTAATGTACGGGTTATGTTACAGATAAAAGGTCTATTTCGAGGTGTGACATCTTCAATTCCTAGAGCATTTGTAGGAGGAACATCGCAATTAATAGGATTCGACTATGCAAAACAATTTATTGAGTACCATAAAATTACAAATATACCAATCTTAAAGTCATTTTTGGGAAGTATGGTAGCAGGCATAGTGATAAGTCTCGTGATGACACCATTTGATCTTATTACAACACGGCTTTATAATCAACGTAAGTATTAGGTACCTACTATAAGAAATATGTAATACTTGTAACTATAATAGCAACTATAAACTATTTCAGAAAGGTGTACAGTAATAAAAGCTCATTAGGTATATGCAAAGGGTCTACAGAGTGACTAACGAATGTTTAAGTCACTTTCATAATTTGGCATCGATTTCATTGCAAAATTCTTTATTTTCATCCAGTGCAGGTAGTACCACCCGGGTTTGGGTCAATTTATGGGTTTTGTCATTGTTATCCATTCACAAACACTGAAAACGGTGTGATAAAAGCGTGCATTATGTACATAGTATTAGGTACACTTATTTTTTGTCAAACATTATAAAAAAAATACAAAATACATTATACAGAAATTAAATTATAAAAAATCATAATATTTTTCGTCATCTAAGGAACTGTCGTCTCCTCTTGACGTTATAATTAACGGGTCGACGGTCCGACTGATCAGGTGGTCAAGATCCCACATTTTCTACTCGCGTCTATATCCTAATCCGCTGTCAAGGTCAGGCGGATGGCGGGACATTTAAAATATAAGTTGAAATGGATTTAATTATTTTTTTACGTCACGGTGATGAGTCATAGTCGAGGTATTAAGTTTTCTTACAAGAACAGTTTGCCGGTTTGTTAATTTGTGGCCTTGTGGGTCATAGTTAAAATGGAGGGGCAGGTTATTATTCAGGAAGTTTTATTATGGCATGCGGCTGACACAAAATATTAAATATTTTGAAAGTAAAAACCTAACCGTCATTTTTTAAATAGTAGAACAGTTTATGTGTGCACAGAATGTGGAAGGGAATGCAGTACAAAATCAAATATTAATGTCTTCATATGAAATTTTTCAGAAGATTGGTGTCTACATCAAGAAACAGGTTGCCCTCTAAACTTAGTTAAGAAAACGTCATAAAATAGATTAACAGATAGCCCACACTATTGAAATTTTTGAAGACAATTCTGAACAGAAATGGTTTATTGCTTCATCTAAGAACACGGATAGTACTTCAGCCCTTGAATATTATACAGTCGAACGTATTAGTGATACTCAAGATATATGCAATTAAAATTGCATTGAATGTAAATGCTGTCCTCACACATATTCTTGCAGTTGTCATGATTATGCCATACAGTATAACATGTGCAAACATATACATATGGTTTGTATAAGATACCCTCCTGAACCACAAAAAAATATATGCATTGAAAAAAACAATGTAGAAAATTCTTTATTACATATTAATCAGCATAAAAGTTTACCTGATAATTATGAACATAGATTTATATCCAGCCAATTTCATCAAACCACCAGAAGTACCCTTGAAACAGAAAAAAAGTCGGCTCTACAAAAATTCAACATTATAACAAGTTTAATATCAAGAAGCAATAATTTGGAAGAAATTTCTTATGCATCAAAAAACCCCACATCCATCATTTCTGGTATTAATGCACTAAAAACAACAATAATCCCTATGATTTCTTCTAACAATGACCCTCATAACAAAAAGTCGGAATTACAAAATCGAAGACTGTCAACACCGGCCACATCTTTGAATTCCTTAAAACGTAAAAGAAAAATGTAAATAGAATACCGTAATTAAAAAAAAAATTTACATGTAATAATTGAACTCACTTCTCTCTATGTAAATTTCAAATATCCCGCCATCGCACTATTCGCCCTATTAATAATAATACCTCGACTATGACTCAACACCGTGACGTAAAAAAATAATTAAATCCATTTCAACCATTGACGTTAATATCCTTGATTTCAACCTATAATGGCGCTCCGTGCCACATCTTACTGGTGTGTCCCACCAAGTGCTGCCTTAAGGTATGGTTTCGCTTGTGCGTCCGGCGGTAACCTCCGTCGGTAACCGCTGTCGGTAACGGCCGGCGGTATAGTCTACGTATTTTCGTTAAAAGCGTCTGCGTCCGATGACAGTTGAGTGCGGTCGCTCGTCCGGTATGGATCGAAAACAACTTGCTGCTATACTCTTAATAGAAGATGAAGAAGACGATGATTTTTTTTTATTAAGAAAAAAGCGAAAAAAAGTTGATCCCATTTATAAATCAAGACGCGCAGAAGGCTTTCACACCATTTTAATTAATAAACATTTGAATTTAAATGAAAAAAAGTTTAGAGCTTTTTTTAGGTTGAATGCAGACCAATTTCAATTTGTTTTAAACCTAACACGCAATAATCTAAAAAAAATGTCCACAGCGTTTGTAAAATATCCAATTACACCAGACGAAAAATTGGCAATTACTTTAAGGTAAGTGATTATTTTTTTAAATATAATATTAAAATTAAACAAACAAATTAAAGAAATAAATATTCTATTACAAAACTTAAATTTGTGGGATTACAAAGAGACAAACTAAAATTATAATGTAACGAATAATAATATAATAATGTCAAACCAAAGTTTTATGACTTACAATTCTAACAATTCTATCAAATTATTTTGGTTATCTGTACCCTCTGTTGAACAAGGGGATACTAAGTTGTAGCTCTCTAGCAGTGAGTTTTGTGTGGGAATGTTTGCAGAGGGTTGCTCAATACCTATGTTTAAAGGTGTGTCTGTATATGCACGTGATTGAAAATCAGATACAACGGTTAGAACTTTCAGCTGAAGTTCTGTTATTAAGTGAGGTGGCAGTGTCTTAACTTTTAGAGCCACGCTTTTAAAAAATAAATCAACCTCGTCGTCTTCTTTTTGTTTGAAAATCCCTTGCAACAACTCCATCCTTTGTTTTGATCTTTCTTCCATTCCTGCTTCCATTGTATCCCGCTTTTTTTTAGCTCTAAATGTATGGCTACATGGAGTGCTGCTTGTGGATGTTCCAGGTGTTTGAGATGAATAATATTCAGTAGACAGACTGCGCTTTTTATTGCCAGTGTCAGATTTCTGAGTATATAATGGAGACTGTTGTGGCTCACTTGCATCCGAAAAATCTTCATTATGGCAAGAAACGTCTTCATCATCCGAAGTAATAGGTTGTGTTTGATTAATTGGTTGAGTGTCTACTTCTTCCATATGATTTGTAATACTGCTATATGATCTAAAAAAATAATAAAGACAAGATGATAAAAAGATATAACCTAAAATTAGTAAAAACCTACCTCCTTTCGCTTTTGACTAAATCGAGAAAAGTTAATCGCGCAAAAAGAGGCCATTTTGGGCGATTAGTTGCTGCACTGCCAGTTCCCATTTTTGTGTTTTTTTTATGCTTCAAATAATTGTCCCTAATATTTTTCCAACGTGCTTTATATTCGTCGCCTAAAATAAAAAGTCTAATCAAATAATACATTTCTGTTGCAGGTATATGGCAACAGGAGAATCTTTAAGGTCGCTGTCTTTTGCCTTCAGAATATCTCACAGTTATATTTCTATCATCATTCGAGACACATTGGAAGCACTGTTTAGACATCTGCCACCAATTTTTTTAGCACCACCAAGCAAAGACCAATTAAAGCAAAATGCACTAGATTTCTGGAACAAGTGGAATTTTCCTAATTGTATTGCAGCTGTAGATGGCAAGCATATAAGAATTTTTTGCCCAAAAAATAGTGGATCACTGTTTTTTAACTATAAAGATTATTTTTCCATCGTTTTACTTGCTTGCGTTGATGCAAATTACAAATTTGTATTTGTCAACGTTGGAGCATATGGAAAAGAAGGAGACAGTAGCATTTTTTCAAAATCTGAAATAGGAAAGCAAGTATATTTAGGACAGCTTTTTCCACCAGATGAACGTTTGCCAGGTTCCGATAAAGTCTTGCCCTATGTGATGCTTGGTGACGATGCATTTCGTTTACATAAACATCTTCTAAAACCTTATAGTCGACCTTCTGCTAAATTAGACAAAAAGAAGACCATATTTAATTACAGACTTTCTAGAGCTCGAAGAGTTTCTGAAAATGCATTTGGGCTTATGTGTCAAATTTTTAGAATTTTCTTTACCCCAATAAATATGAACCCAGAAACTTGCGACAAGCTTATAATTGTAGCCTGTTGTTTGCACAATATGTTAAGAGATGCTTACTTGGAAAATCATGAAAGTACCTATTACAGTTTTGATCCAGATCAAGAACAGTCAAATTATATTACAGCTTTTACAGCATGTGGAGGATTTGCACAGACAGAGGGCTTTGCAGTGAGGGATCAATTCATGAATTATTTTAACGGGGAGGGAGAAGTTAATTGGCAAAATTTTCACGTCAGTAGAACAAGTAGTAAGACTAACTAAATTTTATTTATAAATAATAAAAAGAAATACTTACTGCTTTTTCCTACGTCTAAAGCTATTTTATTCCAAATAGAATCCCTTATAGATAAATCTTTGTAGTCCTTTTGTTCGGCATCATATAGGATGGCATACTTTCTAACTTGCTCAATTAATATTTCATCTTCAATAGCTAAAAATCTTGGTGCCATGATGAAAAAGAAACAGTAAAAGCCGGTTAAAAATAAACAAACACTGAACAAACGCGCGACCGACGGCGGCTAGACTGCTATTGGAAGCAGTCGAGACACGAACGGCCACCGTCGGACGTAGAACCGCGCCGGTAAGACGCTTAAATGAAACCAGCGCCATGTAAAGTGCATTGAAGCAGTGCCTTGCCGAAAACGGTTACCGTCGGAGGTTACCGCCAGACGCACAAGCGAAACCATACCTTTAAGTAGCTTCGAGAGGAGAGGTGTGCGCAGCACAGTTGCACTATGTTTTTTAGCTATATCTTTCACGGCATATTTCATAAAACGATGTTTGTGTAAATTTGCTATAACTAATAGTTCCTTCTTTATCAAATTATCTTCTCTTTTTTTTGTTATCATAAATAATTGAATGCACAAAATTTACCTGCGCCTATGGCCGATACCGAAATTGAGCTGAACTGGACGGAATTTCCCATTTTATTACTCTACACCTTTCTGAAATAGACTATAAAACTTTATTCTGTATAAATTTAAATTAATATTTAAAAAACATTTGCAATATAAGACTTAGTTGACTTATTTTGACACTGATTTTAAACTCAAAACTATCAATTTGTTTCGGTTATAAATTTAGAACCCTTTAGTGAATATGGCTGGGAATATGTTTTCGAAATAACGCTATAATAATTATCCCTTTTTTTTTCTTTTAGCTGCTGATGCCAGAGGCAAAGGGTTGATGTATAAAAATTATTTCGATTGTGTACACAAAATTTATAAATCCGAAGGAATATTAGCTTTTTATAAAGGCCTTGGACCGATGTACCTGCGACTGGGACCTCATACAGTATTATGTCTGGTGTTTTTTGATGAACTTAGGTCATTATATAATAAATATTTTATTCAAGAAAACATATAAGTACAAGTAATATATAAGCAACTACATGTAAATAGTATTAGAGATACAAGAAAATAAGAGAAAGGCAGCTTTAAAGGAGCTCTGAACATAATATTACAAATAAAAAAATATGTAGTAGGTAGGTACCTATTTATTTTTTGTTGACAAGTATCAGATTTATAAATGCAAATGCTAGTAAAAGGCATATACACGATGTTCCTTAATGCCGTGCTAATATTTTAAGGTGTGATTTCTTAAGTCATTTTATGACAAAAAGTTCATATAAACATATGTCCTAAACGGCTTAAATTTTTTGCTACAGGGAATTTTATTTTTTTTAATGCGTTTTTTGTAATATCTCCGAAAGTAGTAGATAATATTTTCAGTTTTGGCATGTGCTAATAGAGCATAAAACCACATGTTTTAGTTATAAAAGGTTTTTTTTGTCCCACCAGTGGCGTCCCTGCAAACATGTCCTTTGATATTTTTTAGAAAAAAAGTGGTACGCCACTGGCATTTTTCCATGTGGATATTACTTATGACTAGACTGGTTAATTCTGCCTAAAAATGGTATCTTGCGTTTTTCTTCTCAGGCACACCGTTCTTAATTAAAATCACAGAATTCGAACAAAGAGAAAAGTTATTAACGTGTTAAATGATAGATGCCGCTGTGACTTTTAAATGACGATGCTAACGCCAAAGTGTAGTGCGTTTGAACTAATCCTGGCGGAAGGGGGGTAGGGGAAGCCACCATATGTTTTAATTTTTTTGAAGGTCAAAATTAATATTTTGAAATTTAAAATTTGTAGTAAATATTTTTATTAATTACGTTTTTGTTACTAATAAATACAATTTGCATTGCACGATTTGTAAACAACAACGTATTTTTAATAAAAATTATTTAACACAAATTTTAAATCTCAAAATATTAATTTACCTTGATGACAAATATATTTGGTTTATCTTTAGTAAAACAATCAATAATACAACTTTTTTATTGCACAAAATCATTTAATTTATATAAAATAAAGTCTAGAAGGATTCCTTAACCCATACAAAAGCAGAGGCCAAGGATTAATCCTCCTTAAAAGTGTTCTCAAACTACTACATAGACATACCACCCTCTACAAACACCGGCCGCATAAATAAATTTATTAAGAAAATAAATAACTGAGATCACACATCTATGTACACAAATAAGTTTAGGGTCATAATCATATGTCGAGATCCAGTACCAGTAGAGATCAATAAATCAGGTTGAGGTCTTATTACAGTGAAGGTCAGTATCGATGAAGGGTATCATCAAGTTCAGGTCTAAATCCAGTGGCAGTTGGTTAACATCATGTTCATCAACATTCTGAAGGATTTATCATGAAACAAGAGAACAGCGACAAAAATCTTATATTGGCAAATTATTTCTCTTACGACTAGTTATCACACATATCAAATACAAAGACAAAAAAGGGGCAAAGAAAGAACAATTTAAGTAACTTTAAGATTTTATTGTTTATTTTGCTTTTACTAAAACTTTTGTATATTTAAAGTTAAAGTGACCAGAACTTATTAACTTGGTTATTTTATTCACTTAAATTCTTGTAAACCCTTAAATAGACAGTCAACTTGATAATATCAGTAGTTATATCTTATATCATGTTGCAAAGCAAAAATTAGGTAATGTACTACCTACCCGGAATATGTTCAATAACATCGAGCCTATATTTTTAAACAACCTCGATAAGAAACTGACTTGAAGTTTTTATTAAAAAATATTATTTTGTGAAAATAGAGACGTTTTTTAAATCGCTTAATCAACAAATACATACCAAGATACTTAAATTATTTCTGGCAGAAAAGTAAAAAATTGTTTAAAAATTTAGGGTCATCGACCTTTGCCGCTATAAAATAGTTTGAACTCTGTTTTCAGATTTTTTTCTTAAATATATTAATATAACATCTTACCCAGACATGCAATAAGACTTTCTTTTGCATTTTAAAATCACGATCTTGAGATATTTGCGATAAAAACATAAATAGTTTCTAAACAAAGAGCCATGTCATGAAAAATACCTTCAAAGCCGAACACAAGGAAAAACATCAACGGTTGGTTTTAAAAAATGGAGCAACGTGATTGGTCGAAAGATGACAGCAAAAGTAGTGCAAGACAAGTGACACTTGATGCGTCTTTTCCTATCCAAGTTTCATACCCCTGATTAAAATAATTAAATTAAATTAGCTCTACTTATTGATAATGAAAAATTTTGTTTTAGAAAAATTGTTGGAAATGACCACCTTCACTTAATAAGTATGCATGAAGCTAATTTAATTTACAGAAGAATAATTTCTCTTTATTTCGTCAGATCCATCCCTAGACGCGTTTCGTCATATCATGACTCATCAGTAGAGTTAGGATCCGACAAAACAAAGAGAACTCAAAGCTGCTTATGGCAGCACAGTGGTGGGACACACCAGTAAGATGTGGCACGGAGCGCCATCTGTATCGTTATTATTATTAATTATTTTAATTAAGAACGGTATGCCTGAGGATAAAAATGCACGATACCATTTTTATGTAGAATTAACCAGTCAAATCAGAAATAGTATCCACATAAAAAAAAGTCAGTGGCGTACCACTTTTTTTTATAAAAAATATCAGAGGACATGTTTGCAGGGCGCCACTGGTGGGACAAAAAATAACTTTTATAACTAAAATATGTGGTTTTATGCCCTATTAGCACATGCCAAAATTGAAAATATTATCTACTACTTTCGGAGAAACGCATTAAAAAAAGTTAAATTCCCTGTAGCAAAAAATTTAAGCCGTTTAGGACATATGTTCATATGACCTTTTCGTCATAAAATTACTTGAAAAATTACACCCTAAAATATTAGCACGTCATTAAGGAACACCCTGTATAGGATATTCCACCGGGAACCTCCGTGATCTATATATGGAAAATTATACCTAGGAAAATTTTGAAAATTTGACAGTATGCTAATGTTGATGAGAACAACCCGGCGAAAATATTTTCAATATCATGGTACTTCCGGTTATACCGGAAGTAGGTGTCAGCTTGCTACCGTAAAACCGGTTTTTTGGTTTAACATGTTAAATCGGAAGTTGATCTCCTTGAATAAAGAATAAAAAACTAAGATAGGGAGGTGAAAACCATTTTTCTCTAAGATGAACCGTTCCAATGGTACAGCCTGTCAAAATCTGAAAATGCGATATTTTAAACGTCAATATCTCAAAGACTATGGAATTTAGACATGACATTTACAAAATAAGCGTAGAATTTTGTGGGGAATCAGAAAATAATACAATATATAGGGTGTTCCATTAAGAAAAACCCAAGTTGTATTTTCCACGTTTTATAAGCCACCCCGTATACTCCAGCATACTTTTAAAATGTGCACCTAAATGGTCTTTACAACTTTTGTATTTCGAATTTTTATCTAATTTTAAGATAAAGGCGAATACGAACTTTGCTCTATGGTTGACTCACCCCCTGTACATTTACAGTGGTTAAAATCAAAATAAAACTTAGAGATAACATAATAAATAATTAAAACTGCAATAGCATGTCGATAGTCAGTGAGATGTACGTATATCAGACAATCATTTGAACCTTTTTAAAAACATCGAAGCAAAAAAAAATTCCCGAGGATAATATTGAAAATAGAAAGAGAGGAAAAAGAGGATAAATTTTATTTAAGTTGAAACTTTATTTTAAATTGGTATAATTAGTGACCACACTGACTAATATTTAGGGATAGAAAAAGTTGGGAAATGGTCAGTAAAGCAGCTCAGAAATTCAAAGTTTGTATTTTGCCTACGTTTCGACCTCTATGAGGTCATCCTCAGGGCGATACAGTTATAAACTTCTTTGTTATAAATAAATTTATTGTTATGAAAATATTCAAAATAATTTTTTTTAATAAAAATAACTCGGTCAAAATTTAAGTTTTTAAAAATTCATTAATATACATGGCGAGGATTCGGGCCAAGAGAACGAAATATTTTTTATCTAATTTAATATATAGATATAATTTCGCATGGAGCTGGTAAAATTCTATCCACATTTTTTTGCAAAATAAATTTTTCAAAAAAAAAATAAGATAGAAACCAAACCACTTTACATTTCCCCTTTTTGAGGATGAAGAAGTCGATTTCGTGGAGCTTTATATTCGCGATTCCCCGAACATCCTTAAAAACCCAAAAAGACCTTGTTTTCGCGTATTTGTCATTTTTTTTTATTTTTTACCGCAAGCTTGTGTCGTGGGCTTGCGTATACCTACGTATACGATATAGTCACAGCTGCATAGATAAATATATTTTTAACTTGAGGTCCATGCTTGAAGTGGAATGGGAATGTAAATGAAAGGAAAATGAGACACTTTAAGTCTTCCTCCACTGGCACTGGTATATTTAATAAAAACTTTTGCATTTAGGATAGCTCTCTACATGTTTCGAATGCAAAAACATTCATCACCAGAAGAAACACATTGTGGTTTGAATAAAAATGAAAGAGTTAGAAAGGAAGCTGCTTATTATCTTAACAGAGCTTCGACAAAATGGTTCATGTGAAAGAGAAGGTAAAAGTATTATGAATGAAAGAGTAATTTAAAGTTATAAGATTTAAAGGGTTAGTATTTTGAGAACTTCGATCGAACTATTATTGGATCAATAGTTAAGTAGGCATATAAGTGTGGGGAAGAAAATGTTTAATAACATTTAGTTATCGTCCTACAAAACTAAAAAATATATCTAACTTTCGTCCAGACCAGTCTCCCCTATACCTAAATGTAGCGGGCATGTTGGTTTGCTTGACTTTTATCCTAGCGTTCGTCTGATCTAGGTAACTTTCCAAATTTTTCAGGTTTTACATTTTCCTTCCAATTTAAAAATAAAAGGAACTCCTATTAACACAACAACCATTTGTATCTATATAGAGAAGTTTCTTAAATACTAACCCTTTAAATCTTATTACTTCAAATTACTCTTCCATTCATAATACTCTTACCTTCTCACATAAACCATTTTGTCAAAGCTCTGCTAAGATGATAATCAGCTTCCTTTCTGACTCTTTCAATTTTATTTAAACCACAATCTGTTTCTCTTGACGATGAATGTTTTTACATTCGAAACATGTAGAGAACTATACTAAATAAAAAAGTTTTTATTAAATATACCAGTGGAGGAATACTTATAGGATCTCCTTTTCCCAGGGGCGGACTGGAATCATTTGGCCCCGGTGGCTACATGGCCTCTATGGCTTCAACCCTCATTATTTTTGCTATGATGGCCATTTCATCAGCTAGCGGATTTTATAGCGAATACATATTAACTATACAGAAATAATTTTAAAGCTCGCTCGAGACTATAAGGAAGCTCCGTTTCTGCCTAAGTTATTATTATGCATAGGTGGAGAATAATGTTCATTTTTGTACATCTTTTTCTTAAAGTTTTAACATTTTTTGAAAAAAAAAATTGTTGTTTAAATGTTTGCACCAATTGGCCCCCAAAGGCCTTCTGGCCCCGGTGGCGATAGCCACCCGCTTCAGTCCGCCACTGCCTTTTCGTTTCATTTAAATATATTTTTGACTATTTTAAATGTTTATGAAGTTTATTACATCCACAAATAGTTGGCATTAGAAATATATAAATATTATTATAATTTTTTAATAAAATGATAAATACATGCGGGTATAAGACTTAAACAACAATTAATTAAAATAATTTACGTATTATTTAAAATAATAATGATGAAAGGTTTTCGTAAGTCAGTGGCTTTTTTTAGATGTCACTTTTTTTGAATTTCAAAGCATAAACTAGGTAAATAAACCTAGACTGCCGGCGAAAGCGCAATGACGAGAATCGTAATGCCTTTAGGCGGATATTCGTATTCGATAAATTATTGTTAACTACACTAACCGGAAGCAACGTTTGGCGGTAAAACAGGGGACACGGCATGCGCATGTGTGATCAAAAACCGATAGCCGCCATTATTCTGGTGCCAAACATCCGACGTGTCACCACGCGGGTTTTTAGTGTTTTCCAGTAAAAATTGAATGAAATATGGTCGTATTTATTTTTTTTAAAAATGGTCATTTGTTCGGCTTACGGGTGCAAAAGTCGTGGCGAGCGAAAGGAGTCCTAAATAAGCTTAAGCTGATTTTTAATTTTCCGTTCTTTATGAACATCAGAGTTATCTTGCTTTATTATTTTATTCTTGATTAGAGTCTTGGACCAACAATGTATCTGGTTTCTGTAAGATATTTGAATATTTTCATTGATAAAATTACTGTATAAGCAGGTAATGTAAGACAATTTCCAGTAGCGTCGGTTTCATAATTTTAATAAAGCAATATTTTCTTTTGTCCGCGCGTTTTTATAGTACATTACAAAATAATGTATAACTTTTTTTGGGTTTGAGTAAAGGTTCCCTACGAAACATCCCGAAATATGTAATATTTGGGTCAAGAAAATGCGATCAGACTGAGTCCATCCCCAAATGACAGGCTTTGTTCACAGCATTTTGAAGACCGTTGGTTGTATAAAAGTGGAAACAAGACTTGTTTTTTACATCAAGCTGTGCCGACTTTGTTTTTCTTTACATAAAAGCAGTATTTTTGATGATGTAAAAAATAAAATTATGTTTGATTTTATTACCAAATGGATTATTTTAACTGTCTTATGATGCATATATCAGACACAAGTAGAAATCGCATATAATATTTAATAGAATCTATTGTGTCAACATATTTAATAGTTAGAAATAATTATGTTACACAACAGATATCTAAAATAACAAATCCTATTCGAAGCCATTTAACAAAAATTATATTAAAGTAGTAGAGGTCTACCTGTGCCCCAGGGAACCCATTATTTGGCGTCCCTGTGTACTTTAATGCAAAAGATAGATGCACCACTTTGTCCCCTTGCGGATAACTTTTATTTCTAAGAATTATATTGTTTAAAGGCCAGTAAGGCGATTGTTGTAAATTTTATAATGTATTTGTTAGGTTTATGTTTTTATTATTAGGTACAATAAATATGTTTTTTTAAGTTACACTGTGTTTTATTTTTATATTAGTACTATATGTATGTATGTATGTTTTCTTTCTATAAAAATATGCCTAATTTCATTTTTTTTATATAAACCGACGCCTTTTCTAAAATATTTCCTTGAAGTTTTAAAAGAGAAAAATCCTCTTCAATCTTACACTGAATATATCATAGGTAACAGCATCTTTTATTAAAACCATATATTATATGTCTTATCTAACTATCGTAGATGATACCATATTTTTTATGTTAAAAACTTGAGTTGTATTAAGGATTAAAAATATTATATAATAATAATTATAATAATAAATCGACTTTTATTAGCAACATAAAACAACTAACATTTCTTCTTAATGGAACATATTCTCCACGAATAAAATCTGACGTTCCTTAGATCTATATCTGTATAAAAACATATTTTTTTTCATTTAAAGGAAAAATAATTTGGGTCACTTTAAAAAACTTATTTATTTACACTACGCCACTGGCCGGCTTGGTCTGGTCCCAACTGGTCACACTATCGGGTTAGGCCGCGTCCCCTCTTTTACCTGGTCTAAGGTTTGGCGTAACTCCTTTCAGAGTGTCCAAAATTGTGAGAGGAAAATTTTTTACATTGCCCTTGGTTTTATTGCTCTATGGCAATGTTAAATAGATGTGGATGAGTGTATTCAAATGCGGATATTTAACATTTTATTTTTATTTGGCTTACTTTTATATAGCTGATAATACATGACATTTGTGTACATATTTGTAACCTTTATATCTTTGTATAGTAAAACAGATTAGAAAGAAATTAAATAAGTATTATGAAAGCTACTCAACGACGCCGACGATTGTAATGACTAGTGGAAATATCTGGTTGGAAAAATATGATAAAATAAAAAGTGTAATATCTCAATAATAACAGTGTTAAAAAGAAAAAGTAAGGAAGATATGGAGTTTTTAATAGGAGGGACAGCCGCTATGGGAGCATGTATGTTTACAAATCCATTGGAGGTTTTAAAAACTCGATTACAGCTACAAGGTGAACTACAAGCAAAAGGTCAGCACGCTGTGCATTATAAAAATGTTTTTCATACCGGATATGTGGTAGCAAAAAACGATGGTATTTTGGCTCTTCAGAAAGGGTTGGTTCCGGCTTTATGGGTCCAGTTGCTTTTAAACGGAGCAAGATTGGGTAAGTACATAATTTTGATAGAAATCTTAACGCTAGTTGGTAGTCCTTACAATTATTGGCTGGATGCACGTCACAGCTTCTGACGTAATTTTTAATCCAAGTCATGTCGTTGAATAAATCGGAGGTATATTACTATTATTGTCAGGATTTAAATAAGCTTCAAAGTGAGCATTTCTTCTTTTGTTTAATAATAAAACATAACTATTTTCCGCTTTTAAATCACTTTTAACACGTAAAATTAAATTTCTTCGAAATGGCAAAGGTTGTCAAAACAGATTTATTAATTTTTTAATGTCAATTGACAAGCCTTTTTTAATTAATAACAGACCTAAAAAAAATAAAGGTGTGGAAATTAATACATGATGGGGAAATATATCTAAATATTAATATAAAGAAACATAATATTCTTATCACGACGCGTGCACGTCAATGGCGCAACCAGAAAATATGTTGGGGGGGGGGGGGGGGGGAGGGGGCTCAGTGGGCGTAACTAGGACATTTTTTTCCTGAGGTAGGGGCAGTCGGGACTACATGAATTTTATGATTTTGTACTTAGATAGAAAGGTGGGAAAGCACCGCAGACGAAAAATCAACAACATAAACATGTTTTTAAATGTCGTATTACTAAATAAAAGAGAAAATGGACCATTTTTGTTTTTTTGGTAAGTTGGATTGACCACGCCGCCACTGAAGAGTTCTACAGAAAGAGTGAGAAGACAAGAGTGATGTGTTCAAATCCAATCTATTATAAAAACTTTTATCGCTTTTTACATTTACAACTGTGCCAAAAGACTTTGTAACATGTTATTAAGCAAATCGATACTAAAGACTATTTGTTTAACCATAAAATTCACAAACATTTAAATAGTGTAAAGGTAAACAAACGAAACGAACGACGCCATTAGACTGGACTCGCGAAAGACGAGGTTTGGCGTAGTTTGTTTTCGGTTCCGGTAAAGCGACATACATAATCTAATAATAAGTAACTTTTCCCCAAGGACGTCCGACAAAGTCAGTCTGGTTTTAGGAGTACTTAGTCCAACTTATTAGACGATCGTTAAAAAAAATAAAGTATGAAGTATTTCTCTAGGATATCCAAGGAGTCGCCCATTAAAAATAATATAATGTAAAATATGTAAATTCCATAACAGCCTATATAATACCATAATAAGTGCATTGAAAAAATCAGAAATTTTTGGAAAACTCTGCTCAAAAGTGCAATTTGAGTTAGTTGTTTCGAATTTTCTGTAGTAAAATTTTTAAAATGTTGTAGGTACCTACTTACTACTTTATTTTTACATTTCTAGGTGTTTATGATCTAGCAGAAAACACGGGCTACATACGAGACAAACAAGGAAATATGATATTTTTTAAAAGTGTATTGGTAACAGGAATGGGCGCAGTGATTGGACAAATCTTATGCAGTCCATTTTTTCTTGTCAAGACTCATTTGCAATCTCAAGCTATTGCAGCTATTGCTGTCGGTCATCAACACAACCATGAGGGTTCATTTAAAGCACTCAACAACATCTACAAAAATAATGGAGTAAGTTTGAAGTTGAGAAGTTTGCCATACCTACAATTAACGTTTTTCAAAATAATTTCCACCACACAAATAGCTCTTTTATTTTTCTTCTGAAAGCATTACTTAAAATCAAGAACGGTTAATAGATTATAGATAAGTAAAAATACCATCTGGTAAAATGTTCGTTGAGCTTAAGAGATCTTGGCGTTTTTATGGCAACCAACGAACTTGATTTTTGACGTTCCACGCGCCTGATTCGAGTCTTGGATTTTTAATTAAATGTTAGTAGTGGCGCATTCATAAACTTAAAAGTAAATCAATATGATTTTTCGGTAATTTGGTAAAGTAAAACTTTTTATTTCCATATACCTAAGTGTTTGTATATTTGCCTTTATGATAAACGGCCTTTATTTCATGTTTAGTACATTATTCAATAATATACACCTCTAGAGGCGGCTTCTTATCTTCATACCTTTGTTTTTGACTCAAAACTCGATTTTCTAAGAAAATGTTTACTCAATGTAATTTTTACATATTATATTCAAAGATAAGACCATTGAGCTAGAGCTCTCAGGATCATATCAGATTATAAATAACAATTACATTTCGTAAAAACTTGTCAGAAAATCGATTTCTTCTAAAAAAAACTGCGGTATTACCGATAAGACGCCTCCTCTATCGGTATCGGTACACTTCTTGTCAGTCCTGGCAACAAATTACAATATTAATTAAAAACTTTATTTTATTTAAAACATTCATACAAAAGTAATATAATTTATTTTATAAGAATTTTCTAATAATTCTAAATTTACTAATTATAAATCCTAATTTTCTAAATGTTTAAAGAGATTGCCGTTTTGCTCAATAAAACGATCGATTTTGCTTCCAATTTTGGCGACAGCCCTTTCAACCGATCTTCTCCTTATCCTACCAAATGCAACCTTGCAAATGCAATCATCAATGCATCATTATGAGACAGAAATATCGCCATTACAGTTTGAGGGTAGGATGGTTTAAAAATCGGTTAAAAAAATCCAGGTCCGTATTTAAAAAGTAAAGTTGGTGATGGGCGCTCAGAGAGGAAAAGGCGGATCTTTAGTTTAGTAACGTCATTTTGTAGAAGAGAAAAAGTGGCAATGACAAAGTATTATTTATTTTTAAATAGCTAGTCGAATAAGCTCAGGAAAAAATAAAAACTTCGTTTTTTTTCGAATAAAATCGTAAGTAATCGGAATTTAAAAACTTTTAAAGCGGCATTATAATCGGCACCGAATTGCACAACTTTACCCCCATTTAACCGTTTCTCTTCCCTATGGTTTCCGAGATTCCAATGCTGGTATGTCGAATTTGTAACACCCTCTATATCAGTATAAGTTAGGTATAGGTACTATTGGTACAACAGTTAACAGGGAATTAATGTAGTTACCATGATAGAAATTTTAAGAAAGTACTACTTTCATAGTTCCTCATACCATAGATACTTTATGACGTAATCAACAAATTAAAATATTTATTTTTCCGAGTTTTTCTTAATTAGGGTAGACGAATGTCATGTTCTTTGCATTATTTCGTGACTTTGACTGTAACATAAATGATATTGATACATTGTCTACTCACAATTAAAGTTGCCTGATTAGCAGTGGCGGCTTTTCCTTGAGGCTGCGCGCCGCCCTGCCGCCTGCCGAAAATACGATACATTGTATTTCATCATATGGTATTGTTTAGTTCATTGGGAGAAGATAAATACATTCGGTAGATCTACCGATAAATCGGAAGGATTGACGCCGCTGCCTCCAGCTTTTTTTTCAACTCTCTTACAACCTTCGTCTTAATATTCTACACCGCATGTCACTCAAAATAACAATATATTACACTCATAACGTATAAATTGATTAATTCTAATGGTACACATCGAAGTTATGTCATACACGCTATTTTGACTCGCTATTCGTAAATCGCTATTTTCTTACGATGCAATTTTATTTTATAGGTAAAAGGATTATTTAGAGGAGCAGGAGCTTCAGTGCCAAGGGCGTTTGTAGGAGGAGTAGCACAACTCATGTCATTTGACTATGCAAAACAATTTATCGACTCTTACGATATCGTAAGCAGGCCAATTCTAAAATCATTTGTAGCGAGTATGGTGGGAGGAGTAGCAATTACTATAGCAATGACACCATTTGACCTTATATTAACAAGGATGTACAATCAACGTAAGTATTAGAGGTTGGATATAACAATATTTCTTGAATAATAATAATATAATAATATTTATTACACAATGGTTACAGCTTTTATAATCAATTATAGTATTTCTTGTAGATGTGTTAAATGTATCCCTAATGTAAAGCGTGCACCTAGGTAACTTAATACCTGTATGTGCAGGGTAGTGTGTGAGGTTTTAGGTAATTATATAAAAAACTATCTTTGATACAATAATAATAATACATAATAAACAGTATTAAGAGAAAGTCCATATATAAATAATCCAATAAATTAAATGAACTAAATAAAAATGTTCTTATATGTCTGTAGATTTACATAGAGGTGTTCCCTGCATGCTACACTGAATTTCTTTGGATTACTTAAAAGTCTTATTTGCGGTGGTAATAAGTTGTACATTTTTGGTGCCAGATAGGAAATCGATCTCAATTTTTTTGTGGTGGAAGCATTAGGTGTTTCTAGGTTTTTTTTAACATTAATCCTAGTTTAGTGCGTATGGCTTATAAAGTTTTTGAATTTATTAGATTTGTGAACATAAATGCAAACAGATAAACAATACAGTGAACGAACATCAAATATCTCTTTTGAGTAGAGCAAAGCAGTAGGATAGCGCTTATTCTTTCTGAAAATTATTTTTAAAATATAATTTTGTGCAATGTTTAAACAGGCTACTGTATTTTGATAGAGTCCACCCCAAACAACCACGCCGTATCTAAGCAAAGACTCCACTATTCCCTTATATACCAGGATCAGAAGTTGCTTGTTTAAAATTTCTCGGATTGTATAAAATTTAAATACCAACTTTCTGATATTCTTCGTTAACCTAAGTACATGTTGATCCCATTTCAGGTTTTTGTCAATTATAATTCCCAGGTATTTTGTATGATCAACTTGAGGTAAATTGCTATCGAGGCTATCTATGTATAAATTGTTGTAATCTGGACGGTTTGCAGATGTGAGTGAAAAGGCGATGTAATTGGTTTTTGCAACATTCAGAGATAATTTAAATGAGTCTAACCAGTGTTTTATTCTATTTATGCCCTCAACTGCATGGTCTCTGACGGATTCCCACGTATCTCCAGAAAAAACAACAACCGTGTCATCAGCATATGATATTACTGACCCATTCTGTGTCGATATCTTAGTGAGTGAATTGATGTAAGTTATAAAAAGAATTGGCCCCAAAACTGTACCCTGGAATGCCAATTTTAATCTTGCGTGGGTCGCTGACTGTATATCCCACTTTAACTGACTGTTCTGTCATTCAAATAGTCACCGAAAACATCCAGAACAGGACCTCTTACTCCACAGGATTCCAGCACCTGAAGCAGCAAATCATGGGGAACCGTATCGAAAGCTTTGGCTAGGTCCAGGAAGACTGCCAGGCACTTTTTGCCACTGTCAAGATTGTTTGTAACCTGTTCACACAGTTCACAAACTGCATCCGCTGTACTCAACCCGCTCTTAAATCCAAACTGACGTTCCGATAAAATTTTATTTTGGTTCAAAAATTCCACTAGTCGATCTTTTAGACATTTTTTGAAAATCTTAGAAAAGGTATTAATAATGCTAATGGGGCGGTAGTTGCCAATATTAGTTCTGTCACCAGACTTATGAATGGGTTTGACAATTGCTACTTTGAGAGATTTAGGTATTTTAGATGTTTGAAAAATTAAATTGATAATGTGAGCTAGTGGAGTGGCAATGTACATGTGAAGGTGTTTAACCATTATGGAAGTTATACCGTCAGCACCAGGAGCGGAAGAGTTTTTTAGTGAGGCTATTTGTTTTATGATTTCGTTTTTGTTTGTTGGTCTCAGGTACATCGAGTACGGAGCCGTTGAATTTATTTGTTGAGGGTTAGGTGGCGATTTTATTTCTTTGTACATGTTGTACCCAATATTGACGAAGAACTCGTTACAAAAATTAGCCATATCCAAGTTGTTATTAAATTTGATATTATTATGGGTTATGTTAAGGTTTATGTCGCGATTCACAGTATCGACATCGGATGCTTCGTTGATGACTTTGTAAATTTTTTTGAGATCCGTACCACTATTCAGGATTTTGGTCTTGTAATAATCATGTTTGCATTTTTGAATTAGGTTGTGTAAATTGTTACGATACTCTGTAAAAGCTGATTTGTTTTCTAAAGTTCTGTGATTTAAAAGTTTTTTTTTCATTTTGTCCTTTTTTTTATGCTCGTAATTATCCCATTTGAGATTTATGTCTCCCAAAAGGACATCAATCTGACTTTCAAATGGTTTAGAGAAATATGTTTCAATGTCAGAGAGAAAATTAGGCGTGCTTGTGGAGGGTGGTCTATAGATACAAGAGACTCTAGCAGTGACATCACTGACCTTTAATTCAATATTAGTTAGAGTGACCCTGGATAAATTAAGTTTGGTGTGCGTTACTATATGTTGTAAATTAGATCTTACGTATACTACAGTGCCATCATTTTTATTAAAATCAGCCATATTGTAATACATAGTATAACCATCAATGAAGAAATTATCACCACCTTCAAGTTGCCAAGACTCTGTAAGAACAATAATATCACAATATTTAAGGTTATATGTTTCTAGAAAGCTAATTAATTCATTAAAGTTTTTTTTTATACTGCGAATATTTAGGTGTAGTGTAGTAAGAAGTTTATTACTTAATTCTATTCGATTGCTTAACATATCAGTGTTCATAATAGTTTCCTCCCCAATATCATTAACCAAATTGTCTAAGTTTTGGAGTAGAATTTCTTCTTGGACTTCAGCCATTACAAGCACCATAATCAATCTTACCTCTCAAGACAGTTATCAGGTACTGGTAGGAGGGGCAGTCAGAGTCCCTGGCTCCATGGTCGGTCTTGTAGTTTAGCTTAAATTTTTTATTAGCCAACATACAGTTCTTACACTGTTTTTGAGAATTAGTGTCACACTCGCGATAATCATGTTGACCTGAGCACTGTTCACAGGAAGGTTGGTTAGGGCAAGTGTCAGATTTATGAAAGGGTTCTTGACACTTAAAACATCGAGTAACACCAATATCTTCGTAAATTGAATACCTTTCCCAACCAATAAACACTTTTCCAATAGACATAAATCTATGAAATAACGAAGGGGAGCACTCTCCAAACACTGTGAAACGGTCCTTTATCTTTTTCACAAAAGTGATATTGAGTTCATCGTTCTTGTTAATGAAATGATTTTGTTCTCTAATGGACGTTTCCAAGTCCTCTTTGCACATTTTACCATCATATCCTATTATTTTGATTCTGGGTTTTCTTAGTTTTGGTATTTCTATTTCGTAGCCATTTAATTTCTTTTCTGCTTCTTTTTTTTATGTATCAAGATCTTGTTTGTTTTGACATTTAACAATTAAATGCCCACTTGCAGTGTTACGAGTGCCCCTGATAGCAATTTTTAGATCAGAAGGTATGATGTTTTGTTTCAAGTCAGTTTTTATTTTTTCTATATTTTGGTTATGTTTGGGCTTAATTATCAAACTAGGTAAGTTATAATTAGTTAGTTTGCTCTGACTTTGTATGACGGAACTGTTCACGGCATCCCTGTATGACATACCTGCAGGGCTTGAGTTATGCAGTGTATTTTCCATATCCTCTATTTTCTTTTTTAATAAGGAGATAATCTCGTCTTTACCCAAGATTATCTTTGTTTTGTCCTCGATGGTATTTTTTAGTAGGGTACAGGTTTCGAAAGATAGACATTTCTTGCAATGAAATATCATAACTCTTGTATTGAGTGACAGAAGAGTTTTTATAAATATAATTATAAATAATAATAAATAGACCTGCAAGGATCGGAATTTCAGGACCCGACGAATTAAAATTCTACGAAATGATGGTTGCCGAACGATTTTGTAAATTTATTAATGTCAATTGACAGAACCCTTTTATACCTTCCCAATTTTTGTTTACGTTATGATTATGTATTTGTGACGTGCATTCAGCCAGTAATCGTAAGGACTATACTATGCGCAGAAAATTGTTATGTCGAAAAAAATCATAAAATAAATACAGTTTTAACAGACGAGGCGGCTAAATTATATCCTAAAAACGCTTTAAAAAGGCTGCTAATACACTATGTTAAAATGTATCCATAGTTTATTTATTTCCAATTGGCAATTAAAACATATATTATGTTGGTTTGCACACAGATCTTTAATTACAATTAACTAACCAACAAGTTTTACTGTGACGTACCGGGCGATTGAATAAGAAGGGTAGCCGGCTATATCTCGGAAACTACTGGGCATAGAAACTCGGGGAAAAAAATGATAACTAAAGTGGCCATGAGAAAATCCTGGAAATAATTTTTAAGTTCCGTATTTTGCCGCAAGAGGGCGTAATTGAAAAGTAAATTATAAAAGTTTACATATCTCTGAAAATTCCACATTAAGGTATATTTTTGGTAACACCGTTAAAAAGACAATTATGCATCATTTTGATCTTATGCTCATTGGCGTACCGACTTTAATAAGAGGGGGGAAAGCTGTTGAAAGTGTAATCATTTAAATCGCTGTAACTTATAAACGACTTATCCGATTTTAGCAAACTAAAGACTGTTTGGAAGAGAAATGTATGCACTTTCACCAATCATATTTAGTTGTCCATAATAGTTCTCAAAAAAAATGCTAGAGGGCGCAATTTGTAATAATAACACATTTTTTTTATTTTACTCCGAAAAAATAAATCATACGGTAACGGTATAATTATGATACAATAATCGAAAAGTAGATGAAATTTGCTAGAAAAAATATTAAAACCGCAGCTCGATATCTCCGTTGGTTTCAGCGTTATCGCCAATAGAATAATTTTTAAAACTTTAAATGAAGCGGTTATATATTTTTTAGAAAAAAAGTGGGACGCCACTGATATTTTTCCATGTACCATTTTTCTGATTAGCCTGGTCAATTCTGCATAAAAATGGTCTCTTGCGTTTTTCTCCTCAGGCACACCGTTCTTAATTATTAATTAATTTAAAATTTACATGACACTGACACAATAATTCTGATGACACTGAGTTATCAGTTTGAAAGAAAATATTTTATAATAGACCAGCAGATTAAATTATATTTTGTTGTACTACTTTTTTCTTATGGCAATGGTACTCGCAATCAAAGGTGCCTGATTAACTGGGCCAGTATGACGCGAGAAAATTATTTCTGCCAATGTCATGTATCTCATAGTCAAACTTGCTGGTTAGTTAATTATTTTTAAAATTCTTTGTGCAACTTGACAATAGACGTGGACACTCACAGGGTCGTATTTAGAAAATTCTTGTCTTATGGTGTCTTGTTTAAAATTGTGCAGCCGTATAGTATTATAAACTTCTAAATACGACCCTGTCCAGGCGAGTGTCGACGTGTATGTTTTAATTTAGTGCCAGTTGGAAATAAATAGACGAAAGTACCAAATAACAAAAAGAGCTAATAATCTTATTTTCTATTGCAGCGGCCGACACTAGCGGAAAAGGATTATTGTATAAAAACTACCTGGACTGTGTTAGTAAAATTTATAAATCCGAAGGAGTATTAGCATTTTATAAAGGAATTGGGCCAATGTACCTTAGACTGGGACCTCATACAGTTTTATGTCTAGTTTTTTGGGATCATCTTAGATCATTATATAATAAATATGTTGTTGGTGAAAGTAATAAGATAAAGACCACAACTGAGCAAGTATAGTAGTGGAAAACAGATTATTGTTTAAAATAAAGTATTAATTTTTATCAAAAATTAGTGTTTTTGATTTTAATTTGCAACTAAGCTCTAGCCATTAAGTAAGGAGGATTGCCGGAATGGCACCCGCTATTATTAAATATTTAAACTGAATTCGTATTTTATTATTATGTCTAATTCTTTACCAATATTTTACCATTATTACCATATATTACCATTTTTTATGTCCACATTATTCTATTACATTACAATAAAAATTAAATAAAACAAAATTAAGTTGTTAAATCTTTATTAAAAAAAAAAGTTATGAGGAATGTATAAGTGTATAATAAAATTTATAGAGTGGTAAGCTATTAATCTAATGTAAAAAATTGAGTTTAATGCACGATATGATTATTTTTATATGAATACTTTGTTAAGAGTGCTTTATCTTCAAATCACTTCTTACATTTTTACATCAATCTAAAATATTTAAGCAAGTATTGGCTTACTAAAGTTTGATGCATTTTTTAGATACATAAAGCGTTGTCATGCACTACGACACATTTTTCAGTAATTGAATAAATAAAATTAATTTTAAAAACGTCACATGTAATTCTGATTGGTCAATTGTAATTTAGAAAGTGTTGAATGTTATTTAGGTTTGTCAACTGTTATTCGGAAAATGTCGGTTTTAATGTAGAACGCATCAATTAATTGTAATTCACAAATATTATTTGCAATTTGTATAAAGTATGCACATGCCATGAATGTTGATTTTTTTATAAAAAACGTAATCGATTGTAAAATAACAATTAAAATAGATTCTCTTTGAATTACTTATGATAATTTCTAATATTCATTTGAATAATCCTAAGTACAATGGACGCTTACTGAATTAAAGTGAAAAGTCCCAGGCAATATGGGGGTAATTTTAGGAAAATTGGAGATGCTGTCATTCTACACTGAGAATGAACTAGATTTGTAATTTTTTGTGTACTATAAATTCCTTTTATATTTAACTTTAGCCAAGCCAATTACATTTAAACATTTTACCGCAAAAAATTAAAGAAACTACAATCTATATGTTTTAAAAATATGTATACAGAAAGTTACAAATAAGGTTATAACACAACTGTTGCGTTTCAAAAAATAACGTATGAATCCCAAAACAAAGCAAAATACTTATTACCGCAAGAGGCATTTAAGCTCTTGAAATTTTAAACAAGCTGAAAAATATTTTCTTATTTCTAACAAGATGTATAAAACCTTCCATGGGCAGGATAAAAATAGTACATTTGTATCATATATTACGGGCAAGTGCTTACTAGCCGAAATACCTATACAAGGAATGCTAGTGCATAATTTTCCACTTTTCTCCCACGATTTGACATTGCTTTTGATTTACTGGTTGCCTAATATGTTCAAAATATGTAAATAGGCGAATTGCATTGAAATTATTTCTTTACTTATTTCAGAAGTTACTCGTAAAAATATTTTTACTTGCTTTTTTTAAATTGACTATCTACCACCCTTATTCTAAGCGTAATAAATAAGTCATTATTTAAGCATATTTTTGTCTCAGTCATGCCCAAGTATTTTATGTTAGTTCATAACGTATTATCGTTATAATTTTTACGTAAAACTATATAGTGTAGTAGTATAAAAAAAAAATTCAAGCTTAATACATGCATTGGATAAGAAAAACCCATCAACCGTGTACAGGTGAAAAACTATCGATAGTAAAATTGAAAAAGTATCGACTTTACCCATAGTGTAAATGATAGGGGAAAAGTTACAGCTGCTGAAAAAAAAACTTCTACTATGATCACGTGACTTATGAAAAAAAAACTCTTCACCGCGGTTAATAACAGCTGAAGAAGTGCCAGATGACAGTCGAACGTTGTGCTTATCCAATACTGCGTTCGGTTTTAAAAAAATCGAGCAGACGCAGATGTAATCTCACGTGATATTCGAGCTAAACAAGGGCGTAGCGTTTAGATCCCATGTTAGAGTCCAAATATCGAAGGCCGTGCAGATGCACCCGAGGTCATAGATCTATTAAACAAACGCAAAACTCCACCAATGGGTAGACCGGAGAGACAGATTTGCATTAACCGAACCCAGTACAGGTATAGATATCGGTGGAAAACCCGTAATGGCGTTGCATTAAAATAACGTCTAAGGTGCGTTGAAAAATAGTAATAATATGTTTATCTGTATAAGAATAGCTTATTAGTATTATTAAATATCTAGAATTCCTAGAATTTTTTCCCTAATATCTCTAAAACCACTTTTTTTTCAATTTTCGTACATGCCAAGTATGCATGAAAATAAACTGTTTCCAGGATAAAGGTTTTTTTTTCATTTTCATCAGTGATTTCCCTGTTAACATGCCCAGCAATATATTTAATCAAAAAAATGATACGCCACCATTTTTTTCTTAATTATTTTTTTAATTGCCCTCATAAATGAAGTTTTGACTTTTTTTTGTCCTGCGGACGGTTTTCGATTTAAAAAATAGAATGCTTTCATTTGCTTCTCCCTATAAATATTCAGGATTATTTTGCATGACAACTAGTATGCCAAGAACACATTTCGTTGTTTTATAAACGTAAACGTTTATTTAAAAAAAATGATAAATATTACAAATACCAAATCAACAGACATGCATTACTTCTAAGGACTTGCTGACGGGAACGCATATGAATCCAGGCGACTGGATCAAGAGCCCTTCCCAAATAGAATGGTTCCTGAATCTCGAATAATGTCAAGCACCCACAGAAGGTTATGTGGAAGAGAAACTTTTAAGCCAAAAAAAATCACATAAAAGGAGCACCTCTGACTGCAAGAACTCCAGCACTTATATAGACTCTTAACCATGATCAACTAACCAACATGCGTGACTGACAAATGAAATTGGCAGGCATTATTTACTCATAATCAAAGGTGTCTGATAAGTAAATTAAAAATTAAGGTTACCCGGCCACTATGACTGTGAGAAAATAATTTCTGCCAATGTCATGTATGTCATCGTCACAGTTGCTGGTTAGTTACTTATTGTTAAATATCTTTATACAACCCGACAATAATCTATTATAACTTATTATCGTAAAAGGGGACAATTTGACTAATAAAAAAGCTCATATGGTTTGTTTTAATACTTTCGATGTTAAAAAAAATACTTTAATAAAACTAAGTACATAACTGGGCAACTGTTGTGTTACAAACCAAATTATAACGAAATTGTAAATATACACTAATTACATTTTTATAAGTCACAATATCTAATAAACAACATCTACACAGTTCCAGAAGAACTCTCCAGACAATTTTTAACAATAAAACTATGTATAAGTAACAACAGCTCTTAAGGTATTTTGATAATATAAATACATATTTTGTATTTCGGATCCACCTAAACTAAATTAATAAAATATACCGGATAATTTCAACAAAACAATTAAATAAACCCACCCTGGTTTTTCCAGGTATAACCTATCATACATACATGCATACAAACAAATTATCACAATTAAAGCTAAACTAAAATTGTACCCAATCTGTGTTGGAGGTCGTCTGAGGCTGCGCACTGCAACAATTGATTTTTTTTAAATTATTATTTAAACATATCGCCATCTCTTTATTTGTAAATACAATTTTTTGCATTTTGTCCTTTTAAAGACTATCAATGAAAATATTGTAAAAATGTGTTTTTCCGAAAATCGATCGGAAATATTGATATTTTTGATAACATTTCTGATAGAAAAAGTCAATATTTCCTTACACTTAGTCGTTGCTAGGCAAAGAAAAATAACTGTTGGGAAATATTTATTATTGTATTGGGTGATCCATTAAGGGTGACAAGCGGCCATATCTCGGAAACTACTAGGCATAGAAATACAGGAAAAAAAATTATAACTAACGTGGCCATGAGAAAATCCTGGAAATAATTTTTAAGTTCCGCATTTCCGAAAATTCCACATTAAGGTATATCTTGGTAACACCATTAAAAAGCTTGGACAATTATGCATCATTTTGGTCTGATGCTCATTGGCGTACCGACTTTAATAAGCAACACAAGCAAAAGCTTAATATAGTGCAGGAATACCTTATGGTTAATGTAGAAAGATAAAGAGTACCTATTGTTTGATTTCTTCATTCATTGACTCATTTGATTTGGTTAAATTGTCTTTGTATACAATATTAGGTTTGCTTGGGCAATGTATTGCTGACATAATGTTTGTATTTCTATTTTACCTATTGTTGTTTTAAATTGATATATTTAATGTTGATATATGTTGTTTATTTGCTCATATTTGCTTATAGTATTTTATATGATTTTTATTTAGATACTAAGTTATCCCCTGGTTTTGTCAATAGGATTGTAGAAAATATTCTGAGAATAAAGCATAATATATGAGTTTGAATGTTATTAAATATACAGGGTGTTTTTAACTGTGCCGATACTTAAGGTTGTGAATCCTTGGGTGATTTCAAGAAGAAAAGTTAATATTACCATATGTCCTAAAGCTCTTCATTTCTGTGCTACAGGGTGTTAACATTTTTTAAAAAATATAACTTTTTTATCATAATTGGTATATCACTCTTAGATATTTTTATGAAATTTTGTACACACCTTTTAATCATTAAGGAACATTTTTTGGCTTAAAAGATTTTTTTTTAATTTTTACCAGTGACATTCGTACGGGTTTGAACTGAATATTTTTAAAGAAAAAAATGTTACGCCACTGATTTTTCTAAAAATCAAACTTATATTTAAAATTCTCATTGAAAAAATATTGAGTTTCATGTGTCTGCGTAGATAGCTGTCTTCTCTAGCTCTGGCTTAAAACTTTAAATTCTCCTGTGTTGTCCTCGAAATAATTTTCAAAAAGTGTACCCGGCAATTCTTAGTGGCGTTATCTTTGGTGTGTCAAGAATTCATGTTGATAATCCTTTAATTACAGTGTTAATTAGGTAAATTTGGTTACGGCTGCGCCTTTTGCCGCTTCTAGCCCTATCACTTTGATAAACTCGTGGCTGTCATCGAACCTGTGTTTTGTTTTGCTGATCTCTTGGATATATTGTTTAATATGATGGGAAAAACAAGAAGCACTTCAAGTTGTGATGATCCAACCGAGAAACTTATACTAAAGGTATGTACTAGCTTCACCAATCAGTTGAAAGCGGACTTTGATTTGAGATTTAACAAACTTGATGATCAACTCAAACTTATGACTAGTACGTTCAATAAAATTAGTTGCGATACCAAGTCTAATAAGGAAGCCATTGAAGCCTTAGATGAAAACCTGGACGCATCAAGGCAACTAGCTAAAAGAAACTCTCTCCGCTTTCTTGGTTTCCCTGAGGAGGACGGGGAGAATACTATTGACACCATTGTCAGTTTTATAAATACGAAACTTAATTTGCAGTGCTCGAAACGCGACATTGACAGCGCGTTTCGGTTGAGTAAATCAGTCGATGTTACGAAACCTCGGGTTATTTTGGTTACCTTTGCTGTTAATTGGATGCGTGAAGAGGTTTTTAATGCTAAAAAAGTGCTTAAAAAATCAAAAATCGCTATATTCGAGGACCTCACCAAAAAACGTTACGATCTACTTATGAGTGCAAAAAACACTTACGGAAAAAATAAGGTGTGGTCTGTGAGTGGCAATATTTACTATTGGAGTGAAACCGAAAATAAAAAGAAATTAATACCTGTCCAATAGATTATATCAGTTTTCAGCGCATTAAATTTACGATTGTCGACCACTTCTTGATTGTTTTAGTAGTACTATAAAGTGCAACGTTAGGAATACTATTTTTTGCCGATATGTGTTTACATTTTGATACTTTTCTTGATAAAGCATCTGTACATTTGCACTTAATTTTTTATTCTTATCGATAAAAGACTTAAATATTTATAAAAACTTTTACTAAATGCTTGAATGTTTAACCTTATTGCTGTGTATAAATGAACAGGTGCAGATTTAAGATACATTAAGTAAATGATATATATTGTTCACTGTTCTATACTTAACATATTCTTTTTTTTTTTTAATTATTTTTGTAAAGTATCTTCGTTATAATAATTATGACATGGTAGAATTTATGCATCCTTTTTTTTCTTTTAAAGCCTGTGAATACCTTCATGGGCTATAACAAGCACGATCAGTTTTTTTTTTGTCTAATCATTTTATCAAACAAAGCATTTTTTTTTTAGTTTCCTAGGTATATTCTATTATAATTGTACAGGAATTTTCTTTTATTTATTTTTAATTAGATTTTGAGCCTAGATAGTAATATGCGTGATACTTGGATGGATTTTTCACATTTTAATGTCCGTTCGCTGTGTGCTGGATTCGACTTGTTCGCGGATGTTCTGACTGGGGGCAATTTTGATGTTGTCGGTCTTTCGGAGACATGGCTCAAGTCTGATATGGGGGATGGTGGACTCGGGATTGAGGGATTTGATTTGATCCGTAATGATCGTAATGGGCGAGGTGGGGGCGTGGCCTTTTATATTAAGAAATGCATTAATTATTCCCTGCTAAAAACTCATCATGGTAATAGTTCTCTGGAACAACTATGGATCTCGGTTAAGCTGGGTGGAAGGCGACTTTGTCTGGGTACACTGTATAGACCTCCTAGCTCTAATCTTCAAATATGCTTGGACGAATTGGAAAATACATTGGTTAGTATAGTGCCTGAATTCGACTTCATTGCTTTTGGCGGCGATCTTAATGTGGATCTAAGTAACCCTAATAGTGCAGGTAGTATGTATCTTAATAGTTTTCTTAATAAATACGGATTATCTCAATGCATCAAGGATCCCACTCGCGTTACCCCTTCTACCAACACACTGTTAGATGTTCTGGTATGTTCGGACTCAAATCTCGTGGATAATGCTTCTGTAATTAATATGGACGATATATCCGACCATAAGCTGGTCAATTTTACGATCAAGATAAGTAAAACTAAACCCGGTCCTAGTTTTAAGACATACCGAGACTTTTCTAATTTTGATTAAAATAATTTTTTGCAAGATCTAAGAAGTATTAATTGGCAGTTTATATATACATTAACCGACATCGACACTATGGTAGACTTCTTTAATGACAATGTTCTTAACCTATTTAACCTACATGCTCCTCTTAAAACCTCAAAAATTACTAAATATCCCGCGCCTTGGATAACACCCAATTTAAAATTTATGATGAAGCTTCGTGACAAGGCATTTTCTAAGTACAAAAAACTTAAAACTGACGGTAACTGGACATATTATAAAACCTTACGCAATCAAGTGAACATTGCCGTTAGAGCTGAAAAAAAGGCTTATTTACAGTATACATTTAATAGAGACCCAAAAAATTTCTGGCGTACCATAAAATATTTAAACTTAAGCTCAAACTCTCAATCCTTTGATTCCTTGTTGAAAATAGGTGATTCCGATGATTTTAATAATTTCTTTACTAATTCGCTGCCTAATGCCGGCCCTGTGGATATAAACTTTATGAACCAAAACTACGTAAATAAAAGATTTAACCAGTGTGAAGATTTTAAGTTTAATGCAGTAACTAACATAGATATTGACAAAATTATTAACAATTTGAAAAGCAACGCAGTTGGAAATGATGGCATAAATTTAAAAATGCTGCTTTATATTACACCTCATTTAACTGATGTTATCTGCTTTATAATTAACAGATGTCTCTTATCAGGTTATTTTCCAAACGCCTGGAAAGCCGCCAACATTGTGCCGGTTCCTAAAGTGGCAAGTCCGAAACAATTGTCAGACTATAGGCCTATCAGTATCCTACCTACTCTGTCCAAAATTCTTGAACGAGTGGTGGCGGAACAATTAACTTTATTTTTAAACAATAACAATATTCTTCCACCTACCCAGTCAGGGTTTCGTAGAAACCATAGCACCACCACGGCCCTTTTAAACATAACTGATGACCTTTTAAGAGAATGGGATAACAATAACTGTAGTTGCCTTATTCTTCTCGATTATAGTAAGGCTTTTGATACAATTGGGCATGACATACTACTGACTAAACTGAAATTTTTTGGTCTGGGTGAGGTAGCATTGAAATTCTTTGAAACTTATTTTTCGAATAGATCCCAGCGAGTACTAATTAATAATAACCCTTCTCAACCCCATTTTATTGGCAGGGGTGTGGCCCAGGGCAGTATTTTGGGTCCTCTTTTGTTCTCAATTTATACTTCTGATTTTTCCAAATTTCTTAATTACCTTGAATCACACCAATTTGCGGATGATACACAATTATATTTATCTTTCTTACCTTCCGACGTCGCTACCGCTGTAAATAAAATCAATGAAGATCTTAAACTAATCTCTGACATCTCGAAATCTCACAACTTAATTTTGAATGAGAAAAAAACTCAGATTATGGTATTTGGTAAGTGCAAATCATCTATAGTTGAAAATCCTTTGTTTCAAATTCTTGTCAATGACACTCTTATAAAACCTATAAATACATGTAAAAATTTAGGCCTGTACATTGATTCTGAGCTTAGATATTCAGACCATGTTTCCTCATTAATTCAAAAAACATAGGCTAAATTGAAACTTCTTTATATACATAGAGATGTGTTTAGTACTGCTACTAAATTACATCTGACTGACTCTCTGATTTTATCCCATCTAGGCTACTGCGACGTTGTCTACTGGCCTGCTTTACTTCAAAAAGACAAAGCCAGTTTGCAAAAACTTCAAAACGCATGTCTTAGGTTTATCTTCAATGTCCGTAAATTTGATCATATCACTCCATCTTTAACCGAGTCAGGATGGCTTACTGTCGGAGAGCGTTATGAACTTCATTTGTTGCATCTTGTTTATAAAATTAGGCTAAATAAACTTCCTTCTTATCTTTTTGGTAAACCTATTAGGGGCTCTGATGTGCATGACCTTTTGACACGCCACAGAGATATGTATTGTGTACCCAGGCACTCACATGCCTTTTTTCAGCGTTCATTTAGTTATACGGCCGCTATTGTGTTTAATTCTCTGCCTGAGGGCATCAGGATGGCTCCCAGCTCTGCTGTATTTTGCAGGCGTGTTAAGGAGCGTTTGCTGGCGAGTCGTAATCCGCACTAGCGTTACACTACATGGTTACCCTTTAGTATTATATAATTTACTTTTATTAATAACTTATCAACTCTATTTCCTATAAACCTTAATTTATTTTTGTTTATCTATTACACTAGTAAATCTTTAATATTTTTGTTTTATATTTGCTTTTTTAGTTATATAGGTATAAATATTTTATTCAATCGATTTTATAAACTGGGTGGTTGTATGAGCAGCTTTAGTTGGATACCGCCACCACATTTATTTGTTATTTGTATTTATTTTTTTGTACATAATAAAAGGCATTATTATTATTATTATTATTATTATTATTATTATTATGCACCCTTTTTGCATAAAAAAATAAAAACAAAAAAACAATTTTTTTCTTCGTTTCAAAGCAGTCTCTTTCGATAATTTGTTGAAATAAAAATGAATAAGCTTTAGGACATATGTTAATATTAACTTTTCTTCTTAAAATCACCCAAGGATTCACAACCGTAAGTATCGGCACTCAATTAAAAAACACCCTGTATATAGGCAACACCCGCAGATCTAAGGCACGAGACGCCACTGCTGGCACCCCAAGTAACTGTTTAAGATACACGTGTAAAATAATCCTATGTTGCCAAATTGCAGCTCGTTCAAGTATATAAAATGGTAATTGGGTTAAATGTCGTTATCACTAGAAATAAAGCAAATAATTCATAAAACTTACCTTGTTTGCGCCGATTTAAAGTCACCCCAAGAATCGGTAGAAGTCGTACTGCCCGGTTTGGCAGAATGTGATGGAGATCCAGCAGGAGAGCTTCCAGGTGGTGCAGGTAATTTTCCACTAGGTGGAGGTGGCAATAATCCTAAACCCCCTGCACCAGGCAGCTTTGATTTGGATTTGGAATTCCCCTCACCGCCGTCTTTTTTCTAAAAAAAAAAATTATCTATGAATAGAATATTCCAAAAAATATATGAAAAGTATCATAGGTTCTATGGATTTATATAAAAAATTATAAAGACTTTTGTAGAAAAACAATATTTACCGTTATTTTCATGTTGATTTTAATAGTTTCGCCTTCTTTAAATCCCAAGTCCAACGATGGTTGGATGGTTGGTTCCTCGCTTATTTGTTTTTCTTTTTTGACCCATTTGAAGTGATCCTGCAGCGCCACGTTTAGATCAAATGAATCTGATCTATCGCCAAATCCAATTCCAATGAATGCTGTTCTACCTAATCAACAAATATAACCATTTAATATCGATAGGTAGGCCCAGAACAAGTATGTAAAATAAAATCTGTAATCTGGGATAAATATGGAAAAACTAGTACCGGACTTCACCCGCTTTGACAAATTCCTGCAAATTCTCAAGATAATTAGAAAACTATTCTACCCATCTAAACCAAAGTTGGTGTACCGCGTGGTCAAATAAGCGAGGAAGCGGCTTTATCTCGAAAACCATTAATCGTACAGCTTTTACAATTTTTCTTTATAAGGGAAGTTGCCAACAGAAATAGCTGGAAATTATTTTTAAGTTGCTTAAGTGGCCCCTGAAGAGTGTATTACTAATGCTAATTTTTGCTCACATTGCAATATAAATACCTACCAAAGTAATGGTTGTGATGAAGCCTTTGTAAATTTTAAAAATTAAGAAAAAACAAACATGGCGACTATGTGTTAAGTTATGGTAACCTAACATAAATCATAAACAAATATGTTACGTAAGAATATTCTATACAGGGTGCTACAAATTCGTGTGCGTACAAGGGGATCTCGAAAACAGTAAAAGATACGAAAATAGTTAAATTGAGGCAAAGTTGCGTATTTTGGGGCTTAATAATTTGGTGAAAGAAAATTCTAAATATTCCGAATACCTTCGGAGATATCCGAAAAAAACCGAAATTCTCATTTTTGGTTTTTAATTTTTTGCGCTTTCATTTTTGACTTGGGAAAAAAATTAACAATACTTTTTTTTGCCGTTTTTTATGTTCTAAAAGATGGCGGTATTAGTTATCAAAATCGAAGTTTCGTTCTTTAGTTACCAACCTCAAGTCAATTTTTTTAAATACGGATCTGAAATTTTAAATACAGTTTTAGGGATTTCTAAGCATTAGAAATTTAATACAATGAACAAGTTTTTAAAATTTTAACGTGTTGTCATCTAATAACACATTTTTAAAATTATCCTTTTAATTTCATTACGGTCCTAAATATTTAGAGCCAAACTAAAAAAAAAAAAATATTTCTGACTTGAAAAATCCGTCCATTTTTACTCAAAGAGGCCTGCTATGTGATATTTTATAAGAAAAGAGATCCAAAGTCCCGGCCTCAAATATTTTTCTGTCTCTTTGTTTTTGTTTTATGTTTTGCCTGAAACTAGCATCATCAGATCGTATAAATAGTAAAAAAAAATTTAAATTGTTTTTGAAACAAACGTAAGCGCATCACAGTAACATAACTACTCCAGTTACCTTTTTTTCACTCAGGAGCATTATTTTTTTTCTGTTTTACAGTATTTCGGTCTAGGGCTGAGGCAAAAACCATAGGACTTTAGATATACGTTATATTAATAAAATACTAATAAAAAATAAAATTACTTCTCATGCCTTAAAAACTTGCTTACCTACTTCCCAGAGTATTGTGATGGTATGGTTATTTAATTTTTAAGTAATCCAAAAAATAATTGCCAGGGCCGTAATAGTAGTAGTAGTAGAAAGGATAATTTGAAATGAAAAAACGTTAAAATTTTAAAAACCTTTAAATTGTATTAAACTTCCAAAGCTTAGAAGTCCTCAAAACTGTTTTAAAAACTCCAGGTCCGTATTAAAAAAAATGAATTAAGGTTGGTATCTAAAGAATGTCTAATTTAAAAACTAATAACGCCATATGGTAGAATATAAAGAACGGCTATGAGAGTGTTTTTGTTTTTTTTTCCTCTAAAATAAAGGCGCAAAAAATTAAAAACCAAAACTAAAAATTTCGTAGTATTCGGAATATTTGCAATTTTCTTTCACCAAATTATTAAGCCCCAAAATACGCAACTTTGCCTCAATTTAACCATCTTCGTATCTCTTACCGCTTCTCCTTGTACGCACACGAATTTGTAGCATGTATAGGTCTCTATTTCTTTTATGCCATGCACTTTCAATGTGATATTTACAGTTTATTATCTTCCATCCTATCCAATACCGTTGACATTTGTTGCAATATATTTTTGAGCCAATATGTATATTTTAATTCGGGAAACCTAGTGATAATTTCTAATATCTTGTGAGAATACTGCAAACGTTTGCTCTAAATTTAGGCGAATTATAAGGACCAATAACTCCGCTTTGAAAATGTAAAATACCGATGCCTGCCGGCCGAGCAGCCACGTATTTCGCCGCGACGCGCCTATTTCTGACCGGTCGCGTGTTTAACTGTTCCCCTGTCTTAGTCCATTGCAGATAACTTTTTATTAGTATTGAAATATCTACTTTATAAAATGATTTTAAATGGTAAGTTAAGTATTAAGGAGTATCAGTTATATTATTATTTCATACTTTGTACAGCCATTGAAGATGAGATTTTTTTGATAATTTTCTTAAACAATACTTGCCACATACCATTATCATCCTGTATCCGTAGAACAAAATATCTAGATGAATCGCTGACTGATTCAATAGACACGCCAGGATATGTTTCGATTGGACACTTAGCAAAAAGTTCACCAGAATTTTTATCTTCCAATTTAATTGCGACCTCGTTTCCTTTTGCTGTTAGCCGCATTCGTCCTGTCCATGATGGCTCGGCCAGGTTCCAATCTGCAGCCCTGAAATTACAGAAATATTTAATCATTCACATTTGGTTGGTTGTTTATTAATCTCATTTAAAAGTTTTGAATGCCAACGAAATCTTTTGAGAAAATTTAAACTTCAAAAACCACTTAATTTTCTATGTAATAAGTTTTTGCCACGAGAATACTTTTTCGGAATTTTCACCTTTACCTCACCAGCAATTCTATAATTTTTTCTTACATTTTTTTTTGGAACATCTTATTTACATCAATGAATTTTTTTAAATATTAAATGGTTGATTCCAAAAAGCACACCCTCCTGTATGGTAACATACTGAGCAGCACTCATAGCAAAATCAAATTTAAAAATAAGTAAGTTACTTTTGTCAGTGCTTTTAAACAGATATGACTATTTCCGTAAAAGTAACGGTAAACTGCTGCAGGTCGGGGAAGCATGTAGGGATTGCAATCCCGGGATAGCTACCATTTTTAACATATTTTTCCGATCCCGGGACCTAAAGGGATCCTGAAAATTCCGGGATTGTTTATTTACTTCGGGAGTGCAATCCCTAGTTCTTACATGATTGTAGGTTTAAAAACAATCATATTCATATTGTCAACGTATTACAGTGAATAACAATTTACAAGCAGTAAATCTATACAACAACAAAAAATATTTTTATAGATTAATTTTAGGTACTAATTAATTTATATTATTAATTAAACACAGACCTTTGTACTCGCGATTGTTAATAATAGGGAAAATAAACAATACATGAAATATTGACGCCGAGACTGTGTCTTTTTTCTCACAAAATATAAATAATACAGCCTGCATTGACCTACTTTCCAAAGTTACAAAGTACTTTTTCAATGAGTTCTATATTCGAGGGGCTTACAGTTGAAGTGGATTAAGTCCACAAATCTCCACAAATGTTTTACCTAAAAAGTACAAACGGTAGCTTATATTATATTTATTTATTGACATTCAAGGGATACCTACGGACTTGAAAGTCCATTAAGTAGTATACAGATAAATATTTAGTACTTATTAGCCCAATTTTAAATTATGGATACAATGAGAAAAAAAATTATAGGTGTTTATTGAATATCATAACGCTTTTTAACACTATCTCGAAAGGTCCTGAAAGAATCACCAAATAAATCAATATTAGCATTTATCTCAAATTAGTATATAAATAGGTGCATTTCTACGAAGATTGGTCCTAAGGAAAGGTACGAGAAATAACTTATTATTTCTTAGGACAAGTGGTTGTATATTGAGATAAATTTTGGACAAAATATTAGCCGATTCAATTAAATTATTTATAATTTTAAAAAGAAATATGATATCCGTGTGTTCTCGGCGCGCTTCTAACGGGTAGAAATTAAAATGGGTATGCAAATAAGATGTGCTAACAATGTTGCTGTACATGCCAGTTTTTTAAAGTTAAGGAATCTTAAGAAGTTATTCTGTACAATTTCTAGTCTACTTTTGAAAATATAAACAGGGGCATTCTTCCATTTTGATAGAAAAGTATATAAAATAAATAAATTAAAAAAGATAAAATGATCTATTAAAAATTAAAGGCAAAAGCACGCACAGACTGGCTGGCACATTTTTTACAAATAATGAGGGTAATCCATCGGGACCGCTACCCTTGTTCTCGTCCAATTGTGACAAAATTTGGAAAACATCTTGTTCTGAGTGAGTTATATTACTATTGAGTTGTGCAGTTTGAATGCTATATGCAATAGGGTCTTGATTGTAAGGCTGAAAGACACTTTTAAAAAACTTTGAAAATATTTCAGATAGCAGTCTTCAGCCGTTTCTCCCTCTAGCTGCATGATGTTAAGGAAGTTTCTGTTCTTATTTTTGGAGGAGATTGGAGAAGAAGTGCCTACATTTTGTAGAGTTCGCGGGAATTCGACTGAAACACGGTAGTTTGAATAGTCTATTCGAATAAGATTTTTTGTTAAGCGTCTTAGAATACAAAAGAGTTGATAATCGCTAGGACATTCGGTTTGATGCCACTTTTTTGTTGTTTGTTTTTTTGCTCTACAAATTTTATAGTATGGTATGTAAACTACGCAGGCAACTTAGCGTTTATACCGTTATGACAAACCCTAAATAAATTGTACCAATTAATAGGTACTTATTCTGAATTTCAATATTAATCGCTTCATAGTTCCCTTTTTTAAAATTAAGTGTATAGTCAGTGGCGCAAACTGACAAACTTTTGGGAAAAGTACACGAAAATGCAAAGTTGATACTTTTATGATATTGGATCTAAGACTTAATTGTTAGTATTTTTCACTGACTTAAATTGTAATAAGCCATAAAAACTCAGAATATCCATAAAATCGTTTAGTTTTCTAGATGAATTATAAGGAACTAAGATAATTAAAATAATCTGTAAAACCCAAAGTATGTCTGGCATGTTAAAATCACCACAAATTAGCACTGTATAGTTAGAGATTATATTAAACAAACAATGTAAATTACTGATAAAACACGACAACGCGTGATAATCGCCAGGGGGTTTACCTGCCCCTGTATTTACCTATACGGCAGTGAATTTTACCTTTTTTTCATCATGTAAAGTTAAAAATTGATAGTTAAGAAGCCATTAGGATGGATATTTATTTACTTCCTTATATTTTTAATTAAAGTTGGTTGGTGTCATCTTTTGCTTGGATGTGAAGAATTCTATGGTTATCTCCCCTACAGGCAAGGATATACCCTCTTTTAACTCATACACAGTGGCGTATTTAGAGGGGGGGGGCTGCAACCCGTCATTATTATATATAAACATATCAATATGGTTTATTTTTAACTTGAAACCCCGAACCCTAAAAAAAAAACGGTTAGAAAATATGAGCCTCCCCCGGGACATTTTCTGGCTACGCCACTGTCCATACATATCTTATAATTTTTTGACGTGCTAGATCTTTTGCTTTTTTAAACAGCGTCTTATTGTCCGGGGAAGGATGCTCATTAATAAATATCTTAAATCGGACAGTTCATTAAGAATGATTCAATTCTTATTTGCCGCTTTGATTATTTTAGCAGTATCATCCCTAAATTTTCGCGACGAATACTTTACAATGATATTCTTTGGCATATTGGGGTTAAAATATTGGATTCCTTGGATTGATTCGATTTTTTCCTGCTTAATTAGGAACCCAGTACCCCATGAATTTCATCGATTACAGCTATGAAGTTTACGTTCTTCCTTTCTGCAACTTCCTGGAATTCTACGTTATTTATGGGAGAGTATTGTTCTAGATCATTTACCGTCCTATTTATATTCCTAACTTCCTCTTTTAGCTTGAAGAAATAGTCTATACTTCAAGTAGAGTGGAAATTCAGAAGGAAATAAATAAGAACACAAGGGAGGAAGACTTTGTGTTTTTCTCTTTTAGGTTTACATTCTTGAGTTTTAGAAAATTAACTTTTTAAGCCATGCTTCGAAATCGGGTATTTTGTCCGAGCAAAATGTGACTGATTTCACTAGTTTTGTTTAGATTTAATATCGTTGACTTTAAAGATTTCATAAATTGAAAAATTTCCTGCGGGACCATCCGTTCTGATAATTCGAAACACCCTGAACTTTTGGGGGATGAAGGTGTGTTAACGTTCGTAATGGGATCCTTTCCGACACAATCTGGGCATAACCAGAATACGTTTCTGTTATCACGAAGAAAACTGAGCTGGTCTACTGTATACAAATGCACTTCCCGTGATATAAATACGTTCAATGACCTTGACATTGTAGGCTAGCGATTTGCGTTCCAATGTTGTTGAACAAATATATTTGTTGATTCTCAGGGACAAACGCCACTACATCCCTCGAAACACACCGTTCTCCTTTTCCCACCACTAACTTAAAGAATGTTATTAAACCAAAAAAACACTATAAGGCCATTTTAAATTAACAAAAATATAATAATTATTAAACTACTCAACTTTTTATAATTATTTAAGCATATTTTATTTATATTATTTAAATATATAAAAATAAATAAATATAAGAAGGCTACTATTTAAACTTATTTTTAAAAATAAAAGTCAAAGTAGACATTTTCTTGTATCTCGGCCAAATTTTAGTTCAAAATGGCAAATATGCCAGTCAACAGTTCTGATTCTGATTCAAACAATTATACAGGGTGTCCCAAATATTCAGGGCATATATACAACATACTTTTTGTTTTAAATAGAACACCCTACCTATATATTATATTATTTTCGAATTCCCTATAAAATTCTACTTATAATTTTTAAACAATCTCATAATATGTATAAATTCGATTGTTTTTGAGATATTGACGTTTAAAATATTTATGTGATTATTTTTATTTTTTAAAAAAATTCGACAACACATTGAGGCAATGAAACTTATTAGCCGGGAAACGTTTCCGTTATGAATCAAAAACCCATTAATAAAGTTGTCAGGTTGACACTCCTCCGTTCGCCCTTCATATGCAAAATAAGTATTACGTCTTAAATATCGCTCATTAATTTAATATAAACAATTAAAATTCGCCCTGTAATGTCACGGAGTATGAATCGCCCGCTCTCGCGCTATGTAATTTAGTCACATTTTAGTACACCTTGACGTCGCAACCGCAAACTTTAATCGCTTCTATTTAATTCAGAGGATTAAAAAAACATTTCTTTGTGAACTGTGGGTCTTTTGATGACATTAGCTTACGCGTAAGAGTACTATTTTTCAAATTTAATTTTTAAACAAGTTCCCTATTGAATTTCTTGTTTGGGATGAGAATGGTATTGGTAAAACTATGACGAAAGATTGTTGTGTATTGAAACACTAGAAAGCTTCTTTTTATGCATAAGAGATACTGTTTTAATTATAAATACACAAATGAGTGTTAAGATTTTATGTGTCAAAAACAATGGTTTTTAAGCTCATGACGATTAGCTTTACACTTTTAATGAACATTTTTTTTTTACAACAGGAATAATAAATTAAAGCTTTGAAATTCAACATTTAAAGAAAGCCGAATAGATAGGCGCACTATGATTCATTCGCTACATAAAAACCGACGTGACGTGACTTCGGAGCGCGCCGTCTTTTATTGCGTAAAATAATACAATATCTTGTGTCTGAAATCGATCGAAAATGAAGACAAACATTAGTTTGTCTCCAAAAACGGTTGCCACATAAAAATGTGTGTGTGCAAAAGCACTGATCCGTCGTTCATTAAATATTAAAATTCAAAGATTAAAGTAAATTATTTTTGAAAAGTCAATGCAATTAGCCAGACTAGAGGTTTCACAAGTACCTTTTCTATTCATCATTTAAACATGTTTAATAAGCTTCACACTTTTGAGTATTTAATTAAAATTTGTTGAGGCAGAAATGATTAATATGAATATGTTTAATTTTTTATTAAAACGCCAAGATCTGATAAAGGTAGGTAACTTAACTATTCTAAAAATGGTTTTAGGACGTTGGTTTAAAAAGAAAAAGGTACTTGTATGATCAATATGTTCGCTTCTAGCTTTTTAAACCTACATAAAACCTACACCATAAGCACAATTTGCATGAATTTATTCTGCATATTTATCTTATTTACAATTAGAAGGCTGTTGATACCTAGTTAATTCTTACTAACGGAATAAAAAGGTTTACAAAATGGTTAAACAAAACATTATTTTATGAACGGAAGTGGGCGGATTTGTTGTAAAAGACCAAGAATTGTTACAAAATATCATACCGATATCCTCTATTAGAAGACCTAGGTGGAATGTTAAACACATAAACTTCTGGTTTCACCAATAAAACACTCTCGTAAGTATCCATATTATTGATGAAATTATTTTTTGTATTCGTCGCTCGACTTGTTACAGTTTCACAACTACAAAATGTAAAAATACTCAACTAACTTCAATAACAAGAAACACAAATATGTACTAAAAAAGGACAGATAAATATGAAGTTTCATAAAACCAACAAGGATAGCATAAAGATGGTTAAAAATTTCAAGATATGGAACAAACCAGTTCAAAGTGTCAAATCTATCACAGAGGAATGATAAGTTTATTGAATGAATTTTCTCATTCTGCCAAAGTAATTTCCATTGCTTCTCGGTGTTTAAAGAGCAGAAAAGCATAGAATGTCTTTAAGTTCATCGAGAAGGTTATGGTAATTTAAATTAAGTAATTGTAGGGTATTCTACGATATTCGAAGAGTAGAAAAAGATGGATACTGCTTTTGAACAAGAATAAACTTTGGTTTACAAATACGCAATGTCATATTTCCCTATACGCCGACTAAGCTATAGCGTAGGGTGGCAATTTTTAGGGGCTGCAACCAGATAAAGTGATAAACCAATAAAGGAACAACGTAATTCGCATGTATCAAAATGCGAAGATAGATGATGTAGAACTGAACTTAATTTTGAAAATGGAAGGGGAAATATTTAAAAAGTTTAGGGTCAAAAAAATATCGGGCAAAATTGGCCTCTTTGCGCGCATGTACATTTTATATAAGGTGGCAAATTACAACTGAAAATTGCTAAATCTGCCACTGTGGATACATATGATTGTGGCTGTGAAGTTTAACAAAACCTTAAAATGTTATAATTAAAGTCCTAAAATCCGCGGAACGACAATAGTTGTAGAAACATTTTAAGACGACAAGCTTGATTTTAATTGAATAAATAAACTCACAATAGGCCAAGAAAATGCCGTTTTTGGGTGTGATTTCCGCTATATTGGAAAAATATCAAGAAAAGTTCCTGTTTGGTGAAAGGCAAAAGCCTGTCTGATACTTTGGAGTACCAAACACACTTCCTGAAGTTTATTTTAAGAAGTCCGTGACTTTTAATTGCACTTGATACAAATCAAAATTGAATAGAGTCCTTGTGGTGCAAGCAGATTCGTCCTAGCATTCGTCTGTGGCGCGGTTGCGAAGAGTATATCGAATGTATAGGTTCAGCCATACTTGGCCGAATATCGAACCATACCGAGCTCTAAAACTTTATTTAGGTTACTGTCAGCTGTCATTTCCTGTATGCCGATGATAGACGTGTACAAAAATGAAATAATTTCTAGTTAAAATTGATTATTGATGTTAAAAGTACAAAAGCTTCTAGCAAATCCCTTTATTATAAACCAGGTAAGGATATTAAAAAAAAAGTTAAATTTTTTGCTGTAAACTTAATGGTGCAAATCCTTTACTTGGCTTGTTACACATTTTTAGAATTGAAAAACACCATGGAGGAAGAGCTATTAGGATCAGGAGGAAATAAAAGTAAAATATCCCAAATATGTACACGGTTATCACAGGTAAATTTTGCTTATTTATTGTTTATATTTTTAGATTTTCATTGTGAGTGAAAATAACTCTGGTAGTACCTAACTCTCAGTTGGGGTCACTTTGATGAAAGAACTAAATGATTTCTGGATGCTATGTTAGGGAGTGATTAATTGCATATTGATAAGTATTCGCTATTCAAAAACTTTCAGTGTTTTTCCTATTTGTTATGTTGCTTTTTGATTTAAAGATATAGTTCAAAAATATGTTTAATTGTTTATTAAAGAACACTAAGGTCTCCGACAAATTGATTCTCTATTTCTAAAGGCGTTTTTACATTAGTTGCAAGTGCAAGTCAATGTTTGTTTTAAATGGGAAAACTTGCATCATCTGATTAAAATGTCATTTTTAATCAGCTGATGCAAGTTTTCCAATTTGAAAACAACCACTTGCACTTGACTTGCGCAACTGGCATCTAATGTAAAAAGGCCTTTACATTAGGTCAGGTTGCAAGTGCAAGTAAATGATTGTTTTAAGGCCTTTTTGTATTAGGTGCAATTTCAAGCCTTAAATCATGCGCTTTGATGACATTTTAATCAGCCGATTCAATTTTTCTCATTTAAAATGACCATTTACTTGCATCTTGCAATTTAAATGGGAAAACTTGCATCAGCTGATTAAAATGTCATCAAAGCGCATGCTTTCAGGCAATTTTACTTGCACCTAATGTAAAAAAGCCTTAAAACATAACAAATATCTTTAATTAGTAAGTAATTTTAAGAGGTTAAGTGGTAGAGCGCTCTTAGTAGTGAACTTCACCTCATTTGGTAGAAATATCTTGTAATAAGACATTTAACTTTGTAATTTTTTTTTTGTTACCAAATAAAGGCAATAATAATAATTAAATCGTCAGTAAATGTGTAGAACTATTGCGACTACAAATTTGATAACTGTATTTCACCTAACAAGGCCTATCTGATTCCAAATATGTCTTTTCACCTTTCTAGTTTTCAAAGAAATACCTACCTGTTTAATGAATACTTTTATTTTTTTACATAAGTTTATTATCTATTATTTTGACAATAAATCCATCAAACCCATACCATTGAATTTGTCTTTTCAGGGACTGCTTAATTCTTCAAAATTATATAGGCTGTTCTAATAAAATGAAAAGTTGATATTTTTTCTGACTGACACTGTACAATTATAGAAATGGTTTTGTCCTAACTAGGTGTAACATTTTTAATTATATCGATGTACCAAGTTTTAAAATATAGTCAGTAGTTTTGAAATATTGCAATCATGCTGACCTGGTTTCCTAAATTTTTTATTTACTAATCAGACTCCCTGTATAAGGTGAAACATAACCCAAATTACTTTTTTAAGTGGAAAGATACCACTTAAGATCTTTTTAGAAAGCTCTTTTAGTGAGAAAATTGATTATCCCATTTTTTTTAAATTTCGATTTATTTTTATTGTAAAAAAATTAAGTTGGGTTATGTTTGTCTTTAAGAGGATTAAAAAACAATTTTTATTATGGGTATGGAGCCCACAAAACATCTCAATCGACGTTTTTGCATTTTTTATAAATATTTTTTCCAACATTCTAGTGAATTTGTTTGTTGAACGAACGTCCACACCCTGGGGCAATTAAAATAAATGTAAATTAAAAACATAAGACATTCAATTTTTTTTTTTTTAAGAAATTTCCAAAAAGTATCATAAGTGGTATCTTCCCATTTAAACAAACTTGGGTTGGGTTTGTTCACATTTTACAGGGGTAAAAAAAAATTTGTGCTGTCAAAATATAGATCATACAAAATCCCCACCCTGTATATTTGACATCTAACAATAATAAATACGAGGATAACTTTGTGAAGGAACTTTTGGCCTCAATTAAAATTTATGATTTTTTTAAATTACATACCAAAACATACAAATTTTGACAATTTAAATAAAATAGACATTTTAACTAAATTTGGTAGCATGCCTATACTTAAGTTAGCTTGTAGTTTGTAGTATACTAAAATTTATGTTTTTGGTTTTTGTTAATAATTGTTGTTGTTTATCTACAAAACTGCCTAAGTAACTGATTTAGGACAAAAAAGGTATTCAGCAAAACTTGTATTTATTTAACAACAACAATAATCTACATATTACAAAATTTGGTTCCTTATATTCTAATATTTCTTAAAATCTAATACCTGTTTTGCACCTAGGATGTCACCTGTATATGCAACTATTAACTTACTAACTAAATACTATTAACTAACTTCTATTACTACTTCTAACTATTAACTTAAATACTTACTTTATTTAAAAACATACTATATAGGGCATTTAACTTAAATCCCAATCCACATTATCACTCTAAATGTCATCTTACAAAACATTATTACCAGTTTGTCCCAAATATTCCTTTATATAATTTCAGTATTTAAATTCTCTGGAAGCAATAACTTTTGTAATGGATGTTAATTTTTTATTTCATTTGCCCACATTTTCACAAAAAATATAAGACATTAAATTACTCCCAACCACCTTTTTTCTCTTTACAGTAAGTTTAGAAAATACTAGGCATTTTAAATTGTTAATCATGTTTCACAATTGCTGAGTACTCCATAGATCTAAAGAAAAAGCAATAATCTTTCAACATTCGGTTTGAATCAGTCAGTTTCGACCATGATACAACTATGATATCAACAGGGTGCGCAGTGGATCGTGACGAATTTTTGAATTGAATTACGGCAAAGCGTAGTTTACGTTATTTTATATGAAATTTTTTATAAATTTATTTCAAATTATATTAGCATTAGAATTTGTACTGTGACTTAAATCTTGAAACATACATTTTAGATTGATTACTGTGATCATGAAAAATTGAGGTTATTGTTTTTTTCTTTTCTAGAAAGTGTTGCATCGTGTAATTTTGTATTTAGTTCTCTGATACGAAAATACATCCTGCATCTAAAAAATAACATTTATGCCTTATCGGAATATAATACCGAATTTAAACAATGGAGAATATCGCAATATGGCAGTTTTTAAGCCCAAGGTGACGTCACGACAACCTGCGCGGTATCATATTTATCTTCTGTAGTTGTATCATGGTTTCGACTGAATCGAATGGACGACCTTCAAGTGGGTAAAAAAATATTCTACCGATCAGGCTTTCCTATATCTAGTACCCGGAAATTATGGTGCATGAGTAACATCTTAAAATATCTAATAGCGTTTTCGATTACCACTCTGAGAGTACTCAAAGTGCCCGAGAGCAGTAAATCGAAAACGCTCTAAAATTTACTGAAATTGTAAATAAAAAAAGGGTGGAAGGAAGTAAATAAGGTCTTAATGATCGAAGGGAAGGCTAAATCAGCCTTAACTAGAACTCAGGAGCAGCCAAGCTGCCTACCTCTCATATGTCGAATAAATCACCGACAAAATGAGCTAAGGAGTCTAGAGGATCAATACGATAACTGGACATCGAACGTGTCACATTGCCAAGCCAGATCACTGACGAGCACCCAGAATCAGAAACAAGGATGACCTCACAATTCATTTTAAGTGAGGCAAGGAATGTTAACATAAAATATATGGAGAATCCAGCTTAATAGTCAACAGGATGAGGGATCCCAACCAACCAAGATTGGGACCGAAACCATAGGGCACACCTTATAAGTGGCACATTGAAGCTTTGGCGGTTTTTCGCTATTCAGCTTTCTATGGTCAATCGGCTTTGAATACCGATGTCGATCACTGTTGAATACTTCACCTTCCCGAACACACAAAGGCTTTATGTCTTTATTGTTCACCCTATGTCACCCGCCTTGTGCGACCGACAGCGCCCATTCAAGGGTATTTCATTCGCATACGAGGGTATCAGCGGGGGGGAATGGGCGCTGTCGGTCGCAGAAGGCGGGTGACATAGGGTGAACAATAAAGACATAAAGCCTTTGTGTGTTCGGGAAGGTGAAGTATTCAACAGTGATCGACATCGGTATTCAAAGCCGATTGACCATAGAAAGCTGAATAGCGAAAAACCGCCAAAGCTTCAATGTGCCACTTATAAGGTGTGCCCTATGGTTTCGGTCCCAATCTTGGTTGGTTGGGATCCCTCATCCTGTTGACTATTAAGCTGGATTCTCCATATATTTTATGTTAACATTCCTTGCCTCACTTAAAATGAATTGTGAGGTCATCCTTGTTTCTGATTCTGGGTGCTCGTCAGTGATCTGGCTTGGCAATGTGACACGTTCGATGTCCAGTTAAGGTCTTAATGGTTCTGAAAATGTGGTCAAATGAAATATAATATCCCTGTTTACATCCATTACAGAAGTTTACGAATTTCGGAGAATTTAAATACTGAAATGATATAAAGGAATAATTAATTGAGGCAAACTGGTAACAGTAGGTATAATCATAAATTTTTGATAAAACTTTACTGCTTACTAGCAAGGTTGATAAAAATCATGATTTAAAAAAAAAATATCAAAGAACGATGATTTTTTTGATTTAAAAAAAAAATTTACCAGCTTTTACAAATATTATTATTTTTAAATAGTTCTAACTGCTATGTTTTGTTTTGTTAAGTAAACAAATATTTTTAGGCAGGAATAGTACAAATAGGAAGCAAAACTGGAAAAGTTTTAACTTTTAACATGCAAATTTCGTTCGCGTAGTTTTTGCAAGTTTGCGCCTTTGTCGAAACTTGTGATAACTGGCAGAAAACGCCCGGTTATATAAACGATACGCACTTATTTCAGTTTTATCAGTAATATTTTTGCTTTGGGGGTTAATCTATCAAAATATTTGGAATCATGACAAGCTGGGGTAAAAAAGAATTTAGTGTTTGTCAGCATTTTATAAAAAAGAAAGTGGTGGGCAAACTAGGTTGTAGAACAGTATGTGAAAAGTGTGGTAAAGAATTGCAAGGTCTAGCGGACAGACTAAAAAGTCATTGGGAAACCTGCAAAAGTAAATCTAGTGATATTAGCAGTGGTCTTGAAACTCTTTATGGTGATTGTCAGTCACAGCCTGGAACTAGCCAGAGTGAAATAATTCAGTTGGCAAAGAAACAGAGAAGCGATAACTGTGAAAAGGAAAGTGTAGGTGGACGCGAGGACTGAAAATAGTGGAAGTAGCGGTCATTTGGATTTGGATTGAAAAGCAGCTAAACTAGTATTAAATTTCTATTTTTTGTTTAAATTAAGTATTTTTTTTGTATTAATAGTATATTATCAACCAAGGTTTAGATAGATATTATTATTGACCGAGCGTCGCTGCGCTCCTCGGTATTTAAGACGTGAGGGCAATAATAGTTGTCTAAACCGTGGTAAATATATTATTTTTTCCACTACTAACACATTTACAACATTAAATTCTTAATTAAAGTTAACATACCTTCTTAGGGTTGCTTCTGTTTTTTCAGTCAAGTTACCTTTGCTTTGAAATTTGCAGCATTTTTTTTTATCTTGTCAGATGGCATTCTTAGTTGTCAGTATTTGTCGATTTATAAAAAAATTCAAGTCTTTTTGAGTACCTGGTTGTCTAAGCATGACGTTTTCATATATTTTTAAAATAAAAAAAGGTCAATTTGCCTGTTTTATATTGTTTTTGCCAGAAGCCTCTATTATTGACCGTTGTCAATAACGACGGTCAATAATAGAGGTTTCTGGCAAGGGGTAAAGAAAAACGACTTCTAAAGTTAGTAATCGGTCAATAATGAGTGATTTTAAAGTTAGTAGTGGATAAAAAGGTTTTTTTGGTATTAATTTTTTTAAAGTTTTATTTTTGTAATAACCAGCTGTTCTTTTCAATTATTATAATAAAATAATAAATAAAATCACAAAAAGCGTCTGTGTTTTATTTTTTTTATGAACAAATACATTTTAAGTGGCCAAATTTTGAAACCCTTTTTAAAAAATTAATCATGATTTTTTTTTAAATCATACTGATTAAAATCATGATTTTAATCGTAATTTTTATTAATTGATTTTAATCATCTCAACCCTGCTTACTAGTGCCAAACCATAATTTTACTTTGAACTGTTGTAACCGGCTAGTTATAAGTACGGTTAAGTATACTTATTTTCTCTTCAATTATGTTATAACAGATACACCAGGCCGCTCTAGACAGGTGGACGCCTCATAGCAAAACTCGCTGGTGTTGCAGTCTTCTATTGCTGTTGGCGTTCGGGTTACGCATCATATTCAAGCAGGTACTATTTCTTAGTTTTTTTTTATGTTCTAGTGGTACCAAGGAGTGGTGGACAAGACCGTGCCCTGGCAAAAAGCTAGATGGCTCTATACAATTTTACTGATCTTGGGGTTTATGGCCCGTATAATTTTTGCTCAGGTACTTTTTTGATATTATTTGGGTTGGGTAATTAAGTATTTATGTTTTAAGCATACAGAGTTTTACACGATGTTGTAGCATTGACGCATTATATTTAAACCCGTAAATCTTGGTACGAAAATACATCAGAAAAATATATTTAAATGGTTTCTAAAATAGTTTCATAAACGAGAAAATTTACCATTTATTTTTTTTGGTGTTATGATTGGACGGCGCCACCACTGGAGGAGTTCTAAAGAAAGAGTAACAAAGAACGACTCATGTGTTTGTTTCTATTTGAAATGTCAAGTTAAATGATTCAGTGATTTATGGGGATGTTACCGGTCATTTTCTTATTTAAGAAATATTAATCGAGCCTACCTCAAAAATCGAAAACTAGCACAAAATGCCATGATTAAAACAAATAAATGGTTATAAATCCAGTCTACGAATAAAACTTTTCCCTCATTTCACATCACAATAAACAATAAATTGTCACTAAACACAACACACTTTATAACAACTAGACATTGAAATTTCTTTGTTTAACCACAAATATTTAAATAGTATCAAATAAGCTAAAACAGACGAAACTTGGCAGACCGGACCACCGGGATTATAAAAATCTCAAGTCGCTTGTTCTCGTTTTATTTCGATTCCGGAGATGCGATCTTACAAATTCTTTGGCACTTAGAGGGTCATGGTTTACCTACTGGCGTCCGACGAATTTGGTCTGATTTTGGGGTCTTTACCCAACTTTTTAGACGATCAATCTAAAAAAAGTAGTTTCTGTAGATTTCCTATTAAACATAACGCTTCAATGCCATAATACCCTTTCTGTAAATTCAATATAAAATTTTTTTTTATCAATTTACGTACAAATTATTTAAAAAATGTCTAAGGAGAAGCTCTCACAGTTTTATTGTCCATACTAGCATATACGGTAATCCCCGGGCAACACATCCGCTAGGAGGAATTATAACTATACTGTAAATTCTGAAATAGTTTCAGTGACGTAAGTCGTTTACTTAATTCGGAAAGCTGTACTGTCAAACTGTGTAGTATAATATATGTCACTAAGATCCGGTTGTACAATTACGGCTTTATCTTAGTTCAACGTTAAACTAAGTTTAAACTTCATTTTGACAACCAACAATAATTTAAAGTGGTTGTCGAAATGAAGTTTGAGCTCGGTTCAACGCTGAACTAAGCTTAAGCCGTAATTGTACAGGGTGAGTCAACGATAGAGCAAAGTTCATTTTTGCCTTTATCTTATGAATTATATAAAAATTCGAAATACAAAAGTTGTAGGGACCATTGACGTGCACATTTTACAATTATGTTGGAGTATACAGGTTGGCCCAAAAAAACGTAGCGAATATAACTTGAGTTTTTTAAAATAGAACACTCTATATATTATATTATTTTCTGATTCCCCACAAAATTCTACGCATATTTTATAAATGTCATGTCTAAATTCAATAGTTTTGGAGATATTGATGTTTAAAATATGACATTTTCAGACTTTGACAGGCTGTAACATTGGAACGGTTCATCTTGGAGAAAAATGATTTTCACCTTCCTGTCTTAGTTTTTTTATTCTCTATCCAAACAAACCAACTTCCGATTTACCATATTAAACCAAAAAACCGGTTTTAACGGACCACCCCGTATACTCCAATATAATTTTAAAATGTGCACCTCAATAATCCCTACAACTTTTGCACTTCAAATTCTTAAGATATAGGAGAAAATAAACTTTACTCTATCGTTGACTCACCCTGTACAACCGGATCTAAATTTATTTTTGATTTTTAAGTATAGGTTATTTTTTTGATACATGCATAATGCACACAAGTATATTTATTTTTTATTTATATGTGTATGTTACTTATATTTATTAAAAATTGCGATAAAACTATATTTTTAGATGATTAAAATATTTTTGTATTTCATTGTATTATGCTATAGACCTTAAGAGGTATATTTTATTGATTCCACCACTTCTTAATTCTGGAATTTTTTAAACAGATGGTCATTTTAATTGTATTTCCATGGTTACAAATAGATATTTTTTTAACTTACTAACTGTAATCTTGGTATCATGCCCTGAATCTGTAAACATGGGTTATAATAATATAATAATCAGGTTTACCAACCAATATCATCCATGGTAAGCTATATATTTGGAAAGATACTTAAAAATGCTATCTTTTTAGATTAAAATATACAGGGTGTTCCATTTAAAAAAATGAGGTTAGGTCCGATAACTTTTTTACCTGACCCTGTATACTTATTTTGAAAACGGCAGATTATTCAACAATCATTTAAAGAAACTTCTGTAAAAAATTTTTTCTGTATCTCTTTTAACTAAGAAAATATAGGGTAATTTTGAAATTGTCAATTTTTTTATTTTCCCCCGCATCTCTTAAGTGAGCGAAAATTTTTAAATTTTGATTTTACCATTTTAAGTTTTACCCAAAAAGAGCACATGACACCTATATTACTTTTTTGATAGCACTAACAAATACGGAGATACCCTATAAAAGTGTCAAAATGGGACACCCTGTACATTAGAGTATGAGTTATGACTTTGATAAATCTGGTGCATAAAGCGACTACTACGATAATCGTAGAGAGATAGTAGCGCATCATCGCGGCTCCACAGACTAACCAAACTAATCTGTGGCGAAGCACTGCTTTGCATGTTTCGTTTGCCTTCGAGTGACCATTGCTGAAGTCGCTAGTTTCAATCTCCAAAGTCTGGTCCTAGTACATCTTTTTATATATTTTGAAGTATACTTCATCCATTCTTGTAAAGATGGAATGTTATTACACTTATCATGACGGAACTGTGTCTACACAAAAGTCAAAGTCTACTAATCACTCTGACCGGGCCAGATAGGTTATTTTTAGATTTATTGACACCATTGACAAAATAGTCACTGTTAAGCAGAATACTCCGACTTGCAATCAGTGGTAAGCGATTATCGACTCGCAATGATCGCTCAGCCATCATCGTAATGATCGCTCCAAGCTTATTTATAAAAGATTGCTAGCATTAAACTTTGATTATTTAATCTATACCTAATATTAATTTTCAAGAATTTTATTTTATATTATGTAATTAACTCTATAAGTATATAGGTTGTTTATTACAGCCATCTCACTATTGGAAGCTATATTTTAAACCTTGTATAATATTGGCGATCAGTTCTCTAAATTTATGTTTTATTTTTTAGGGCTGGTATATCGTCACATACGCGTTAGGAATTTATCATTTAAATTTATTTATATCGTTCCTTACTCCAAAAATAGATCCTGCAATGGATTTCGATGGTAAGCATTCTACTGTTAAATTTCTATACCTTTTAAACCATGTTTTTATCCACTAAAAGTATGTGTATATCAAAATCGATTTCATAATTTAGTTTTACAAGGTGATTCACCGTGAGTGGCCTATTAGATCTTGGAAACGAATATACTTATCTTAATAAAACTTCGTCGCTGGATCTAATTATCTCCGTCACTTCTGGTTATGCCGGAGGTTTTTATTACATTTTTAAATTTTACTTCAGTTTCTAAACATGTTTGGTTGTCTGTGTGTAAAATGGATACTCTTTGAGAAAAGAACATTTAATAAATTACATTTGTTGTACTGTGACAAGCTGTAGTAACTTAGAGGACGGTTTCCTAGGGCTGTCGGCCGGCGGAAACTGACCGTGGCGGATACCGAAGATATTCGTAAAAAATCAAAAACTGTCGTTTGTGTTTCTTATTATGGCTTTATTTATAAAGATTTTTTATATATTTATACTCTTTCTTTGTAAAGATGTTTTTAATGGTTCGATAGGTTACTAAAGAAACGTCGGACTCAGTAGTTCGGCACATCAACGTTGCCGCCATTTAAACTTAAATGTGTCTCCTACGAAGATAAAGATAAAAAGGGGTCATTGGGGTCGAAACGTTGTTATTTGATTAAAGTAAAATTGTATTATTATTTTATTAGACACATGGTCTACGAAACTGCATTAAAAAATGCAGGTCCATATTTAAGAAAAAAACATACCTGATGATGGCACCCGACTGACGAAACGTTATAATAATTTTCTCATAACAGGTTATAGAAAATAAAAAAATGGCAATGAAAATGAGTTTTTGACCATCTCTGTACCGGATGTCCCATTATGGATGGCCACCGGCCGTATCTCGGAAACTACTGGGCATAGAAACTCAGGAAATAATTTTTGATTAAAGTGGTTAAGAGAAAATCCTGAAAATAATTTTTAAGTTTCGCATTATTGAAATTCTAAATTTCTCCGAAAATTACCACATTATACCTTTGATAACATCATTAGAAAGCTTAGACAATTCTGCATCATTTGGCATACCGACCTTGATAAAAGTGGGGGAAGGTATTGAGAGTATAATCATTTAAATTGCTGTAACTTCTAAACGACTTATCCGATTGTAGTAAGCTTAAGCTTGTTTAAAATAGAAATTTAAGTACTTTTAATTGTCGTTTGCATTGGTACACGATAGTTCCTAATAAAATAGCTAGAGACAACTATGAGAATAATCACTTCTTCAAAAAGTGTTAAAAACTATTATTTTGGCTCAATAACTCTGAAACGAAAGGAGATCTGCGGTCTACACATTTTTTCTTGAAAATTTAATCTACTCTCCGAATATGATGATGATGATGAATCATACCGTATGATTTAAGTTTTCGGTATAAAATCAAAAAAACTATTATTACAAATTGTGCCTTCTAACAATTTTTTTAAGAACTATCGTGTACCAAAGGATACGACAATTAAAAGAACTTACCTTTCCGTTTTAAATAAACTTTAGTTTACTAAAATCGGATAAGTCGTTGAGAAGTTACAGCAATTTAAATTATTACACTTTCAATAGCTTTCCCCACTCTTATCAAGGTCGGTACACCAATGAGACTTAAACCAAAATGATGCGAAATTGTCTAAGCTTTCTAACGATGTTACCTTACTTGTACCTCAGTGTGGGAATTTTCGGAGAAATTTAGAATTTCGATAATTAATTTACAATTGGGCCCTCTTGCGGCAAAATGTGGAACTTAAAAATTATTTCCAGGATTTTCTCTTAGCCACATTATATACGATTTTTGTCCTGAGTTTCTATGCTTGGTAGTTTCCGAGATACGGCCGGAGGCTATCCATAATGAGACACCCGGTACATAAAGCTAGGAAAAAATAAAAACCAAAACGAGAATTTTCGTTTTTTTCCGAATATCTTTGTACTCGTAATTTTGGAAATTTGTCGTTAGCTTATTAGTCGTCTCCAAATTACACAACTTTCCCCAATTTAACCTTCACGGTATCTCTTAAAAAAAAGACAATTTTTTTATTTTTTAGCTGAAGAAAATGGTCCAGAATTGCCCACGAGAGCAAATGAAGAATTTAGACCATTTATTAGAAGGTTGCCAGAGTTCAAATTTTGGTATTCGGTTACTAAAAGTACTGTGATTGGATTGATATGTACATTCTTCGACTGTTTCAATATCCCAGTCTTTTGGCCAATTTTAGTAATGTATTTTATTACATTGTTTTGTATAACAATGAAGAGACAAATTAGAGTAAGTAAAACATTCATGATTTATATTTAAGTCTAATTATTGCCAAAGCCACCAAATAAAATAAATATACCTACTCAAAATTACTGTCACTAAATCATTGCTTCCATATAGAGCGCAGTGGGTTGTACGAAGTTAGAGGGAAAAATTCCAGTGTATTGTTAAAATTCTAATAGAATTTATTTTCATTGAATTTTTTCCCTCTGACTCCGTACAACCGGCTACTCTCGATATGAAAGCGGTTACCGACATGTTGTAGCTGGAGTATAGAAGCATCTCAACATAATAAAACTGTTATCCCAGGCGCACGATTAAAATATTGTCCATGATTGTTTGATTTAAAACTTAATAAAATAGAAAACAGATTAAAGATATATTTTGTAAAAGAACAGAAAGTGTTCATGTTGAGATTGTCGATCAAACTTAAAGAACAATGGTGTAAAGGGAATGTCCGCTGATAAGGTTTAGAAGAGGACAATAATGCCTTTTTATAAAAAAGTTCCAGCCCTTCTGGCCTCGCCCCACTGCAAATCATAATGATGATATAAGTTTACCTTATTTATGTACACAGAACGTCCATTCTCCTCTCGTTTTTTTGTTCTTCTGAACACTTTAACAACTTGTCAAAATTAGGAGATGATTAAATACATTTTAATATTGAGAAAACCCCCAGGAAAATCCTGATTAGTAAATTAAAAATTAAGATAACTAGGCCCGTATGATTGTGAGAAAATGATTTCTGCCAATGTCACAGTCAAACTTGCTGGTTAGTTAATAATTATTAAAATTCTTTGTGCAACCCGACAATAGTCTATTAAAAATGTCCCTGAACTGATCACAAAAAGAAAAATTATTAGGCCCCTACGTGTCTACCTCATCAAGAAAACTAAAAATAAAATTCTGCAATAAAATTACTGTTTTCCTGCGCGCTGTGTCGTCTCACCAAGTGGGCCGCCCGGCCGAATACAACGCCGCTCCAGAAACAATAAACACTTGCTAAGAGGCACATAATATTATGCACACCAAGAAGGCGATGTTGGCCCGCGAGTTTAACCGTAATCTCTATTGCATAGACCGTCATCAGCAACAAAATGGTCGAATAATATTGTGTGTCCCGGAAGCGTAATTCCGGATCACAGTACAATGCAGAGCACCGCAGAACCTTTAATATTCTGTACTCAACTCTTCTTTGTAAAACTGAGATGACAAATAATTACTCCCAAACCACAAACATTATAGAGCATGATAGGGAATGTACCAGTCTGCAACGCCCTGTGTTTTGTAGAATTTAAATAGGTGTAAGTTACTATAACCTAAGTACAATTTAAAACTTCAATCGCCGTACATTTCTACTCTAATAAGGTGGGAATAAAAAAGCACAAAATGAAACTTATTTATTTTGAACTAAAATAGAGAAATTGCACCATTACAAACTGGTTAATGTGTTTTAGCAGTTGGTTTGTTATCTTCAATGCTTTGAGCTCAATTATGCATTGTTTATTTTCTTCTTTATTTTTTTTCCTTATTCAAATTATCTTCGGAGTTAAAGTGTATACACGAATAGTTAATTTTTAGCATATCTTCATTTAGAGGGCTTTAGGCACCACCATAATTTTTTGTCGACATACCATTATAAGTTATAACTTTTTACAATAAATAAATACATATTATCATAAACTATATAGTGCCCAGAAGACGTTGGGTTATGTTTTTATTCACCAATAATAAATAAAGATGGGGAGTTGTAAATCACGTTGTCGCTTAATCGTTAAACAATGACGCATGAGTAAAGAACCACTGAATACTATATCATTCAATTAATTTAATTAACCTGTCATAAAAAAACACATGTTGGGTTGCATAAAGATTGATTGAGAATGATTAACTAACCAGGAGCTTTGACATAAATGACATTGACAAGGCCAGGCATTATTTACTCACAATCAAACTTGCCTGATTAGTACTAGTAAATAAAAAATTACAGTGAGAAAATTATTTCTAACAATGTTATGTATGTCATCGTCAACCCTCAAAGTTGCTGGTTAGTTAATTATTGTTAAGAATCTTTATGCAACCCGACATAAGACTACAGAGGTACACAATATACAGCAAAATAGGGTCTGAAAAATACCAATAACAAAAATACACTCTTGTCCTACTTGAAAAATCAAAGTATAAAATGCGATGCGGTTCTGTAAATATTAAAACAACGTAGAATATACAAGACGTATTGACGACGCACGGAAAAATATATGCAAGCGAAAAAGTCTAAGAAAACTGACTTTTTACACTCTGGGGCATGTAAATAATAATACATTATTTTTTAAAATGACTAATAGAAAATATTTTCCAAAAACTCTAATACTTTAACATTATCCGGTATAAAGGTTCCTATAGCGATCGGTGTATTTTAATTTTGAACCACCAGACGGTCGCAAAACGAGGGTCCACCGAGTGAAAAGTGTGAGAACATTACATCTAATACTTGCATTTGATTGAACGTCTATTCCATTTAATCCACTTGTAAGAAAACTGCCATTTATTTTTTTTTTCTTTTCTAGCATATGTTAAAGTATAGATACCTGCCATTTACTCACGGAAAGCCAAAGTATCAAACCAACGAAACAGGTAAATCCTCCAAGTGACATGTAAACCGGATGTGACAAATAGAAAAAGTAATAAATTTTATTATAGATCAGTTTTTGTAAATTTTAACATACCTATAACAGAAAACAGAAGAAGAGTATGAAAAGTTATTATTTTTTTAGATTACTGTTGTGTTAGTTTCAGAGCATTTAAAAATTTTGTTTCTATTTTTTTAAGTATTTATTTCTTTAGCATTAGGATAGATAAACCAATAGAAAATAACTTTAGTAGGAATACTTTTATTTTTTTAATATAATAAATAACGTATTGAAATAGACAGTAACGAATACTAGGTTACACGGTCATTAACTTGCTATGCCCATATACAGGGTGTTATTGAAATGACTTGTTATATTTAAATGGGTGATTCCTTTAGGTTCCTAGCGACACTATCCTTTTTAAATCGACTTAAAAGTTGGGTAAGGACCCTTAAAATCTCTACATGCGCCTCTAGTAATCTGCTCTGTGGCCAATGTATAGCGCCGCCGGCCACCGGATAAATACAGTTAAAACAGCAGCGAGTTATAAGTTTTAAAACACAACAGATTTTGAGGATTTTAAGTTATTAAGTCATTTTTCCATAACGTCCTATACAGGGTGTTTCACAGTGGATGGAACGTTAGACGTTTATGGAAAACGGGTGATACGTTATCTTCAAAAATTTGGTTGCTCAGATAAACAACCATGGTCTATCGTTTTAAAATATTTTCAGCAATGCGGCTTCTACCCGAAACAGATGGCAACATCGTTATTTTAAATGGAACATATTATATTATTTTCTAATTCCCTATATAATTCCACGTATATTTTGTATGAAACGTCATATGTCTAAATTCAATTGTTTTTGAAATATTAACGTTTAAAATATGCCATTTTCAGACTGACAGGCTGTAGCACCGAAATGGCACATCTTTGACAAAAATGGTTTTCACCTCCATATCTTAGTTTTTTATTCTCTATCCAAAAATACCAACTTCCGGTTTAACATATTAAACAAAAAAAATGGTTTTACGGTTTAACATGTTAAACCAGAAGTTGTAAATTTTTAGAAAGAGAATAAAAAGCTAAAGGAGGTAAAAACCATTTTTCTCTAAGTAGGGCCCGTTCCAGTGCTACAGCCGTCAAAATCTGAAAATGGCATATTTTAAACGTCAATATCTCATAAACAATTGAATTTAGACATATGACACTTTATACAGAATATACGTGGAATTATATAGGGAATTAGAAAATATAATAATATATAGGGTGTTCCATTTAAAATAACGATGTTGCCACCTGTTTCGGGTAGAAGCGGTAACGCCGCACGCTGAAAATATTTTAAAACGATAGACCATGGTTGTTTATCTGAGCAACAAAATTTTTAAAGAAAACGAAAACCCGTTTTCCATAAACGTCTAACGTTCCAGCCACCGTGAAACATCCTGTATAACCCTAAAATGCATGTTTCTAGGTGATTATTCAAATCACCAGCATAGGATGGAAAATCGTAGTTCTTTTTATTTATTTTTAAATGACATTGGATGAGGAAAACAATTTTGGGTGAAAATATTAGTTCTTATTTTTAACCAAAGCTTTTTAATTTTTGTTGGTTGGGCTTAATTATCTAGTTTTTTAAAATTTTATGCTCATGAGGTAAAACTCGGGAAAAAAAACTAAAGCCTCTCCCCTTTTATTTGAATTTAAAATGCATTTTAAGTCGGCGCCGGCCCTCACTTGGACAATTGACATCATGTTCCATCCAAAGTAATGATTTTATGTATGTATTATATATTTTTAGTAATGTACCGTCGCGCTCTACGAGAGAAACATCTGATAAACCGTGTCGCTCGGTATTTAATCTGTCCCGTGCCATTTACTGCGTTCGGTTATTGCAAATCTGTCTCCTCGATATACCCATTGGTGGAGTTTTGCGTTCGGTCAATAGCCTTATGACCTCGGGTACATCTGCTTAGCGTTCGGTAATTCGACTCTAACTTGGGATCGGTAAACGCTACGCGCTCGTTTAGCTCGAATATCACGTTACATTACATCTGCATCTGCTCGATTTTTTTAAAACCGAACGCAGTAAATATTGATCAAAAATGAAATGGCGTATTGTGTCTTAGTTTTTTTAACATTTTTAACATACCAGAGTAATCCTTGAAATACAAAGTAATCTAAGCCAGTATATAAAAAGCCTTTTTTTAGAAAAAGTGATCTAAAACAAATTACTTTTTTAAATATGAATGAGAGTAACGAGAGCTATACTTTTTTTTATCCATGTGCAGAAATTTTTCCCTAGATTTTAAAGAATTTCATGCATTATTATTACAGATAAAAGTAGTTTATCTAAAATAATTAGATCATAGATTATTTTTTGTTTTTTGTTGTTACACTTTATTTTTAAATAGGGAAATCGAAAGGCTATCAAAAATTATAACAAAATAGCTAAAATTTTGACTTCTGGTCCCGATCCGTCCGAATAATGTGAACTACAACACAGGGTCACATTTTTGCCGCGTATAGTAAGGTTGTGTTTATTTTAGTCATTGAGCAGTGGCCGATGGACGTTGTACGGCGAGCGATGGAAAAACATTCTCAAACAATGATGTGCACAACACTGCTCATCAGGCATCTACACGCGCTAAAGATTTTAAGTAATAAAAAACTCAATATAATCGATCACACCAAGTACGAGTAGAGGAAGATGATTCGTTCTGCGTCAATTTCACCAGTTCCCTTTTGCGCCGGCAGTAGCTAAAATAGCTCTGTTTAAGCTGTGAAAATTGGCGCAGAACGAATCATCTCCTTCTACTAGTATACTAACTTGCGGTAAGGGCCAATTTTATAAAGTCGATTTAAACTGCAAGGTCCAGTTTAAATATATAACTATAACCTAATATAAATTAGGACCAGGTTGATCGCTCTTAAATAGAATTTTGCTGTCAATCCTACATTATAAAATAACCATTTCTGACAATCTATGATTGACTGTTTAAAAGAACTGGACCTTAAGCGTTGTAAGTCATTGGATACATTCAGGCGGTCCCAGCGGCTGAACAGCTTAGTAAGAAGCCCAGTTGAAGGGCTTAGACAGCAGCTAAGTGTTTTGCCCAGCGTAGTTTAGACCTTAATGACATTTAAAAATTGGGTTATTACTAAAGCTGAAACAGTCATCAATCAACAAACATAACCTTTACCTACTGAACTTTATTGACTTAAAATCCGCGGTCAATCAGCCACGCATTCGGCGAAAACAAAGCCGCTTTATAAACAGCTGTCACAACTGCCGAGTGCGAAACTAAGCGGCTGGGATCGCCTGAATGTACCCATTGTCAAGACGATTGTTCTTCCATCGTTCAACGCTCAACACACATTTTTATACGTCATTAGGTGCTGGCAACTAAAAACAGTGTTAGGAGTGTTCGAATCAATTATTGTATACAAATAAGACACAATTATGTCACTATCAAAATATAATGGACTACTTTAAACCAAACTATTTCCGAGATTTTTCTAGGACATAACAAAGATTTATCGATGGACATAATATAGACTGAAAATAATAAGAAATGATAAATAGGCACCTCAAGCATACCTTTTTGTACACTCATTAATTCAGGAAACATTAAAAAATGCATTATGTTGATCTATGCTACATTATTGTTAAATGCGTTTACTGAATTTGATGTTTTTTACAATTACATAAAAATTTAATTTAATATATGGTAAGGAAAAAATATACTAGTCGCGGTTAAGAATATTTACAAAATTTATTATTTTTAATTTTGTAAGCTCTACAAAAATTTCATCACGCTCACACTACACATCTGTCTCAACTGTACACCGGGCACACTTTAAATTAAAATAGGTAACGGTCAGTTTTTATTTGCAAAATTTTGAGACTGGTATGATATGAAATCGATTCGGCTATCCAAGAAAGACTTTGAGGCTTGTTTCTCGACTATCGGGCTTAAAGGCAAGGTTTAAGGAATAATCGGCCATGACATTATATACCGTTCACATAGTGCACGATTTTCATAAATAATGTTCTAAGAACAAAAATATATTTAACTGTAGAAAACTTTCAACTTTTCGGTAACACCGAAATTATTTGCCAAAGATCGATGACAGTTGAAAAATCTTAACCTTTATTTTAAGTTGACATTTCTGTAATTTGTTGCTATTAGATAAAAATATGTCTACCCAGAAAACTAAGCGTTGTGTTGCAAAATGCTGTTAACAACAAAATATTCATATCCTTTCCTAGATAAGCGTCAGCTTGTCAGACAAAAACAGTGACCAAAAGTTTAATAATTAGTCTTTTTAAAATCTGACTCCAATATTAAATAATTAAAAAAATACTTGGTTATTTTAATAAAAAATAAATCGAAGTTCCAATAGTTTGAAACAAAGACACTGACAAGAAAGACAAGCTGCAGTTAGTTCTCCAATCGATAACGATGTGGTTTCGGTATTTATGAACAGGTGCGCTGTGAGGCGCACGATCAATTTTTATCCGACCTACGTCATTTATCGGTTCTATTTTAAGATTGAAGAGTAAAAAAGTCCATTACTACAAATATACAAAACTCTTAGATATTTTTTTAAATATGGTAAAATATTTTTAAATTCGTATCGTATGGGAGTTTTTATCAGTCATCAAGAAGTGTCTTATCTTTTGAAAGTTATTAAAGTGTATTTCACGTAAGCTTTTAATGGCCGTCCATGACACACGTCATTTTGTAGTACCATTTATTTTACAGAACTTAAGGTTTGGTTAGGGCCGGACTGGTGTTCCTCTAATAGTTAATTACCAAATAGACAATACATTTACTTGATTTTTCATAGAAAGAACACTTCACAGATACACACAGTTAATAACCAGAAAGTGTGTTCACACAAAATGATCTCTAAAAATACCAAATACAACAATACTGCACTTATTATTCAACACGTGAACGAATGAATGCCGGCTCTGTGATATTGAACGAACGCAGAGAAGACACGCGGATTACGGAGAGATATGCGAAGGCAAAAGCGTAAGAAAGAGATACACACACCAACGGCATCGATGTCAGATTCTGTAACAATAATCTCTCCACGGGTTTTAGCTAATTGAAAGGCAACAGATTGAAGTGTTGTGTGTATCTTTGTCGTGTACATGTAAATATATGGTAAGTTATATATCCATGTCTCAGGAATTTTTAAATCACATGTTGACCAACGCGTTTGACAAGAGAAACGTCACAGCATTAAAAACGTACGTGAAATTTACTATATCAGTCTATTACGAGTATATGACTATCCGCCGAAAGGATATATCACTAAATTAAAACTATACTTTTCTTTTTCGCTTGCATAAAACAGGTTTATACTGGAAACGACGTGAACAATAATTTGATGTAGGCTTTCCAATAACAAATATACTTATATACTTCTTGTAACAGATTTTATACCCTTTTCATTGTTAAAGCTTCTTTGAAGTCGATGGTTTAAAGTTAACCTTTAACACCAGCCGTAAAAGCGGCCACTGTAAAAACCTAACTGTTTTTTTCTGCCCAACTACAACCAGAATAATGAGGTGGTAATAACGTCTGTAAAAATACCTTTAACAGAAATGGATATTGAATGAGATCTAATAAGACCAAACCCAGTCTGTTGACTGTTGTCATCTAGTAAATTTCGAATGGTTGTATTCCACAGACCTTTATCTAACTGGATCACTAAACAATAATAGCAAAAGTAGCAAATTTACAGCTTCGCTCATTTAAACAGAATCTCAGGGATTCGAGCACATTTTCTGAAACAAAAAGATGGACGGGACCGGAGTTATCTGTTTAACTTAACTAGTTTCTGTTAACTACTAAATAATACTGACAGAAAATATTTAAACCACAATTATTTGGTCAAAATAGAAGCATACAATTTTCGGTATTCGTCATCGCCAACGTAGCAAAAACTTAACAAATGACATAACATAATTCAATCACTTAACGTACAAGCACTAAACGTAATAATAGTCAAAAAACAAGAAATTCCTAATATCAAAAGCCCAAAATAGAATTGCCAGTGTAAATACAGGGTGTTTAACGGTGGATGGAACGATAGACGTTTATGGAAAACGGGTGATCCGTTTTCTTCAAAAATTTGGTTACTCAGATAAACAAGCATGGTCCATCATTTTAAAATATTTTTAGTAATGCGGCGTTAACGCATCTGCCCGAAACATGTGGCAACATCGTTATTTTAAATGAAACACCCTATATATATATATTTTTAATTCCCTATACAATTCCACGTATATTTTGTATAAAATGTCATATGTCTAAATTGAATTGTTTTTGAGATATAGACGTTTAAAATATGCCATTTTCAGACTTTGACAGGCTGTAGCACTGGAACGGCACATATTAGAAAAAAATGGTTTTCACCTCCCTATCTCAGTTTTTTATTCTCTATCTGAAAGTTACAACTCCCGGTTTATCATTTTAAACCGTAAAACCATTTTTTTGGTTTAACATGTTAAAAAGTTTAAGTTGGTATTTTTGGATAGAGAATAACAAAAAAAGATGGGGAGGTGAACACCATTTTTCTCTTGGATACGCCGTTCTAATCAGAGGCGGATTATAGTACAAGCCTAGAGCCTAGGCTTGTAGCGCCAAATCTGAAAGGGGCGCCACATTTTCCAGCGCCAAGACTCCAAGAGACTAAGAAAACCAAACAATATATGAAACTAAGCGATTTCAACCGTGGTTAGAAAAAAACTGCGTTTGATTAACCAGTTAATTTTTAGCTAAACCACACGCCATGTATATTATTCTGTAAAAATTATTGTAACTTATTTTCCCAGACTCCGCCCTAGAGCTCTAACGCAACTATAAAATTTATAGTTCTATAAACAAAAATATATATTTTTGTTTTTCTTAACTTTTATTATTTGTGTGTATAAGTGCCTTTGGCAGCATCACTTCTCTACCAAGCAGGTGTGCACCTTTCAAATTTCGAATTAACCCCTCCAAATCCCTACTGAAAGTTGACACAATAATTTTTTTGGCGATAGCGGTCAAACCCCCCCCCCCCTCCCACCACCTAGAACAAATCCCAAATCTGCCACTGGGGGGCGCAAAAATATACCAGGGCTTTGGGCGCTTCCAAGTGTTAATACGCCTCTGGTTCCAATGCTACAGCCTGTCAAAGTCTCAAAATGGCATATTTTAAACGTCAACATCTCAAAAACAATTTAATTTAGACATGATATTTTATACAAAATTTACGTGGAATTGTATATACTATATACGGTGTTCCATTTAAAATAACGATATTGCCACCTGTTTCGGGTAGAAGTTAGAATGCCGCGTTGCTGAAAATATTTTAAAACGGTAGACCATGGTTGTTTATCTGAGTAACCAAATTTTTGAAGAAAACGTATCAACTGTTTTTTATAAACGTCTAACGTTCCATCCACCGTGAAACACCCTGTATACCACCAAACGTAAACAAGCTGAGCATATTTGGAAAGTTGCTTTTTTCTGTTTCATTCTGTTCATTTATATTTTTTTCTCTTGGTATATCTATTTCGCTGTGCTAAAAAAGCAATCCTTGTTTTGACCATGTGATTATATGATCTAGATAGAGATACCAGTTCAGCATAAACATTATTATTTTAATACAAGTTAAAGGATTTTGTATATACGTACAGAAATTTGTAAATTTCTTTAAGACATTCCCGCGAACACCTGGTACATATAAACTTGTAGGTATTAAGAATTGTTTAGTATAAGAAATATAATTCATAATAAAATTTTACTTAATGCAAATCTTTAATATTTTTTGTTGTTTCTGTATTGTTTTTCCTTCTATCCTCAACCCAGTTCTACTTATATCACGTCAAATATTGTTTGTTATACGTTAAATTTAATCATGAACCATTTACAGTTGTATACAAAATTTAGTTTTCTTAATCTCAATTGCAAATGTAAAAAACACTAACCTGCTTGCGATTTTTAATATAATATTTTAATAGTCTAATGCACCTACGCAACGCAATGTGGTCCAAAATTACAGTCAGTAACTCATCGCCTGCATGTCGAGAGCAGCGGGTTGTATGAAGTCCAAGGAAAAAAATCCATGAAATAAATATTTTGCTCTATTAGAATTTCAAAAATACACTGAAATTGTTTCCTCTAACGTCGTACAACCGTTGCATTCTATATGACAGCGATGAATTACTGACAGTAAATGAAGACTTAAGGTATAGATGGTTATATGCCCTAACCCGCGATACATTTACACACAGTATGCCGATTAACCGAACAATAATAATGAATGAATAGCAATTCATTATCTACGTGATTTTTTTAAATTTTATTTTTCATACATTTACCAAGTAATTACAATTTATTTTTATTGAACCCTGAAATACTAGCAAGTCATTAAGGAACACCATTTATTATGAGTTTTATTTTCATTGTTAATTGTTGCCATCATCACTTATAATTTGTGGCGAATTATGTAGCCAGTAAATCTGAATATTTTTGTTCAAGTGTGACGTCAAATTGTAGAAGATAGAAAGATGCGCAATGACATACCGCGTGTCAGTGTATCGTGCTCCAACCACTAAATGTTATCTATAATCCAGGTTCAAAATTACTGTCAGGGATTCATCGCTTTCATATACTGTATGTTCCCACAAACAATCACGGACAAGTTACCGACAGTTTCCTAACCAATCCAAACACTCAGAAATCCGCGTCCGAGTCTATTGCACAGAATCCTGATTGGACTCTCTGTGACTGCTGTGGGAACCAACCCATAGAGTGCAGCAGGTTATACGAAGTTCAAGGTAATAATTCTAGTGTATTTCTGAAATTCCAATAGAGGACAATGATTTTTTTCCTCGGACTTTATACAACCCGCTGATCTCGACATGGAAGCGATGAGTCACTGACACTATTTTGATTTTGGACCTCTAGTATAGTCTAATTCAAATTTACAAAATCGCTATATGCCTGACAAGTAAGTTGGTTATGTTTTGTCCCCTTGGGTCTTAAGTTAAGCCACTTTAACTTCGATTCAATCTACTATTAAAAAATGGAAAATGAGTGTAATTTGAAGGTAAAGTATTTCGACGTCTTTGGTTGGAATATAGCTGAATTACATTGGGTTAAACAGAAACCGGTTATTTTAGAAAATTTAAATCAGATCTGGTTAAAACTTATTGCGATTATAGGGCACAATATTTATTCATGTTTATATTAATCATATTAAAAATACTAAAACCCTTCTTTATATCTTTATCAGTTGATGTATTCTTAACTCTAAAAACGAAATGTCCAAAAATTATTTATAAAGCTATTTATACAATAATATAACTAACATTATTGTACCTAACGAGTTTTCCCCTAATTTTTAGGCGAAGTGCAGAACATGTGATGCCAGTTACAACAATAATGGAAATTCCTTTGTAATTCACCAAATCATCACTTATTATCCATTTTTTAAATAGCAACTAAAAATTACAGTGTTAAAATGTTTTGTATTAAAAATGCTTAGATGGTTCATCTATTCTATAAATGTACATATTTACTAACGATCTTTATGTATGTATAATAAAATTATATAGTATTAAAATATTTTGTAAGATCGTGTGAATGAATGTAAAAATAAATTGGGTTTGTTTAATAAAATAGATATTTTTTCTGTTAATATAGGGGTTTTATTTTCTAATTAACTCGACGATGGCAACGGAAGACTGATTACGAGAGATTGTTGTTTTCGTTTCCTGTAATACTTTCGTGTCCTGGTACCCACTGCAGTATTACTTTGTTTACTTTTGCCAGGGACTCCAGTTCCCCCTCTCTCTTCCCATGTTTGGTAAAGGGAATTATAACGGTATTTTGTGGACTGATATTTAGTCCTTCCTATCCTACCCATTTTTCCACGATTTTGAGAGCTCTTTGCATCTCTTACAATCGTGTCGAATTTGCCTTTTGTTACTATGACCAAATCGTCTGCGTAACCGACAATAAAGTATCCTGTACTAAGTACTCGGAGCAGTGCATCCATGACAAGGTTTCAGAAAAGTGGAGAGAGACTACCCCCTGTTACCTACGCCGTCAAAGGTTTCACCCAGCAGTCCTGAGTATACAATTCTGCCTTGGAGTATACTTTCTATCCATTTGCAGCAAGTTCTATCCAGTCCAATATACCTGGTTGCTTTGTGACGCGAAGGATGTATTATCAAATCTATATCTAATAATGCTCCAAGTGGCACTTCTCCGTTTTCCAGAACTTTCTCCACCCTTTTCACTAGCTGAAGTGCCGATTCCGTTAATTTTCCTGTTCTTAGGCATGTTGGCCTTGATGAAATTTTCCAAAATATCCCTTATATGCCTGTAACAGTTTTTCAAGCGTTTTTAGTATAAACGACATCGGGCTGATGGGCCTGAATGCCTTTGCCGAGGAGTAGTCTGGTCATCCAAGTTTAGGTATAAATACAGCCTTTGTCCGTTTCGGAATATGTCTTGTGGCCAGACTGGCTCTCGGTACGAGGCAAAGCTTTTCTATTAACAGGTCCGTTCCCTGCTAAAGCATTGCCGGATAGACTTCATTCGGTACCGGAGACTTATATAGGGTGGCCCATTAGTGCGAGGAAGTCCAATATATAAGTTGTCAACAGATATAGTGACAAATATTACACATAAAAGCTATATGATCCGTTGAGACGCATATTTTAAAAATATATTCAGATATACAGGGTGACCCAAAAAAGCAGAGTGGCAAAAAGGTAAGCTTTTTTAAATGGCTACCCCAATTTTTTTTAGGGAATTGAATTCAGCATATACTAGAATATTTTAATTTGTTGTTCGTTGCGGCGTTGCCACATTATTTATACTTTACTAAAAAATCCAAGAAAAACCACCTATTTAAAACTCCTTAAAAAAAGATAGCTGATTTAAATTTTATAAAATATGGTTACGGTTTTGGATACCCGAGTACCGGTAGAATGATTGTATTAACGAAATCTAACCATAATTTATACAGGGTAATTTTTACGGAGGTGCCAATATTGCTATATTTAAAGTATCAAATCTTCATTTTTTTAAATGGGACACTGTATATTAATGGGTCATGTTAATAAGTATTTTATTCCCTCTATATTTGCAATTATAACTCATGTCCCAAAATCTACCGTTTTGTCACAATTTTGGATTTTATTTGAAAATGCAAAAAAAGCATTATTTTTTTTGGTAGGCCGTGACTCAAACAAAAAGCGGATATTATCACATGTCAAAATAATGTTTCAAAAATACCATGATTAATATTTAATTTTGAATACTTATGTAATATTGACGATTTTACGATTAAGAAATGTTAAAGAACAAATGCATATAATCTCTCCGACAACTAAGAAAGATATGAAAACAACGTATAACGGAAGTTTTTATAAACATTGATATAATATACTATAAGAAGTCAGTCGATCTCTTGAAGAACGTATACAAGCATATTTAAATAACATTGGTGGATATTTCGAACATTTATCATAGTTTTTATTTTAAATATCCACGTGTGCGTCTTTTTGTGTTTCTAACATTTTTCTGTTTTTTTATTTGTCTTTTGTTATGTTGTCATAATATTTATAAATGATATAAAATGGTAGGTATATTGTCATTTCCTACTTTTGAAACTGAAAACATATTAAAATTAGTGTCAAAAAGTAATTGAAACATTATTCTGACATGTGATAATATCCTCTTTTGTTTGAGTCACGTCCTACCAAAAAAAAAATAATTTTTGCATTTTCAAATAAAATCCAAAATTGTGACAAAACGGTAGATTTTGGGACATAAGTTATAATTGCAAATATAGAGGGAATAAAATACTTATTAACATGACCCATTAATATACAGGGTGTCCCATTTAAAAAAATGAAGATTTGATACTTTAAATATAGATACTATAAATATTGGCACCTCCATAAAAATTACCCTGTATAAATTATGGTCAGATTTCGTTAATAAGATCATTCTACCATCCCTCGGGTATGCAAAACCGTAACCATATTTTAGAAAATTTAAATCAGCTATCTTTTTTTAAGGGGTTTAAATAGGTGGTTTTTCTTGGATTTTTTAGTAAATTATAAATAATGTGGCAACGCCGCAACGAACACCAAATTAAAATATGCTAGTATATGCTGAATTTCATGCGGAATTCAATTCCATAAAAAAAACTGGGGTAGCCATTTAAAAAAACTTACCTTTTTGCCCCTCTGTTTTTTTGGGTCACCCTGTATATCTGAAAATATTTTTAAAATATGCGTCTCAATGGATCATATAGCTTTTATGTGTAATATTTGTCACTATTTCTGTTGACAACTGATTTATTGGACTTCCTCGCACTAATGGGCCAACCTGTATGACTCAAATGTGCTTATTGCCCATTTTATATTTTCTTTTGTCACCACCTTTTTGGCAACCTGCCAGTTTTCCTTACAAGCCCCGTTTGCCTCGCTTAGCTTCCAGGTCTGCGGTGGTTCTTCTGGGATTGGGAAAGTGTACCCGAAAGAATTCAGACATTGTTTCTTTCCCAGATTTAGTGCCTCTCCCAACTTAGAAAGTACTTTACTGAGTCTGGCACATTCTGGGGCGTTTTCAATGGCGTCACAGTGCTTCCTCCAGGCTATTATTATTTTAGTCTTCCTTAGTTCTCTTTTAAAATCAGTCAGAGATGCCTTGTACGCATCCCAGTTTCCTGATCTTTTAGCCGTGTAAAATTCTTGCCTTACTTGTCCTCTTTTTGTTTCTAGATCTTTACTCCACCAGGGCACGTTCCTAGTGGATACAGTTTGTTATGAAAGCCAAGTGCATCGCGTCAGTCAATTGGTCCGCGATTAACTCTACTTCTAATGTGTTATTTACCGTATATTTAACACTAGCAAGGTTCGCATCTAGGTCTAACGTATAGTTTTCTTAGTTCGTCCTGCGGAAGACTTATGTCACTAGCCTTAAAAAAAACCTATTAAGGCGCTTATTTTTACATTAGGTGCAATTTCAAGCCTGAAAGCATGCGCTTTGATAACATTTTAAGAAATTACTGATTAGCTGATGCAATTTTTCCCATTTAAAACGACCATTTACTTGCAACTGCACCTAATGTAAAAAGGCCTTTACAAACATATTATTTTCATATGTAGACTTATAGACTACGCATACTATAAGTTGTTGGACCATGGGCGCTCGAGCAAGGTAGAGCAGTTGTCCATTCCCCATTGGATTCTGGAAAAGGGCGTAGATATACGGTAGCGACAACTTTTTTTTGCAGATTACTTTTCAGAAAAGAAAAAATGACTATTTTAAATCACTTTCAACATAAACGGCGGAGGCGTTTCTTTCGAACTCACTTGAAAAAGAAGTTTTAGTTTTTGGCTGGTGTCCCCCCCCCCCTCAAAAAAAAAAATGTACTCTATCTTCTGGCCATTTAAATCCTTAGTCCAAAGTTGCATTATTTATCATGTCGAAGTCGCTATTAATTTTTTTTAGTAGGTAATGTAGGTGTTTGGTGCTATTCTGTAACGAAGAAAATATAAAGCCACAGAATTTGTAAAAAATATATATTACGTAAAAACACATGAATATACAGAGTAATACAATTAAAAACATAAGTCTTCTATATATCAATACATAATTGGTTTTAATTTTAAAGCCAGCAACCGCCACCCTTTCAGTCATAATTATAAAAATCAAATTGGGGGAAATCTAACGAATATCACATTTATTATTTTCTATTAATATAACGGGGGGTTTGTTAATTGTAACGTAATATAACAAACACGTCTTATTTCTTCTGCCAATGCAATGGGCGTTTCCACTAAAATTTGATTTTGATCCTATCGCATAGAGCAAATAAAATATGTTCTACGATTTGAGTTTTGAAATTCTTGAATTATTTACTATTAAAAACAAACTATATAACAGGCGCGGCTTGTCCATGAGGTCATTTGGCCAATAACCCACCTACAAATTTGGCCCACCTTATTAATTTATTTTTTAAAACAAAAAAAGTACTTATCCTTCATAAAATGCAAAAGTTCCAAAATGTGTCATGCGAAAACTACAGAATAGATCGAACCTCTTAATGCGTAGCTATATGTTCTGTGCTCTCGGCCATAGATAAGTTCTCTATAGCTGTCGGCGGTATTTTACGTTGACAAACCGTAATAGAAGATGAAAGAATTAATTCGAAACCAAGAGCGAAACAAACATATAAGCGAATCCGGAAGTTAAAATGGGACAATAAATAGGAGCACGGCCGTTGCCGGACCTATGATATCGTTTTTTAAGTGGGTGTGACAGCCGCTTATTGAAACGCACTCGTCACACTCGAAACGCACTGAAATTCATTTGAGTTAGACAAAGAGAAACTAATAAACAAATATGCGCATTGAACTGCATCATTTGCATAAAAGCCTTAGTTTCTATTCTTTCTATGGGTTCAGTGTGTGTGCTGCGCTTATTTAGTTTATTTATATTGATTTGACCATGATAATAATTTTGTGTGTGCGTGCTTTGTTGAATATATATATATAGTTGAATATTTTATGTGTTTGCAGTATTTATTTGTAGGTGATAGTATTTGGGCTGAACTATAGTGTATTTATTTTCAACTGGCACTGCTAGTAAACAATAACCTAACCACAAAACGCTCAATGCGATTGGATTTTCATAATAGCTTGTCTTGTGGTGCAAAATAAAGCTACAATATAATCGGATAACGTGTTGTTTATGCAAATTCGAAAGCTACCCCCCCCCCCCCCCCCGTCAGCCTCAAACTTATTTGGCAATTTTACTAGTTGAACTTTGGGCTTGTTTATTCAAAAATTAAATTCCCCGAGCTTCGCTCTCGGGATCTAATCAGAATAGACATGTCTAAATTTAACTCGAAAAATTTCCAAAAAAAGTTTTCGTGACAGCTTTTTCATCTAACCGATAAAAAAAGAAGGTCTTGTGATATTACTGTTGATTATTGACCAAATTTATTAAAATTTGGGCGTGGTCCAAAAAAATTTTGCCTGCGGCGGGCTCTCCGCCGACCCGCCACTGCAAGTCACAATAACAGACCCACCCTAGGTCACCCCCAGGTCAAAGGGCTAGTTACGCCACTGGTTATTGTTATTATTATTACTAACGGTGGCAGTTGAAAATAAATACACTTAAGGCACGTTGTTATTATGTTTAATTAAAAAATTACATTTTGCTTGTTATGTTCAGTTGCCCTCAAAATTTGCCCCACCTGTAAAAAAACTCACGGGCCGGGCCTGCTATATAATAATAAACAAAATATTATCTTTAATAAAAATCCACGAAACTTCGTAACTATTTCAAGCCATCGGTAGCCGGTAACCGCTCTTTATTCGACGCGTTCCTACCTAAATGATGTATGGAGTCTGGTTTCCTATTTCTAAGCTATTCTTAGTTATTGAAAGAAAGATAACAATATAATTTGTCGCATGACTGTTAAATAAAAGAAACGGTTAATAGAATCACGTACCATTGCGTTAAATGTAAACTAGGACAATAAACTTAAATCTCCTGGCCTATAAGGACAGTGTAAAATTTAAAGGTTAGACTTTTGTACTGACGTCTTGATCCCTCAATTTTGACAATCTGCCAAAGTCAAAGTGTTATAGACCAAGAGCTCAAATTAAAATTTTTATGTCCTAGTTTTCATTTAACGCGATGATACATCGCTTTTGCACTGACATATTAGGTTTTTAACCATAAAATACTTATCAATTTTGACAATCTGCCAAGATGACAAAGTCAAATGCTTATAGACCAAGAGCTCAAATTAAAATTTTCATGTCCTAGTTTTCATTTAACGCGATGGTACCATCGCAGGACATAAAAATTTTAATTTGAGCTCTTTGTCTATGAGAATTTGACTTTGTAATCTTGGCAGATTGTCAAAAAATGTACTGTATTATACGATCAAGACCCACTATGTCAGTACAAAAGTCTAACGTTTAAATTTTACACTGTCCTTATAGGCCAGGAGATTTGTTTGTTGTCATAGTTTTCATGAAACGCGATGGTACATCTCTTCTCATCTTATGCGTTCGCGGCGTCTCTTTAATTGTTTCTAAAAAAGGTTTGTGATACTATAGGAAAATTCTTATTATTGAAATATATTTTAATAGGTTCAAATTCAGGATGTTAGTGCTGATATATTCGATTATAGTGAAAAGGCCCATTCCCGATTTAAAATTTACCGAGAAAAAAAGAAACGTTTAACAAATAGACTGAAAATGATCGCCACTCTTAAACAGAACAGATACAATTAAATAAACCCAAATTTAAGTTAAAGGGAATGTATACCGGTTGGCCGTTTAGTGCAGCAAAATACAATAGCTTCATTATTATTTTTAAATAAACAAACGCAATAGGAAAGGTTTTTTCGTCCTGATTTTTCGAGTCACTTTGTAGAGTAGCAAGTAATTCTGCTGTGTATACCTTTCAATTTCAATATAGGTACCTGTGTGGACCTTTCAATCAATATATTTTTTTTCCATTTTTGTATATTATGTACGATTGTACTTTGCCACACAACCGGCCATCCTAATGAAGTATTTATTAGTTAAAATATTTTTTTATTTAGGTAGTTATGACTAAGATAAACACATTTTTACAAAAAATTGCTTCTTGTACAGATATTAGTTAAAAACATTGTGGTATCAAAGGGCACCTCGGAATTGCTTACATTTAAACATAATAAACATTCCAAGAAGGTGTATAAAGGTATTCAAGACCCAGTTAGACCCCACAATGTTTGTCCAATATATAGACTAGAACTTGACTACCAGGGAAGGTTTATAAATCAACACATTAAGACGAATATACCTGGAAACCCCTTTAAGAAATCCGATACATCAGGAGAAATCCTCGCTACAAGGAGTATTTGCGGAGTCTGGGCGATGAGATCCCTCCAGACTTGATAGACCAGGAAAGGGACTAGAGGCTCGCGACGCAATTCAGAATGACCCCGAGATCACTTTGGTGAAAAAAAGAGCTGGCACCAGTAAGATTGGGTGAAGTTAAAAGGGAACTTGAAAGGGTGTTGTTGTCCGAACCCATCGCGGGATGGAGATAGCTGGACCGGGCTTCCAGATCAAGGAACACCTAAGAGGATTGGTTAATAACTGTTTTCAATTTAGTGGTGGATGAGCTGATTTGAAAACTAGTAAGCACAGGCAAGGGCCTTGAACTCGGGGAAGGGGTCAGTGTGGCAGTCTTAGGCAATGCCGACGACCTCGTACTGATTTCCGACTCTGCGGGAAAGGCCCAAAAGATGGGTAACAAACATTTTTACCAGATTTCTAGGTCGTTATTCTGCTAAGGGCTCAATTTTTCAAATTTTTGTTGCCGACCTCCGAATAGCATTGGAAAGACTGAAAGAGCACCTCTACGTCCGCATCAGAGGCTGCAGGTCGTAAAACCGTTCCTTATTCCTTATCTTGGTACGTTTCAGAATCTAAGAATTATACTGAAAACTCTGATAGAGGCAGATAAAGTAATACGTATGTTTATTAGAACGGTGTTTATTGAAAAGGTCTTGTCAGGATGCTTACATACACTTTTCTAAACTACAAAGGTGGTACAGGCAGGATGAAACCTTATGCATCGCCTTTAAGAGGAAATGGCCGAGATTTTGAACGGCTACAGTGCCCACGGTCTGAGAAAAGGAAACGATAGTTTCGAAAGCGGGTTCTGGAGCGACCACCCTCTACAATCCTGGGCGGGCGATGATTCCTTAAGGGTCATATATATGAGGAGAAACCTGTTACATACACGCGGTGTTCCATCGAACCTGCCGAACGAGCGAAGATGTTGGGCGGGTTGCGATAGGGTTGAAAGCCTGTCGTAAGCGCTTTAACGATACCTTCTTGGGAAGTGGGCTCGGATCAAAAGACATGATCATGGGTCAGAAACTACAGCTAATAAAAGCTGGAAGATGCAGGTAGAACCGAGAGTTCATTGTGCCGACGGAACTCTAAGAATACCGGATATCTTGCTTGTAAAAGAGGATCAAGTCACGGTGGTCTCGGATGTTACGGTAGCTTGAGAAGGACCAAAGCCCCCATTAAATTCTGCTAGAACTAAAATCTACTATACAACTATAACTATAATTTATTTAATAAGAAATGAAAAGCAAGTAGTCCAGTACCTCCGGGCTTCACTCACGATATACGAGGCATTTTTTGTCTTTAAAGGTATTTGTTTCCTGAACACTGAACTAACCACCATAAAATTAGAAGAAGAGCGCAGCATGACTAAATGAGGATGCTCGTCCTTATAATTAATACATTTCTTAGGATCACAAATCTGATGCCTCGTCATCTAATTAGTGACGCGCATGAACAAGATTTCCACTCTCCCTACCAACTATCTAGCGAAACCAGTGCCAAAAGAACGAACTTGGAAAAATCAGCGGGTAAAGAAGACTCTGTTAAGCTACTTATTTATTAAAAGTTTTCAAAATATGCAAATTATGAAATTATTCTACAGCTCTGCAAATGCTTTCAAAAATCTTTTAAATGTAGAAAAGTTGCTGTTCTGGCAACACTGCACACAAAGAGGAATAAGGTCATGCGAACAGGCCTCAATGACCGACATGGGCGGATCCTGTTGTCTAAGGGGAGATCATTAACTACTTCGTTGCCATATTGCTGTTTTTACCCGGTTTTAGACATTTTTATTATTTTCCACATCTTGTTAATACTTTTAACACCGTTAATTGGGCAAACAAAGTGAAGGGACTATTGGCATCTTGATTTATTTCAGACTGGAATACAATAATGTCAATAGATTTATTTCTTATTGTTGGATCTATAGATAAAAGATCATTGTGTGTACCGAACACACAAAGTGGTAGTCTTCAATAGCCAAATCTAGACCGACCGAGCAGCCTCGTGAGGACTCGCATCTATTTCTCAACCTATTGCAGGCACACTGTGCGCATGTCAGTCGAAAAACCTAATGGCGGGATGTTTAATATATATGTAAAAATGGGTTTAATTATTTTTTTCCGCCGACCGTGTATTTACATCCGATATTAACGTTCCCAAAACCATTCATTAATGACCCCTATTAATGCATGATTTTCTGTAAATGCACGATTTTGGTAATTAAAATTAAAGGCAGCCATGCAAACAAATCATCAAAATAATAAAACGTCAATCCAAAACGTCGTCCGCTGTCACGGTCCGCTGTCATTAGTATTTGTAGAATTGTGAAATCTGGATTGTAAAATAAAAGTTGTTAACTGTTTTTCTTCACTTTAGTAAAAAATACGGTCGACGAAAAAACATTGTAACCAACTCTTACATTAAAACGCGATTAATGATCTCGAACATTAACGCGTGAGCGTAGCGAACGCGTTAAAATATTTCGATCATTAATCGCCATTATTAATGTACTTGTTGGTTAAATTACTATTAATGTTTTATTACGTCAAGGTGTGAGTCATAGTTTAGGTTCTAGTCTCTATTAAATTTTCTTACAAAAATACTGTTGTTATTCGTAGCTTGACAGTTTGTTAATTTATGGGCTATAATTAAAATGGAGGGGCAGGCTAATCAATAAATTTTGTTATTTTTTGAAACCGTAAAGCACCTGTAAAGTAAAAACCTAACCTCCAATTTTTTAACTGTTAATACATTTATGTATGCACAGACTGTGAGATAAATTGTATGTAAAACAAAAATATATTTGCTCCATTGAAGAAAATAATGTAGAAATATGGTCCAGCATAATAACCTCTATATTGTTTTCTTCAATGAAGTAAATATATTTTTGTACTACATACAATTAATTCATCCCACAGTCTGTGCACAAATAAATTGTTCTACAATTTAAAAAATTGGAGGTAAGGTTACTTTGCAGGTGCTTTACAGCCTCGACGACAAAACTTACTGATTAATGAGTAATAGCCTCCCCCTCTATTTTATAATTATGGCCCATAAATTAACAAACTGCGAATTACAAAAATATTCTTGTAAAAGAAACTTAATTGGGACTAGAACCTCCATTATGACACACACCGTGGCTTAAAAAATCATCAAAATATAATTAAATCCATTTCTACCTATATTTTAAATATCCCGCCATCAAGTTATTCGACTGACATCCGCACAGTGTGCCTGCAATAGGTTGGGAAATAGACGCGAGTTCGTGAGGCAACCTTGTGCAGCGTTGCTTTGTTTGATGTGCTGCTTGTAGAAATTATGAGCAAAGCAAATGTAGCACGGCTGGCTCTGGAGGTTGCTCGGTGGGTCTGGAATCGACTAATTAAGTAATAAATATTGACCCTTATTTATTGCATTGTACAAAGTTAAAGACTTAACTTATAAACACAATCACATATAGAGTATAAAATAATGGAATGGCAATTGACTGATTTAGAAATCTTCCTACTTCTACCACTAAATTTTTTAAATCTTATAATTAAGTAAAAATATATTTCGCATTGTATAAATTTTTCTGATTGCTTTGACTTCTGCATCACTTATCTCCAAAACCAGATTTATTTTCTTATTTAAACTTCTCGATTTACTATTGTGTAGTAATTTCTGTTCCAACACATCAATCTTAACCAATTTCTTATCACACCTCTATTATGTGGTCTAGAAGCAGTTAAACCAAGACATAGCTTTGATAAAAAGGGCAACTTAATCCAATCTTTCAAAGGTATTCCAATTGACACCAATAAAATTTGTTGTAGAAGTAAAATCCACAGTAGGAATGCTATAAATATACTATAAATGGCCGACACAAATGATAGGCTTAACCTAAAAAATACACATGGCATTTCAAATTATTATTTTTAATAATAATAATACTAATTTTTAGTGTTATAATTACGAAAAAAAGCTTAATAAACCTGAAAGTGTATTATTATTAAAAATGTATTATTCTTAAAACTAAATAAGTTCGTTCCAACCTTCAACATTTACGAATTTTTAAATCATAATTTTAATATGTAACTGTGTTGTATTGGCTATTATAAATTCATATTTTTTTTATTATAATAAGTATTTTAAGTTTTCTCTTCCATATATTGTAGATGACTTGTGTAAACACTTATGTGTCTAAACATTAAATAAACTATTGACTATTGACTAATCACAAACAGATTTCCAACAGTTTGCAAATCTTTCGTAACGCGCATGTCTGTAAAATATGTTGGTTTTCTGATCAGTTAATGTCTGGTTGGCATAGCTGATAAATTACTTGATGTTTGGAGTATAGTTCATCCAATTACTGGCTGGATGTACGTCACAACCACATATATACATACACTATATTGCCAATACAAGCAGCCGCACGAAGCAAGAAGATACCCATCGTGCGATTCAAAATAACCTGAACTTGGGCCCGTGGCGCTTGCGCAGTAGGGAAAAAATTAGGCAACCGACACGATATCTAACAGAACGTAAACAGAACCAGCTCGCCGTTGTTTGTATTTTTATTCGTCGCCATCTTTTGTTTCGTTCGTGTGTGTGTGGTTATAATTTCCAAGTTTTGGGTGTTAATATTTATAAAACTTTACTTTAGACATTTTTTTTTGTTAGTTTGTAAGTTGTTAGTCGTTCCCATTTTTTTTTACGTTGTATTCGTTCGGATGTTCCGTGTGTGATTTTGGATATTATTTTTAAGTTTTGGATGCGAATTTAGGTATAAAACTTTACCAGACATTTTGTTATTATTAGCGACTTGTGTCTCAAGATGGGTGGAAAAAGTGCATGATCCTTTTTTGCACGAATCGCGGTTCAATGCCAGGAATAAGGTATTTCAGGTATATAAAATGTTGGTTACATAGTTTTATTTGACCATAAACTGTACAGACCCGAACTAACAGGTGAATTTAAATAAAAGCTTGTAAAAGTATTTTGAAAGTCGGTTGTCAAATGTTTACATCAAGAAGCAAATTTCCGAGCTGCGCAAACTCAACGGACCCCGATCATCTGCCTACAGTGGTGTCATCATTAAATTATGGTATTAGCAATATAGTGTATATGTGGTCACAACTCGCAAATACATATTCATAACAGAAACAAAAAATAAGGTAGGTCTGTTATTAATTAAAGGATCCTGTCAATTGACTTAAAATTCATTTTGACAACCTTTGTCACTTCGAAGAACTTTAATATTACAAAAGTAATATGAAAGCAAAAAATAATTAATTGAAACATATTATTCTGAATATCTCTCATTATTCAGCAAAAGAAATGCTCATTCTGAAGTTTAATTAAATTCTGACAGAATTTAAAAAATATATAATTTAATCAACATGACTCGAATCAAAAATTACGTCAGAAGCTGTGACGTGCATCCAGACAGTAATTGTACGGACTTTAAACCCTTTATTTCTGTGGTTTGATGTTGTTAATATATCTTACTAAAGATAACACGCATCTCAATATTGTCTTCGTTACTTATCTTTTACGATTAAAAAATGCAATAAAATAAATAAAAACGCAATATGTACAAGCCGGATAAATAATCCAAAATTAATTCGCAAACCGTTCTGATAGGTTCAAAACGGTTTGCATTTTTAATTGGAACTAAAAACTGACAGTTTGCTAATCGTTGATTAGTCTGGTTGGAAAGCATTTACGCTACTGCGCATAATCCCGACAGTTTCTGACTGTTTTTGATGCTGGTTGGAACAAACTTAATACTATTTCATACTTTTTAGAGTACCGCTTTTTGACTAGGTTTAATTTTTTCAAACATTTTTTATTTATTTCTATTATTGTGGTGTAATTAATAAAAATAAATTTGTTAAAATTTTAAGTATTATCTCCACACCTCTTACATTAATATTTTAAACTTTTTTGACAAAATGTATGTTATTTTATGTCCCTAACCCCTTGTCAATTTGACAGTAATAAAAACGCATGTTACCTATAACCAGACTACATCTAGTAGGTACGTCGCTTTAATGCCTGCCCTGTCAGTTATAATTATTATGGTACATTTATTTTCGATTAAGAAGGATGACAGAAACCAAGAGAAAAATGGAAACTTTTTATTTCAGTGTCTAAAATAAGACATTTGTCATTGACATTACTTTTTTGCGTTACCATATCCCGTGCGCAAAATATTTTGGAAATCATATACCTATTATACGTTTAATTATTGCATGAGTGATAGAAGAGTTTTGAACTAGCATTGTCTTTATTTACTGTAAATTACATCGTTTCAACTGGTAAGTATCTCCAGTCGTCTTCAGAATACTAAATAAGTACAATAACTACAACTCTCTTTATACTTGCTAGATGCACTGGACCATAACTGAGATGGGTGCAGTCATGCGTTCAGTTCGTGGGTGGTATTCTAAGTTTAGATTGTTGATTGTGTCTCTATTTAGTTCTTTTATGTGTTTGTCCGATTCTTACGATTTTCGAACAATTTATTAACTAAATGCATTTTTGTTTAGGACGGTTTTGATGTCGTTAGTTTCTTATTTGATGGCTTCATTTAAGTTACAGTTACACTCAACATTCCGTATGTCAAAGTAGTATCTGAGAGAATTAGAAGACTAGGGCAACGATACAACATCAATAGGGTTTTCAGCGCGAGAGACACTTTAAGAAGTCACCTGACGAAGACGAAACCGATAAGAAAAAAGACAGGAAAAACTGTGTTTACCAAATCCCCTGCGAATGTGGCCGATCTTATATTGGTGAGACACTAAGGCCACTCGAAACAAGAATCAAGCAACACAGGACCAATGCACTAAAAGGAGAGACCGAAAATCAGGTTCGGCTGACCATGCTTGGACACACGGCCATCATATCAAGTGGACAGAAGCTCAAATCCTGCATTAAGAACCACACTGGAGAAAGAGGAAGTTCAAGGAAACTGCAACCATACACCAGAACCAGGATTGTGTTAGTAAGCCCTCATTAGATATAAGAAGATCTAGAAACTTTTGTTAAGTAAATGTAAACTTAGAATACCATGCACCAACTGAACGCATGACTGCACCCATCTCAGTTATGCTCCAGTGCATCTAGCTAGTATAAATAGAGCTGTAGTTATTGTATTTATTTAGTAATCACCTGAAGATGGCAATGCAAGTGTAAAACTTTTCTATTACCCAAGAACCATCATTGTCTCCAACCATTAAACAGACATTAATTATTACATGTTTTATATACTTTTATTGATGACAAATTTAAGTTAAAAATATGGTTTTAGTTTATTCAAATTAAAGTCGTAAAAAAATATTGACCAAAACCTACAGAGTTAGTAAAAAATATGTGAATGTGACATCGACAAATTTTACTTTTTGTTTAGGAGGCTTTGTTCGCATAGAGCCCCTATAATCGTACAGAAGGCCTACAGTTCAACTTGTAGAGGCAAAAATAATATACTACTGCCATAAAATTTTAAAAAAGAAGATCCAAGAATCTAAACAACTTGCAGCTGTAAAAGATGGAATGTCACCGTTAATTGGCAAAAAACGAAGTACTTAAGGCGCGAAATTTGAAAGTTACTTGCTTCATGAACAAAATAAAATTTCAGTGGCATAAAGTTAAACTGTTTGTAGCAGGACCTCATTGCATAAAGTAGACTATATGAAACGAATATAAAAAATTCCTTATGTACTTACTCAAATTGGAAATATACATCTGAACAATCATCTGGTAATAATATTGCTTTGTATACTTCAAAGGGATGACACACTGACGTCAATGTTAGGTTAGAACTATACAATAATGCTGATATGGCAAAAAACAACGCCAAAATAAAAAGACATTGATTATGTCTGCTAATACAACAGTCGAACCTAAAATATGTATATTTATTTAGTACAAGAACCATTTACCTAAAGCTCTCTTTAGGTACTTAAATATAATGCCATATTTTAAACGTCAATATCTCAAAAACGGCGTAGAATTTTGTGGGGAATCAGAAAATAATACAATTCATATGGTGTTACATTTAAAAAACCCAAGTTAAATTCGCCACGTTTTCTTGGTATATTTCAATATAATTTTAAAATGTGCACCTCAATGATCTTTACAACTTTTGCATTTCGAATTTTTATCTAATTCTTAAGGTATCTAATAAAGAGGGGTTTTTCGACACTAAAAATAATTTTTCCAAACAAAAGGATAGAAGGATCGATTTGATATACAAACACACAACTACATAAAGGTAGGAGAATTATATAAAAAATTATAATAAAGTAAAGCTGTTTGATGTAATTTAAAAAAAGTCACAGCAAAAATGCAATTTTAGGATTTTGCGGTATTTATTGGTAGGTAAATAATTATTCCCAAGCAAAACTACGCACTAAACTGCATTTTGCTTATTAGGTTTACTGCCATCAAAATTTGCTCCACCTGTAAAAAACTCATGAGCCGCGCCTGGTTACCACCTGAGTGTTTTACAGTTTTAATAGTATATTTGGGTACCAATTCTTAATTCAGTGGTCTTTTTACATAGCGCCTACCATCAAAACCTATTAAATTAACTTTTTGTTTCATTGGTCCATAACATATGGTGACATTTCTTAATTTCTTTTTTACCGGCCCAATAAAAATGGTCTTCAAACGTGGTTTCATCTTTTTGGGAGTATAACTAAGGAATTTTTCTGGAGGCTGTACCGTGTAAGTTACTTGCCTGAAGCTTTCTTCGTGTTATCCTTGAATTTATTTCTAATCCCAGTACATCTTTAATTGCGGAAGACGATTTAAAGGGATCGCTTTCCAAAATATGAACAATTCGTCTGTCAGTGTGAAGTGTTGTTTTTCTTTTAGCTACACGATTTGGGTTGTATTTTTAGGGTATTTTCAACCTTACGACCGACGATCCTTATAATGTACTTTGACTTTTCGACCACACTTTAGTTTTTAATATCAACGCATCACCAAATAAATTGGGTGCCATAAAAGTAACAATAAACCTGCTGAAAGTATTGTCTACTGATTGCAAACTTTTGTAGCTCTATTTTAATGAGCCCTCTTGAGTGAGAGACATGGAAAAGCATAGTAAGGGAGAGAGAGATGGAAAAGATATTTATTTTTATTCTAAATAAAAAAAAATTTCTCATAATAATACCAGGGCCACATTTTAAAATATTTTTCTGCTTCTGGTTTTCAGATCAGGTTTGTCAGATCATTGTTTGTTTTCACCTGAAGTATGTAACTTAAGAATTTTATATATGTTTTCAATTTGCCCTTATTTTCGTCAGAGTAAAAAGTTGCAAAATTTCATAGATCATGGTTACACTACGCGTGGTTATATGAATAAAAAAGTGTAAATACCAGTAAGTAAAAATAATTTAAATTTAAAGTATATAAATTATATTGGCCCTAAGGTTCAATATAATATAATATGTTACCAATGCACATTAGGGAAGTTAACAATAAGAAAAGGTTTGCAAACCTCTGCAAAAACTTTATTTTTCAAAATTTTAAACAATTTAAAGTTGTATAGATTTTACTGTTATTAATAACTGAAATATGTTGATAATATGAATATGATTGTTATAAAAGTTACATTATGTATGAACACTATGATTCATACAGCTATTGAATTAGCTAGGCGTCGTCTATGAGGTCTATTGTGAATGTATAATTAAGTATAATATGTAAAAATGGTGTAATCTCTCTATTAAATTATTGTAAATAAATAAATTAACTCCTCCCTTAAATTTCCAAAAATTTCTCTAAACAATAAATATATTAGGCAGACAAAGTAGTGCATCTATCTTTTGCATTAAAGTACACATGGACTTGTACAGACACTAAACTCTACTACTTTATTTTTTAATAAATATATCTATTACACTTTAAAGAATGTATTGTTTAAAATTCAATACCCTATTATTGCAACAAACTTTTTAAATTAAAAAATATTTAAATAACTTACCATACACAGTGATGATCCTTATCAGGTATCTTACTATCACATATTCTGCAAGGATAAAAGCCTCCCACTTCTTTTCCAGATATAATTAATTCAGACTCATTCTCCCCATTTGCTGTTAGTTGGTTTGCTCTTATTTTCATTAGATACAGGCACATAACAAATCCAAATATTAAAATACTTAGAGCTATATTCTCTTCTACCAAGATTTCCAAAAGGGGAATAACGACAAATTCAAAAATAAAATATAGCAGTATAATTGAAGTAACCGTCCATACAAAGAAAAACTTTGTTTTGGGTATTGTTTTAATAAAAAAGTTAAATATTAATGCTAGGAATATTGCTACGGTTGTAAATGAAAACACTGTCCACCATAAACTGATTGATGCTAATAAAAACATTACAGGCAAAATAAATACAGGCAAGAGAGTGTCAAAACTTATTTGTTTAGCTCCTCCAATCCATGGAACTCGAAGTCTGTCTCGCATGGTATTCATTAGTCCAACAGAATTTTGTTCAGATATTTTTTTTCCTTTTACCAAACTACAACAAAAGGTACAAAAATCACCTTATGGCATTGATCTGGAGAATATTAAATAAGTATAAACTCACTAGATCCAGGTAACTGACCTTGTAACTGACATAAATAAAAAACTGAACAATCAATGCCACCCTATTGGTCAGCTGTGAGCTAAAGGAATTATATAATCTGTTGCCTGCCTGACTACAAAGATTTCCTAAGAAAAACGACACTTTAAGAAGGAATATCTCGAAAACCAACTGTTTCCGCCAAAAATTGTTTCCAGATTTGTAATCTGCGCCCTATATATTTATTATTCCTGAAAATATCATCAATTTTGACTTCGTTCGTATTATAGATATTTATTTACCCTAACTTTAGATTGTATTTGAATAAACTTAAATATTGTTTAAAGTAGTTTGAGCAGGATTCAAACTACCAAGTACCTAGGTAAAATATGAACCCTCAGAATTTAGCCAACATAAGCAAAGATCTAGGTAAAAAAGGGAGTATGTTCCCAGAACCCAAGATAAGGGTTTTGATATCGTCAACACAAGGCGGTGAAGATTTACTTACCTATCAACTGCCTCATCCAGATCGACGCAATTGCAGAAACACGCTAAAATATGATTTCTTTCATTAAATAAGTCATAATACTCGCAACAACATAGTTCTTTATCATCATCATGCATACTTTCTTTTAAAAAAATGGTAAATTATGGTTTTTAGATCATAACATAACCCTAGAAATAAATATATAAATGGAATTATGACACGAAAGCCACCAACGAATGAGAGGGAGTTGTTCTTACCAGAACACGGACAAATAGTTCTTAACTCGACTTGTTCGTGTTTATTCTCTCGTAGCACTACCTCGGAAGAACAAGGCAATGAAGCGGACAAGTGATTTGAGAAGGAATGAGAGTTGAGTAAAAGAGACAGTCAATACATGCGTTCACAAAGAAAAAATTTGATGTTGATCCGAACAAACTTTATAAATTTTCTTGGATGTTTACCACGTGTTGACTCACAGCTTTCTGCCACTATATGCTACTGCTGGTAAAGATATAACGATAATCGGACAAACCTAAGGCCTTTTGCGATTTGAGGAGGAGTGAGAGAGGCACATTATAGGCCTGTTCATAAAAGAAAAACAAGGGAGAATTTGATATTTGCGACGGAGCTGACTCAAAGTTTTCTGCTACTCGGCTACGACTAGTAAAGATTCAAATCAAATAGCTGCAACGGAGAAGTTGTCATTTGACCCAGGCTCCTTCTCATTCCTCTATGCCATCATGGAGAATTTTTCCCCCACAAATTGTGTTTAGTACACGGGTAAAAACCATAGGAAAAACCATCCACGATCCCACGAAAGACAGGGAAGTCCGCAGCCATATGATTGGAGTACCTGCTTCGTAAACGTAAACCAAGGGGAATAAGAAGAGTCCTAAAATTCTAGTAAGGCTGAAAAAAACAGACTCTACCAGTTTCGCGAGTCTTCGTAACCTTATGTGTGCCCAGAAAATTTGGCAGTTGCCATAGTAAATCTAACAAATATAACATGGAAACATCGAATACCGAATTCTCACCTTCTTTTACACAGCATAACAAAGTAAGAGTCTTTGATTAGCTGAGTTGTAAATGGAACGATTGGGCAATTCGGCACTTTTCTGTTACATTTATTTTAATCTTTCAACAAACTAGGAGAAGAGGGGCATACTTAAATGACTCACTTGCGTCTATATCCCAGCTTAATGGCAGGCATACTGCCATTTCTTCCGCCTGACATGCGCAGTATGCATGCTATTAGGCTGGAATATAGACGCGAGTCTTAAATGCGGCAAAGGGGGAGGAAAAAGTCTTGATGCATGAGCTGAGATACATTTTTAAAAGAAACACTAAGCTATTTAGTTTTAGTGGTAGGTCAGTATCTATGTAACTGGTACTTTGAAATGGTATTTTTCAATACCGTCGTGTCGCCCCTCCACCTCATACAAGCAAGCAGTTACTCTGGAACTATTAAGATCTTGTCCTACGCTGCTACACGCTGCAAAGCGAACCGAGAGAAAGCAATAGCGACTGACCTATCCAGCCGTTCGTTGTGGAGCGCGCAACAGCAAACGGTATCTGGAGAACAATAACAGTCTCGTGGTTGACGGTATTTTGTCGTTGACGGTATTTTGCTAGGCCGGGGATGAAAGGTTACCGAGAAAACTGTTCGCGGGTATGTATATGTCGTGGTAGGTACCGTTTGATTTTGACGTTGCAACGTAGTTACGCTGACGGTGTTTTACTGACATTGTGATATAGTATTTTTTAATGAACGCGGTCTCGATGATCCTTTGGCGTGTATCGATGATGAAAGAAATTACTTAAGAAGTTGAAAAGCGCTGTTGTCAATTTGACTAAAATATTTACTAAATTATTAAAAACTTAAAATAGTTTTGTGCATAGGGATAGGTATTAAATATATATAATGGTTCAGAGGACAAAAATAAATCTGAATGTCGTTCATTTATCATATCGACGAGAAAATGGATGTACATATTTTCGTCGGATAATTTCGACAGATTTTAAAAATGATATTTTCGGAAGGCGGGAATATTTAACATCTAAACGTGGCCTTGCTTGAAGGATGAAGATAACTTTATCTTTCGTGAAGTTCGTTAAAATTATTTTTGATTGCAGTTTTCAAATAATATGATAATAATCCGACCAAATTTTTTGTTTAAACTTGTTTACATACAACTTTACAAAATTCTTTTGTTAGAAAATAAAAATAGAAACCATCAAGATCGTTCAGTAAGTACGAAGTGGCTTGAATCCTCCGTGATCACATGATCTAAAAATTTCATCGCTCTCGTCTCATCTGCGAGGTAAAAACCGAACTTGCTTAGTGTTCCTATTTCTAAAAGAGACTACAAAGGGATTTGGCATTTTTTTTTGCTGGTGTTGGCGGAAGACCCAGTATACTTAGGCCTATATAAGGCCCATTATATCCCCTATCGTCTGGGTAATGTCAGCCAGACGGGACCTAGAGCTTAACGGGGAATCCAAACCACGTGTATGCACTAGTTATCCTTTTTACCCCCCCCCCCCCCCCCCCCTTCCCCAAAACTTCCATGACCCCTTCTCAGTTCCGATATTTGGAATCACTATAGTAATATACTGCATTCTTAAATCCACTGAATTCCGGATATACTTTTTTTTATTGTATGTATGCCCACTCCGGGAATCGAACCCGGGTTTTTGGAATACTGTCCGGTTAATGCAAATCTGTCTCTTCGGTCTACCCATTGGTGGAGTTTTGCATTCGTTTCATAGATCTATGATCTCGGGTGCATCTGCTGGGCGTTCGGTATTTGAACCCTAACATGGGTTTGGTAAACGCCACGCGCTCGTTTAGCTCGAATGACAAGTGACATTACATCTGCAACTGCTCGCTCTGCTCAACTTTTTTAAAACCAAAGCCAGTATATGGGTACTTAACTGGCTACTTAACTCTTGACATTGTTTAACACGCTCAGAGAATATTCTGTTTATTTTAAACATTTGAGCAAATAAATATTCATTCATTTTTAGAATGCTGCCTATTCTTTGCTTTTATATCCTATTATATTTGCATCTGCAAAGGAACCTGCAGGCCTGTAATCTCAGCGCAAGTCATATTAAACCGGAGAATATGTCAATAATCTCTAAGGGTAGCCATGAAGCCATGATATTTATATCATGAGGGTAGCTATTACTGTAAATAAACACTGGACTTGGTGACAGAAGAAAGAGTTGGCTGGTGGCTAAGAACCTATCGAATAATAAAAAACAATCTTATCTCTATACGGCACAACGGTAGACGCCTAATCATTCCTCTGTGACATAGATGACACACGTCAAAGATACAAAAACAGCAAATTGAAAACGTCATTTTTCGCGCCTCTATTATTATTTATGTTCTCCCATTTTCTAACCAAATAAAGAATATATTAATGATACTTTATTAAACATTTGTTCAAATGAACAAGTTTTGTAAATTGTGATTTAAGGATACAACTAGAAGTACAAATCCTGACGGTTCTACTCGTAGAAATTTGCTACAAGCATTTAAAATGGAATCAATAAACAGAATGTCAATGAATACAGCGTTGATGAATGCAAGAATATTTGATGATGTAAGTATTTTTGTAATTAATCTATTTAGTTTATAAGTGTAGTGTAGTGTTTTACCCCTATTTAAGCCAGTGTTGTCTCTGTTATCTTATAGACTTTGGTACTAGCGGAAATAAATGCTTCATACAGTGTAACAGTAATTTATAACTCAAACTTAAAATATACTTTATTGTTAAAAAAAAACAGTATCCTTATCGACAAAGTCACTATTTGCTAATATCTAATATGCTTACATAAATACATCTAAAAGCTTTAGAAAAGAATACAAACAATTAGGAGGGAGGAAAAAAACATTATGTCCATCACTTAAGGGTTTGAAATATATAAGTAAAAATTAAGAAAACAAAAAAAAAAGTAAAAACGACTAGTTAAAATTTTATAAAAAACACAGAGATTAATGTATTGCTAATCGATCATTGAAAAATTCATCCAAAGTGTAGTAAGTTTATTCAGTTAAGAAACACAATTTTGTTGCCTTCTTAAAGAGAGATGAAGATGATTTAATATTTTCTTACCATCATATATAAAAGATTTTCTAATTTGTTCTGAATGAGGTATAGGTAAGCTTAAAAAAATATTGACGTGTATTATTGTAATGAGAAGGCAACAACAGCTCACTTTTATATTTTTTATAAATAAGACATGCAATCTCTAAAATAAAGATAGAGCAAAGAGGCAATATTGCATGCATTATATATAGTGGGCGACAAAAATCCCTAATTTTAGCACTACACATGTATCTTATTGCTCTAATTTGCAGAACAAACAGTGTTAAATAAATATTAGGTACATGATCCCCAAAAACAGATTCCATAACGAAGATGGAACTCTATCAGAGCATAGTAAGAGTTTTTGTGACAGTAAGATTTAAGTTATTTGATATCACCCTTAGAGCATAACAGTTTGAAGAAATTTTATTACACAAATTGATAATATGAGTTTCAAATTTAAGAGAGCTGTCTATTGATAATCCCAAAAACTTATTCACATAAATCTGATAGGCAGCTGATATAAAAACACATACAAAGGTTTTTAATAAATAAAGGTTTTTAGTAAAACTGTAGCATAGAACTTTTTCATAAACATAAATATAGATTTAAGGTTAATTATCCTTCGAATTTATATTATCATGGCTCACATCAACCCAGGGTTGGGCAAAATTTGATTTTTATTAAAAAAATCTAATATCAGTTTTTTTTTTAAATTATGCTTTTTTTGATTTTAATAATAAATTTAAAGCTTTCCTATACCAGCAAACCTAAATTACTCCTATTCTAGAATGCCTTCACACTTTAAACACAAAATTTATCAAAAAGCAACACAATTTAAATGCCAAACATCCACTGATCTACCTTAGAAACCCAAACGTCCCAAACATACAAAACAGAAAAGTATATAATAGAAAAATACTATAAAATATTATTCGTTTTCCTTTAAAATTGCATCACAAATCAATAACTAAGACGATGTGCGTCCGAAATCTTAATCTATATACAAAACAGTACTTTTAGAAGGAAAATTTTAAAAGCTAATGTTTTCTCTGATTTTCAGTGGATGCTTTGGGCATTCACTGTATGAGGCACGATGGGGACCGTCACAGTTTGCACATTTTGCAGGCGTGTCTGGTGTTTTTTGGCATCTGTTTGTTGTGTGGCTGCCGACGGATTTTATGCATTTTGGTAGTGCATTGCATTTGGTGGAAGAATGGCCGAATAGTTGGCAGTTGTAGCATTGTGTGTGTCTGCTTTTTGCTCTCTGTGATTCTATTTTTATCTTCATGTTTGGGATGTCTGTTAGATTGTATATTTCTTTTCATTCCTGGGTAGCAGCACTTGTACCAGTGGCATTGGTGATTTGTCCTTGCGGAACCATCTTGTTTTTGGATGGAAGCCGAGTGATTCCAATTATGTTTTTATTAGCGAGAACGCTGAAGTGGTTCTTTACGCCGATGACACTTCCATAGTGATATCTGGGACGTTGCTTGATATTCTTATACAACGCGCGAATCAAATCCTCAATAAATTTAAATACTGGTGTTCTATGAATGGATTGATGGTTAATGAAAACAAAACACAGTATATAGTTTTTTATAAACGACGAATTATTCCGGACTTTGTTCTTGAGATGGATGGAGTGGAGATTGCGAGAGCGACAGAGGCTAAGTTTCTGGGTTTGCATGTTGATAGCCAACTGACATGGCACGCTCATATCGAACATGTAGCCAGTAAATTAAAATCTGCATACTTTGCCATCATTAACTTAAAAAATATTCTGTCAAGAAAACAGCTTTTAAATGTTTACTATGCCCCGGTTTACTGCCACCTAAAATATACGGTCTAATGTTGGGGTCAGGCCACTGACCTAAACAGAATTTTCGTCTTACAAAAGAGAATTATAAGAAAGGTATTTTCCCTAAAACCGTTAGAAACATGTAGACCAACTTTTAAAAATAACAAAATTCTAACTTTACCTTCTATTTTGATCATGGAATCGGCTATCTACGTTAAGAAACATTTATCAGACTTTCCACCTGTTTCTAATGTTCATAACTATGAGACAAGACAAAATAAAGACATTTTAATTACTAACTATAAACTATCCACCTACAAGAAAAGTCCGCATTGCTTTAGTGGTTATGTTTTTAATAAACTCCCAAATAATATTAAATCAGAACCCTCTTTTTGTACTTTTAAAAAGTCTCTTAGGTGCTATCTTCTTGAAAACTCATTCTACACTATTAATGAATATCTTGGTGGTTAATATTTGTACTTCTATATTTTAATTTTTGTCTCGTGTAAGTTTGTTTATAGATTCTGTTTCTGTACTCTTGTGCTACTGAATGTTTTTTAATGTTTTTAAATTTGATACCCAATTTTTATACTTACTATATAGATTTATATTTAAGACATTGTTAATGCTTGTAAAAGTCTTCTTAACAATAAAGGATAAATAAATAAATAAATATTTCTGCATCAGTGATGGTTTCAAGCACTCCTCTGATTATGATGTGCAGTGTGCAGAAGGTTTTCAGTTGGAATGAATGGTATGGGATCTGGTTTGTATCGAAGAAACTAGTGATTTTCCTGTAATCCTCTACTATTGAGGGGTGCATCTTCACTCCCTCTGGGACTGTTGTAGATTGACCGATGCTTATTCCTGTAATTTTGAAGTGGTTTGTTACTATGTATTGTGTCTTGTCTCTTAGGACTATTGGTGGTATATTTTCATTGCCTGTTGTTGCTTTGTTAGCTTGTGGTGGTTTGGTTGAAGTGTCTGCTTTGGCGGAGTCGTCGCCACCTTTTTATGTAGCTTCTGTTTGTTTTGCGGGCGGGTTTGTTTCCTCCTTCTTTTGTGTTTTCGTTGGCTGTGGAGGATTTTCAGCCTTTTGGGCCGTTTTTTGGATCGGCTATTTTTCTTTTGCTCGGTGAAGGGAGGGAGCTTCGTCGTCTTGCATTGGTTGCTCAACTTTTTCTGTTGTTAACTGGTTTGTGTGTTCCTCAATTTGTTGTTTGAGGAAAAGGATTTCTTCGTCCTTTTGACTCAAGATTTGTTGAAATTCAACAATTTTCAGGTTGAGGAGTGACTGCTCAAACTCCATGTTTAGCTGACTAACTGGGTTCAACATATTTGTGGGAGAGGTTAGTTGTGGCCGCCGGAAAACAGCACAAAGGCTGCTTCTGGGGAAAGTTGTTGTTTTTAGCTGCTCTGGTTTACTAAATACGTGAAGATTTACTCGGAAAAGAGAATATGTCTAGGCACAGAGTTACTTAATTCGCCCTGTATTATGCTTTGACTGTTCTCTTTGACAACTGTGTTTTACTAGATCTTCACTCTTATTGCGTCCATAACTATCCAGTATGTTCCGTGTTACTGGATAGCTTTTATTTTCCTGATTTTTTTTTTCAACCTGACAAAAGTTCATTTAAAATGATACCTACTATAATATTTTCAGGATGAATGGGAAGAAAAGGATGGCATAGAAGTAAGAAAACAAACTAAACTTGAGACCGACAAGGGTGTATTAAATAACATTAAAATAGAGCCTTGTGAGAATGACAACAAGAGCAAGCAAATTAAAATAGAGCCACACAACAGTGATGTTACAACAAAAATTAAAATTGAACCTCAAGATTATGATGTTAAAAAAAAAATTAAAATTGAACTCCAACACAGTGATGTTAAAACAAAAATTAAAATTGAGCCCCGAGACGCTGCCAAAATTAAAATTGAACCTGAAAACAGTGATATAAATGATAGCACTTTTGAAGAAGGAGAATTGGAAGACAGTGTTTGTTCTAAAGAGCCAGCAAAAGAATTTGTATGTAAAACACCTCCCTCGCCCTCATCCAATAAAATTAAGGCTGATTCAGATAGAGTGGTAGATGCAATATTCGATGAATCACCTTATAACAAAGAGCTATTTAATACTTTAAGAATTCGAGAAGAAACTCCTGTGAAAACGGAAGATGAAGACTCAAATAACGGCCCAAGAAGCACCTTAAAAAGTGCGAAAAGAACGATTTTTAACAGGAGTTCTCCTTATAAAAGGATTGACAATGATGTAGATTACGAAAAAAGAATGTCAGCCAAAAGCCGCCTAGGTCCCAAAGTATGTGATGAGGAACGGCCAAGGTACAGTATTATTTTTCTATAATGTATTCATTTAGTAAGTCCACTACATATGTATAGTGTATGCGACATACATTTTTGGCTGTCTGAGACGTAACTGTTACTGTGTAACACCAATTTTCATGTACTTATCAAATGCCAAGACTGTTATAAGTATACGCGATAGTTTTAAAAATTAAAAAGGGTTAATCGCTGGGTACCTTTCCTGGCCCGATATCTCCGGGGGCACCATAGGAAAAAAATATATGCAACACAAGATACAAGATTTTATTTTAACCTCCTACAGGCTCCCGATAGTTTGCCGCCGCATGAATTGGTTATTACTTAAACACCGCAAGTCATTATTTGGTACTTTTCAGGAAATGAAAAAAGTGTTTCTTACAAAAAAGGGTATTTTAGCACTTCATCGGTAAAATACCGTGGCCTTAAAGCGAACTTCAGGGGTTTTAGCACTAACTCCATGCATAAATGATTTGCCGTCAATTTTCACTTCAATTATAGCAAAAATTGACTGAAGGTGTTTAAGTAAAGGTATTTTATTAGCTGTTGCCTGATTGAATTATACAGGGTGATTCCTATGTTGATACTTCTTTTTTAGCTGTGTATAAAAGGCATTAAAATAAACATCTTTAAATACCTTTTTTCAAAAAACTCAAAAATAAGGTACCTACTTACATTCATTTATTACACTATGGATCAAATACCCCTTTGCCTAACTTGCCCGTTGAATAACTTTAAGAAAGCTTCTGGATGTAGGATGAGCCCGCAAGGGAAAGCGTTCTGCGTATAATCTTGAAGCAGCAGCTGCACTTTGACGACTAATTTAGCACCATAACTACCATTTTCATGTGTCACCAATTTAAAATTAACTTGCTTCAGAAAAACACACCGCAGCGGATTGACAAATAACTCCCCACCGTCCTGTAAATTGCATGACGGATAAGAGATAAGACAAATAACATAAAGTATAGCAGGCTACGTTTTGATGACCAGGCCCGTACTTAGTTTTTTACTTCTGTACCTATCTCTCCTATTTTAAAGTTTTTTGAAAAAAGGTATTTGAAAATGTTGTTCATTTTAATGTCTTCTATACACAGCTAGAAAAGAAGTATCAACTTGGGAATCACGCTGTATAATCAATCAGTGATATAATGTAACGATAATCACCGCTTGGTTCATAATTTTTAGACCACAATGATATTTTACTTGTAGATCCAACAGTAACAAATAAATCTTCATTTTGTTTGTAAAACTTACACTATTAATGTTGGGTTGCCGTAGATTTTTAACCACAATTAACTAACCAGCAAGTTTGACTGATGCATAACTGACATTGACAGGCATTATGGACTCACAATCAAAGTGCCTGATTAGTAAATTAAAAATTAAGGTAACCGGGCCAGTATGATTTTGATTTGAAAATATTTTTGCCAATGTCATGTATGTCATAGTCAAACTTGCTGGTTAGTTTATTGTTATTAAAATTCTTTGTGCAACCCGACATAAAAGTAATAACATGATGTGGGAAATTAAACACTCTCCAAACTCCAAAGATTAATTAATTGTAAGGATCCCCCTTAGATAAGAAGATCCGCCCAGATCTGCCATTTTGGAGGTCTGTTCACATGTGATTATCATTCATGTTCTCAGTTATTGTGCGTATAGTCTAAGATCTGGTGACGTTTTCGGAAAGACCTATTTTTTTATGATAATTTTGACGAAGGCATGTTAAGTTAAGTGTCATTAGGAAGCATGAGCGTCCATGGCGGGGGGGAGTAGCCCCCTAGGTCCTGGACAAAAGCGTAGATATACGGTAGCGATTATATTTTTTTACATAACATTTTACAAAAGGTTTTGAAACGACGGCGGCGGTCACTTGATAAGAGGAAAAGTTTTTGAAACTTGCATCGGCGGCATTTTTTTTAGAGGTCACTTCTAAATAGAGGTATGGCACCCATCTTAATAAGGATTATCCCTGATAACTATATAATTATTATTTATTCCAGGTTGCAACTTTCTGGTTCGTGTAGTAGTCAATAATTCTCGCTATAACATTTGCAGATCGATTGACCGATATTAAAAGAGTTTACTCCAAACGTGTCGGGTAAACGACGACTTTATAACCGACTATAAAAAATAAATGTATTACAAATTTAGTACCGTATTTTAATCTATTGAAGTAAATCGTATTACTTAATAGGGAACTTTCTCATATTTTTTTATTGCTTAAAAATTTCCAGTCACATGGAAAAAATAACAGATGCAAAATATTACGTCTTAAATATCGCCGCTCAATTTTTTCATAAATAATTAAAGTTCGCTGTGTGATGTCTCTAGTGTGCTCTCGCGCTATGTATTGTACTACACTTTCACGTCACAGCCGCAAACTTTAATTGCTTATATTTTATTTAGAGGATTTAAAAAAATATATTTCTTTGTGAACTGTGGGTCTTTTGGTGATTGGCTTATGCTTAAGAGTATTATTATACATAGTATAGCGGAGGGCAAAAATGGATTTATTTTACATACGGTAATGGACTCTTAAATATCTGATCATAAAAATGCCAATCTCAACGTTAAAAACGCGAAGTACGATTATTTATTAAGTACCAGTCTATAGTAGTAGTAGTCTATGAAAACATTGACAGCCTCTTCAAAATGTCAGAAATGAACTTCACAAGGTATTAATAATTTTTGTATAATTAATATTTAATTAATTTTATGCGTGCTATAATGTTCAGTGCGCAAAAATGGGAGAATAATGAGTCGTATAATTTTTAGTGCCACTTTAATAATTATTTATCTGCAGTTGTCCAGTAACACGATAAGACCCACTGGAACGTCTGGCCTCTGGCATATTGTTTCTTATTAAATAAGTTATAAAATAGGAAATCCCAAACTGGTTCGAACATTTTATTAAATTAATTTTTTACACTTTCAAAATTTTACTGAATGCTCTTTGAGGTTGTAAAGATATAAGGTATGAAAAATATCTATTCTTACAAAAATTTAACTGACATAAAATTCTTTAAACTAAAATATCAGCTGTTAGTTTTGAATTAGTCTGGCGGTCTGGAAACAGGAAACAAACCTGCTCGTTTAGCTTTTCTCTAAACACTAGTTTAGCGATATTGATGCCCTTATTTTTCTTAAGATTAAATATCTTAAAATAGGTTAGTTAGAGTGGAATTGTATATCCGCTGATGGGGTTTAGAACAAGACAAATCTTGGAAGATGCGTAAAAAATCACTCATAAGTTTTTGCGTGTAAAATAAATAAGATTCATGTTGTGAAAAATTTAATATTTTACGCTATTTTGCATAAGAATATAGCTTGTTTATTATTTTCTATCAAATAAATCAATCCCTGAGGTATAAGAGAAAGTTGGGACTTAAAAAAAATCGATAGAACTCGTTACTCTTAATATTAAAAAAAAATTATGAAATCTTGAACTTGGACTTAGAGTTTAATTTAAAGCATATTTGTTCTTTGTGGAAAATGATAAACAAGCCATGTTTTGTCTTAATCAAAATAACGTTTTCGTATTTTTAAGCGCCTTGTATAATCATATAATCAATTAAATTTTTCTTGACGGAAATGTTATCTACTAGCAAACACTTTTGGTAAAATTGACATTTTTACTTTACTTTGAAATATTAAATAATTACATTTTAAAATTTGGTCCATTTTTGGTCTTCTATACCCTATCCGCTTATATACTTATGTAAGGATATGTAAGTTAGAGGAATCACACTATAAAGTATCGCAAAGCAAACATAATTGGGTAGATTATGTTTCCATCGCATCGGATGTCGCTCCTTGTTCTGATGTGCTGCGGTCTGCTTTCCGTAATAATAAATAAATAGTGATTCTTTCGGATGTTGCCGCCATAGTTTCTAACGTATTACAGCCTATGGGCGGACAACGCATTTCCCTACCCGTATACTATTTTTAATACCAACCAGTAATTAGATTTTTTATTATTATACATTGTTTTTTAGAAAGAAACCCAGGTCAATACAAGATATTGAGACAGATCCCGAAGTGATTACAAGGAGAGAGAAACAAATTGAGTATGGAAAAAATACTATCGGATATGATAATTATATGAGATGTGTCCCAAGGTAGGTACATTTATTAAATACTTTGTTTACTGTGTAGGTGGCAGCCTCACGCTGCCGCAGTGGAAGGCCCCCGGCCTCTGTTGTTTATGTGCTATGGCTGGTTTCATAAAGCATGGCTAAAAATGTGATTTTTACGAAATTTCAAGGTTAATTTCGTTTTTATATTTATTGTGAATATTAGCAGCTAACAATAAGTTTCTTAGTTTTTGGTTAACAATTCAGTAAAATTGGTGATAATTATTTTTATTGCTCAGTTTCTTAGCTCAGTATTCTACAACACAGCCAGGGGCGGATCGTGGTTTTTTGGGGCCCTAGGCTGATTCAATTTCCGGGGCCCCTAACCCCACGAAATGCTTTTTTTTTATTTCCATGATGTAGTTATTTTTGTTATAAAACAAATAAAACGACTAATGTAAAAAATAAAAATCTATTTTATTTAAACTAAAAAAAATACGAGAACATTCATTCATTAAAATTCAAGCTAATTACATAGCAATAACAAATTTAAAAAAAAAACGTTGTCTTTTGCACTTAACTGTGACGTATTCGCGGATTGCTTCTTCATATAAATAATGATCTCGTGATGTCATACTCAATTGACAAAATTGAAAGGCAATTTAGCCTCTCGTCCGTCATTGTTGCCCTATATTTATTTTTTATAAATACCATTTTCAAAAAGGGCCTTTCGGCTTCACAGCTTGTTATTGGTATCGTTAAGTAAATTTTAAGAATTGTATACAGATTTGGAAATATATCAATAAGGTTTTTTTCAAAAATTAGTGTTAACACTTCGGAAGCAGTAATACACTCATTTTGTTTAAACCATACCATGTTTAAATAATGTTGGAACTGAGTGCATTTACTTAAGAGTTCTTCCCCGATATAATTTTTATATATTGATATTACAGACTCCATTGATTTAGGTTCAATAATCGAGTTTTTTTGCCCAAGTTTATTAAAAAATTAAGTTTTTCTGCAAGTTCTTTGTATACACTACTTCTTTGTTCAAGTTCTACCGCCAAGTTATCTAAAAGAACATTGAATACCTCTATTCGAAATTTTTCCTTTCCGGTAAGAATATTATCTTTTTGGTTTTCTCCATATTCTATTAATGATTTTTTTTATTATTTATTTTTAATAATCTTATTTTTAAGCACATAATGCAAAATGCAAGCGGTCATGAGATCGGTATTTGGTACCGTATTTCATTGAGGCCCCTGTAGGGCCCCTTTTTGCCGGGGGCCCTAGGCTTCAGCCTACCCAGCATAATGGGAGATCTGCTACTGAACACAGCAGTTCTATGAAGTTTTAGATACATAACTTCTTATCAATAGCTGCGCCCGCTTTACGATGCAACTTGACTAGTACCACGAAGCCAGATATGAATAATAAAGCACTTACTTAGTATTAATCAATAATAAAGTTAGAATTAGAATTTACATCATTACTCTAGAATTGCCTCGACACGATCCTTATTAATATAATTTATTTATCAGAAGTGTAAAATAATGACTGTTTACAGTCTGCTAGGAACCCATCCAACATTTCTAGCTAAGACGTTCTATTGCACCACACGTTAACTTTTGTAAAATGTTACCTTATAATTATTTTAAATCGGGGTTTTCTCGAGACCGGTACCTACCTGGGATGATGCGCTGCTACAGTTCCATTAGTAGAAATTGTACATTCACAAGAAACCATAATAAATATATTATAAATGGATATTTTCACTTCCATCCATAAACAAAAATCTAGTCTTGTCACATTATCTCCCTCTTCCAATGTCTGGTTAAAGTGGAGTTTGAAACGGAAATAACTTATTGATCTTCTGAGCATGACTTTTTTTACAACTTCTAATTGTATAGCACGATTTCTCAGGGACAGACTGAAGAACTAAAACTGTGGCAGCATCGCTTTGGTCATATTTCTTCTTGAGATTCAAAACCGAACCAGTTCTTTGAAACTTATTTATGTGTTGCAATTTTCATTTCACACATTTGGATTTCTCGTGAAGTTTTAAAATTTTGTAGCGATATGATACTTCGTCATCCCCACAACACTGGATTTAAAAATCCTTGGTTCAGTAGATCACATTTTACTGAGAAGAATTTAGCTAAAATAATTGCACACAATTTATTTATTTTTAGAAATTTATTCCAAGAATTCTTTTTTCTTTCTTGTAGGAGTAATTTTAGGAGACGCGTTAAAACTTGTTCAAAATTAGAAAGAACTGCCTTTCGTAAGCATATTGTTCCAGAAATACCTAAATATGGTTGCTAGATACAGGGCTTGGACGCATCCACATGATAAAAAGCTAAATTTTGAATTTTAGCAAATAGCATTTTTTTAAGATAATAAAAATGTTTAAATATTGGTTCTTAATCATTTAACACATTTTCATTAAATTGCTGGAAATATGAAAGTAACATTTGATATGAACGGCAGTAGAGTTTTGGACTTGCATTGTCTTTATTTGTTGTTAGTTTAAAGGTTGGAGACAATGACGTTTCTTGAACGGCAGTAGAGTTTTGGACTTGCATTGTCTTTATTTGTTTAGAATCACTACGTTTCAACTGGTAAGTATCTCCAGTCGTCTTCAGGTGAATACTGTATATAGTATTCACCTGAAGACGACTGGAGATACTTACCAGTTGAAACGTAGTGATTCTAAACAAATAAAGACAATGCAAGTCCAAAACTCTACTGCCGTTCAAGAAACGTCATTGTCTCCAACCTTTAAACTAACATTTGATATATTTTTTAATTTAAAAAAATATTTTTTCTTGAATTTTTGTTTTAAACTTTGCACACCAGCATAAAATTAAAATCTAAACACTTTATAAATAACTTTTTTCAATATCTTGTGCTCTAATACCAGATTTTCACGACTAAATATATACTTTTCAATTTGCCAGACAAACGAGTAGTCACGTGACTAATGTCAAAACAAATTTTTTAGGTTACCAATCATGCAGAGGCTATCAGCATAAAAAGTTTTTTTATAATTTCAATAATAAAAAAGTTTCCTGTATGGGTCCAACTTTTTGCCAGTCACTGTATAACCAATATACTATTGTTAATAGCATGTACAAGATTTGTTATCCGATGGAGGACGAAAAGGGAATACAGAGTTTGCGCATTTTACATCATTTTGTAGATGGTGTAAATAATGACTAATATATATGGGGATTAGAAATAAAGAACGTATTTCAATTGCTCATTGCAAGTCCCGACTTTGTTACTGTTATGTTATGTTTTGTGTATAAATATACCAGGCTACCCAAATATTTATAATTGTACACGCAGAAGTTGCTAATAGTGATCTAGTTTTAAAATATTGCGTAAATGGATTTACCTTTTAAATAGGTTAGGTAGTGTGTTGTAAGTTTCTAGTATTTCTTCTGTTAAAAATAAATTACTTTCTTTTTTGACCCGATGAACGACATGAAGGGTAATTGGTAAAAATATAGGCGTAATAATTTCGCTTATTAGTCTTTTAGTTTTTGGTGTATTTGTCTTCTTCTGGCGGATACACTATATTATGCCAACCTTGATTATGTAATGCAGAATTAAAATTTCTAAAAACCAAATATTTTAGGGACGGCAGAAAACCTGAAGATCCCAAAACACCCGATAAATTTCAAAAATATTCAAGAAGAGGGTGGGATGGCTTAATAAAACAATGGCGGTTAAAATTACATAAATATGACCCAGCTGATACATAAAATATTACAAAGTGTTTTATATAAGTTAAACGTTTCATTTCACATTACTTCTCACTGAGAGAATGTAAACGCGTAAGTTTATGAATTTGTATTTTTTTAGATTAAGACCAAAATAATATAAATCTTTTTTCACAGTTTTTGTTTTTGTGACACCTTTAACTTAAATAGTAGCTTATATTTACATACTTATATAAAGTTTGACATTACTTTGTATTTTTTCCAAAACTTTAAGGGTTTTGATGCAATTGTTTTAATTTATGTAGTACCAGATTTATGCCTATTTTAATGTCATTATATTTTCAAAACTGTGCAATTTAGAAAAAAAATTACAAATTGATAAGTTACATAAAATTATTTAAAATTGGAATAACTTTTTAAACGTCAGGGTTTGTCGGCCTTTCGAATAAATTTTCTAGAGTGTGATATTAAATATATTTTGTGTAGAAATAACTATAGGCATTAATCTTACACATAGGTACACATAAAAAAAGCCAAAACCCAAAATAAGTTATTAATTTCATTTAAAAAATGCCTCTTTATTATCCACAACGTACATCCATTATTATAACGGGTGGCGCATCGTGGTTGCAAACATAGTAAATTCCATGCAAGTTTTAGAGTGTCCAAATATTTGCTCTCCTGTTGACTTTAGAGCGGGGTTGTATGGAGACTTTTTAAGGTCTCTGTGTGGTGAGTGCACACGCGGAGTTTGGACAACTCGATCTTAACTTATAAGAATAGGATTGCGATTGATTTTTCATTGGAATTCAACAGGTGATGCTACGGACACCAGCATTGATTGGACTTGTCAACGTGTGATTTGTCATTGTCAAATGTAATATGAAAGCATTAAAATATATAAATTACAAATAGACTTTTAAATGTCCTTGTATGATGGACTCGCACACCCAATGTCATGGTTTTAAAATAAGATTAAGAGTTATTTAGAAAAGAATCGTGCTGTTAATCCCAGAGAATTTTTAATGAGTCCCAGTAAAATTTAATATTATCTGATGGAACAAAGAAATAAGAACCGGGCTTCCGGAATTGCCTTTCATTTATAAGCACACTTATTTAATCACAACTCACTTTACTCATCGTTTATTTCTTCAGCAAAAATGATTTTCATATTATTACCCAGTAGGCCTTGACCGCTTTCGCCAATATGACAGATTAATTTGTTTTAAGATTAAAAATTATTTTATGGCGGAATTTGCAATTTTGGTGCCGCCTAAAAATTGAATCGTTATTGAAAATACAGGTAAGACAGTGTTTTTAAAGTTAAGTTTAATTAAGAAATTTGCTGCTTTAAATAGATTCTATATTTTTTTAACATCCCTGTGTGGGATAATAAAAATATTGAACAAAATTGCCAAATTATGCGTCCGAAATCTAACCTCGATAAAACAGTAAACAGTAGTACTTTAAGGAATAAATATTTCACGAAAAAAGCATCAGGTTTGACTAGTCAGTTGTCCAGAAAATGATCAAAATATTTAAAAATTCCTTACTTTGAAATAATCGTTGATAACTAAAAAGTAGTTATACAAATTATAAGAGGAGTAATCATAGGGAGGTCTCCAATTACAAATCTGTAACAGGCTTATCTTTGGTTTTGAAACTATCTGAAAAAGCAATGTCTATTCGCTTTCACTCTTTTAGCCCAAGCATGGTTTTCTGTTTCTACAGTTACAGCAGCTTTTAACCCTGTTTGGTTTGTTTACGAATCGCTGGCAATCACACTGTCGCCCTATTTCTTGACCTTATCAACGCTTTCGATTGTGCGGACTCTCAGCTTTTAATACAGAAGCTGGAAGCGATGAAAATAAATATTTGTGGTTGGGTTAAGTATTTTTTGATTAAAAGCGATGGACCGGTAATTACTGCGATTATACCTTTGGTTATCCTTGAATGTGCTATTTTTAAATTATTTTGTCACACTACTCAAAAAACGCTTGAATCATGACCTCGATGAATGTGAAGACAAGGAAAACACTAATCCCAAAAAATATATAACAATTACTAATCCATTTTCTACTTTTTAAACATCGAGAACGCCATGATAACCACAGTCGCTACGCAGTGGGAAAAACCAATTTGAAATATTTATAACCGGTCCATCGATTCAATAAGTGGTGAAGATTGGCAAGGCTGCTTCATTTCTGAATGAACTAAAGTAGGGGATCCCTCAGGGTAGTGTACCGTCAGCATTGCTGTTTCTGCTTTTTATTAATGATATTGATCACATTTTGTCAAAAGATTATACATATATCTAAACTTATTATATATGTTGATGATGCAATGGTTTGTATCTACCAAGCATATACTGGTCAGTTTTCATGGTTGGTGCTCTAAAAATAAACTAATTATAAATCCAATAAAAACACATTACATGGTGTTCCATAAGAGTAAGGGTACGTCTTTGTTGCCGTTCAGCCTAACTGTTCAGGCAGTTGAATGAGTCAGTAGCGGTAAATTCTTGGGCTTGTTTCTGGATGAGAAACTCATGTGTATCCATGTTGATTGAACGTATAGCCACAAAGTTAAAATCTGGTGTCTCTGCTATACGCAACTTAAAAAACATCTTAACAACAAAGCAACCGCTTAAATTCGGTTGTACAATTTTGGTTTAAGCTTAGTTTAACTTTGATCTAAGCTCAAACTTCATTTTGACAACCAACAACAATGTAAAGATGCTAAAATGAAGTTTGAGCTTGGTTTAACGCTGAACTAAGTCTAAGTCGTAATTGTAAAACCAGGCCTTAGTGTATATTACGCCCTGACATACTGCCACCTCTGAGATACATAGTCCTATATTGAAGACATACTACCTACTCAGTTAGGTCGTATTTTTATCTACAAAAGCGACTACTAAGACTGATTTTTGGCAAGGCTCTTAACTTCTGCAGACCTAAAAATCGAAAATTGAAAATGTTTATTTCAATACCTTCTATACACAGCTAAAAAAGAAGTATCAACTTAGGATTCACCCTGTATCTGTCTTTTTAACTTCTGATATAACCGGAAGTATTACAAACCTCAAAATATATAGTTTAAAGTCAATTATATCTGGTAACAAATTTTACTAAAGATTACTACTCATTTCCGAGATCGAATAGGCCCCCTAGATGGGAATCATCCTATGTACATAGGAGAGAAACTGCATTAGTCATTTAAAAAATTAAAAAAATATATATTTTCATGTGAAGTTCTAGAATAGATATTAATCAACTCAATAAACATGGAGTATAATCTGAGAAACATATTCGATATAAGAAATGAAGGAAATTATGAAGATCCGAATCCTCAAGAAGAACTTACCGATCATACGGGCGGAGTTTTGTTAAGCCTTTTAAACAAAAACGGGAGACTTGGAGCAGCTTACTACAGTTTCCAGGAAAAAACGGTTAGCTAATTATTTTTACATATATATTTTATAGAATTGACCAGGCTAATCAGAAATAATATCCACATGGAAAAATGTCAGTGGCGTACCACTTTTCTTCTAAAAAATATCAGAGGACATGATTGTTTGCAGGGACGCCACTGGTGGGACAAAAAAATAACTTTTATAACTAAAACATGTGGTTTTATGTCCTATTAGCACATGCCAAAATATTATCTAAAGTAGTTTCGGGGATATTACAAAAAACACATTAAAAAAAATTCAACAGCAAAAAATTTAAGCCATTTAGGACATATGTTTATATGAACTTTTCTTCATAAAATGACTTGAGGAATCACACCCTAAAATATTAGCACGTCATTAAGGAACACCCTCTATATTTTGTCTATATTTGCTCAATACCATTTTTAAGATATGAGCCATCAAATTTTTAACAAGCTGTATCAATTCTACTTTAAAACGTCCAGAATGCCTTGGAAGAGACAAGCCCCGCAATGGCGATCCATTAAAATAACGTCATAGGAGGAAAATAAAGTTTCGATATGTCTAAAGTGCTTTGGAAAACAAAACCACGGATAGCGTTATGAGGGCCATCTCATATTAAACATTTTAATTTCCATGGCATTCTAGACGAATTAAACTAGAATCAATACAGCTTTTTAAAAATTTTATCGTTCACATCTAAAAAACGGTTTGAGCTTATACAGGGTGTTACAAATTCGACATACCAGCATTGGAATCTCGGAAACCATAGGAGTTAGAGAAACGGTTAAATGGGGGCAAAGTTGTGCAATTCGGTACTGATTATAATGCCGCTTTAAAAGTTTTCAAATTTCGAATACTTCCGATTTTATTCGAAAAAAAACGAAATTTGCAAAATTGTTTTTATTTTTTCCTGAGCTCATTTGACAAGCTATTCAAAAATTAATGACACTTTGTCATTACCACTTTTCTCCTCTGCAAAATGACGTTACTAAACCAAAGATCCGCCGTTTCGTCTCCGAGCGGCCATCACCAACTTAACTTTTTTAAATACGGACCTGGATTTTTTTTAACCGATTTTTAAACCCTCCTACCCTTAAATGATGAATTGTCCTTGCCTATTTATTTAAATTCATATTTTTTACACTTCTTGTCAGTCCGGTCCTGGCAACGAATCACAATAATTAATAAAAACTTTATTTTATTTAAAACATTCATACATAAGTAATATAATTTATTTTATTTATTTAATAATTTTCTAATACTCAATGCTAAATTTACTAATTATAAATCCTAATTTTCTAAATGTTCAAAGAGATTGCCGTTTTGCTCAGTACAACGATCGATTTTTCTTCCAATTTTGGCGACAGCCCTTTCAACCGATCTTCTCCTTATCCTACCAAATGCAACCTCTATGCGTTCTTCGAGTTCTTCCATGGTATCTACGTCATTCTTATAAATAAATTTTTTTAAAGCCCCCCATAAAAAGAAATCCGGTGAAATATCTTGCCAGGATCGGACTGACAAGAAGTGTAAAAAATATAAATTTAAAAAAATAAGCAAGAACAATTCATCATTATGAGAAAGTAATATCGCCATTACATTTTAAGGGTAGGAGGATTTAAAAATCGGTTTAAAAAAATCCAGGCCCGCATTTAAAAAAGTAAAGTTGGTGGTGGCCGCTCGGAGACGAAACGGCGAATCTGTAGTTTAGTAACGTAATTTTGTAGAGGAGAAAAAGTGGCAATAACAAAGTGTCATTTATTTTTAAATAGTTAGTCAAATGAGCTCAGGAAAAAATAAAAACCATTTTGCCATATTTCGGTTTTTTTTCGAATAAAATTCGGAATTTGAAAACTTTTAAAGCGGCATTATAATCAGCACCGAATTGCACAAATTTGCCCCCATTTAACCGTTTCTCTAACTCGTATGGTTTCCGCGTTTCCAATGCTGGTATGTCGAATCTGTAACACCCTGTATAGACAAATTATATATTCTTGGAGTCAGAAAAGAAAGACCGTTCATACAAATTAAAAACATGCAGGGTGTTCTATTGAAAAAACAACAAATTTACGCCACAGTTCCTTTGTTTTAAGCCAAGTCGATTTTTAAATGGAAATTTTAAAATTTAACATACACATGATGACTATATTAGTTTTAATAAAAATACAGGGAATATCAAAAAATAGGCTTTTGTACGGTGGTTAGATGACTCTGTGTACTTGAATTTTTTATTTTTTGATTATCTGAATTAGAATAATTACACTGACGCCATGACAGTTCCAAAGGAAAAACTAACGTAATTTTTTTCGATTCTTCCTCAAGCTTAAATTAAAAATCCGGAAATATTTTTTCAGGTCCGAATTAAAAAAAAAAAATTGAATAATTTGCGCCCTCTAACGAATTTCCAGAAATAATTTATTAGCTTAAAAGCGCATTCTTCGGGTATCTGAACATGTTTCTTATTCAGAAAATAGTTAAAAAATATGTTTCGTGCATATAAAATTGTTCAAAAATCTTGCATTCAGATTTATGTTCTTAAAGAAACAGCTTTCATGCATTTATTCTTATTGCGTTATGTTTTGCTTCTAAAACTTTGTTTACTCTAAACCCAAACTCTAAGCAAAATTTATTAACTATATTTTTTAGTTAAATATGTACGAGGAAATAAGCGACATAAGCCCTCAATATTTAATCTCCGCAACGCTTTATAGAGAAGTATCTCCGAAGTATGTACTGACTTTTGGAAATCTAGCTGATGAATACGTTAAAGTTCTGATTGAATTGTGTAATGCTGAAGCAGATACTTCTGTAACAAATAATAGTTTGCGTCTCCCTGAAAACTTCTTTTTGGTGTCCTTAAAAGATTTTAGTAAGTATGATGATATTTTTTTATTTCTATTACATTTGTTTAATTCTAGTAATTAATTTTCGTATATCGTCTGTGTCACTTCAATCGGTTATAGGGAAAGATAGCCTTATCTGCAAATTGTAGTAGTTCACTAAGTGATAGTGAAAGTAAGAAAAACATCTGCAGTAAATTTGGGAATTTATATTCTTAACGCTACCGAGTGTATGATAGTTTCTAAATTTGGAACAACAATTGTTTTTTGACTGATAGAAGAGTTTTGGACTTGCATTGTCTTTATTTGTTTTATATTACAACGTTTCAACTGGTAAGTATCTCCAGTCGTCTTCAGGTGAATACTAAATAAGTGAAGTAACTACAGCTTTATTTATACTAGCTAGATGCACTCGCAGGAATCGGCCAAATACACAAAAGGAGCAAATAGAGTCTCAATCAACATTCCGTATGTCAAAGGAGTATCTGAGAGAATTAGAAAACTAGGACGACGATACAACATCAATACGGTATTCAGCTCGAAAGACACTTTAAGAAGCCACCTGACGAAGACGAAACCAACAAGTCAAAACGACAGGAAAAACTGTGTCTACCAGATCCCCTGCGAATGTGGCCGTTCTTACATTGGTGAGACTCTGAGGCCACTTGAAACTAGGGTCAAGGAACATAGCAACAACACGCTCAAAGGAGAAACCGAAAAAGCAGGTGCAGCTGACCATGCTTGGACGCACGGTCATCACATCAAGTGGAAAGAAGCTCAAATCCTGCATAAGGAACCACATTGGAGGAAGAGGAAGTTTAAGGAAGTTGCTACCATATACCAGAATTCAGATTGTTTTAGTAAGCCATCATTAGATATAAAAAATATCTCGAAACCTTTGTTAAGTAGATGTAAACTTAAAATATCGCACACGAACTAAACGCATGACTGCGCCCATCTCAGTTATGCTCCAGTGCATCTAGCTTGTATAAATAGAGCTATAGTTACTTTACTTATTTAGTATTCACCTGAAGACGACTGGAGATACTTACCAGTTGAAACGTTGTGATATAAAACAAATAAAGACAATGCAAGTCCAAAACTCTTCTATCAGTCAAGAAACATCATTGTCTCTAACCTTCAAACAGACAGCAATTGTTTTGGTGTGATCTAAACATCAATGGCATTGGCAGAAGTTGTTTGATTAATAAATAAAAAATTAAGCTAACCGGGTCACGTTGGTCGTTAGAGAATCATTTTTGCTAATGTTATTTATGTCACAATCAAACAGACTGATTAGCTCATTCTTGATTAGAATCTTCGGGCAACCCGACATTGTGTTAGTTCTGATCTGAAATAACAATGAGACAGGCTGTCTATTATTTATAGCCCTTTCACTATTGGAATGTCGAAAACCGTAAGAGTAACGGGTGGGTTAAGGTGTATTTAATGGAAATATTTCCAAGATTATCAAAAATTGTGTCCACCCATTAAAACTTTTCTGGTGTCACCACTGGACACTCAACAATTGATGTGCTTTAAAAATGTCTATTAATTTCTAGCTTATGAAGCCTCTAAAACAATTGTGTCCAATATTAATATAGCCTCGAATAAATTAGAATGTTCAGATATAAAACAGGAGTTATACGTACACTCGTGTATCAATATGAATCACAGATTATCGATACAAGCATTGGGAGGGCTATACAAATATTTGGAAAAAAATTGGTCTATGTTTGGTATAGAAGCTGGCGATGATCACTTTTTGTATATCAATCAAGTAACTATGTAAGTATTTTTAAAAGAAATCAGGAAGTTGTTTGTGTGTGCATTTTTTTGGCTGATGAGAAACATGAATTCAATATTTTATTATCAATCAATATTTAATTACGCTGCATGTAACAATAAAAATAATGTTGGGCTGCACAAAGAATTAACAATAATTAACAAGCCAACAACTTTGATTGCAATATAAATGACATTGACAGGCATTATTTACTCATAATCAAACTTGCCTGATTATTAAATTAAAAATTAAAATAACCCGGCCACTGTGATTGGGAGAAAAGTATTTCTGCCAATGTTATGTATGTCACCGTCAAAGTTACTAGTTAGTTAATTATTATAAAAAATCTTTGTAAAACCGGACAGTTTTTGGGCCGTTGGAATAATGAATGATAAACCTACATAATCAAATCCAGAACTCTTCTATCATTCAAGAAACATCATTGTCTCATTCAAACAGACATAATCAAATGTTACAAATATTTTTTTTGTCGTGGAATGCTTGGCCACGGAACTTCTTCAATTAAAGTGGTAAAAGTTATTCTTTTGACAACAACTCTGAAATGAAAGAAGACATTGAACAGCGGTCTTCACATTTTTTCTTGCAAGTTTAATCTACTTTTCAATTATGATGTCTTAGTTATACCGTATGATTTTTAGTATGTTTACTTACTAACTACCCCAAACACATTCCTAAAACAAAAAGTTTTCGCCCCCTTCATGTACTCTACACCTACTTCGTTGCCTAGCTTAATTACCAATTTTTGCAGGAAAAATCATGTTCTATTGGATAACACGAGTTTTAAAGCTTTACAAATATTCTCTCCGAGATCACACGATGCAGGATTCAAAAGAGGACAGGAATCAAGCAGTAGAGAAGGACTGAGCATCTACAAACTATTTATTCTTGAATGCAAGTCAAAAATAGGTCAAAGTCAATTAAGGTTCGATATTAAAGTGGTCCAGATTTCTGGAAGTTTTTATTTTCTTTTAAAGTGCCAAAAAAAAATTCACTTGAAATTAAAAAAAAAATTACTTGAAATTTTTATGAAAAGGTAGAAAGACTTTGACATCTTGTATGATTTCAAATTTCAACCAACTTGACTCTAAATAAACCAAGGGACTCGTGAAGACTTCTGTATTTTTGTATAAAAAAAAATTAAATTATCAAAACCGGTAGTTTTGAAGTACATATTAAAAACATTATAGCAACGTTACTGGCCAAGAATCCCATATAATTTAGAGTATCCTATACAGGGTAGTACAAATTCATCAGTCATCATTTTCGGGGTTTACAAATGTCTTCGGAAGTACTCGGAATTTTTTTAACTTCTTAAAGGCATGTTAGTCGACTCCAAATTGTGCAACTTTGCCGCCATTTAATCTGAGATGTATCTCCTACACATTACTTAGATAAAGACTAAAGGTGTTATTATTGGGGTAGAACTAGGATTGCCACCTTTCTTACCAACGATTCCGGGAGTATAATAACCAAAAAAAAAGTTGAAGGTAAATACGTTTATTTACATACAAAATAAACAAAAACCCCACCAGTGACCTCTAAAAAAAGGGCGCCGTCTCCCCCACGCTCTATAACGCAATAAGCAGAAGCAAACAATACTGCCCTCTTGTCCAAGTGACGTCTAAAAGAAAAAAGGACATAAATAAATCCCCGGCATAATAGTTAACAACATTTCGCGCTCTGTGTTCGCTCACGGGACGAAAACGCTTGCATGGAGCTTATATTTGTTAAAAAATGGACGGTGGAAAGTTTGTATGAAAGGTGCAGCGTTTTGTAAACTGGATTTCCGGGAGAAATTATATGAGAGACGGGAGAGCGATACTTTTTAAGGCCCGATTCCGGGAGACTCCCGGAATACCGGGAGAGGTGGCAACCCTAGGTAGAACGTTGCTATTTGCTGTTGTAGTAATGAGTAACATTGTATTATTATTTTAATAGCTATATGATCTACGACACTTCATTAAAAAATACAGGTTCGTATTGAAAAATACATTCCTGATGATGGCACCCGAAAGATGAAACGTCATAATCAGTTTCTGATGACAAGTTATAGAAAATATAAAGTGGCAATGAAAATGTAATATTGTTTTTTGGCCATCTCTTTAAATAAAGCTAGTAAAAATTAAAAACCGAAACTAGAATTTTCGTTCTTTTCTGTATGGCTTCGGGGTAGGTACTAGGAATTTTCCAAATTTGTTAACCGCGTGTTCGCTGTATCTCTCACCATTTACGAGATCCCAATGGTAAGCGTCGAATTTGTAACACCCTGTATAAGAGAGTGATATTTTTTGTCTTACTTTTTTTGGGTCTCTCGTATCTAAAAATTGTTTTGTGTTATTGTCCACTTGCTTTCCTTCAACTGTTGTAACACGATTTCTTGCATATTAAAAATACAAAAAAGGTAATATTGTATTTTGAGCACAAGATCCGGTTATACAATTAAGGCTTAAGCTTAATTCAGCGTTGGATATTGCTCAAACTTCATTTTGACAAGCACTTTAAAATTTTGTTGGTTGTCAAAATAAAGCTTAAGCTTGGTTCAACGTTGAACTAAGCTTAAGCCGTTATTGTTCAACTGGATCCATATGTATATTATGAAAAATAATAATTTCCTATAAAAATTCAACAACATCCTCTATTATAGAAAGCAAATGAAAGAGCGAATGTATTTACATTACAGATTGTTTCCCAATATTTTGACTTATTATCTTTGTATCTCTAACGAAGTGTTATCGATTCCTAACCTGTTTTCATTATTTTTTAGGAACATACTTTTATCTCCCATTAATAATCAAAAAGAACTAGAAAAGCGTTTAAGTTTTATAAGTTTTGTTCTTCATCCAAGCAACTCTGATTTTATTGACAACATTCAAGAAAATATTAAACAGTTTTGCGATGTCCGATATGTAAGCCTTATTCTGGGAAAAATTCAAAACGCTCGTGCCATCAACAGGGAATGGAATATTCTACATAAGGTAAGGAACATTTTATTAATTACTATCAGTGGTGGCTCGTGGGTAATTTAAATGGGTAGGCAAAATAAAATGTTAAGAGGCTACGGAACCAAAATCCAAAAAACGCATTCTTTGTTTACTTAATAATATAATATATACTCAATTTTTTTCAGAATTTGACTACCCATTAACCACTTTTTTCATACCAAGCCTTGATAAAACTGCGACCTGGTTTACCCTGACTAATTATTATTTAACTCAAATCTGGACGAGGAATCCCTAAATCTCTTACGAATAATATGAAAAGTCTGCTAAAATTAAATTTAATAAGAAATTCTAAGATATCGTTTGTGTGGTTTTTATAGATCCTTTATTTGTTTCTATTTTTAAAATCAATTTGGCGAATTAAATTTAGAAAACTTACCCTCTCGCTTTCGATAACACCTTCACCTATCACAAGATGAATTATAAAAGAAATTAGGAATCCATTATCACTACTAACATAACGGAAACAGGTGTTACCCAATTACAGAATATAATTCGAAATTCCTAAAACCTGATTGGATTAAACGCCGAAGGCGTGCCTGCCTCCGAGCTCGCTTTTCAACATGCGAAAGAGCCCACTACGATTCCTGAAACATATAATTATTTGTATTTTTACTATTGTCTTTCCCAAAAACATTGACTACCGGGAAAACATTTTTCAATCTTCCTCCGCAAGGTTCCGATGAACTGCAATCAACTGAAGAGAGAGACAAGATACGAGGACAATGAAACGGATAAGGACGCTGTCACTCGGTCGCTGGACAAAAGTGGAGACTGATTATTATTAATTGTCAATGATTCTTGGGTAAAAATGCCAAATCTCATAGGGAAAGGTACTATTTGGCGAGGCCGACTTAGCGCGATCGGTTCGACGCGAAGTCAATTCGGCTTAAAACAATCAAAATTCAATTACGTGAGAAGTACCTACGCTTAATTTTAATTGTAAAGCAAAATGAAACAAGAAAATGTTGCTTGGCAATAAATCTGTGTATACCCTTATGTCGGGCTGCACAACATTTTTTAATAATATTAACCTTTGAATATCGACTTGAAATTCAAAGTATTAACTAACCAGCAAGTTTGACGGTGACATTGACAGAAATAATTTTCTCACAATCATAGTGCCCCGGTTACCTTAATTTTTACTTTACTAAGCAGGTACCTTACAGTCAAACTTGTTGGTTAGTTAATTATGGTTAAAAATCTTTTTGTAACTACAGCTCTATTTATACTAGGTAGTATCAATAGATCCCGTAAGAGTTACACGCATATTCCGCCCATTAGTCATGCGTCACTGCACCTATAAGTATAAATAGAGCTATAGTTACCACACTTATTTAGTATTCACCTGGAGGCGACTGGAGATGCTTGCCAGTTGAAACGCAGTTATTCAAAACAAATAAAGACAATGCAAGTACAAAACTTTACTGCCATTCAAGAAACGTCATTGTCTCCAACCTTTAGACAGACACTTTAAACAAGCTTAGTCTGATCCATAAATACAGCATTTTCTCAATAATTAATTATAAAAAGTAAAAGAATAGTAAAAGTCGGATAAAAAAGAAAATAATTACTAGCAATATTAAGTGTGGCCTTTTTTTGCGGTGGGAATTCAGTTGTTGATTTCAATATTGTTTACAGATGATCTATCACACTATTTTTATAAATGAAATTAGCAAGCCCTTTAGAGAAAAATCTGAACTACTTTTCGAGTTAAACTGTGCAATAACAGACAACTTACTAGCCTTACAGGAATCAATCAGTAACGCTTTGGATTTTAATGCCGGCGCTAAACGGGGGAGGCCCGTGATTAAATTTGGCTTGGACGAAAATTTGGATGCAAGTGAGTAAATCATATCAGAAAAATTCAACATCAGTATTGCCATACGCTAGCTCATATTACGCAAATGTAGCCAGACAACACATTACCAACCACTTCAACGTCCTTCTTCCCTGGTACAAAAAGTGGAAATTAGGAATAAACTGAGGAACATGCAAATGCCTAAACATTACACGTAAATACACAAATACACACATAAATTAATAAATAACACAAGAATTGAGCCCAAAGACAAAATAAAATAACTTGGTGTCAGTTTGGACAAAAAGCTAAATTGTATACATAATACAACACATATCACACGAAAACTCTACGCCACAAAAACAAAACTAGACAAATTACTAAACACTAGATCCTACTTAGCACCACACAACCAACTGATAATTTACAACCAAGTTATATAAGACCATCAATTATAACTTACGCAGCACCAGTTTGGTGCAGCATTTCAAACCTTACTTTATACAATACATACATGACAATTCGACTAAATTTTACGAAAGGCACATACAAAATGCACCCCTTACATACAACATCACCCACACTAGAATCACAGACAATAAAACACCTAAACCCACAGGCTTCGCATTTTGCGGGAAGATAGATAAATCGACATGTTTCTAATTTTCATTTTAAAAAGCACGTGCACCTAACACCGCCCACCTTCAAATCCCACCCACGTCAAGAAACTGAAAATTCTTAAATCCTTGGATAAAAATTAGCTACTTTGTACCTGAACAACTTAATGCTCGTTTTTCAAAGCGTTTTCCAGCAAACATGATGCAAAGTTGACAGATATAAGCTTTATTTAACCAATTAACTTCAAGCTAAAACAAAACCAATCTGTTTCATGGCAGTGTACAGGTTGCTGGAACTGTCCGATACATACGTATAAAAATCATATTCATGCCTACAGTTGGGTTACCATCAACCCCAGCATTGCGTCGCAATGTTGCGAGTCCTAGCCAGCTCTAGAGTTCTGATATTATGTAATATAAGTATTTTGTATTTGTATAAATCTGAGTTTAGGCACGAAATGGTAGATTGTATAAATTACCAATAAATAAAGGCATTTTGAAAGAAAAGAAAGAAAGAAATACCACTTTATTTTATTATGTTTCAAGATTTTAAGGGTCCTAAATTAGAGTGACCATATAAGAGATAATTCAAGTTTAAATTATGGCAAAGTTGCAGATTTTCAAATTGTGCAAATTTCTACTACTTCTGGATATAATATGTCTTCCTTTTAGAGTTGCTACGGCAACAAGATATTGCCAAACACGTTACCGCTGCTGCAAGATTTGCGGTGCACGATTTACCTGAGTTTATAAACGAATGCAAAGTAGTTTACTTGCCAGAAATGGGACATCTCATGGCCATTAAAGAATGGGAACTCGATTGTGATCCGGAGCGGTTACAATATTTGGGATATCAGTATATGGTAATGTGCAATATTTGACATAGTAACGCAGTTAAACTTTATATTCCATTTTGTTTTTTAGTTTTCCCTAGGCGGAACAATACATTATAAAAACCCACTGTGTGTAGGTAAGTACTTTGGAATTCTTGTATAAGAATTAAAACCTTGGAAAATCGGCTACATAATGTAAATTTCTAGAGGATTGGTTCATTTTACAGATTTTACCATTACACTTAATGTTGACAGGTAACGTAATATTTTCCATTGACCTCAATTGGCCTATTAGTCAAAATACAGGAGTTTCACTTTCCTATAAGCTAATCATAAATGTTCTCGTATATTTGTTGTATTTTTTTTTACTATTGGACTCAATAAATTTAACATTAATTTCAAATAATTATCAATCCACACATCTTTTTTTGGAATAGTCAACATTTTTTGAAAAATCCTTATAACAGGCACTGATAAGGTCTTTACAATTACTAGCTAGATGCACTTCACAACTCACAAATACATAATCATAACAGAAACAAGGTAGGTATGTTATTAATTTTCAATTGACATTGATAAATTAATAAATTCCTTTTGACAACCCTTGTCCTTTCAAAAAACTTTAATTTTATGTGCTAAAAGTGATTTGAAAGCGAAACATAGTTAGATGGAACATTTTCTGAAAATATGCGTCATTACTCAGCAAAAGAAGAAATGCTGAATTGAAAAATATATGATTTAATCAACGACATGACCCTAATCAAAAATTACGTCAGAAGAAGCTGTGACGTGCATCCAGCCAGTAATTGTAAGGACTTTACATGTTTTTTAAATTATATTTTTACATTTATAAATAGAAACGTTAAACAGTTGGCTTTGGAACTTTAGGGGTATTCTTTAGACATCAGGCATTAGAAAGTAATCAAAATATTTATATTTCCAAGCCTATTGTGTGGGGATACACCTAATGAAAGCTGAAAATTAAAAAACATATATTACAAAGACAGTTTGGTTTTTAGCTCGCTATAAAGCCACATAATATGTTGTCAATATGATATTACAGTTGGTACTCCTACATAGAGCGTGTGAAGTTGCCCCCATATGTGTTCAAGTAAACACTGGATACTGACGACGGAATTTATAATAACATTAAAGCATGCTGCTCAAGCTTAAAGCTGTACCCTACTTTGATGCTGATGATTTGTTTTTGTTTTTACCGTGCTAAATTTAACAGTCGTCTTATTTTTAGTTGTAAATATGTATTCAATTTTTTTTAAATCTTAGAACTGGACAAAAGATTGGGGGATATTAACGCAGAAATTATTGATCATGAAAATAGGATTCTAAGACGCTTATCAGCGTTCACACTTAAGTACAATAAGGATATAAGAGATTCCATTAGAATAATAGCTCTAATTGACTGGTAAGTTATTACTAATACATCAAAATACTTTTCGCAAAATGTTCCAAAATAATTTTAAAAAGTAGGTCCACACGCTCTCCCAAAATATCTTTTTGGTTTGCAAATCCCGACTGAAATCTTCAGTTTGATTGAAATATCTAAATTTAGTTTAATTGCTAATCAATGTAAGTTATTGTTTTCTTTATGCGTGTGTCCAGAAACTTTCTTAACATGAAAAACTTTTTTATTTTTGACTTTACGAAAAAAGGTAAGTATTCTTCAAAAAAAGTTATACCTGTTAAGAATATAATATTCACATCAAAAATGTAAACTTAATTTTAATTGAAAAGTACAACATAAGTAAGAGTAGTAGAAGTGGAAAGTATATAAAATTTGACAAAATCCGTTTTAAAATAGATGTGTTTAAAAAGCATATAACCAAAATAAATAAAAATAACTATAATTATGTGATGTCTACACTTATCTTCAACATAATGATGCACTATTACTTTTCACTTCTAGATTTGATACACCTCGTATATGCTTGGTCAAAATTTTTGATATAAATGTTATTTTCATAGCAAGTAAATCTTTTTGAGACAAATACTTTTTTTCGTAAAGCCAAAAATAAAAAAGTTTCCCATATATTAAGATTGTGTCTTGACACACTGAGGTTTAAAAATAGTTATAAATTTATGTTTTGGAGTTCACCGTTCTTTTGAGAGCTTACTTATTAAAAAGCTTAAACTAATGTTTATTTTAATCGGGTTATATCAACATATAGGCATCTAATATTGGGTTATTCAAAAATATTAAACAACAATTAACTAATCAGACTACTTTGATTGTAATAGCAATACCATTGGCGCACATAATTTATACACAAGTTGTCTGATTAGTTAATTAAGAATTAAGCTGACCACGTTTATTGTGTTAAAAATATTTGTGTCAATGTCATTTATGTTGCAGTCAGTTGTTTTGATTAAAATCTTCGTGCAACCCAACATAATTGAACTAGAAGATTTAAGGATAAAATTAATAATGGACTTTTTCACTAAATTTTGACCCTATTGTGTAGAACAAGAAAAAATAATATTCTTCAATCATTTGCTGAGGAAATAATTAAACAAAATATGCTCTCTTATAAAAACACTCGAAACCGCTTACCGACGTCACAACAAATTCAAGCAATTGGCAGCTCGGTACTGACTTCAGTTGACACGTTCCGGCCTGACTGATATCTCGAGGATAGTGTTCTGTTTCTATTTAAGTTATCTAAACAAAGATAACAATATAATCGGTCGCACGACTGATAAATAAAAGAATTGAGCGGTTAATAGGATGACGTACATGCTTTCTCACTCATGTTTTAAAACTTACAGCTTCCCGTCGGGTTTTAATTGTTTGTGAGAAGATTTTTATTATTGAGTTATATTTTAATAGGTTTTAATTTGGGTTGTTATTGCTGAATATGATAAATTCGATTATAGTAAAAAAGCTTATTATTATTATTTCAAGGGTCGATATTTTTGCTGATTATGGTTTCGTATGGCATGTACTATTGTGCCGATAAAAAACTGGGACAAGAGATTTACAAAAACAATGTAAGAAATACATATCCCCTAGACTATAAAAGGTGTCTAGAGCTAAAAAGGAAAAACATTCAAAATTTAAAAAGTAACCTAGGTTACATAATGGAATGTTTTGTATTTTTCGATACGGGGTGGTTAAATTTGAGAGACATCATATAATATGGATAAAGTAAATTTATTAGATTTTTTTAAAGTCAAATATTTTATAAATTATTATATTTACCATTACCACAAAATAATAAATAAAGCTAATACAGGTAATAAAATACATTTAATAAAAAGAAAAAAATTGCGAACACAAAGTTTGTCAAAACAACACAAAATTAATATTTGGTCATAGAACCATTTCTGTTTATTACTTTTTGGAGCCTTTGTGGCATACTTAAAACTAAGTTTCTACATAATTCGACAGTTATTTCATCCCAAGCTTGATTTATCCTATGACGTAATTCATCCCTGTTTCTAGGTTGAAAATCATGTTTATACATAGATTTAACCATGGCACCCCAAATGTTTTCTATCGGGTTCAAATCGGGACTCTTCGAAGCCCAGGGAAGAACTGCTATGTTATTTTCTTGGAGAAAATTTTGTACAATGCGCGCTGTGTGTATTGGAGCATTATCATGCTAAAATGTGTAATTTTGACCGTATACAGCGTTTACCGATGGTATCATCACTTCGTTTAGTATATTAACGTATACTGCTGCAGTTAGTCTTCCTTCGACGATTTGGCAAAGTCCTGGTCCTCTAGCGCTAATCCAGACCCAAACATTTATGGAGAAACGCCCACTTTGGTTGGTTTTGTGGGTGTATCTCTCATCATACCGCATGCCGGAAGGCCTATACACCCGAATTCTTCCATTATTGCATGACTGAAAAGTTTTCTCGTCAGAAAATATAACTGTTTCCCATAAATTTATTTGATTAATATATTCATGTGCAAATTCTAACCTGCCCTGTTTATTTATTTCCGTTAAAACATTTTTATTGGCAGCACAACGGCTTCGTATATCGGAATTTCGAACCCTGTCTCTAGCGGTATTTGCAGAACCTGGAAAATTCGTCTCTTCTTTTGCCTTGATTGCAGTTTCGAAGGGATGATCCCTTAGATAATTAACCAGTCTTCTATCATGATCATCAGTAGAAATTTTAGGGGGACCAGAACCTGCATTCCTAATAATAGTCCCATGTCTTGCTATTTTTTGTTTTGCCAATAGCACGGTATTCTTGCTTACTCCCAGTTCATCTGCAATATCCCTAATAGCAACACTATCTCGCAACCGACTATAAATAATTGCCTTTTGCTGGAGGGTTAATTGTGGCATATTTACAAATAATATATGATTGTATGTTTGACGAGTCAATCATAAAGTGACAATCTTTATTGACATGCAAATTTTCATCACATTTTACTGGTACCAGGCTTGATGTAAAATTATTCTTAATAGTCTAGGAGAAAATAGAAAAATTTCCTGTCCCAGTTTTTTATCGGCGCGATGGTACACTAAACAATTTTGATAATCAGGAACGTAGTCAAAATCGCAAAAATTACATTTTTTTTTTAAATAACCTTTTAGTAGATTTAAATCAAAAAGCTTTCAATATTAACATTAATGAAAAGTTACTTGTCTGAATAATAGTCTTGTAGGCCTATTCAAGCAGTTTGCATTTTATAAAACAGTACATATTATTATAACTAAACCTAAGGCACCAATTTAAATAATGTCGATCAATGACCATTTTTTTAGTTCTGTTGAAGCTTTGGTCATTGATCAAAAAACAGTTCAATTTAATCAGAATAATATAGGATTACAAATATTGAACATTGTACAATTCTTGAGGATCCATCGAGTGCCATGGCCTGTAATCTAATGCTGCAGGATAGGATGGAATAAGCTTGCAAATATTAAGATTATGCTGCCATTATATCACCCTCTATCCAGCGGCGGCGCCAGGGTGGGCACCGGCCCACCCTAAAAACATGGGTTCCCACCCAAATGTGAGGGATCCGGTTTTATAATGGAATATCCGTGGGGGAAGGGAAATTTGATTATGAAATTTGTGACGAGAAAGGAATGGTATTAAAGAAGGAGAGAACGATGATGACTTTTTTTTAGGCGTCAGTTTGGACAAGAGGGGAGTTTTGTTTACCCCGCTTATGACGTTATAGAGCGTGGGAGAGGCCGCGACCTTCTTTTTTAGAAGTCATTTTTAATTTTGGTAGTGCCCACCCTAAAATCATCGGGCCTACTTGTGCCCACCCATTCCTAAAATTCTGGCGCCGCCACTGCCTCTATCACGCATGAGTTAATACTTACCCTGGTTCTAATGAATTACCTACTAGTTGCAAAAATACCGTGGTAATACCCTTACCAAAGGTGTGTCTATTCCGGACTACTTAAGTAACCGTCCTATAAGCCTGCTGTCCAAGGTCTTTGATAGATAAATTTGTTCAAACTTCAAATTACTTTTTTAATACAATTTTTATGAAGCATTCACAATAATTTATAGTTGATCCTGAAAATTTGAAGTCGATCAAATAAATAGTTTTCAAAATATACGAGTTTAAAATCGAATTCAAGGCTCGTACGGAACGGGAGAAAGTGACGTCATTAGGTCCCATAACTCGACCGTCCCGAGTTGAGCAACGGTGTTTTTTTGTTCAGTTAGATTTAAATATAAACGGCAGAGAGCGCCACCCGACTTTATACTGTATGAGTGATATGGCGAAACGCGTCTAGGGATGGATCTGACGAAATGACAATCTTTAATTGTTTTGATATTCGTTTTCGGAACTTTAAACCGATACCTATGCGTCAACGCTGCCTAGCAAGACTCCTGTAATTGTGACGAATGTCTTTACAGGTGATTTCCTCTTAACATTTCGTTTATTTCTATAAGTTTGTTAAATGTGCTGGAATGCTCAAGAGTGTCTAATAATGACACAGATGTCGCTCTGTGCAAAATTTATTTACGCTTGAAACACCTACTTTTTCAATCAGAAATATCGGTTTTTTTATTATGACTATGTACCTACCCGCTACGTTAAATTGTTGCAACTATAGTGTCTAGTCTATTTACATCATATGCAATTATAATCAGCCTAAACACGACCTGTAAAATTATTGAACTAGAACAGTAGTTAACTACACATTGATAAAGCTTATGTTAGATTTATTATTTATGTTTCTTAGTTTGATTGCAATGGCAAAAGTTTCCCAACAAAATAACTATGTAAAACCAGAGCTAAACAATAACAGAATCTACAAAATTGAAAAATGTAGACATCCACTTATGGATCAAATTCTTACTAGTTTTGAAGCTAACGATTTTACATCAGGGGGTTCACACAGTCATGTTAAAATTATTACGGGCGCAAATGGCAGTGGAAAGAGCATCTTCTTGAAACAGACAGTATTGGCTGTATACTTAGCACATATTGGATGTTATGTGCCTGCTAAGAAGGCAATTATAGGTTTAGTGCATAGCATACATTGCCGAGTGCACACCACTGAGTCAGCGGTGGTAAGGCTTTCATCGTTTATGATTGACATCGCACAGGTAGGTTCCTAATTTTTTTTAAATTTATAATTAAGTTATAGGTACTTTTCGTATGTAAAATTTTAAATTTTCTCAATTCGATAAGGTTGGAATATTGACGGTTTCTTGTCTATCTCTCATTTTTCCTCGCAAACTGGATGAATGCTTCTAACATTAAAAACAAACCTCAATAGAAGGTTAAAATAAGAACACAAAGTCTTCCTCCACTGTTATATTATAGAAATATTTTAAGCAACTTCTCTACATGTTTCGAATGTAGAAGCATTCATCTTCAGGAGAAAAATTAAAAGAAGAAAAGACCAGTAGATATCACCCTAACTGAGCAACACAATTATAGGTTCGGTATAAAATGAGTGGAACGGTGAGGAAACCGATACACACATTGCATTGTGATTAAGAAAAGTATATGGGTTTGAGGCTTAAGGCACTGTGAAAACTTTAAAGGTAGAATGAAAGATTTAACATCTTTGTGTGAAAGAACTATCGAAAGATGAGATTGAAGTGAAAGGGAATGAACATTTAAGCAAATAAAGCTGTTCGCTAGTCATCAGAGAAAAAATATGGAGAAGTAGATGTAAGTGTGAGGAAGAAGACTATTAAAAATTATTTAGAAATTAAAGTTGACTGGATGTAAGACGCTACCGCGTGCTTTTCCAAAAAAACAGTCTTTTGGGAAAAGCACGCGGTAGCGGTCGAGCTGAAATAAATTTTATTTCTAAAAAGTCTTTAAAATGAAAGAATTTTTTTAAATTAAATTTTTTTATTTTTATTTTCACTATGTTTATTCGTAAACCAATCAGGTTTACATCCAGTCAATTAGTCTAAATAATTTTTAATAGTCTTCTTCCTCACACTTACATCCACTTCTCCATATTTTTTCTCTAATGACTAGCTAACAGCTTTATTTGCTTAAATGTTCATTCCCTTTCACTTCAATCTCATCTTTCGACAGTTCTTTCACACAAAGATGTTAAATCTTTCATTCTACCTTTAAAGTTTTCACAGTGCCTTAAGCCTCAAACCCATATACTTTTCTTACTCACAATGCAATGTGTGTATCGGTTTCCTCACCGTTCCACTCATTTTATACCGAACCGAATAATTGTGTTGCTCAGTTAGAGTGATATCTACTGGCCTTTTCTTCTTTTAATTTTTCTCCTGAAGATGAATGCTTCTGCATTCGAAACATGTAGAGAAGTTGCTTAAAATATTTCTATAATATAACAGTGGAGGAAGAAGTGTTCTTATTTTTACCTTCTAAATTCCCACTCCACTTTAAGTATGGACTATTTCTTCAAGTTACAAACCTCAATGTTTTTTTCTTCTTGTATCTATAAAAACACTACTAGATTGCTAATTTAAACAATGTTGTATCTTTAATAATAACAAAGTTACCAAAGTGAATACTTAATTTGAATAACTCTGTATAGTTCTCACAATTACTGGCTCGATGTACGTCACACCTCGCAAATACATAATCATAACAGAAACAAAAAATAAAACACGTCTGTCGTGCCGTGTCAATTGACATTGATAAACTAATAAAATCGTTTCGACAACTTCTGTCACTTCGAAGAACTTTAATTTTAAGTATTAAAAGTGCTTTGAAAGTGAAAAATAGTTAGTTGGTACATATTTTGAAAATATATCTCATTATTCGGCAAAAGAGGAAATGCTCATTTTGAAGTTTATTTCAGTCCTGACAGAATCGAAAAAATATACGATTTATCAAAGACATGACTCAATCAAAAATTACGCCAGAAGCTGTAAGGTGAATCCAGCCAGTAATTGGAAAGACTTAAGACCTAAAATTGAAGTTTATTCACATGAGAACATTTTAGACAATATGGATTATCTCCTTCAATTTTACGATATCAACGATACTATTCAAGAAACCCTTGTTTTAAATGTTAAATGTTTGTACCCAAAGGCGGTTCAAAGTGATTTGCGAATGTCAATGAAGTAGAGGCATTAATTCCAATTTTTTCAAGACATAACACCGTAAAAAATTATAAATAAACTGATATGACTTCACCGCAATGGACCAAAATATCCACGTATACGAAAGTATGACCGTGAACATTGTAATAATGTTTGCGAAAAGTAGTGATATTCCTGGTCATCGTCTCGACCAATGCGTGAAACGTTTTATTTAAAATAAAATTGTATTTTTAAGACATCACAGGCACTTTATTACGCGGCACCAAGCTCATTTATTATATTGGATGAATTTGGACGGGGAACTCTGGACGATGATGGTTTAATTGTGCTAGCCAGTTTTTTAAAGACTTTTTTGGAGAAGAAGAACGACTGTCCACACATTCTTGTTGCAACACACCTACAAAGAGTCCTAACATTATTGCCTGAATCCAGATATTTAGAATATCTTAAAATGGAACACACCATGGAAAGTGGCACCTTTTGTTTTTTGCATAAAATATCCAAAGGTGAGATTTGAAAAATATTCAATATTGTTAAAAAAATAAAGGACATACCTATATATATAATTTTTTCTTATCGACAGTAAATTTCATAATTTACTATTTTTTTAAGTTTAAACTTGTTGACCTACTGCTTAGAATTAGCATTACCTGTCGATTACACAATTTTGCCCATACCGGGTGTGAGAAACTAAACCCAGAGGAACCGTGCAATGTTAAAATGTTACCGCTTACAATTTTGGACGTCGCGGTGTCCAAATCTGTATCAGGTTACGCCAAACGTTGCCTGTAATAAACATTTAACGAACTAGATTATCCGTCTAGTCACTTCGCTTCTCAGCATTTACGTCACGGCCTTGAAGCACGCTTTCTCCCATTTATTCTGTGTCCAGATTTACTTAGTTTATGGTTGTAGTAACATTGGTTTTTATTTGGAAAATATAAACTAACCTTTGGACGTTCCTATAGGGAGAATACATTGAGGTTTGTAAAATAAACACTTCCAAAAGTTTTTATTATTATAATTACTTATTTATATCAGGTAGGTATTTTAAATAATTTTTCCGTCGACTGTGTATTTGCATGATTTTCTGTAAATGCACGGTTTCCCAAAATCATTCATTAATGACCCCTATTAATGCATGATTTTCTGTAAATGCACGATTTTGGTAATTAAAATTAAAGGCAGTCATGCAAACAAATCAACAAAATAATAAAACGTCAATCCAAAACGTCGTCCGCTGTCATTAGTATTTGTAGAATTGTGAAATCTGGATAGTAAAATAAAAGTTGTTAACTGTTTTTCTTCACTTTAGTAAAAAATACGGTCGACGAAAAAACATTGTAACCAACTCTTACATTAAAATGCGATTAATGATCTCGAACATTACGAAAATATTTCGATCATTAATCGCCATTATTAATGTACTTGTTGGTTAAATTACTATTAATGAGTGACGAATAAAAATAGTAATATATTTTAAGGTAACTACGGCAACGTAGTCCACATAGTAGGCGACATTTGAGTAACATTATGGGATACAGTAAAACAAAGTGAAATATGTAAATTTCCACTAAATTAAAAAGAAAATTACATGTTTAACTAATAATGTAGGTGACTTTTTAATATAGTGGAAATTTACCAGTTCAACTTTGTTTTACGGCAGTGGCGGCTCGTCAGGTGAACGGACTCTTCACCAAAAAAATAAATAAAACCAGGAAGAAATTTTTTCGAGAATATTAAATGTTAATGTACCAATACAGCTACCATTTTAGCCCTTAAAAAATAATTATGTTGTAATTATGTAACTATGCATAATAGGGCCACGGTTAACTCCGATGGATAATAATGAAACACTCGTGCATTTGGGCGCGCCACAGCCGACCGTGTTCGTAAGCTCAAAGCAGTAAGTGAAGAACATATAGTCAAGTGGCTTTGATTTTCACCATTGCTATGGTTACGTGACGTCAGTCACGCGACAGCATATAACAATTTGCATTATGATAAAGGGCAATTTAAAAATAGATCAGTCGTATGCACCATTGTTTTAGCATTGGTTCGCCTAACCTTAAGGTATTTATTTTGAGGCTTCGCGAAACTTACGGTTATAGATATCGTTTTTAAGTGATTTACTGTGTGATTAAAAAGTTTTGTTTTTCAGGTAACTCAGTAGGTAAAAATATAAATTAGTCAATGTTTGTTTAAGAAGACGCCTCGTTAGCTCCTTCCCCGACTGAATTCTTAACGAATAATTTTAAAATAAAACTATTAAATTGATGACCTGAATATGAACAGACCTGTCGTACATGTCAACCTATAGACAACTTAATATTATAAAACTTTTCACCTTAATTGTTTTCTTTATTAAAAAAAACAGATTATCTGTATGAATAGTCAATTTACAATTAACCCCAACATGAATACTAGAAACCAAAATAATTTGAAAATGCCAATACATCATACAGAAAAATATAAAAAATTTCAAAAAATAATAGTTCAATATACAATCTGATATAAAAATATTAAGCTATCTGACTTTTTCAAAAATCCTACCTTTTTGTGCCAACTGGTATGTTACTGTCACACATGGTTATTTAGTTTTGTAATTCTAATATAATTTTAACAAGTTCATTTTATTAATTAATTTATTATTATTAATTAATTAATTTATGTAGTGCTGTTGTTTTTCGGTACATCTTTATTATTATAAGATATGATCTTGTTTTCATCAATATCCACACGTTAAAGTGCTACCAATTAATGTCATTAATTCAGTTGCTTGTACTATTTGCAACATTGTATTTTTCCAACACAGTCGAGTGGGCAACATTAAGGGCAATATCTATGGGTTTTTCATTGCTCGGTATATTACACGCAAAAATTATCATTTTTAACCAAGAAACTGTATAGATCTACATTCTATGAAATTTTATCGCGTATCGTGTATCTTGTTGTGTTAGACCTTATTAATATGTTCATTACCTATATAATAATAAGTTTAATTTCAATATTTATAATATAATAAACGTGCTTGTTAAGGGCAAATCTTAGTATTTTAAATTATAAATATGTATATAGGAATATTAAACTATGTTTTTAAAAATATTTGTTAATACATATTATATAAAATTTAAATTGCAAATAAAAAACCTTTCACTATATGTATATAAATATAAACGCAGTTTTTTTTGAAGATATAGGATATAAACATTTTGAAAAATATATTATTTATAACAATATTTATTAAAACATTTTCAAAATTTTTTTCAAGTTACCTATTTTCAAAATCCATGCTTTTATTTTGACTTTATAAATTTTTTTGTTTATTTATTTTAGGTTTTATGGTTATTTTATTTTTTATGGCGTGTATTATGATTATGGTTTTTAAACTGTACCTATAAGCTTTTTATTTTTAAATATGTATATTAAGATGTTATAAATGTAAAGTTGTCTAATATTAATTTTTTGTTTCAGAATATAATTTTATTAAAGGATAAAGATAATCTTTATTAAATATAATTTTTAGAAACCTTTTCTGTAATAGTTCTAATTTTTTAACTAAAATTTTATTTATTCCTCCCCAACCTAAAATTCCGTAATTTAAATGAGATTTTATATCTATTTCAGGTGTTTCAAACAGCTTTGCATTTGATATTGCTGCCACAATTTTAAGCAAAGATAAAATAGATGGAGCAAAAAGGTACTTTCAATATTTGCAAAATAATAAACCAATCACATTACCTGCTGATACTTTAAGAATTCAAGAAAGCTATTTAACTAGAGAGTCAAATGTAATACCCTCAGACCAATGATACTGTTAAATTATAAATAATTGTTACACTGGCAAAAATTCCTTAAATAAAAAATCTTTGTAAGTATACAACAAAATTTATTATTTATCATGTCAACATAAAAACTGTTTAAAAAGATAAACGATAAAAACTAATAATCATCTCCCCGAGAAACTACCTCTTTACAAGTGGGGCGGAGCATTATTGTGTGCTCAAACTGAGCCGTATAACAACCTTTTATGTCGCACAGGGGAGGATAATCATCAACTATGCCTTTGTCACAGAGATCTTTCAGGGCCATCTGGTATTTGGTTGCTCCTGCACGATCCAGCCATCTCTTACAAAATGCTAATGTTCCAAAATTCTTATTGATTATGTTCAACAGAGCCTTTGAAGACTGCAATCTAATAAAAAAAAATATATTTTAATGAACGCTATCGATTGCAGCAATTCTTGATGAAATCCACCAGCAAAATGTTGCATGAAGCGACATCTAGTGCCGTTGTTAGATACTCTTAATTTTTTAAAAGATATAGTATATACCGGGTGTCTCGCTAAGGTCGGGTTTGTTCTTAGTAAGTATTGGTCATGAATTTTTGGGAATTTTTTTTTGTAGGTAAACCGGAAAAAAGAAAATACTGCAAATTATTTCCAAAGTTGTACGATTGCCGCTAGAGGGCGTAACTGAAAACCTATCCATTCTTGCCGCAGTTTGATCCTAAAGATTTTTTTGTATCTCCAATAATAAGGGAGGGGTTCTATTAAATATAATAGTGTACTTTAAAAAATGATATAAGAGTTAATTCAAGCATTTTGTGGCTTTAGCTTCTAAAATCCTTAGGATCAAACTGCCGCAAGAATGGATAGGCTTTCCAGTCCCGATATCAAAATAGTATCTTAATATGATGTTTTTAAAATAACTTGAATATTGTCACGTCAGTTACGCCCTCTAACGGCAATCGTACAACTTTAAAAATATGTATATTAAAAATAATGTACACTAGAAAGAAAGTTTTTTAGCGGCAGCTTTATAATTTATGGTATTTTCCTTTTATCGGTTTACCTGTAACAATTTTTTTCCCGAAAATGTATGATCAATGCATTCCGAGATACAGCCGCTGGCCGTCCTGAACAGGACACCCGGTGTAACTATAATGCATAAACGGGTGATTCACGAAGAGCGCTTGGAAAAACCCCTGAAATATGTTTTTTTTCTTTTTTCTCTCACCTTCTGGTAAACTTTGGTATTTTAAATATACGATTATTTTTATTGTATTTTTGGATTTTTCGCAAGATTCAAAACATGTTTTGTATAACAGGTCAAACGTCTAAACTGAATAGGTTTTGAGATATCAGCATTGAAAAAAACTTTTTTAGCACTTTGACAGGCTGTAGCACCTTAACGCTGAATCTTAGAAAAAATGGGTTTTTATATTTCTATCTTAAATTTTTATTTTCTATTAAAAAAATTAACTTCCAGTTACCGTTCGAATGTCCGAAATAAACCAGAATTGTTTTAATATGTATAAAATTGAATATCAATTTAAAAAAAAACTTTTTTTTATTTTACATACCTCAGTGGCACATAAGGAACATCAAAGTTTTTCATATAATGGGAACATTCCATATCATCATGCACCACCCCTTTACCAGTGGAACCAAAGGTCTCAATGGCATAAAATTCGTTTTCTTCCATAACAGTAGCTTCGCCTCCTTTAACTATAGGAACAGTTTTCCCAGCATGTATTCCTGAAAACATATAACATGAAGGTAATGTTTAGCCACTGTAATTATTAATGAGTTTTGGAAATTAGGTTCAATCAAATGAACAAACTATTATTACAGCCAAGTAAGTTTTAAAACCTCATCCTCTTTGTAGCCCTAGACTTGTGTAGCAGAGTATACAGGGTGCTACAAATTCGTGTGCGTACAAGAGGATCTCGAAAACGGTAAGAGATACAAAGATGGTTAAATTGAGGCAAAGTTGCGTATTTTGGGGCTTAATAGTGTGGGGAAAGAAAATTGTAAATATTCCGAATACCTTCGGAGATATCCGAAAAAAAAACCGAAATTTTTAGTTTTGGTTTTTAATTTTTTGCGCCTTTATTTTTTACTTAGGAAAAAACAAAAACACTTGTTCATAGTAGTTCTTGATGTTCTACCATATGGCGTTATTAGTTTTCAAATTGGACGTTTCGTTCTTTAGATACCACCGTCATTCATTTTTAAAACAGTTTTAAGGACTTCTAAGCTTTGGAAATGTAATACAATTTAAAGGTTTTTAAAATTTTAACGTTTTGTCATCAAATAACAGATCACTAGTATTTCAACTTATCCTTTCTTTACTGGTACGGCGCTGGCAATTATTTTTTGGATTACTTAAATATTAAAATTACATTACAGGAAGTTATGGTGTTTAGGGCGTTTATTTTTTCATAAAGATTTACCGCCACCAGACTCTAGGAAGTAAGCAAGCTTTTAAGGCATGAGAAGTTATTTTATTTGTTATTAGTATTTTATAACGTATATCTTAAGTCCTATGGTTTTTGCCTTAGACCTAAACCAAAATACTGTAAAACAAAAAAAATAATGCGTCCGAGTAAAGAAAAGGTAATTGGAGATTGGAGTGTTAGACTAGTTATGTTACTATGAAGCGCTTACGTTTGTTTCAAAAACAATTTCAATTTTTTTTACTGTTTATACGATCTGATGATGCTTGTTTCAGGCGAAACATGAATCAAAAACAAAGAGACAAAAAAATATTTGAGGTCGAGATTTGGGTCTCTTTTCTTACAAAGTATCAAATATCAGACCTCTTTGAGTAAAAATGGACGGATTTTTCAAATCAGAAATCTTTTGTTTTCTTTGTTCGCCTCTAAATGTTTAGGAACAAAATGAAATGAAAAAGATAATTTGAAAATGTGTTATTAGATGACAAAACGTTAAAATTTGAAAATCTTGTACATTGTATCAAATTTCTAAAGCTTAGAAATCCCTAAAACTGTATTTAAAGCTCCAGGTCCGTATTTAAAAAAATTGACTTGAGATTGGTAACTAAAGAACAAAACTTCGAATCGAAAGTGTTTTTTATTTTTTCCCAAGACAAAAATGAAAGCGCAAAAAATTAAAAAACAAAAATGAAAATTTCGGGTCTTTTCGGATATCTCCGAAAACATTTGAAATAATTAGATTTTTTTTCACCAAATTATTAAGCCCTAAAATACGCAACTTTGCCGCAACTTAACCATCTTCGTATCTCTTACCGTTTTCAAGATCCCCTTGTACACACACGAATTTGTAGCACCCTGTATACTTCTTACTAGAGAAAAAATAAAGTTCTGTATAAAAAATATACTTACTATAGGGTGAAATTGAATGACCATTAAGATTACGAATGGACTTAACTTGATACGTTTTTCCGTCTAGTTCAACTTCATACGATTCCATTACTTCCTGAATTTGAGCACCAATGTCACAAAGCTGTACGTCAATACCTAGAAATAGTCAGAAAGTCTATATATATTTTGGGGTGGATTCATCAGAGACCCGGATATTGTCGTGTATCAAACAGGTAGGTGACTGGTTTGCGTAGCTTCGATGGCATTAAATTAAGTTTTAATTAGTTAATGTGCCTTTATGGTGCGCTATCTAATCAATAAAACACTAATGATTTTATTCTATGAACAACCAAGAAAATGAAAGGTGAGTAAAATACAATCCGTACCCTGTATATACAGGGTGGGAATTTTAAATGGAACGCCGCTTATAGCGGTTCTGGGAATAAGATTTCTCTAAAATCCAAAAATACGTCCTTAAAGATATTTTATGGGTCTCGCCTTGTCATGTAAAAAAATTCAAATTAGACAATACCACTTGTAGTAGGTACCTCTTTGGAAAGCTTATTAAAAAAGGAATTTGTCCATATTTTTTTCACATCTGTCAAACTATGTGTCAGAAATTTAATAAAAACTAATTTTTAACAAATAATTACATTAAAAATAACTTTAAAACTGTAATACCACTTTTTTAGCGTAACAATTGTTGAATTGAAAATGTGTCCCATTTGAGACAGGCTCATCCGTCCACCAATTACTTTGTTTCCTTGGTAATAAAGTAAGATTTGTTGAATGAATGAATATTTATATGCTCAAAAGTTTACAATAAACAAAATATACCCTGAGGGTGTTGAACAATGTCAAGAGTTAACAATACTATATACTATACTATGACAGTTCTTAAGTTTAATTACTTACATTGATATAAAAAAAAACATATGAAAACAAAGTAATTTAAAATGTCAGTTTAAAATTCAAAAGGACTGATGTATAGAAATAAATCATCATATGTTATTTTGTAGCGTTTCCTATAATTATTTAAATTCTACAAATCCTTAAAGGTGATTTTTAATCAAATTATTAAACAATTTATTAATATTATAAAATGCCTTACTGACTAGATAGTTTTTTAAAATACATTTAAGTGTATTCTTTCTTTTACATTTGACAAGTTGTTCAGAATGTTTAACGATTTGATTTAAAAATGTATTTAACTGAAACGCTAAAGATTGATGACGGTCGGGTTTGGAGAAAGAAAACGAAGCCATTGCTACACTGTTTCATGAAAGTCATCCCGATTTTTATTTTTAACTGTTTTTTTAGGGTTTATGATAAAATTATATTTTGACATATTCTATACCCACCTTTTGGAGTTTTTTTTAGAACAAACACTATCTACCTATCCATCTATACATACCTGCAGCTCTTATACCCGTATTAGTAGCATCTCTGACAGCCTCTACAAGCTTGTCATACTTTGGATTAAATGTATGGGTAAATGCACAATCAATAATTCTTCCATTAATGTGAGTGCCAAAATCGATTTTCACTACATCATCATATTCCAAGACGGTTTTATCACCGGCATTTGGTGTATAATGGGCCGCACAGTGATTTCTTGAACAACCAGTGGGAAAGGCCAAGCCAGCTTTCAGACCGTCCTCGGCTATCAACTTACGAGCAGTATTTTCCAATTCTTCGCATATTTCAATCATAGTCATACCTGGCTTAATCCATTTTTGGATATGTTGACGAGTCTAAGAAGAAAAAAATGGATCACATTAAATAATAATTTGTTTAAACATTTTAAAGATAGGTAAATACATCGAGGGATATACAAAATTTTTCCTCTCTGGTATCTCTTGACGTAAAATTATTATTTACTAATATATCTACCACTCTTACCATCAACTTAGTAACCAAAAAATGGCCAATGATAAAAGACCATTGCACAGCCAAGTTGTAGATCAATTTGTCAAATTTTTTGAAATTACATTTAATTTAATTATTTATTTCAAAGCATCAACAGCAAAAATCCAATTACAGACACTCAACCTAAACTAATAGTCAGGCAACACTACAAAGTCATAAAAAAACAATAAGAATTAGCTCAGCAAAGTATGTATAACACAAAAATTATAAAATACGACATATACAACAATTAGTTTAGAAGTAATTAATCCTGTATAAGTTTTGCAAAGCTCCTCAGATTAACAAGGTCCATATCAATATCAGAAGCATACAAGTTAAATAAATGACATAATCTATACAAGGGAGAACTTCTGTAAAGATTCGTTCGCGGAAAGGTCAGATAAAACACATTACGATTTTTAGAAATAACACGATTGAAGGTAAACTGAAGCTGTTTAAGAATATCAGGACAGTCAATATCACACTTAAGGATTCTAAACACTGTACACGAGAAGATCCTTATCCTTCTTTTACTTAAAGATAATCTATTAAAAATTCCCAAAAGATATTCATTATCACAACCCTGAAGAGGGTAAATCTCCAACTTTCTGTTCTGCATGCATTTCAACAACTTTCCCTGCACTCCCTCAATCATATTTAACCTAAGGTTATACTGAGAAGACCAAATTATGCGGCCATATTCCAAAATTGGTATCACCAAGGTGTCAAACCAATAAAGGCTGACATCAACATTGAAGTCTTTAGTACTGAAATTCGTTGGGCACTCTTAATTTTAGAAATTATATGACTGGAAAAAGATAAGTTAGTATCAAATAAGATTCCCAGATCCTTTCGCTCATCAAGCCTCTTAAGTTTAGCATCATTCAATGTATAATCACGGACAACAATATTTTTATTAAGTGTAAACGACATACAGGCACAGTTATCTACATTTAAGTTAAAACCATTTACATTACACCAACTAGCAACATCACAGAAATCGTGCTGATTTGTCTCACAATCATTCCTCGAATTAATTTGAAGAAAAATCTTAAAATCATACTTTTGAAAATATTTTTGGAATTTTGAAGACAAATTTTATAAAGAAATATATGACCTTGGAACAAGAAACTGTTATCAATTTTATTTATTAAGAAAAATTAATACATTGTATTGATATATAACACTGTAACTCGTGTATTTCATCTTTATCCCTTTTATTTAAGTTTCACAAAGTTAACTGCGACGGCCATTTTTCGACTTTAAAAAATTTAAAAAAAATACTTTCCGTTTTCTAATCTTTCTCAAAAACAATAGGGCTTGGAAGCTACCGGTTCTCTCAAACCTCCAGAAGTAAAAATCGAAAAAAATAATTCTTGCGACCTGAAATGGAAGACAGCGATTATCGCATATTTTTCGACTTTACGTTTAATAGCTTTTTTCCAGTACACCCTGTAGATTTAAAATTTTTCACAAAATGTACCCTCCCGGTATTCCTCTATGGCCATGGACTCGCTAATATAACATGACTTTTTGAGAGTGGGCCACGGAAGTTTTAAAGTGGTCTATTTTAACCTGTTTTATGTTAAACAAGTAGGCTATGAAATATTCTGTGAAATAATAAAAGTGTTCGTAACAAAAATTGAAGAACTTTTTTTGAAATATGACATGTCTCGATGTTTTTTCAATTTTAGCTGTTCCTTTAAGTATCATACCATACTTATGAAACATTTTTAAAAAGATAATTTAATAAGCTATTTTTTGGCCCTAAATGAATGGCTTCTTGCAATTTAAAAATATTGAGTAATTCTTTCTCATTGTTTAAAAAAATATGACATATCTAAAATATTTTTGACAGAAGTATCTTTCGCAAGGAATGTTATTGTTTAACATAAAACGGGTTAAAATAGACCACTTTAAAACTTCCGTGGCCCACTCTCAAAAAGTCATGTTATATTAGCGAGTCCATGGCCATCTAAGGATTTTCTTGAAAATTTTTCCTGGTAGCCATTTTAAAAACAAATGATAATGTATGATATGTCATTTTAAAGAAAATTTGCCGTAGAATTTAAATATCGAAAAAAAATAATAGGTCTCTATATAAAATAAGAGTTGATACCACTTCCGGTCAAACCGGAAGTGATTTTAAAAGTATGACTTTACTAAAGACTAACAAAATATACACTTAGAATCTCCCGAAATTTTAAAATTTGTATTAATAAAACTACGGAAAAAATAGGGGGGGTAACAACATTCGTTGTCACCCGGTATACATATCGATTGTGACGCTGTCGAGCGATATGTAAAAACTTACGATGAAACATGCCATTTTCGGACTTTTTTGACACTTTATATTTTTAATATCCATGATGACGCTTTATGAATCCAAGGCTTTCTTTTCGAAATATCATAATTCTGTTAAAATAAAACCTCCACAAAATTTGCACCGTATTTTTTTACAAGATTTCATATTATTCTATAAAACCCCAATGGTATTAAATACATTTAATAAATTTGCATTCTGTTAATATCTTTTTTACAATATTTTCATATAATCTTATAAATACATTTTTGCCGATTTTTCACTTTGCTGTTATGAACAACAGGTTGCAAATGCACACTTTGAATTTTAACATATGTTTCTATTTAAAATTCTTTCAACTTTTCAACGAAAACAAAAATATTTGGATATATATTATAAAAAGAATCGTTAAAACGTTTATGAAATGATGACCTTATCTCATTATTATGCATGCGGGAGGGTTTTTACCTTTAGCAATAAAGTATAATTTCTTAATTCTCTTACCTCTCGGGACCGTTTTTACTAACACCCATATAGTTTCAGTGACAACGTTGTAAACATGTCGGACGTGGAAATAATCGACGATGAAAAAGTAGCGAAAAATACCGAAAAAATGATGTGCTGTTCAACTAAAAGTGCGTCAGTATTTGTATGTATAAATTGTTACGGCATTTTTCATAAAAGTTGTGTGAAAAGAGATTGTAAATCAATTAAAATCATCGACCAAACAAAAGTGGAATGCTGTCAGGGGAAATTGGCGGGAAATGATAAAGATCGTAACCTGCACTATATCGAAGAGGAAAAAATGAAGATGGAAATTCAATATCTGAAAAGGCTACTGGAGGAAACGATTGATAAAAACAATGTGCTAAAATTGAATAATCAATTGCAAATGGAAAAAATAATCGTATTGGAAAACGAGGTAAATCATGAAATATTACAAAAAACGTCAACAAAACAAAAAAAAGCGGCAACACTGTTAAAGGACAAAGAGGTAGATCACAAGGAAATGCCAAGTACGCAAGAGGTAAATCACAGAGAAAAGCCAAGTCGTGAAGAAGACGGCCAAAAAACTCGACAAGCTCATGTGGATCAACTGGGACGAGAAAATGTCGACAAAGAAAATATTGATCACAAACTATCAAAACCCGACTCAGGTAGTTCGTTTTCGTCGAAGGTCAAGAATAGCGGCATTAGTTCAAATGCACATCCTTCGAAGAACAATGACATTTCTCATGTTTACCTTCAAAATAAACATCAAGTGGAAAAAATACCTGACAACTTGCAGTCGGAAGGCGATAAATGGGAAACGCAGAAACGCCGGGGCTTTAATCGCTCAAGGCCCGATCCGATTCAGGGAAGTAAGGATGGGGCTTCAAGTCTAAAAGTTGCACCGAGAATTTCCAACACCTATTCCTGGTTGTTTTTGTCTGGTCTTTCAGCTGACACATCAAATAAAGACATAGAAAACTATTTAAGAACTAATGGAAAGGATACCTTTATATGCGAGAAGCTAAAAACTAAAAACCAACACATAGTTAGCTCCTTCAAAATCGGTATACCGCAGGAAGACAAAAGTACTGTACTGGATTGCCAATTTTGGCCCAAAGGGGTGTTAATAAACAATTTTTTAAACCTTCGAACAGTACTTCAAGAGAAGTGGGAGAAACACAGCCAGGAGGCGGGTGCAACACAAGTCTTACATCAAGCATAATACATCACAATGTTCAGTCAATTGGAAACTGTGTGGATGCTCTGCAGGAACTAGTAAATAGGTACAATGACTGTCTTGCTTTGTGTGTGAGCGAGCATTGGAAGTCTGAAGACCAATTAAAAAACTACAAAATCACTGGATATGAGCTAACTTCTTTCTACTGCCGAGATGAGGGCCTGCATGGTGGAGTGGCTCTGTACTTAAAGTGTGGCACAAAGTGGAAAGAACGAAATGACATTGTCTGTGTGTCCGAAAGTATTGTGTTTGAGTGTGCAGCGGTCGAGGTCATGCTTGGAGGCTACAAAAGTATTATCCTATGTATTTATAGGGCACCAACAGCGCCAATTCAGGACTTTTTAAATAGGTTGGAAAATGTATTAACCAGTATTTACGATGAATATCATCAAATTTTTTTAGCAGGTGATTTTAACATTAATATTAAGGATAGTAGTAAGTGTGCTGTTGATTTTATTTCCTTATTGTATTCATTTGATATTAGTCCATCCATCTTAGATTATACAAGAATAGGTAGGACTTCCATGAGCTGCATTGACAACATTTTCACAAATTCTCAGAATTTCAAGTCAGAAATCTTAAACACACATATATCTGACCACACAGGGCAGAGAATTGTTTTTCAGGCTGGCAAAGGTAATCTTACCTCACCCAAAGTCACTAAACGAATGTTCAGTATCGATAATAAAAGAGAGTTTAAGGCTATTCTCTCTGAGCAGGATTGGGAGAATGTTTTTGCTGTTCCAGAGTCGGAGGTCAATGAGCAGTGGTTAGCCTTTATGCGTACTGTGGTTCCTATTTTCAATCATTGCTTTCCTGCCAAATCAGTGAAGCATAAAAATAAAAATACACCTTATTATCAAAGTCCTGAACTTTTGGCTTGTAAGAATGAATTGGATATTTTACTGGTAATGAGCAGGGGTAATGACGCATACCAGGACGCATATAGGAAAAAAAAACGTGAATACAACGATCTGCTTGCAGATGCTCGAAAAGCTCAGTATGTCAACCGTATCAAAAATAGTGAAAACAAATCAAAATGTATTTGGGGAATCGTTAGGGATATCAAAGGAGGTGGGAAAAGCCAGGGCAGACTCGAGATCCCTGGGAACCCCACAGAGATATGTAATAATTTTAATAATCATGTAATCAATGCAGCACCAGATCTCTTAGCTAACCAGCGCCCTCCCACACAGTTTTCATGTAACATAGTGCCTAACTTGAGATCTTTCTTTTTAACTCCCTTATCTATAAATGAGACGCTAGCCCTAGTAAATAAACTTAAAAATAAATTCAGTTCGGGTCATGATGAGATTTCAAGTGGCTTAATAAAACAGTGTGCAGAGGAGTTGGCAATTCCAATTTGTCATATTATAAATAACTCTTTTAAGTACGGTATCTTTCCTACTAATCTAAAATTGGCAATTGTTAAACCTCTGCATAAGAAAGGTGACCCTGCTTCTTTGGAGAACTACAGGCCAATTAGTCTATTACCTTCATTCTCAAAGATCTTCGAAATGGCAATGTGCTCTAGATTGTTGAGTTTTTTCTACTCTGAGGGGTTACTTAGTCCATCTCAGCATGGCCTCTTAAAGGGTAAATCTATAGAGACAGCTGTTTATGAGTTTATTGAGAAAGTCATTGAGGGGCAGGAGGATAAGAGCCTATCCTTGGGCATGTTTCTGGATCTGTCCAAGGCGTTTGACAGCCTTGACCATGCCATTATTTTAGAAAAACTGGAGCGGTACGGAATAAGGGGGCCCCCATTGGACTGGGTGCGCTCGTACCTTTCAGATCGTGGTCAGAAAGTGCTGATCGAGAAGAATGGTAGGCGGTACTTTTCGGAGGTGGGCCGCGTTCGTATGAGAATCCCACAGGGAAGTGTCATGGGTCCGTTGCTTTTTGTGTTCTACGTCAACAATCTGTCGCCTGAGGTACTGGACAGTGATTCTCATTTGGTAAATTTTGCCGATGACACCAATATTTTGGTACTGGGGTCCTCGCTGAATGAGCTTCTTGGAGTCTCTAGTGACTGTCTGGACAGGACTCAGGAGTGGTTCACAAAGAATAAACTAGTTTTAAACAACGACAAGACCAAATATGTGTGTTTCAGATCAAAACAAAGAAACGGTGACATTCCACAGGATGTCGTGCTCTGCTCCCGGGGTGTAACTTTAGCCACGGACACCAAGTTCTTGGGAATCTACATTGACCAGAATTTGGATTGGGTGTCTCAGGTAACACATGTTTGCAACAAGCTAAATGCTGCCTGCTACTCTCTCAGAGTGATGGCTAAATATCTTGACCGCAGCACACTAAGAATCGTATACTTTGCAAACATACAATCAACATTGCGTTTTGGGGTTATATTCTGGGGTGGTAGTATTGAAGCTGATAGGGTATTTATAACACAGAAAAGGGCAATTAGGATTCTTTTGGGGTTGTCATGGAGGGAGTCATGTAGAGGAAAGTTTAGGGATCTAAATGTATTGACTCTGCCAGGTCTGTATGTTTATGAGTGTTTGATTTTTCTGTTTAAGAATAAAGATAAATTTCGGCAGCATGAGATACACCATCCATTTAATACCAGAACTATTGGTTACAATGTTCCTGTGCACAGGCTCACATCCACTGAAAGGGGTCCTACCTATTCATCTATAAGGTTTTTTAACAAATTGCCTGCGCATATTAAGAGTGAAAGGAATTTTAAAAGGTATAAGAGAGCTCTGTCTGTCACTATTGTAAAAATTGAACCCTACAGTATAAATGAATTTCTAGAATATATATTTTAATAGTACCGAGGTGTATGTTTTTAATGTGTATCTAAACAGTGTTGTATATACAAAATTTTAATTATTGTTTTATCTTTATTATATAAGTTTGTTGTGTATAAGAGTTATTGTGTAATATTATTGACGCCAAATCAACCAATTGGTGCTGCATTTTTTGTAAAATGTTATCAATTTTTTTGATTAAAGAATTTTTGATTTGATTTGATTTGATATAAACATATCGCGGTTCGCTATATGTTAATAAGAAATATAGGGAATAGGAATAAATTTAATACAGCCTCAAAAAAATGTATGATCAAAAATTATAAAGTTTTTCAATTAGTATTTGAGTATCTCTATAGGTGCTATAAAAAAGATGTATGTAGGATGTTCATATTTTAAGTGTCAGTTACAGTGACATTAAGCAATTATGATTTGTGTTACATTGGTCTGTAAACTTTAGTTTTCAGTATCTTATATGGCAAACACAGATGTTTCAACACTTAGATGCATTATAAAAGATGTTCTATAAAATTGTAATAACAGTTTGAATATAATCACTTTTGTATAAACCCCATAGATAAGTTTTTACAGATTTAATGAACCTGAAGCTAGCGGCCAGCGGCCAACGGCCGAATAAATAAATATTTCGCGCGGAGTGTACCACATAGGCAGTGTATGCTTTCCCTAATAGAATTATAAATATATATTTTATTTATATTATTATTGTGGCAAAATTAGAAGAACTATTATAGGGTATTTAAAAGGTGGAGAGTACGCAATTTAATAGTCGTTATTAATACCAAAAAAATAAACTACAAGGTCGATTCAAAAATTAAGGAAAAAACAATTTCTGCAAAAATGGTAGTTCACAATAAAACTTCGTGGAGGGCTTTATTATATTACAAACCACAACATATCTAAAGGATTTTTTCAGAAATGGGGTCTACGGGGTTCATTAAGAAATTTAAAAAAAAATTTTTTTTATAAAAACCGTAGTTTTAACTAGTTCACGTTAAAACTTCGTGAATGGCTTCATTATATTACAAACCACAACATATCTGAAGGATTTTTCTAAAAATAGGGTCTACGGGGTTTATTCAGAAACTTTAAAAACATAATTTTTTATAAGTACCGTAGTTTTAACTAGTTCACGTTAAAACTTCGTGAATGGCTTCATTATATTACTAACCACAACATATCTGAAGGATTTTTCTAAAAATAGGGTCTACGGGGTTCATTCAGAAACTTTAAAAAAATAATTTTTTATAAGAACCGTATTTTTAACTAGTTCACGTTAAAACTTCGTGAATGGCTTCATTATATTACAAACCACAACATATCTGAAGGATTTTTCTAAAAATAGGGTCTACGGGGTTCATTCAGAAACTTTAAAAAAATAATTTTCTATAAGAACCGTATTTTTAACTAGTTCACGTTAAAACTTCGTGAATGGCTTCATTATATTACAAACCACAACATATCTGAAGGATTTTTCTAAAAATAGGGTCTACGGGGTTCATTCAGAAACTTTAAAAAAATAATTTTTTATAAGAACCGTAGTTTTAACTAGTTCACGTTAAAACTTCGTGAATGGCTTCATTATATTACAAACCACAACATATCTGAAGGATTTTTCTAAAAATAGGGTCTACAGGGTTCAGTCAGAAACTTTAAAAAAATAATTTTTTATAAGAACCGTAGTTTTAACTAGTTCACGTTAAAACTTCGTGAATGGCTTCATTATATTACAAACCACAACATATCTGAAGGATTTTTCTAAAAATAGGGTCTACGGGGTTCATTCGGAAACTTTAAAAAAATAATTTTTTATAAAAACCGTAGTTTTAACTAGTTCACGTTAAAACTTCGTGAATGGCTTCATTATATTACAAACCACAACATATCCGAAGAATTTTTCCAGAAATAGGGTCTACGGGGTTCATTCAGAAACTTAAAAAAAATAATTTTTTACAAAAATCGTAGTTTTAACTAGTTCACGTTAAAACTTCGTAAATGGCTTCATTATATTACAAACCACAACATATTTGAAGGATTTTTCCAGAAATAGGGTCTACGGGGTTCATTCAGAAACTTTAAAAACATAATTTTTTACAAAAACCGTAGTTTTAACTAGTTCACGTTAAAACTTCGTGGCTGGCTTTATTATATTACAAACCACAACATACCTGAAGGATTTTTTCGTGGTTTGTAATATAATGAATCCACTCACGAAGTTTTAACTTGAACTAGTTAAAACTACGGTTTTTATAAAAAACATTCTTTTTTAAAGTTACTGAATGAACCCCGTAGACCCTATTTCTGGAAAAATCCTTCAGATATGTTGTAGTTTGTAATATAATGAAGCCATTCACGAAGTTTTAACGTGAACTAGTTAAAACTACGTTTTTTATAAAAAATTATTTTTTTAAAGTTTCTGAATGAACCCCGTAGACCCCATTTTTAGAAAAATCCTTCAGATATGTTGTGGTTTGTAATATAATGAAGCCATTCACGAGGTTTTAACGTGAACTAGTTAAAACTACGTTTTTTATAAAAAAATATTTTTTTAAAGTTTCTGAATGAACCACGTAGACCCTATTTTCAGAAAAATCCTTCACATATGTTGTGGTTTGTAATATAATAAAGCCAGCCACGAAGTTTTAACGTGAACTAGTTAAAACTACGGTTTTTGTAAAAAATTATGTTTTTAAAGTTTCTGAATGAACCCTGTAGACCCTATTTTCAGAAAAATCCTTCAGATATGTTGTGGTTTGTAATATAATAAAGCCAGCCACGAAGTTTTAACGTGAACTAGTTAAAACTACGGTTTTTGTAAAAAATTATGTTTTTAAAGTTTCTGAATAAACCCCGTAGACCCCATTTTTTGAAAAATCCTTCAGATATGTTGTGGTTTGTAATATAATAAAGCCAGCCACGAAGTTTTAACGTGAACTAGTTAAAACTACGGTTTTTGTAAAAAGTTATTTTTTTAAAGTTACTGAATGAACCCCGTAGACCCTATTTCTGAAAACATTCTTCAGATATGTTGTGGTTTGTAATATATTGAAGCCATTTACGAAGTTTTAACGTGAACTAGTTAAAACTACGTTTTTTATAAAAAAAAATATTTTTTTAAAGCTTCTGAATGAACCCCGTAGACCCTATTTCTGAAAAAATCCTTCAGGTATGTTGTGGCTTGTAATATAATAAAGCCATTCACGAAGTTTTAACGTGAACTAGTTAAAAATACGGATCTTATAAAAAATTATTTTTTTAAAGTTTCTGAATGAACCCCGTAGACCCTATTTTTAGAAAAATCCTTCAGATATGTTGTGGTTTGTAGTATAATAAAGCCATTCACGAAGTTTTAACGTGAACTAGTTAAAACTACGGTTTTTATAAAAATTATTTTTTTAAAGTTTCTGAATGAACCCCGTAGACCCTATTTCTGAAAAAATCCTTCAGGTATGTTGTGGTTTGTAATATAATAAAGCCAGCCACGAAGTTTTAACGTGAACTAGTTAAAACTAAGGTTTTTGTAAAAAATTATGTTTTTAAAGTTTCTGAATGAACCCCGTAGACCCTATTTTTAGAAAAATCCTTCAGATATGTTGTGGTTTGTAGTATAATGAAGCCATTCACGAAGTTTTAACGTGAACTAGTTAAAACTACGGTTTTTATAAAAAATTATTTTTTTAAAGTTTCTAAATGAACCCCGTAGACCCTATTTCTGAAAAAATCCTTTAGATATGTTGTGGTTTGTAGTATAATGAAGCCATTCACGAAGTTTTAACGTGAACTAGTTAAAACTACGGTTTTTATAAAAAATTATTTTTTTAAAGTTTCTGAATGAACCCCGTAGACCCTATTTTTAGAAAAATCCTTCAGATATGTTGTGGTTTGTAATATAATGAAGCCATTCACGAAGTTTTAACGTGAACTAGTTAAAACTACGGTACTTATAAAAAATTATGTTTTTAAAGTTTCTGAATGAACCCCGTAGACCCTATTTTTAGAAAAATCCTTCAGATATGTTGTGGTTTGTATTATAATGAAGCCATTCACGAAGTTTTAATGTGAACTAGTTAAAACTACGGTTTTTATAAAAAATTATTTTTTTAAAGTTTCTAAATGAACCCCGTAGACTCTATTTCTGAAAAAATCCTTCAGGTATGTTGTGGTTTGTAATATAATAAAGCCAGCCACAAAGTTTTAACGTGAACTAGTTAAAACTACGGTTTTTGTAAAAAATTATGTTTTTAAAGTTTCTGAATGAACCCCGTAGACCCTATTTTTTGAAAAATCCTTCAGATATGTTGTGGTTTGTAGTATAATGAAGCCATTCACGAAGTTTTAACGTGAACTAGTTAAAACTACGGTTTTTATAAAAAATTATTTTTTAAAGTTTCTGAATGAACCCCGTAGACCCTATTTTTAGAAAAATCCTTCAGATATGTTGTGGTTTGTAATATAATGAAGCCATTCACGAAGTTTTAACGTGAACTAGTTAAAACTACGGTACTTATAAAAAAATTATGTTTTTAAAGTTTCTGAATGAACCCCGTAGACCCTATTTTTTTAAAAATCCTTCAGATATGTTGTGGTTTGTAATATAATGAAGCTATTCACGAAGTTTTAACGTGAACTAGTTAAAACTACGGTTCTTATAAAAAATTATTTTTTTAAAGTTTCTGAATGAACCCCGTAGACCCTATTTTTAGAAAAATCCTTCAGATATGTTGTTGTTTGTAATATAATGAAGCCATTCACGAAGTTTTAACGTGAACTAGTTAAAACTACGGTTTTTATAAAAAAAAATTTTTTTTTAAATTTCTTAATGAACCCCGTAGACCCCATATCTGAAAAAATCCTTTAGATATGTTGTGGTTTGTAATATAATAAAGCCCTCCACGAAGTTTTATTGTGAACTACCATTTTTGCAGAAATTGTTTTTTCCTTAATTTTTGAATCGACCTTGTAGTTTATTTTTTTGGTATTAATAACGCCTATTAAATTGCGTACTCTCCACCTTTTAAATACACTATAATAGTTCTTCTAATTTTGCCACAATAATAATATAAATAAAATATATATTTATAATTCTATTAGGGAAAGCATACACTGCCTATGTGGTACACTCCGCGCGAAATATTTATTTATTCGGCCGTTGGCCGCTAGCTTCAGGTTCATCAGATTTATGGTTGAAAAAAATATTTTCTTAATTTTTCAACAGATCTTGTAAGCAGCCTAGAATAGTTTTTCTATTTTCCCTAAAATAAAAGATATATTTATGTATAAGCAAATATTGCAGACTCATGATACCTCCCAGTGAAAACATCCAACCAAAAAGAAAAATCTTGCTATGAGTCTATTTGACACAATCAATTTTTTGGTAAATGTCAATAAACAATATTTATAATTCTAGTAGGTGTAGCCGGGAAATGCATTTACTGACATGTGTTATATTCCACACCAAAAAGTCTTTATTTGCATGTCCACTAGCTTCAGGTTGATCATGTATTTAAATAGTTTTATTCTGTTCATAACTAGAAAAGGTATTTATGGCCAATTGCCAACAAAAGAAATACAAGCCAAAAGTATAGTTTTTCATTTTGTGATATAATTTGTTTTACTAGTAATTTATAGTAAAGGCAATAATTATAAATAACCTAAGATCGTCATATGACAGACATATGTCATAAATTATAAATGACCATCATTGTATGTGTATAAACTGTTTTACAGTTTTCAATTTTCCTTTCATGCAAGTTGTCTTGCAGCAATAAAAATTTCACATTGTTTTACATCATGCAGTATCTTGCCATGGTCGTAGGTAATGTACCACTTGCCAACCTTTAAAATAAAAAGACATTTGTTTAGGACTTACCCGCGCTTTTTTGTGCATTTATTTTAACTTAACAGCATTACAGGACACAAAAAACACCAACAAAAACAAAACTTACCCACTTTAGGTTAGAAAGAACATAAACAAATGCCAGGGACTTTCATATTTAGGTTGGTGTCTCATAAATCACCAAAAACTCCCAAGAATTGCTCTTGCAATGAAAATAGGGTCAGAGCTATATTTCTTGCAAGCAATACAAATTGCACCAGTTGATCACTAGCCTCGTTCTGCACATATTCGCAGGCAATATTTTCTTGCATGAAAGGAAAATTGCAAACTGTAAAGCGGCCTTATGACTTAGAAAAGAATGTCTGGCTCGGCCTTAATTAATTGGAAATATGTAAATACCTGTCTATGAGCTTCAGCAGCTAATCGTACTTCATTATAGATATCATTATGCATTCTATCCAATGTCCTTTTCTCCTCAGAGGTAAAGCGATCCTTGGCAGTTCGATCATCATTGACTGCAGGATATTCTTGAATTTCTCCTATTGGAAATATTCCATCAGGAAACAATTCAATTATTGGTACTGAAGGTGGATCTGTTTGTGTTGGTTTGCCTCCCTTCCTTCGAGTTCTCCTTTTTTTCTTCTTTTCCCCATCTTCATTGGTTTCTATGTTTGTTTCCTTGACACCATTTTCCGCATTTTCTCTTGTATCTGTCGGTTCCTCTCGAGTCTCTTGTTCAGTGGTATCATCACTTTTGGCTAAAAAAATTGTAGAAGGAAGTTGCAAACTAACGCTAATAAACTAAAAATAGAATATAGGAACCCACCAGTTTTTTTTTTCTTCTTTTTCTTTTTATTCTTTTTCGCAACTTCAGGTGCATCACCTAAATCCTCAACTTCAATTTCAATTTCATCCTCATGTTCTTCCTGGATTTCGGTTTTTAAAGCAGCCATTTCTTTAAGATCTAAAGAAAAAAATGACTCTTTTCTTTCTGTCAAATAGATACAGAAACAAAACTTCTCTGTGCTTGACTTGCTGCATAGGGCGCGTTCAAAATAGGGTAACCATGGCCTTCTAGAATTTAAGAAAAATTGAGTGAGGATCAATACAAGCCAGTTTTAAAAATATTTACATATTTAGTATGTCAACGCCTTGACATCTTATCATGATTTGACAAAACAAACTAATCTCAAAATGTATTTTGCCTTTACGTCTCTGATTTTACCTTAGATCATTTCAGACAGACCTTTTTCTAAACTAAGGATTTTACGAAAACTAACCTCTAATTATTAAGTTCTAGCCGCTGACATATAAGTCACCACTGTCAAAGCCTCCGACAGATATTTGTCGGAGGCTACGCCACTGTCCGTTAGGTCCTCTCATGTGTGCCCAAACGAAAAGGCTAGAAATTCTGTCTCATGCATTTTTTAAATCGAGAAGGCTATGGGGGGCAAGGGCCTGTCGACATATTAAGCACCGGTTCCCGCAGATCACCGAAGTTAAGTGGTGTCGAGCGCGGTTAGTACTTGGGCGGGTGACCGCTTGGGAACACGGCGTGCTCTTGCCTCAGGGAAGAGTGTAAAATTAATCGACACCTAGTCATCCTATTCACGCCGGACAGGCCGGATGAGATCGGATATCTCGTAGGATGAAGGTGCCGTTTTACACTCTTACACTCCCCAGTCGGTAGATCACATTTGTGGTCGATGACCGGTTCAAGATGGTCTACGTAATCGGCGAACCGTAAAAAAAAAAAAGACCATGCGCATAAAGAAAGATAGGTCGTCCCTGTCCTTGGTCATTGTCGCTAATCATACGCCCAAAGATTTTTTGTATTGCACGAGTTTTCACTAGGATAATATTTATCATCACCTCGTGAATTCTCGAACGGAACGCACCTTAGAGGATAGGATTCAGATACAGAGACATCTGACTTTTGCCCAATCACAACCATAACTTAAGTTCCGCTATGTCAGCCTGTGCGGATCCAACATCGAGGAGTACCTGGGCCAAGTGACGACCTCTTCCTTGCAGTTATTTGGTTACAAAAAGCTCCAGACTATTTACTAAGTTAGGTCATATGTTTAAAAAGACAATCGGGATTTTAATAAAGACATTCCTCGTTGTTTCTGTCTCTCTCTAAATCATTGTATAAAGTTAAGATAGATTGTGCTTATTTGTTCCAAAAAAAATCCAAAAAGTGGATATAGAACACAATTTTATCATAATTCGTAAAAAAAAATCACAGTTTAATATCAGCAATAAATAAATAAATTAACATTAAATACACTTAAATATATGCAATATTACCACATCATTTAGATCCGGTTGTACAATAAGCACTTAAGTACGAGTTTTGTTAAGCTCTACTTAAAGTTGAACTTGGTTCAAAAAGGTATTTCTGCTGTATAATCAATTCCTAGCCACAGGTCTGCACAGGTGGGATCAATAATTAAATTACCATGCTGGCAATGGTTACGCTGTCAAAAAACCATCAAACTTTATTTGTTGTTAAAGTTTGGGGTATTTACAATTTGCAGCTACCTTTTTCATGTATTCTAACACAAAACTCTATGCAAACTTTACTTCCAAAGAAGAATGTCTGCTATTAGCTTTTGTTAAAGAGTTTAAAGGTATTTTGGAAAATTAAAAAACAGATAATATTACTAATAAAGAAAAAATAGACTGTTAGAAAAATAAAAAATATTGGGACTAAATTTAATTACGAAAATTTGAATATGATCAGGTCTCGGTCTATAATGTTGGGGCCGTCTTAGAGCGTTTTCTATAGCTCCTAGTACATCCATAAAATCTTCATCATCCGATTCGTCTGATAAATCCAGAAAGTGTTCAACCTCACATTCGCATTCATAACTTTAAAATATTATTACCACAAATTTTAAAGTCAAAAACTTTTTTAAACCAAGTTCAACTTTAAGTAGAGCTCAACAAAACTCGTACTTAAGTGCTTATTGTACAACCGGATCTCAAGATGTCAGTTAAGGTGTAGTAAGTAGTAGTAGATAAAATAAAATAGCTTTAAATGTCTAGCAGTACATTAAGATACTATTTATAAGACAATCTACTTAGCCTGGTTATCCTATAACTATGAATAATTTTGTATACTATTTTTAAATACCAATTATTATCTTCTTAATTTCATTTTTATTTGTAAAAATTGAATCTATTTTTTTAGACAATGAATGGTAACTTGTGCACATGCTGTGTATTGGGGATTTATATAAAATATTAGTGTTTGGGGTATGCAGGTAAAATAAATTGTTTTTGGTCGTAGATGTATGTTCGGAGCATAGAATTTAATTTGACTGAGTAGATATGATGAGGCAATTTTAATATTACATAATTTATATCTTGTGTTAAATTGGTGATATTTATGTCGATCTTCAATAGTATTCTGGAATCTCACTTAAGAATGCCAATTAATGTTGCATTCGAGAAATGTCGTGGTGAGTCCCCAGAGCGCGCTTGACGAACGTCCGACGTCGGCTGTTATCATGATACAACTACAAGAAGATATGATACCGCGCAGGTTTTCGTGCATCACTTGTGCCTAAAAACCGCCATATTGCGATATTCTCCGTTGTTTAAGTTACAGTTTAAATTATATGTAAAATTTTGGTCGAAATGAATTCCTAAATACTTTAATTTTCCTTCCAACATAATCATATTACAAATTTGAGTTAAAAGGAAGGTAAGTATATTAAGTTTTAAAACTTGACAATAATCAATCTACCTGAGTATATAAAATGTATGTTTCAAGATTTAAGTCACAGTAGAAATTTTAAGGCTAATATGATTTGAAATAAATTTATTAAAATTTCATATAAAATTGTCTTTTAATAACGTAAACTACGCTTTGCCGTATAACTCGGCGCCTTCAATTAAAAAATTCGTCACAATGTGACGTCACGATCCACTGCGCACCCTGTTGATATCATTATCATACCTTGTATAGTTGTATCATGGACTGTTACTACGTTTGGTTAATGTAAATCTATCCATTGGTGGAGTTTTGCGTTCATTTAATAGATCTATGACTTTGGGTGCATCTGCTCGGCGTTCGGTATTTGGACTCTAACATGGGTTCGGCAAAATCTATGCGCTCGTTTAGCTCAAATATTACATGACACTACATCTGCATCTGCTTGATGCTCTGCTCGCACTTTGTCATTAAAATTGTCTATTTCGGAGATTAATAGCGATTTCGGTTTACAGATCTCGGGCACTCTGAGAGCGCCTTTGTTCGAGTTCTGTGGAGAGCGCTCTGTGACGTCATAGATCTGCCCGAGATCTGTCGTAGCCATATAGTGAGATATCTCGATTTCGATAATAGAACACGCAAATCTCGGGGAGAGCACTCTCAGAGAGCCCGAGATCTGTAAACCGAAATCGCTATTAGTTTTTTCAATAGATAGCATGGGGAGAGCTGTTACCCCAATTTCTAATAAATTTATAATCTCCTTTAACGTTTCTTCTAGATTGTTTGATATTAAAATTTTTAGAAGAGGTAGTGCATAACAGAGTATAGAGCATTTTTTTGTTACATCCACAAATCGATGTATGTCTGGTACCTTTTCCCTTTAATTTGGCCCTTTTTTCATATGAACATTAAAAAAATCTCTTCACAATAATTTAAATTAAATTAACGACGGGAGGGGGAGGGCGTTTAAAAAAGTTAGTACTAAAAAAAAAAGAGCGTATCAAGGTTTGGGAAATCCTTATTTCTAAAAAAAACCGTAATGCCCAAAACTTCTGTATACCTATTAAATAAGATGCTGTCCATTGTCAGTATCGATAGTTTAAAATATATAATCGATAGCGATAGGTTTTTACGACTATTGATAGCCCCTATCGATATTTTGAGATCTCTAAAGAAGCATCAAACAAGCATGTTTTTATTTTAATTATTTAAAAGTTTAAAAAAAAAACCTTTAACTGCGGCAGTGGCTCAGATATGAGTTACTGGCATTCGACCGTGGCGATCCGAGTTCGATCGCAGAGTGGGCATACGTACAATAAAAAAAATAAGTCCGAAATTTAGTAGGTTTAAGAATGCAGAGAAGAGTATAAAATGTATTATCTCCTAGTTCACCCCCTTCACGTCGGTAACCAGGCCGGATAAGGTCGAGCATCTTGTGGGGTGCGGAAGAATGGTACACACTCGCCATTTGGTAGGTCATGCAATGGCAAGAAACCGAGGATTAATAGTCTTTGGGGGTGTCGCATGACTGAGGATCGTGATTCAGGACCTAAGTTAAGCTGTGGGTCCAAGAGCATGCTGGCTGAATGTTCGAAAGCACAAGTGGCCATCGGCATCAGGAACCCAGACAAACGAACAGTGGAAACCTTTTTTTCTTCTGTGTTTAAAGATTGACCCATATTTTTGGGTTGACCGTTTGTTTACTTTGTTTGTTGGTTGTTGACCGCATGGTGCTTGGTGGCTTCTGGTGTTTTTTCATTTTGTGGAGGTTGGGCCGTTTACCTTTATATATTTTTTGGTTTACCTCTTTAAATCGTTTTGTATTCTCTTTTTGTTAGTGAATTTTTGACTTTTATTTAATCATAGCATTATTATGTGTGATATCGTCGGCGGTCGGCCACATTTCTAAAAAAAACCTGACCTCCAGAATAATTATTCACTAAAGAAACAAAATGGAACCCTACAGCTTACCCTGGGAAACACAAATCATCAAATCAAGACATTTTAAACTGTTTATGCTTTTTAATACGTTGGGTGTACCTCTGCTGGATCGAGTAGGTGGAGGAGCCCAACTGGTGAAGTTTAAAAAAAGTTGTGAATATTAAAAATACTCTGGTGGCAGTTATTTTTCCTGTAACCTCTAAGTTGTTTGTGATATGAAGTTATCAAGAACACAAATTAAAGAAAAACAGAAATTAACTTTAAAAAGGAATAATTACCCAGGTACCTGATTAAGGAATTTTAAAAACATACTTTGTTATATTTATGAACCTAAAGAGGATACTACTACTATTGTTATTTACTGACTGATGTAAAGTTCATATAAAATTGAATGTTTGGGATGGAGATATTATATTCGTTTATATTACTTTAATAGTAATTACATCATTTTTACCATTTATGTAAAATCTGCTACCAAAATAATAAAACTGGTACCTACCTATATGTAATAAATTGTATCACTAGAAAATATATTGGTATGCCACTTAAAAGCCATTTACCTATGATATAGCTGAATATTATGATTTTACATATTGTATTTTGTGGTAATATTACCCTTATTTAATCAATGATATTATCACCTTACTAATAAAGTACCTAGGTACTACGTACTAAATATTTTTTATGGGAAGTTTCCATATTGAAAATTATTTATAAATATTTATTTTATTGATATAACGAAAACTGTAGATACACTTAAGTATCGTAAAATAATCACTGGTGTTTATGGTAATTTGGCAATTATACACCCGCTTCCTGGGTGATAATTATAATCAATCTTATTGATTGATTGATTGTGTATTGCTTCTCAACTAGAACTAGTTAAAAATTATTAATTTGTACTATACCCAAAGTCCAAAATTACTATCAATGATTTGTAACATCTTAATTTTATAGTCCTAAGGTTTAATTATTTCTTTTCGACCTTCCAGTCTAGGGGTAATTACAAATTTTTCTGTTGTGGATCCATAGTGCCAGTGTGTAATACTAAAACATTTTAAAACACTTGTTTCTAGATAAAGGGAGCACTATTTTATTGTAAAAGAGCAAAATCATTTATTTTACTTTGAATTAGGGAGCCTGTCTAGGCAAATAGAACAAAAGTTCACTTAGGGCACTATTTATTTCTGATTTTATTTTTAAACAAGAGTAACCAATTTTCCAATTAAAGGTATCATAACATTTTTATTTATTCAAATAAAATTTAATATTATTAGCTGTGAGACTTATTTTTCTTCCGAGAAAAACTAGGGCAGAGGCACCACTTATGGCCACCTTAGGAATATTGTTAATATTATGCAAAAAAAATTTGCTTATTGAATTGTGTGATAAACTATAAAGTTTTAATTCAAGTTTGTAATAGCCTGCAATAGCGTTCTTTCTGGATAAACCCCCTTCCTGTTGTGTGGATTATCTTTGTTGCACATATATAGTCATTACATTTTCTGGTCTGTTAGCAAATTTGGTGCTTAGTGCTTTAAGTCTGGTAGCTATTGGTTCAACTTCAGTCAAGTCATACAATCTTTGATTGGATGACTTGTTTAGATGTCGTATCTTGGTAATGGAATGAAGAGTTGTTGTTTCTGTTACTTGTAGGTTTTTGATTGCTGGAGATCTACAGTTTAGATAGAGAGGTTGACAGTGTTCTAAAAGAGGTCGACATATTGACTGGTTTATATGTACTGCAGTTTTTATAGAAACACCTTGAGTGTTGTTTTCTAAGTTAGGCTCCGAAAGTGTTTACTCCTGGCGTTAATATTGTTTTCCTATAGGAAAAAATAGTACCTAAACTTTAATACAAATAAGTTTTCTAGTTCTGTCTTATGCTTTGGTGGTTTTTCAGATGAAATACTGCTTTGAAAATATATTAAATATTAAAAAAATAATATAAGTAAGGTGAAGTGGGGTAGGGTAAAAGCATCAGTGATTGGCCATTTAATGGCATTTGCTGCAAGCTCGCGTCATAACTGGTATAATACTATATATTTAAAAAATTTTTTTTTTGTATCATATGAAGAAAACCTTTCATTATATGAAACTTTTATTTATTTTCAATTAAACTAAACGGAAATTAAGTAAAAAAATATAAAATCCAAAAAGTCAAAATACATTAGTCATTGGCCACTTGTGTCAGTCATTAGCCAAAGAAAATACAGTGATTAGCCATACCTCCTACAATATGAAAACACAATAATTAAAAACTTAATTTTTAACATTCTCACAATTGAAGCATACAAGTTTAGAATTCGGGCATTTTGGCTCTTCCAAACATGAAAGGTGATATGTTCTAAGGCATGAATTACATCTGACGCCGACTTTAGATGATGTTATATTAAAAACACAATTATAACACATGCCCTTGTATGTTTCATTTTTATAAAAATTCTTGTCGTTTTTAAAATCTAATTTTACGTTTGATAACACACATATCTTTGATTCTTTTCTTGGCTCATCTTTAAATAAGTTCCTTTTAATCAAATTTATTTTAGAAATATTGTTCTGTGATTCCCCTGCAGATGATGATAGAGAACTAGCTTCCTCCTGACACCTTAAAGGGTTCTGGTAACGGTATTCTGTTTCATTTTCAACAGGTTCTGTATTGTCATGGTTTTCAATAACGTTTGTACCATTTCCAGCTTGCTGATTGTTGTAATTTATAGTATCTTGTACAAATTTTTCATCAATGCTACTTCTATTGATATTTGATGGATCTGATGAAGTTTCGCTACTAGAAAAGGATTTAGGGTCAGTTGGGGTAAATGTAGACGATTTTTGACACTTTTGGTACATTTATGTATAAAATTAATTTTCTCAGTTTGTATTGAGAATTTAAGTTCATACATTTTGCAGACAGTTAGATTATGGATATTTATTGAACATTTTCGAAATAATACATGTTAAACTAAGCCCTTTTATTTTTCGTCATATTTTTTTTGAAGGGTTGTATGTTTACATTTACCCCATACCCTAAGGGGTAAATGGAAACAATTTTCTCAAAGACCATAAGCATATGTGCAAAAAATCGTGGGGTAAATGGAAATGTGTCGTTTATAGTATTGTTCAGTTGAAATTCAACTCGATATTTAATTTTTTGAAGTGTTTACATTTACCCCAAAAGTTGGATTAAAAAAATCTCTCATTACAAAAATAAACGTTTATTATAAAAAAACAAAACTAATGCATTTCGCGCAATAAATACAAAAGTAACAAAAACAAAAACTTTCATTCTTATGTTTTTAGATAACATACCTAATAATATTGGGAACTTACAAAAGGCAAAGGTAAATAACCAAAAAAAATCCCTAATTCTAAATTGCACTAATTTATCATTTAACGTTATGTAAGTAACGACAACAGTTTTTAACAAATGTTTTAAGTCTGCTCCACCACGGGAATACTATTTTCAAATCTATAAAATATTCTCTCACCTTTGAGAAATATTTCCGGATCTGGTAGTATACCCAACACTTGATCGATAGTAACGTAACTAACGTCAGTTTCGACAACATAAAAAACTGTTTTTAAAGTGTCCGTCGATTTTAAACCAATAACTTTAATTTCATCTCCGTCCTCTTCAACATCGTCAATAGAACAAACATATCTAAAAATAGTCGTGTTACGTTTTCCCCCTTTGAACGTAATTAAAACAAATTTTCCAACACACAACTTTGACATGTCTTTGATGGGTTCCAAATTAATTACTGCATTTTCCTGTTGTATTTCATCGCCAGAACTGTCATCATCACATTCATATGCATCACTCTCTTCCGATGTATCTGATTTATTTTTCGCAATTTTCAATATTTTTTTTTTCTTACGACCAGGACTTTCAAAAGTGGTTGGAATATTTTTTTCCCTTTTTATAATTTGTTTCTTTGTCTTATTCGTTAGGCCCTTAGTTGCTGCCTTTTGCTTTTTTTCTTCTGCTTTTTTGAGTCGTGTTAGGACGTCATTAGAGGTCAACACTTCACCATATGATTGGTGCTTTAGTCGTGGAATGAAAGGTTTCTTTTCTTGTTCTTGAGTATTATTTGATGATGATAGTTGTGTTACAAACAAATCGGTGATACATGATTGCGCCTTATCGATTTCTGCCAATTTGTAAGAGCAAGATGGTTGTGGTGACTCTGGTTGTTGCATTTTCTTATTATACTGAACTTGCGACACTTCGTCATGTCCTTTATCATCATTCCCTAATAATTGTTGATGGGGAGAAGTAACTTGTGGTGACTGCCGTAGAGAATTTTCAGAGGGAATTTCATCCTCTTGCTGGACTGGCGACAGACAATAATTCACCTCAGGTTCCATAGGTTGAACATCAGATGGTTCTCCTTCTTCTTGTTCCACTGTCTGATTCGCTACATTAGCCTCATATCGTTGTAGATCAAGTTTGTTGAATGTATCTTTGGGAAACTTTGTACGATCTACTGGATAGACACCAGTACTGACAAATCCAGAAATAATGTTCTTGGCTTTCATTGAGTTATGCCACACTGTTTCTAGCAATTCGGCAAAATGCTCCTTTGTGAGTCTTCCAGTGCCCTTGCCAATTTGCGCTTTACCGTATGCTACCAACGTCTTTTCCCAACTAGTTTTGATAGGTCCAAAAACGGCTTTATCTAATGGTTGAAGCCGGTCAGTCAGATGACTGGGAAATTTCATCAATATAATGTTGTTCTTAATGGCTTCTTCGACGAGCCGAACGCTAATGTGGCTACAATGCCCATCATAAAGCAGAAGCACTTTTTGCTGGGGAACGTTTCTTGTGACCCTTAGGTTGTTAACAAAAGGGATGAATGATGTAGTAAACCACTGGTGAAATTGGGTTTCTTCCATCCAGCCATTCTTGGAGGTAGTATATAAAGTTCCTGGATATGCATTGGCTGATATCCAACGTGCCTGAACAGCAGCACCCTTATACACAATTAAAGGTGGCAAGCAACTACCATCCGCTGACACGCATGCTAAAACAGTCGTGGATTCTCTTCCAGATCCACCTGATACTCGACTTAGGGACTTTCCTTTTTCACCTATGGCTTTAAGTCTACTTGGATCACTGTGGAAGCCTGATTCGTCTGCGTTAAACACAAACGCAGCTTTTCCTTCTCTGTCGAGATCATTCTCCTTCAAAACATTCTCTAACTTTTCATAAAAGTCGTATACAATCTGCGGTTTTCTCGCATCCTTACGCAGCTTTTGAAGATGCTCTGGTTTTTTTAATGATAGCAGAGGATGTCGAGACATAAATGAAAGATACCAGTCTTCACCCGGTTTGTTGTCTTTAAAAGGAGTTTTTACATTGTTAGCTTCCACATATTTCCCAACAAGGTCACGCTGTTCTTCTTTGCTACAAGGGTGGCCCATTTTAGATCTTGTTAAAAGGCACTGAACAATTTCGTTTTCCTCCACAGGGGATAACACCGGCTTTCGGCCAGGACCTTGAACATCCATCGCCGTTTTTCTTCCCTTAATTCTATTATATATTACGGACTTTGGGACACCATATACGCCTTCCGCTTGTCGGTAAGTTAGATTTTTATTGGAAACATCACGCACAGCATTTAAGACATCTTGTAAAGAATAGGGTGGTGGGTTCTTTTTTTTGCTATACTTTCGGGGCATATCTGCAATAGATTAATAATTTAAATTTTTTATTTGTATTTAAATTGAGTGTTTACATTTGCCCCGAATTCTTGTTTACATTTACCCAGAGCTGCTAAATTCTGGGGTAAATGTAAACATCAAAATTCCTACCAAAGTAAACGCTATCATGGCATCATTCCGCTATAATTAACTTAAAATGTATTTTAAAAACACCATACAAACATTGGGAAACTTACCTTACAATGATTTTCACAAAATAATAACTAATAAATAAGGGTATTACACTATGATGAACACACGCGAATTTCCTAATGACTGTCAGACCACTAGCTGATGAAATAACTGAAAACTTATGACACTGTTGCCATGTGGGTGCGTGACGGATATGCAAACGAACGACGATGCCAAAATTGAGCGCGCTTTTTAAAATATACAGCCATTGTCTTCATTTACCCCTGTTTACATTTACCCCAACTGACCCTATTTTGATCACAGATTGGGGTATAATTTTTGTCTTGTTTGTTGGCATCTCCTGTGGGTTCCTGACATAAATTAACAGACATTTCAGTTATTTTTAGGGTTGGGATTTTGACCGTCAAAATCTTTTGTGGTCAATTGACTGGTCAATTGACCGGTCAATTGACTAAGCACCGGTCAAATTCCTCAGTTTTGTCAAAATAAATGAAGGCATGAATAATTATTGCATAGAAACGTGTCTTTATTATTAAAAAAGCTAACAAAAAATAAATAAATCATTGTAACGTACAACAAAAACAAAAATAACACCTAAATATTATGTATAATACTAATCTAGTTTAGTAAATTACTAATGACTATCTGGCAGTGCTGGCCTTAGCTTACTTAGCGGCACATCGTCCTCGTCACTGAACTCACCCTCGACATTCCCTTTATATTGTTCAGAATCTGAGTCACTCGTTTCATCCTCACTACTGAAATTTAGCGCTGGTTCCTCCGAATTTCCATATTGTTTATTTCCACTGCCACTTAACAGCTTTAAGTTGTACTTTATATAAACAAGCTTAACAGTTTTACAGCAACCTCCTTTAACTCTTTGAAGCACAAGATATGGCACATTTTTAACACCCTTTCTGCATGAAATAGATTTGAAAAATAAAATTGTGAAATTTTACCAAAAACATGTTTATTTGTTTATAAAAATATGGGTTATCACATTATTTCATAAAAAAAAATATAGGTATTGCCCAAATTTAAAAAAAATAAGTGGTTAGTTTAGCTAACCACCATGCACAGGAGTCGAAAAGAAATGTCATGAAATAATAAATCATATTAGGAAATCTAAATTATTTTTTGTGAAAATTTTGAAAACATTCTTTTCCTTTCCGCAAGCACAAGGGAACGTTGCATGTGGAACACATCCAAATAGTACGAATGGGAACTTTCTTGGTACTGCATGCAGCACAACGTTTTGATGTGCTTCTCATTGGCTGATGGCTAGATGATTCCAATCTTATATTCTTGCTCACATAAGGTTTGTGACCTTTAACTTGAACGCTTTTACGTTTTGGACCAGTAGTATCCAGTGGACAAACAATTGCTTTTGCTAACAATCCTTCATATACTGCCCGACGAAACTCTTTGTTAGTTAATTTTTCATATCCAATTTCTTTGTGAATAATAAATGAATTGGTGATGGCGGCATCCAAAAAATGAAAAAACAGTCGTAAGTACCATTTCTTGTTTTTTCGATCAATTTGATAGTCATTTTTTAACCTATCAAAGTTGTCAACGAGGTTCATGTTACTATTGTAGTCTTTTAAAATTTTAGGGCAAGGAATATCAGAAATACTTCCATCTTTTTCCTTCCTCTGAACGGTTAGAGTTTGATTGGGATCATGATAGTTGGATAAAAAATGTACATCCTTTTTATCTTTCCATTTAAACATCGTTATTCCATCGTCTGATCGCTTCCAATCGTATTCACCTCTTGGTAGTGCTTTATCGCTTTTTAAAGTTGGTAAATGTTTTCTTTGTGGACGCACCGTACCACATGCAAAAACATTATGATTCTTTAGGGTCAACAAAAGTTCATAACCATTAAAGAAATTGTCAATATAAAGGTGATGATTTTTTTGAGTAAAGTCTTGCAGTAGATTTAAAACAACCCGAGAGGCTAAACCCTTTCCAGATTGATCATCTCCTCTGCCAGTGTAAATCTCAAATTTTAAATTATAGCCAGATGAATCGCATAGCATCCAAACTTTAAATCCTCTTTTGATAGGCTTGTCTCGCATGAATTGTTTTAACGATGATCGCCCTTTAAATTTGACCATCGATTCGTCGACTACCAGCTTTTGTCGCGCGTGGTAATTTTTCTTAAAACACTTTGAAATTTCTGTTAGAAACGGGCGCAACTTATATAATTTATCATGATTTGCTTCGCCACGCATTGGCTGAATGGAATTATCATTGAAATGGATGTGTGACAAAAGCCAACCAAATCGATTAACCGTCATCAAAGAAGAAATAAGTATAATAATCATGAAAATCAGGTTTTGTGGACCAGTAGTCTCGGTAGCTTGGTAATTTTTTCATTCCCATAAAAATATTTATTCCTAAAAATGTCTTAATCTCTTCGACGTCTGTAGGTTTAAATGGCTTACCTCGCTGAGTAGCTAACAAATTTGTCTGAAAACAAATATCTTCTATCAAACTGGGACGAAAAAACATTGAAAAAATTTCAAATGGGGTTTTTTGTTCTAATTCCATTATACGAGCATCAGGGCCACTCTTTTCTTTAAAATCGGAAACAAAAAGGCTGTCTCTTGGCGACTGGTCCCAAATAGGTTCTGTTGCTAAAGTCAAAATATCTATGTGTTGTCTTTTATTTTGATCAGCAGTAGTTCTTAATGATGCAGAAGCACTAACATCATTAGGAAGTTTAGAAGTTGAGGCTTTAGGATCTTTTTGATATCCGGATGTTACAAAATTTATCAGAGACATATTATCGTCGTCACTATCATCAGAATTTTCATCTTGCGATGCCAAAATACAAAGATTAAATTCGTCTTCATGTAGGGAAATGGTTGGCTCCACATCAGAATCATCAGATTCCCCTTCAGAGCCCAAAGGAAAATCTTCATCAGAAACGTAATGTAGCTCCTCTAGTTCCTTATCTGTCAAACTTCTATGCATGTTTTTCAGTAAAATTTATTCGTGTTATTAGAGATAACTATAATTACAGGCAGCACTGGTCAATCAATAGTCAAGTCAAAAATAGTCACTGCAGTTCCAGTAATAATTCGTTTTTTATTTTTTCGTACCTTTACAAAACATCTAATTACCATAAAAGTAATTATTTATTTGATAAGGGTACCAAAATATTTGTACTTTTAAAGACAGAAAGACATAACAGTTTGACACTCAACCTATCTTTAAAGATGTCACCGTTCTGACTAAATTTTAAAAGAAATTGCGTGTTGAGCTACAAACTGCTACGTTTTTCTTACTTTGTGTTTATGTCACATATGCGCGGTGAACACGAGCACTAACCACTTAACCTAACGTACATAAATCCGCCTCAGGATAAAAAATCACTGTAGTCAACACGCACTCTTATTTAGGACATATCAAAACATGTAACTTACAAAAATAACACCTCCAAACTGCAATATGCAAGTAAAACTTTAAGAAACACATCAACAATAAAAGCAACCCGGTTATTTTGACGTTTACCAGCATACAATTGTCTATGCTCTCCAACTATAACAACCAAATTCGAAAATGAGTTCGCTAGCGACATCTGTACATTGTACATCAAACTAAGTTAAGTGGTTCCAGATCTAGCCACTATGCGTAAGTGCCTGGCAATAGGATGACGTTCGTGGTTATTTACGCAAACCACCATGCTGCTTGGGTCGCAAAATTGGTGGATATTACAACTAACCACCGTGCTTCAAAGAGTTAATGAACAATTCGGAAGCCAATTATTCCACCAAGTAACGGGCGTGACATCGGATGGAGTTTTACATACAGAAGTAACACCCTTTGATGCGACCCAAGATAATTGGTTTATCAAATACGTTTTGTCGTGTTCTGTAGTTGGTGATCTCCCCTATAACTTTGACCTGGTCATCTGCTGAAGAAAGATCTACTATGAGAGCAATAGCTCGTTCTAGTTCTTCATGTTTCAAGTTTTCTCCTCTATATCGTGGGTCCAGCAGATAGGCCGCATTATGGGTGTCTGTACAGATCATTTCAATCCGTTTTTCAAAATTCTTCATGAGAGATGTTTCTTCAGCAATCAAAAACGGACTTTCCGACATTTGAGCAGAAAATTGATCTTTCAACTTGTACAACTTCTGTCTCACGTCCGACAATGTCGCATTGGTATTTTCCATAAATGTAGTCAGTCTTACCACAGGAGAGAGCAGTTTTAAAAATTTCTCGTTCCGGTCCCAGAACACATCATCAGATAAAATTGAAGTCTTGATTTTAGCAGGAGCAATACTCTCCACATCAATATTTATGACAGACTCTCTAAGCGATTGTTTGTTGGCCTGAATGCTGTCCATACAAGCCACTGTACTTCCCCATCTGGTTTCTACAGGCATTTTCAAGGATTTGCCGTTGCCACATTGTTTCTCTTGCAAAACTGCATTTGGAATATGTTTTAATTTAAAGAATTTCACTATTTCTTTACAATTGATGACATGATCCCGAAGCGTCTTCATGGACTCCATATCCTTCATTAACAAATTTAGTGCATGAGAAGCACATCCGATACATTGAAGACCTGGGTACCTTATCTTCAGTTCAGCCCATGCTGCTTTCATGTTAGCTGCGTTATCTGTAACAACGGCAGTGACCTTGCTTTCACCTATCTCTTCGATAATTCTGCTGAGCTCCGAAGCAATATATATCCCAGTGTGTTTTTGCGCTTTTGGCAATGAGAAGTCATAAAATAGGTCTCCTTTACTTGTGTGAGCCATGTAGTTAATAATGCCTTCATTTCGGATGTTCGTCCAACCGTCACTCATGATCGAAACCATCGCTTCATCATCAATTTGTGATTTTACTTGGTTTCTTATCTTTTCATAGGACACATCTAGATGTGTAGTCGACATCTGTTTTCTATTTGGAATTTTAAAAGTCGGTCTGCATAAGTTAAATAATTTTTTCCAATATTCACTTTCGAACATGGAGAGGGCGCAATTTGAAGAATATACTGCATTGCAGAAATGTTCGGTCAATTCCAGCTGTTGATCTGGGTTTATACGATCAAAGAAACTCGCCACTTTTTGGTTCTTTAAATTTCTTTGCCCTGATGGGCCAGCAGTACCTTCCCCATATGAATTTGATCGTTTTTTCTTGATTTGCTCTCCATCTGCAAATACAGCTTCATCATGAAGGTCGCTGTCGCTATCTTCTTCACCATGACGACCTACCTAAAAGATATACATATACAAATTAATTCTAATTATATATTATTTTATTATACATCATAAAATTAAAAATGTTAATGTTTAGGTTAGGTACACAGTTAATGAAGTACTCACATTTTCATTTTCATATTTTTGTTTCTCATTTTCAGAGATTTTCTTGCACTGTTTTAAAATGTGCCTCTGCATTCTATCAACATGTGTAACGTATGTAGCCCCACAGTATCTACATTTCCCTTTGACCTTATTTTCCTCCCTAACTTCAGTGAAACAACCCCATATTTTATGCCGTGGTTTCGTCATCTTCTGTTTAAAACTCATATTCAGGAACACTAAAAGTTAAAACAGTTTAATGTAATATGCGAATATGTATCGTGTATCATATAATATTTTAATACAAGTTCAAAAATTAGTCAAAATGTTAAAATCCAACTAGTGTTTAAATACAACAATAAAAACAAAAATATTTTCGATAATGTGCTTATTTTCATTGATGATGTGTTTTTCTATACCGAAACGTCTAATAAATAATAAGTATGAATAGTATGATACGCCGTTAGATTCAGAATAAAACGTAGAATTTATTAAGCATAAAACAAAATTTTTCGAAACGTCGAATCAAAAATTTACTTAAACCATCTTGTAGGGGAGAAAAAGTGGCAAGGAGAATGTAAAATGTATTTTGACATATATCTTCAAATAGAATCATAAAACAATTTAAACAAAATCGCGAAAATTCGGTTTTAAATATCCTCGGAAGAATTAGGAATTTTTTTATATTTAAAAACATGACATTACAGAATTCAGTGAGGCGCAAATTTTCTCTAATTTAACCATCTCTGTATCTCCTGTGGTTTACGAGGTACCTGTAGAGTGCATTCTTATCTAGGACACCCTGTATTTAATATATAACCCCAAAGGAACCTGACCTGACCCAAAGCAATGTTAAACGATTAATTTTCAAAATATTCATCTATTTGGGATGATATTTTATTTATATTTACCCAAAAATATATAAATTATTGTGCTGGGGTCTTGTCAAAGAATTACCAAAAAAATTACTTACCTTAAATTTTGCTTAAAAATGCTCTTCAAATCTTCCACAGTTGCAAACTTGTTCAACGATCATGGCACACCCACACAGACACAGTTGCATTAATTAAAACATCAACGTAATAACACGTTTGGACTTGTTAGCCGCATGAAGCTCAATCGTGGTGGGGCGATACGCTAGGTAGCGCCGCGCGCGGTCCTGCTTGAATTAAAAGTTTTTGACCGATTTTGACCCGGTCAAAATCTCTCCGGTCAAAATCTGTCAAAATCTCGGTCAATTGACCAGGCACAACTCTAGTTATTTTATAATTTATTATTTTGGGCAAGTGCACCTTTAATCCATTGCTTAACACTGTGATTGGAATGAGATCTGCTTCTGTAATTTTTTCTTCTTCCTGATCGAGGTCTGTCTTTCTAATGGATTCATCTTTGTTTTTGTTGATTTTTTGCAACTTTGCTTCATTATTTAAAACTGTTTCCTGACTAGAGCCAGGCTTTATTATCTTTTCGGCTTTCCGTTTATTTAGTTGCTCCTTCTTAGCTGATACTTTCCTCTTGGGACAATTTTTTTTATTTAAGCTTTTCAATTTTCTGTTTTGTTCCCGTTCTTCCTTCAATCTTTCTTCCTCCAGTTTCTTCTCAATCTTTTGCCTCTCCTCATTTCTACGATCTGAAGATGTAATAACGAAAGACGACCTTTTAGTTTCTCTTTTTCCTTTTCGTTCGGGTGTAGTGGGCCATATAAAATATTTTCCCATCGATGCTTGAGATACAGCAGCCGAACTAAGTGAATTTTGGTTAGTTAATGAGATTTTATTGACTGTTGATACTTCAACTGTATGTGCTGTGAGCTCTAACATGTTGTCGTTATTGGAAATGGTATGACTTAATAAAAGCTCAGGCTGCAGCATGTCAGTAAGAATTATATTTGATGTTGCACTACCAAGAATTACCTGATCTTCAGTTACAATTGGAATATCCTCTATGTTAAAAGTTTTCGAGTCAGTGTTGTCAATTATATCAATTTTTACGATATCGGGAATTTTATTTAAACCAGTTTCAATACCATTTTTATCTTTTGCGCATGTGAGTTTGTTATTTGTAGTGGAACAAAATTTATCTTTGAAAACTGTATATATTTGAAAAACCAGGTCTTGATCCTTGCTATTTGCCTTAAATTCTGGATCTTCCTCAAATTCCTTAATTTTTTTATCTCCTACTATAGTTGCAAATTCGCGGTATGTTATAGAAATGTCTTGAATGGTCTTATTTTCCACCAAAACTTCATTAGCATTTTTCGTTTTTCCTAAGCATTTCGAATAATCGATAGCCGATGCATTCCATGGCCATAAACCTGTAGCTCGAAATCCATTTTTAATCACCTCTGGTGTCAAACTGGAAACAGCTTTTTTAAGCACAAAAGCAAAGTTTTCTTTTGTCACCACAGCATTCGGGTTATCTCTTCTAAATTCAAGTACTGCTTTATTCCAATTATTTTTTAATGGCCGGAATGCTGAAACATCTGCGGGCTGCAGGATTCTTGTGCTGTTTGGATACAAAGCTATTAATATAATGCCCAAATCACAACACATTTGACTGGTTTGGTAAGTCAAATGCGTTTTATGACCATCAACAAATAAAATAATCGGGAATTGCGTATTTTCTTTAACTAGATACTTATAAAAAACATTTCCAATATATTCGTAAAATACATCGTTCTTCATCCAGCCCCAATCACTACAACCAATACCCCATCCATCAGGCACAGACTTTGCAACGTCAGCTGGCAATCTTTTATACGGATATATGATCATGGGAGGTGTCACTTTTCCGGATGCTTCAAACGTGAACATGACGGTCAAGTTCACTTTGGGATTGTGATCGATCTCATATACATTTCTGCTTCCTTTAACAGCCACAACTCTTTTATTTTTAGGGCACAATAGAAAGCTAGTTTCGTCTCCATTAAATACACGGGAGCTATCTTCCAAAATATCTTTATATCCCTTGCGAATTAAATATTTTTCAATTTCAGCAAACCATGACTTAATATCCTTTTTGGATATATTAGAACTTGCAGCTGTTATTGCTTCTGGGCACCTAAGAGATATATCTGGATGTCTTTTGAAAAATCCTTTACACCAGCCTCTTCCAGGCCGATTATCAACGAATGCATTTGTTCTGGGATTCGCATCTAAAAACCCTTCACAGACTCCATAATATCTTCAATTCTAAGAGGAAAGCCCTTGTTTTGACACTCAGCTATCCAATCTTTCAGACAATTCTCTTCATCATTAGAAAGGACGGGACTTGGACCAAGGGAAGTTTTATTCCGAAATTTGTCACCCATTCTGAATTGCAGGGTACCTCTGGGAACATTGTAATCGCGTTCAGCCTGTCTTTGAGGCAACCCATTTCTTACAGCTTCTATGGCTCTAACAACGTCTGCTTCAGTATAGGATTTCTGGTATTTTTTGTTCTTTTGGACCTTTGGCATTTTTCTAAAAAAGAAAATAATTTTTGTTGTACCTACTTATTTTTATAGAAAACAAAAAATCTGGACGAAAATGAAAAAAAAATGTAAAGAAACAGCCTACCGGTTAATATTACAGTTATCGGCCAATAACTGTGTAAGAAGATTTATGTTGACACAGTCGATAGCCACCTAAAATACCAGCCAAAATAGGTAACTCTATTGGAAAAACCTTAAAAACCTTAACAATAACGTTATTAATCAATGTTTAAAAAACATTTGCCTTGTTTCTTATTATTTACTAAGCAAATAATCACAGAACTCGTGCAGCTTGCTGCTTAGCAACTTCTTTACATTGAACAAAACAGAATTTCAATTTGACACCTACTGTCTATTTTATTTTTTTAAAACCTATACTACCATAAATAAAAAGGGTAATTAAAGAAATAAAATAGAACATTTGTAACCACTTTGGGAAATTATTCGGCACTCGCATTAAAATTACATGCTTTATAATTTAAAAATTAATTTCGGATGGCCAATCTGTAGTACATGGCTGACGACTGAAACAATTAAATTGTATGCAGTTAAGCAGCCGGCCAATAACACTATTTCATAGTATACAGTTATAAGCCACCCCGGCTAATAACTATGCAACAACGAAAAAAATATTTCAGTCATCAGCCACCTAAAATAACCGCCAAAAATTATAACCTAACACATAAACCCATAGAAATAGTAAATAATATCGTATTAACAACTACGAAACATAAACTTATCATTATCGAATGATTAGTGAGCAAATAATCACTTACCTCGTACAGCCTGTTGCTTAGCAAATCCTTAACATATATTAGAAAACCGGTTCAATTTTGCACTAACTGTCTTTACTTAGCGATCGATTTATACTGACTTAACCTAAAAGTGTGATATTTTCAGCAGTTAGGAATCATTGTTGCCGCGTCTTATTAAAATTCTCCAAAACGCCGAAATTCATTTGGAAGTCTTAAAATTGTACAATTAAAATTAGGTGGCCAATCACTGATACGTGGCTGACCACTGTATCATTTACCCTAAGTGTGAAGTAAAATTGGAATAGTGAGCATTTGAATACAGTTTATTTAATATGTGTTTAGATGATTTACTTCTTGGTTGGCATATAATTCCTTTGAATGTTTTTAATATATATCCCTTATTAGTACCGTCAACCGGGGCTAAGTGGTCCAATATTTTCGGTTTTTTGCAGATTTTTGGAAAACTAACAAATATTTTGGATTAACCCTTTGATGCATGATTTTTTTATTTTTGATGAAAAATTATTTTATAAGAGAAAGTGGCAAGTAACTGCTGAAAAAAATAATAAAAAAAATCTATGAGTCCAATTTTTTTTTAAATGACCGATTTTTGACTGTTGCATAGGGTGAATGCTCCAGTAAATGACCGTTTAAGACAATGCTGAGATTGAAAACGGAGCAACAAAGGCTAAGAAAGCTTTTAAATATATTTTAAAAATTATTAAAACAGATATAGTATTCTATTTTTTTATAAACCTAGCTACGAATTGATATCACTAATTGTTTAATGAATATTTCTGGTTTTTTAAATAATAGCAAAAAATCCCAGTGAATGACCAGCGAGTTCTATTGAATGACCGAAATGAAACCAGTAATTGACCGAATAACTTTTAATACAGAAAACTATTAACATATTATACGTAGGTAAGTAAAAATCTCTAAAACTACAAAAGATGTTTGATTTCAGGAACATCATAGGAGTTTCCCCTACTACATGCCAATTGAGGGGGTTCAATTTTCTGGATAATATTGGTATAATTATACCAAATTTGATCAAACTTTTCTGGCCATTTCCAATGTTGAGGACCACTCTTATGCATCACCCTTACTTCATATTCTGGGCTTTTTTTGGTAATTATGACCCCAGGAAAATATTCCGATTCGTACTTAACAATTACAAAATCTGCAACTGTATATGATTGGCTTCTAATCCTATTCAGTTTAGATTCATTTAGTGGTTCATCACATATATTAACTTTTGATTCGTCAGTTGCCGTATTTTCTTTTGATTGGTTTATTTCACCCATTACATCATCATCGGATTCACTATGATATTGGTCATCTGAGATAGTTGTATCTGAAGATGAGTCAGAGTAAGAAATCTTCTTGATTTTTTTTGAAGATTTTACTTTTAAATCATTTTGTTTTTTAAGGTCTCTATTAATTTTTCTCTGTTCCTTTGCCTCTTTTATTGCCTTTTTTTCATTTTCTTTTTTTTCACAAAATGCCTTCCATGCTGGAGAAGAGATAGCCAGAGGAGGTTTTTTAGTTTTTGGGCGCTTATTGCTGTTTTCAATTATCGGATAATGTAAGTGCTTTTTCCAAATATCTTCGGGTGTCAAAACTATAGGCCGACTCTTGCTTGTCCCAGGATTGTTATTAAAAATTGAAAATGGGTCCGTATTGGCAGTAATGTGTAGGTCCTGTTCTTTTGGTCTGTTTTCTTTATTTTCGTTATTGTTTTCTTCCCTTTCTTTAGGTTGAAAATATTGTTGGTCAATTTCTAAAACGGAAATAGGTTCTTTCTGGCCTACTTTTTGAGTAATATTGTGATTATCTTTATTTTCAGTTAAGTCTGAATACTTAGTACATATGCTAAATAACTTGTCATTTTCGAGTTCTTCCTTTAAAGCCCTTGCCCTTTTATATTTTGATAGGGAAATTGGTGAAATTTCCTTTTCTAAGGTTTCCAAAAATTGGTTAGCTGATGAAGTTTCTAGTTCCAGTACTTTAGAAGACTGCCTCCTTCTGGTGTTCATACACTTACTGTAATCTACGTTGTTGACGTTAAATGGAAATAATCCACAGGCACGAAATGCATTTTGAATTGTTTCAGTTTTGCACGCCTCTTTAAAAGCATCTCCAAAAACAGTAGCAAAAGAAATTTTTGTCATAGTTTTATTGGTTCTTTGTTTAAACTTTTGCAGTTGCTTTTTCCATGCACATTTTAGGGGTCGAAATACTCCAACATCGCAGGGCTGTAAAATATGAGTGGCGTTGGGTAAAAGACAGTAAAGTAATATTCTCTTTTCTCTACGAAATTCAGCCAACTCAGGATTTATGTGAGATTTATGACCATCTAATAAAAACAAAATAGGTAATCTTATATGGTTCTCAAGTAACCAATTATAAAAACAGTTGGCTACATATTCAAAGAAAGTTGGCCCTACCATCCATCCACTGTCACTTCTTCCAATGGAAAAAAAATCTGGTATGGACCAGTACCTCCTAAAATATAAAGCCTCAGTGCTGTCGTGTGACGTCATAGAATTTAGGCTGGCTATTTAATGTGGTATAATAGAATAATTATGAGTTAGGTGGTAGTATTATTTAGTAAAAAGTTCCAAATACTTCTTTTAATTTGTATATACAGAGGGTTTAAGAATATGCAATCTAAACGCCACCTCTTGCTACCAGTGACGGCTCGTTAGTTGGGAAAAATATATTTTTCTGGTCTCCTCAGATAGCATAGTAATTAAAAAATATATATATGCAATTCATCATTGAAGTTTTTTTTTTATTTTTTGATCTCCTTTGTATGTTACATATATTTATAAAAGTTGGAGTAATATTGAAAATACAACAACTTGACATTAGTTATAAGTATAACACTATAATTTGTTTTTTAAATAAAGGTCACTATCAGGTTGTTATGTCCCTTTTTGGTAGATTTAGCGGTAATTATTTAGTAAGGGTATGTAGTTTTCGTTTCTTATTTTTACCTAAGCGATCATTTTTTTTACCACAGTAATTTTTTATGAATGTATTTGAAATACTGCTAAGTATAATTTTTGCAACATTTACTTGTGAATGTTCATTACATTTTGCCAAAGGAGCTAGAAGTTCTTGTTCCGTAAGGTATTTAATAAGTAAATTACACAGAAAGGCTTTTTTATTAAAAGTAGAGGAAGGTTGCCATATTTCGGATACTGGTTTGAAATTAGCAAAAATATTTTAGAAAAAAAGCATAAATGAATAATGTTTTCTGTACAACCTCCATGTCATGGGTTGTAGTTAAGTAAGGGATAGTCCAAACAACTATAATTACCATTGTATTTTTTTTTAATGTCAAAACTAAAATAAGTACATTTTTACCAAAATAAAAAAGAGGCTCCTAATTTCGGATACAGTATCCGAAATTAGGAGTAGTTTGTTAAAATTATATTATTCCAGACAAAAGTCACACAAATAGTTTTTCTTCTTATCAGAATTGGCACACTCCTCGTGGGTCCACTTAAAGCATTTCACGCAACGTATCCACTTCTCGCCTTGTGCGTCTTCAGAATATAAACCATTGCAAAACATACATTCTGTGTCCTCATCGTCAACGTCCATATCCGAATCGTCATCCAACACTGGCTCGCTTCCAGAATCTGATGAGTCATCATCGCTACAATAATTATTCTTTCCTTTTACTTGTTTTTTTGATGTTTTTGTCGTTTTAATATTTTTTACGGCCTTTTTTTTTTGGATTCTACTAATTCAGAACTAAGTTTTGGTTTTCTGCCCTTCCCTTTCAAATTTTTTTTTCTCTCTTGTTCTTGCATGCTTACTTCAAGTTCGTTTTTGTATGGCGTGCTGGTGATTATATAGCTAGAGCCTTGTCTAGGATTTCTCCTTTTATTAGATCCTGAAGTGCCACTATGACAAGGTAATGGGCTGATGTCCTCCGATCCTACGAAATTTTTTTTATGTGCCTCAATCCTTTTTAGTGCATTTTCCTGTTTTGGAGGGGTTTGTTCATTTTGTTTTTGTTCAGTCAAAACGTCTCTTGGGGGAGTAAGTTCTTCATTGTTTGGTAAAATAGCTGGTGGTGGTGTCCTCTCTCGTTGTCTCTCAATAACAAAATCATGTTCAGTAAATCTATTCCGGTTAAATGGACATATACCAGATTTGCGAAATCCATTGACCGAAATCTCTGCAGTGCAAGTTTTTAAATAGGCAGGACACATTAGCTTACAAATTTGGTAAGAGTTGATAATTCGGGCAGGATTTTGCTTCAACCACATTTAGATTTGCTGAGAATAAAAGGTTTTAAAAGGTGACATAAATGATAGGTCTAGAGGCTGCATTTTGTGGGATGTATGGGGTGGTATACATAATATTGTAACGTAGTTTGTTCGTGCCATCTCTATAACGTTAATATTTCGAGTGTGGCTATAGTGACCGTCGAGTATCAGAAGCACTGAATCATCACGGGATGGTTTAACAAACTGAATGAAATGTTGTAGCCATTGGGTAAAGATGTGTTGTTGAATCCAACCGGATGGATGACATGCCGCGATGGACCCAGGGGGCGCTCCATCTAACAACTCAGCTTTCATATTCTTTCTAGGGAAAACGAACAAAGGGGGAACAAAGCCACCAGCTGCGTTCATACAAAAAACGACAGTCATCAGTGACCCCCTTTCAGCAGCAGTAACCGCCCCGACTTTCCTTTCAAAGATATAACGCGAGTATTTTTTGATTGCACCGTTGTTATACCGCTTTCATCAACGTTGAAAACTCTCGCAGGATTATGATTAATTTTTTCCATTTCTGGTTCAAGCAGGTCGAAAAACTTATTAACGTTCTCCGGAGTAAAACCTTTTATTCTCGCTTTTGAGATACCTTGCGGTTTCCTAATACTTAAATTTGGATGGCGTTTGAAGAACCCTTTTAACCATTTTTTACCAGCAGCTCCACTTTCATGAGAAAAAGGATGACGTAAACCGTTTCTCATGGCTAATTGGTAGGCAAGTATTTTAATATCACGAATACCGACTCCGTAGAACCTCCTATCCATTTCCAAGCAATACGAAACTAAATCTTCTTCTAATTCAGGAGAAAGTATCGGCTTTCTTCCAATCGGAACTGCAATTAGCTGATCAGGAGTTTTATCGGTTTGTTTAACGTAATCCTCTAAAGTTGTTTTAGGAACAGCAAATAGCTTAGAGGCTTTAAGGTACCCCATTTCTTTACTTCGGACCGCATTGATAGCCAATTTTTTATTATTATTATTATTATTATTATTATTACAAAGAAGAGTTGAGGTTGAAAACCTATAAACTCTATTATACTTAAACTAATAGTCTTGAGTATATCGAATCGCTAAATGTCAATGGTAAATTTTTAAAAGGTTAACAAATGAGTGAGAATAAATGTAAACTAATAGTCTGCAAAAAGAGTCATGTCAATTCTATTTTTAAAAATGTTTAATGAGTCCGCATCAATAGCCTCATCAGGCAAGATATTCCAGAGATTAAATACTCTGTTGGAAAAGAAGAACTCCCGGACTCGTGTGAAAAAATGTTCACGTCGAAGCTTTAATCGATGACCTCGCAAGCGATTGTCTGTATTAAGGGTGAAAAGGGAACTTAAATCAACAGAGAATAGGTTGTGAAGTATCCTATATGTAAGGATAAGATCTCCCCGCACCAATCTATCCATTTCAGAAATGAGTCCAAAAATTATCAGTCTGTTCTCAAAAGTTGGTCTTACAACACCATACGGCATCCTAGTGGCAAATCGCTGCACTTTCTCAATTTGGTCTTTTTGTTGTTTTAACACAGGCCACCAAACACCAAACCCAAATTCAAGAATTGGGCGCACATAAGTTTTATAAATTAAAGAGCTAGTCCGGATATCAGGACGTGAAAATATTTTTTTTATTAAAAACAAAGACTGTTTAGCTTTTTTACACGCATTATCAATGTGTTTACCCCACGATAAGTCACTGCTGATCACTATCCCGAGGTCCTTTTGTTGATTGACCTTCATAAGCACAACGTTGTTAAGATGGTACTGTAACTTAGGATTTGTACGACCGAGATGCATAACCACGCACTTTGCTTCATTTAGGGGCATGAGCCAAGCATCACACCAAGTGGCTATTATATTTAAATCATTTTGCAAAGTTTGCTTTAGCGGGTTACAATATAATTTAGTATCATCTGCATAATTTGATACTGTGCTGCCTTGAAGTGCGCTGGTAAGGTCAGCTGAATACACCAAAAATAATAACGGGCCCAAGACCGATCCCTGAGGCACGCCACTCAAAACTGGACGCAGCGGAGACATACTGTTACCTATCCTAACGGAAAACTCACGATTTTTTAAAAAAGCCTCTACCCAGCGCAAAAGATCGCCTCTAACACCACAGCTGTTCAGTTTATACAGCAATCTTCGTTTTGGTACCCTATCAAAGGCTTTAGAAAAGTCAAGGTAGGCGATATCAATCGGTAAGTTTCTATCAAGGGAGAAAGTCCAATCATTAAGGCACTTTAGAAGGTTAGTGGTAGTCGATCGACCTGGCAAGAATCCATGTTGTGTGTGAGGTATAACTTCATTGGTTAACAGAAAATCCAGCAACTCTTTCACCAAAATTCTTTCCATGATTTTCACCTCGGATGGAGTGAGACTTATTTGTCGGTAATTTTCAGCAAGGAATTTATCCCCCTTCTTGTGAACAGGAATAACTGTCGCAGTTTTCCAGGCAATCGGAAGAGTTCCAGAATCAAGTGAGTTCTGCATAATTATAGACAGTGGTGTGCTTAAGGCAAATGCGCATCCCTTTAAAATAGAATTGGGTAGCTAGCCTGGAGCAGAAGAGGAGTTTGGAAGTTCACTCAATTTCTCGAACACCTTGACTTGTGTTATGTTGATTGAGTTAATAACCAGGTTGTTAAAAGTCATATTTGATTGAGGTAAAGCACCGGGAGGCTCATTGGAATAATTAGTACTAAAGAAATCAGCAAATATGGATGCTGTCTCGAGATCACTAGTTGTCAGAATTCCATTCATATCATTGACACGGGGAGAGGAAACAGTTGAAGAGACAGAATTTCTTACGTATCTAAAAAACTTTTTTTTATCAGTCGAAGAAATGAGCTTTTTTTCAAAACACTTTTTTGCCTGAGTTATGCTCCAGCTAAGTTGATTAGAATATTTTCGGTAAGCATTATAATCAGATTGATCTTTGCTACGCATGTATTTTTGCCACATACTTTTTTTTTGTTTGATCATGTTAAGAATTCTGAGGTTGATCCAAGGTTTATCAGGAATGCATTTTACAGCAACTGTTTGGGAGAACAGGCTAGCAAGGCTAGTTATTGTCTGATAAAATAGGCCCCACTGCTCCTCCACCTGTTTGTTTAAAAACATATTGGGCCAATCGATGTGCTGGATATTATAGCTAAGCTGCTCATAATCTATCTTCTTAAAATAGCGGATCTGGCATTTCTTGGAGCTTGCATTTATGTATTGTAGGTTGAAATTAAGCACAATGTGATCAGAAATTCCCACAGGAGAGTGATATTCAATTTTGCTCACCAAACTAGGATCGCTCACGATGACTAAGTCAAGTGTGGATGGGTTTTGATTTTTGCGGAATCTTGTGTGTTCAGTCACCAGTTGGACAAGCCCATTGTCCCTTAAAGCTTCAACTAGAGGATTTTGATCCTCAGCAGGGTTTGGCCAGACCAACTCAGGGAAATTAAAATCACCAGTGATAATAACATCTTTGCACAGCTTTGAAATTATAGCTATATTTTCCAGAAGTTTATTAGTGTTATCGGCAGAAGTATCGGGGGGTCTGTAAATTGATGAAAAACACAAGCTATATGGTGTTTTGGATATCTTAACGCATGCGATTTCTATTCCAGGTGAGTCAAAATTAACCGTAGTCACAATAGCATCACAAAATATGTCATTATTAAGGTATATACATGCACCACCGCCTCTTTGATCAGCCCTATCAGCCCGGTAAACAGTATAGCCTGGCAGAGCGATTGCAGCGTCTAGAATAGTAGGTTTTAAGCAAGTTTCTGTTATAGAGATTATTCCGGGTTTTTTAATATTAATTAGCGCACAGAGTTCGTTAAATTTTGCACGCAATGAAGCGATGTTGGTATAAAAGATAGGAACATTTAGGATCGTTGGTTTTTTGAATCGTCGGTTGATATAACAGTAGGAACACCCTTTATATATTTAATGGTCAAATTTTTTTCAGTTTTTAAGCGCTCTTCTAGCTGACCTTGAATTTCTTGAAGATGCTTAATCTGGCGAGGTGTTTTATCATCCTTGATAACTATTTTGGAGTACTTTGTATTGACAAGCCCCTTTTTCAATCTAAGAATTCTTCGCGCCTCAAATTTATTATTAAGAACGATCTTTACTGGGCGGGGACGTGTTGCAGAGGCAGAGTAACGACCCACGCGAAATATTTTAGAGAATAATAAATTTTCATTGGGAGAAATTGACTTTAAAATGTTTTTAACCTCCTCTTCATCATTCCGGTGTGCGATAATAGCATCTCCTGTTCAGTTTCATTTGATCAGGATCCCATTTCTTATATTTTGTGTTGACTCTTGGCATTTTGTCCTAAAATAAATATTTACTCGCTTATTTCCGATTATAGGTATATTTTGTTACTTTATTCCAATTTCCTAATTATTGGCACTTGTATTTTGCCGATTGCTTAATAAAAAAATAAAATAAATCTACTGGTAGAAGTAACGGTCGAGATATTCTTGGCAGCCTAATTTCGGATACCCGAAATTGGGAACCCCTGACTATCCGAAATAAGGCAACCATACACTTTTTAGGTTAGATGCTTGATATGTTTTGCATATTACTAATTGATTAAATTTGACCAGCCACTCTTATTAAGTAGTATTTTAACTTACCTGTAGCCAAAAATCAGAATTTAAAAATGCTGTTTTACACTTAAAAACCACAAACTAAAGCAAGACAAATAAAAAGTCTACAAAACGATAACTATTGTGCTGCCATCTTACACAGAAATGCCAAAATACAAAATATTAACAGCTCTACAGGTTTCTTTACGACTTACCTTCGACAGGGAGGGGTTTTCGTTTTTTAGTATAGTCTAATTTCTGAAATACCTTGCTATCCGAAATTAGGAAACTACCCGAAAATAGGCGACTTTCCTCTATCCAAAAAGATATCTTCAAAATCTTGAATTAATTTCTTAAAAATAATGTAACTAGTTGACACTATAGCCACTACTGATTCACGAGGGTATATTAATCCCCCACGATTTAGATTATTAATAAGATTGTAATTGAAGACACAAGTGGATAAAGGTGTCATGTCGCAAAATCATGTTATTAAGATAATTAAGTTTTAACATTTTTTATCGGAACTTTCTTTATTTAGAGAAATTTTAAATATTTGTTTTATTACTTTGTTAAGTATTTTGATACACTCTTTTGGATGATATTTAAATTTTGGAAAAAGGCTTTTTTCATATTAAAATAAGGGTTTAATCAACATGACACCTTTATCCACGAAGGAATAAGAGAAAATTGCAGTTTATTAAAATGGAATAAGGTGCAATGTGGTAGCAAGATTTGCATTTTTATTAAATCAAAACATAATGTAAATGACAATAAATTCTTATCATAACGTTTACTTGGTTTTTCTTTTTTTCTTAGGGTTTTCTTCATTTTCTTCCAAGATACGTTCATAAAACCATTTATATTCTTCTTGAATAAACACAAGTTGTTCACGCAAATTCGATAATTTTTCAACTGTTATCCCTCCACGTTTTTCCTTAATCCTTTCTGCTTTTATATTATCTTCCTTCGTCACTATTCTACTTCCTTTCTTCAGTAAGTCAACTTTGTGAAATGGTGACATTTCGTCAAGATTTTCCTTGTACAGGTAACTGCCAAACTCATCAACTCTAACCCACTTAATGTTATCTCTGAAATTCACTTTTTCATTCAATGCATTACTTTTTTTATTCCAAATATGCAACTTCGCTGGTAGTTCGTCAAAGGCGAAAAAGTAGTTTTCCATATTTACACACACAGAAGTTTTAATACTTGCAGATTTAATAATATCACGGTATTGTTCTGGGACGTAGATATTCTCAAATTTTCTTAATCTTTTCTCAATCCTTCCAAAATTTCTATCTGAGTCCAAGTAGCTGTGACCTACTTCTGGATACTTGTGATCAATTACTTTGAATGTACCATTTAAAATTAAAAGCTGATATAGACAGATCATTGAAAAATTTTTATTTTGTCCAGCACACGAGTCTGACCAAATAATAAGGTGATCTATTTGATAGTCATCTTTTAGCAGTTGACAAAATCTAAACAAACAACTTGCTATTTCTACACTTCCTCGATTTGCCACATCCTCTGTCCAGTTAAAAAAAAATGGTTTTGGTCCTTCAGGAGTAATACAATGGATCCCAAAGTTGTAAAACCACATTTGACGCAAATAGAAAGCTTTACTAGTTGACAACTTTGGAAGCGGCATAGTCTGCTGTAAATCCATTGTAATAAAGCAGATGTTTTTATTAGTTAATGGTTTTTCCCTGTCGCGTCTTTGCGCATCAAATGCAGCCTTATAATTTTCTGTGTGAATTTCTGAGTTCTTACCAGAATCACAGACGCTACATGTATCACTTCGCGGGTTACCAAATGATAAATTAAATTTAGTTGAAAATATATGGACATACGACGAAAGTTTAAGGCGGAACTTTGTGCAGCAAGAAATTTATTTGCAAGAGAGTCTCACCCGAAGTGGGCATACTAGCGAGCTTATGACGTGGTGAAAAATATTCCGTAAACATCGACACACACTGAAAGCACGAGACGAGGCGGCAGGTTCTTTCTTATGCTAATGAGTTTCGGTTGATTTTATTTCGAAGATGAGAAATTTGTTTTGAGGAAAATAAGTATTTTACTTGTTATTGTATTAGTTAAAATAATGTCTCTAATCGTTATACGGATATATCTTTTAAATTTTGTCTTATTTTATTATTAAAGCTATAGAATATTTACAAAAAATAAAATTAGGTAGAGCAGAAAGTTTGAAGTGTTAATTAATAATAGGTATAAAAGCACCTGCAAACAGGGTGTTCGTGTTCCACCGGGAACCGCTTCGAACTATATATGGAAAACTATACATAGGAAAATTTTCAAAATTTGCCATCATGGTAATGCTGATGGGGACGACCGGACTAAGAAAATTTCATAATGGTGGTACTTCCGGTTACACCGGAAGTTAGTGTCAGCTAGGGTAGCCAGATTTTAAAAATTGAAAAGCGGGAAGTGGATAGTGCCTGGAGAACAAGTTTTTTTTGAGGTGCTTAAAATAATTATATTGATGATTTCTAAAAAAAAAAAGTCGATACCCCGTTGACCTTACGCTGTGGCGTGCCTTTTATATTTCTTCCTCCTATCATCAAACGTGCTTTCTAAACGCCTACAAAATTTAGTATGTATGGTTTTGAAGCATGCGGAATTGAATTATAATGTCGGCGCAGTTGCCAGATTTCTCAGCTTTGCGATACACGTAGTAATTTTAATATTTTAAATGGAATGCCCTATTTATTTTTATTGCAGTGCATTGGGCGTGTCCAATTTAATAAGATGCCAAATTAACAAAATTCTATCTTTACTAATTGCTGAGCTATGGCAATACTGTAATTCCATTAAAAAGTACCATGAGAATTTATATTTTTAAAGTTTAAGTTAAATAGGCCATTTTGAAAAGACAAGAACTTTTCTTGAATCTTGTCAATAACTTAGTAACTATGGAGGTAGACAAGCGTCCCGGTACTCTTTCAGGGAACTTGTGTTGCCATAGCTCAGAAACTAGTGAAGATAGAATTTTGTAAATTTGAGATCTTACTAAATTTGACACTACCAATTCACTGCAATAAAAATAAATAGGGCATTCTATTTAAAATAACAAAATTACTACGTGTAGCGCAAAGCTGAGAAATCTGGCAACTGCGCCGACATCATAATCCAATTCCGCATGCTCTAAAACCCCCACATACCAAATTTTGTAGGCGCAACTTCAGCAGGTTTAATAATATCGAATTTATTCCAGTTAAAGTCCCTACCCTGTATGCCTATACCTATAAATATCTAAGCGTTTTTGACATATTTGAATTTTTCTGTTTAGAATGACGTTTGCAAGCCTTAAAATAATTATCAATTTTTTCTATAAAGAAGCCTTATATTTATATAATTTAAGTGGGATTCCTTGTTATAAAGGACCTGCTTTATTAGATTTTTTATAATATTTTGATAACTATTAATTCAGGGTGTTTAAACAATAAGATTGAGAAAACCGCAAAAAGTCTAAATTTTCAAAGGGAAACACCCAAATTTTATAATTACTTTTAGTTTAGCATTAAAAAAGGGTAAGTTTGTATATCCCAAAAATGTTGAACATTATTAATAAGCACATTGTGATGGCTTCTGTTTTGCGAATATCGATTGGCAAATGTGTTCCATGTTCTTGATATAACTTTAACACATTCTCCATAAATAATAAATAAATTTAAATAATCTTCGTTTGTATGTACAATTTAAGCTCACAGGCATGATAATTAATGATGTTTAAATGGTAAGTGACAGCTTCATAAATTTTTCTCGCATTTGATTGTTTCCAACGCCGTTATAGCCAACTAAAAGTAACTAAACTTAAAATCTGCAGCAAAATCGCCATATAAAAATATTAAGTTGGCAATGTTTCTAAAACTAAAATTTTTTGGAATATACACACTTACCCTTATTTTTAATGCTAAATAAGAAATAATTATAAAATTTGTGTATTTCCATTTGAAAATCTAGTGTTTTTGCAGTTTTTCAATTTAATTTTTAATCGTATTGTTTAAACACCCTGTATTAATAGTTATCAAAATATTATAAAAAATCTATTAAAAATATCTAAATCGCTTAGACATAGGTATAGGACATGGTATACAAGATATGCCTAAATTCTTGCGTAGAATGCAAAAATGTAGTAATATATAGAGTATTCTATCTAAAATAAGCAAGTTGACACTTACTTCCGGTATAACGGGAAGTGCCACCATTATAAATATATTTTAGCCCGATCGCCCCCATCAGCACTAGCATATACTGTCTAATTTTCAAAATTGGGAGGCACAGGCCTACCCTGAAACTAAAGGTTTTCAGCATTGGTTATCAAATACTTCGTAAGGTCAATAGTTTTTCAATCAAAATTTTCTTATATTACAAATTTTTCACCATGTTTATTTATAAAACAAAAGATAAGTCCCGCTGGTTCCAGGATTTGTTGACTGTGGTTACTAACTCGCGCAGTATTTTGTCCGTCGCGTTCCGTGCCATTATAATTATTTTTTTTAAAAAGTGGTATGTTTTTGACGATTAGTTGCGCTGCACCTTCAAAAGAAAAAAAAGTAAGTACCTAGATTTTTTTTTAGTAACACAGAAACAACAGGAGGTAGTACCGTATCGTCGCGCTAATCCGATACAAAATCACGGTATTAATGTTTCTTATAAACATAAAGTGATAGGGGGGTAGCCAAAAAAACGTGTAAGTTCTCAAAAGTTAATTCAATAAAATACTTCGCAGCCTTTTCTACACTTTCTCCACCGTTCAAAAGTGATTCCTACAAAAAAAAATGTCGAAGTCGTTTCATAAACTCCCCCTAACAAAAGTTAGTAAAAAGTATATTTACCCCCCCCCCCCCCCCTTTCCCGTTTGGTCAAGAGACAGGGGCAACTGCCCTCTTTATGGACGCCCATGCCTAACAAAAAATTGTATTTTATTACCCTGCGTGGCATACTGTCCAATTTTTATTTATTACCTACCTAGCTTCTTAGAAGCATTGTCACTATACATACAGTAGTCTCGCTGCACCAAATTGTAGCTGCGAGCCAATAACATGAACAGACAAATGTCATGTGACCAACGCCAAATTCGTGCCTGACAACTACTTTTAAATCGTTAAACCATGGATAAAATAATAAACACATTTCACCTTTAAAATGAATTTATATTTTAACAGGTTTAGACAGAAGCTCACTTTATAAACAATATATAGAGCCTGAATAATAAGCATAAAATATAAAAACAATCGAATAGAAATAGATTCATTATGCAACAGTTGGTTTCTTTACTCACTAAGAACCTTCATAAATGGCTTTGTTTTATTGCACCTATCACCCTTTACCAAGACAAATTAAACTTTAATTTTAGATCTAAGAGTTAATATACCAGGGTTACCATACATCCTGGGATTTGTCGTAAGTTCCCGGTGACCCAGTTTGGGCCTCTAATACCGATAAGCTATTTACCTTGGTATATTTTGTTCACTATCAAGAAAATAACCCATTTCGATAAAAAACGAAACAAAAAATTCAATATAGCCCATTTTTGACTGCAACATATCGACTGGATTTCGTTCAATTCTTATCCTTACCTAACATGAATAAGAAATTTTGAAAGCCCAAACACCAGTTTTGACAAAATGGTGAACGCGCCTTGAACATTTTGCCCTGCGGCGCATTATAAACCATCCCGGTCTAAGCCAAAAAATGTATGGTAACCCGGATTTAATAGCACAACTACTAGTTACGTCTTTTTAATATTAACTCTTAGATATTCTGTTATTGGCACAGACAATCCAAAAAGGATAACATAAAATTTAGCCCAAAATTACCCCCGAAATTACTTCTTGTTCGACCACCTATAATTTTTTTCAGTGTATCATTATTCTCTCTGGATGTAAATTGTTTCACGTCAGCCGGGAATAAATTCAGCTGTATATAGGCAACTTCTATAACATGACAACAAAATTTACCTAAAACATGAGTTGCGCGCTGCAAGATAACGGAGTTATTACGACATTGTTTTGTCTCAATTTTTGAAGTCTTAAAGATAAGACATGGAAGTTCTAAGGTACATGGCTATTTTTTTGAAAAAAAAATCTTAGCTACGATATTAACCTTGGAAAAGTGCCTAAAAATACGCACCTTTAGTGGGCATTTTCTTATACATATTCTTATTTTTTTCAAAAAAGGGCTTTGTACCTTAGAAATACAAACATTCCTTTATTAAATTTTAAATTGTCCCGACAAATATTTCAAATAGCCTTTGCAGAATCCTGCAGTAGCGAAACGGTGTTTTTCATCCTCTAAATTTGCGCGTGGTAGAGCCTTAACTTTAAAGGAATCCCCAAGATTATTGTTTTCGCATTCCTGAATATACATCTTGTACATTTCTGTCATATTAAGAAGGGACGACAAATACTTTTTATGGCAATTTTTGTTGCGTGAGTAGTGTGATTCTTCTGCCGGAAATCTATTGATGTGGTTGCTGATGTAAGCTACAACATCTTCACTAATCTTATGAGGCCGATTTTCGTGTCGACCCCTATTATCAGGTGATGGCGCATTCTGTCCTTTTTTTAACATATTTTGTATTCGTTCAATTTTTTTTCGGCTAAACTGATAAAGGGCACACATCGCTTCTCGGCATATAAGCTCTGTTTTTTTATTAAATGCCAGCGAGTAAGTAAAGGTAAAGGTTTTCTTGTTTTTTGCCTCAGCTCTGTGCCTTTTAACGGGATGAATGTTAATACTACTAAACAACAAGGCATTTTTGGAGTTAACGTCCAGCGAATAGTACTTATTTAAAATTGCTTTTCTATGGTCTTCATTAAATTTTTCCGAGCACTTTAATCTACAATTTCCTTTACATAGTATTCCCAGCTTAATTTTCTTTTCTGGTATAACTTTCCCTGTTTGAGAAATATATTCTTCGCCATTTTGTCTAGCAATGGCAGATTTCCTTCTTTTCCAGGTATCTGGGTTTCTTAAACGAGTCCTCGAAGTTTTTTCATTAGGTTGAAATATTTTTTTTTACCTTCTGTCTTTTTTCTTCAAAAACTTGTTCTTCATTTAAATCTTTCAACAAATCACTGTCAGCTGTAATATGGCCTAAAATTTTATTTTCTGGTGTAATCAAGCCCTGGCATGGTAGGTTCATAGCAGCGTTCTGATTAATTCGATTCATCTTATCACGAATATTGGATAATGGCTCATCATCTAAGTCGTCACTGGATTCATCTCCACTGGGTATGTATTCGCTTCCCGATGTAACATCTTCATCACTATAATCACTTTGAGACAGCGTGTAACTTTTTAGACCTAAAATTACAGTGCAAAAATCAGTGTTAGAAAATAGTTAAATTTGTATTTAATATTTTACCTGATGTGATTCCATCTGCAGTATTTGAGGTTTCAGCATTTATTATTTCTATAGTACTAGATAAACTTTGGTTTTTCCTTTGGATATGCATGGAATGTTCAGCCTTAACTACTGATTCCCTGCATAAAGTAGGTGGCGTGCTATGTCCAGAGCATTCAGGCTCAACTGTTTGTTGGCTAAGCAAATTATGGTATGGTTTTTTTGTATTGGGTAGGTGATGAAAATCATTTTGGCTTTCTAAAACAAATTTGAAATAAATCTTGCAAAGTATTAAAGCTATAAAAGGAGATATTATCTAATAAAGCAAATAGATTGTGAGGTTAATTTAATTACCTTTCTTAAAATTAATTTTTTGTCTTATTGATTTTTTTTATTAATTGCATGCTTTTAGTAAAAAATGTTGTTTTAACAAAAAATTTCATATTTTTATTTATTGGATTATTATTTAAAATCCTATAGTTAGTATAGATGCCCCCTTAAAACTACGTTAAAACAGATAATAATTTAATTAACCACAATGTTTACTTGATTAATATCAATCTCTAAAAAATAGTACCTACCTATTCTTTCTAACCTCAAAGGGCATTTTTTGTTAAATCAAAGAATTTCTTACCTTGTTGTGATTCATTTTGTTCCTGTTGGCCCTTGAGCAATGACAAAATAAATTTTCCTCGAGACATTCCTTTTTAACCACGCTCTTTAAAGAGTATTCAACAAGTTCTTGCAATCGATTCCACACAACAGTTTTATTTTCTAATAATAAAACAACATAACCTCAAATTTAAGTGTCATGTATACTTAGGCACCGCCGGGCTTTAGACGAATTTCAGTGGATAAAGGTGTCATGTTACCTTGACACCTTTATCCAGAGTAAAAAATGAAAATTGCGGAACATAACACCTTTATCCATGAAAATTCTCATCCTTAGATAGATACTGAGGACAATTTGGAAAAATTGTTGGAATGCAGTTTTCTTTTAGACGGGGTTTCTTCAGATCAATTGAAATAATCTTACCTGTTTTGGGATCTTGTTCTGAATTAATCCAAATTATACTGCCTTCAGCAAAATGTAATTCGCAAACTTTAGTGTTTTTGTTTGGCGCAAAATCTTTCCGAGAAACTGCCCTTAGCCATTGTTTCTTCAAAATGCTATCTTTTGGAAACCCAAAAACGCGCACTTTTGGCCCGTTTACATAATTTCCACGGCAACCGGGAACACAGCACTTATAAGGCATTTTTTAAAGTTTCAAATTTATCACAATATATTTAAAAAAAACACCAAAATACAATAAGTTAGAAAACAATAGGCAATACGACAAAATAAACAACGATATTTAGCTACAAATACTGTTTGTTTACTGTCGTTTTATTATTCTGTCCTTGCCAGATGTGTTATGGTTACCTACTTTTAATTTTCTGCGAACTGACCCATGGTTATTCATCCCTATTACGCTTTCCAAAAGTAAAAAAGAGACCGAGCTAATTATCTATTTACCAGAACAGCTTATCTTTAGCCGAACTCGAGACCAACAGTGTTGTCAGACTCTCCCCGATTTAACAGAAAATACTCGATTGGTTGTGACAAAATTGACCACAATGATTTAATATAATGATTTTCCTCATTTGGTTTTAAAATTTTCATATTTTTTTATTATTAGAGTAACTTTTTTCCTTGGTTGAAAGTTAGTTTTCTTAGGACTTTAAAAAAAAATGTACTCTATGGCTTAAGGTTTTGGGTTTTCAAATGTAAATCTGGCAACAAAATCTCAAATTAGTTGGCCAAATAATGAATGACTTTGACAAGGCTGATAGTCGATAGCGCTAATTGACTGACGAACCTTGCGAAACTTTCCTTATGGAGATCACCTTAAGCCTAAAATGTCTGACGTCACACGATTTTTAAATTGAGCACTGTGGCTTTGTTTTTAAGGGGGTATTGTATGGACTCAATCACATCTCGAGGAATGCGTTTGTAAGGGTAGACTATGCAAGGTGGGGGAATCTTGCCAGAAGCGGAATAATTGGCCAGTACTGTAATAGACTCCTTTTCCTGCCCAACCGCTACATCGTAAAAGTTCCGAAACTGTTTTGGTCCCAACACTTTGCCTGTTTTTGGGCAAAGCTGCACGCCCGTCTCATCAGCGTTGTAAATTCGGTCGGGGTCTGTAAGAATATCTTCAGCATTCTCTTCTTTTAGATAGGTCTCTAGATTTTTAAACCAATTCCTAATGTGCTCTTTAGTAACAGACGCTCTTGCCTTCGAAATAATTTCTGCATTTCTTTTAGAAACAGATGGATGCCTTGTTAAAAACAAATCCAACCATTTTCTTCCTGGCCCATCATCTTTGAAGGGGTTTTGTCGATTTGTTTCTTGAATCACCTTTTGAACAGCATCCTTAACTTCTTCGGGATGCATTGGAAAACCAATCTTTGCCTTTTCTATAATCCATTCCTGAATTTTTATCTCTTCCCCACTGTTAAGAATGGGAGTGGGACCCATTTTTCTTACATCTATTGCACTTTTACCAATTAGCTTATTAATAAGGGTTCCTTTGGGAATATTAAATTCTTTGCTGGCCTTATTAGCACTCATTCTTTTTTCCCGTACAATCTCCACGGCTCGCTGTAGATCTTGCAGACCATGTATTATTTTAGGACCAGAATCCATATTTTTACAATTTTTAAATTGAATTATCAAGTATTAACCCTATATAAGTCCATAAAAATCATGCTTTACACAAACTTACACCACAAAAAACTTTTTTATAATACTTTATCACACAACTACAATGTACTTACCTTAGTATTTTAGTTAACACCAAGAACGACACAATGCACCTGTTCTATTTCAGTCGCCATTTATGCAAACCAAGGGGTAAATTACACTGGCGCCACCATGGAAGAAAACTTTAAAATGTTGAATTAGTTCATTAGTATAAATATAGATGGCTTTTAAATGCTTTCCAGCTTGTAATTTTAATTTTAAGCAGAAATGATCATTTACTGGTGCCCGGTCACTTACTGGAGCATTCACCCTATATGTCATTGTCAAGTATTTGGAAAAAAAACCCATTAAAATGCCTTTAAATCAAAATTAAATAAGGCTTTTCTTTGATGCCATTAGCTGATACTCTTATACCCACTGGTTGACACCTTGCATTTTGGATGAAAAAATGAGAGAAAATGTAGAATATTAGTTAATTGATTCTTATATTAACACACAAATATTTAAAATACAACCAGATTTTAGAAAAATATCTATAACTTATATTACATAGGCGTATATCAGCAAAAACACAAAATTATTGTTATAAAAGTATAACCAAGGCACTTTGCATGATCACAATTAGATCCTCATAGAAAAATTAGCCATCGACAGACAATTCTTCTTTAAATTTATATTTTAAGCGATCTCCGGATATAACCATAGCTGGAAACATGAGTTTTTTTATTATCTGTGTTAGACAAATTACGCTTATGTCATTTTCATTTAGTCTAAAGAATTCTATATCTTCACATTTTTTCAATGCTACAACTTCTGCTTCGCTATTAGAAAATACTTTTTGAATAACACATACATATCTATGGTGTCGCTTTTTCCAGGAAACTCGACTAAAACATAATCACTTTCCTTGAATACCGTGTCCTGGCTACGAATGTCAACTAATTCTTCTTCATCGCCATATTTATCCATTTTATTATACTGCATTTCATCGCTACTGCCGGAAGACTTCCAGGAATCAGACGTTTTAGAATCTGATGTAAAACTACCCTTGTAGATTCGCTTTTTTGATTGATGCTTCTTAGCCATCTTTTTGTTCTATGTTGCTGCTTTTTTCTGTTCTTTTAATTTGCTCTGCAGACTGCAGTTCTCTCCGTTTTTGTCGTTCTTCGGCTCTCTTTATTTTTTGTTCTTCCTCCTTCTTTCTCTCTTTTGATTCATGATAATCCCGCCATGCTCTGGACGTAACTACCGATGGAATTTTTTCTTTTGCTGCTCTCTTTTTTTTGGCGGGCTTCGGCTCTGGCCTTAAAAGGAGATGGTATAGTTTTATCTTTTTTGAGGATTTGCTCGGGATTTCGTAATACATTATCGCTAATTATCTTTAAGGGTGTTTTATCTTGAGACGTCGTCGGTATATCACTCGGATGTTCACAGGGGGATATTCATTTATTTTGGGTGATATTTTTTATCAAAATATTGCTAATTATTTTGATTGGTGTTTTATCTTGAGACGTCATCGGTTTGTCAATCGGATGTTTACAAGAAGATGGTATTATTTTTTCGTTGACGTTTTCTACCAAAATATTACTGATTATTTTTATTGGTGTTTTTTCTTGAGAGGTCGTCGGTTCACTACTTACATACATTATTGCCGATGATTGTTTGTCGTTTTGTGCATCAATTTCTAATAATTTGATGTTCATTACTGAATTGTCACTTTCTTCCTTTTCGTTTTCGTCTTGATTGTCGTATACACTATTTTTTAAATCGTCTCCCCATACTTCCTTCCTCAACTTTCTTACTTTTTCTTCAATCTTCTTATAAAATTGAAAAATTCCTTCTTCGATTTTTTTTAGTTCCGCAAGATCTACTTTTTTTTTCATTATCTGTGGTGGCGGAATGGTTCTTTATCTGCACTTCTAGGGAGTTCCAGGGGCATAGACCACATTTCCTGAAACCATTTTTTAGGATATTAGGATGGTGTTGGCAATTTTGCCTTAATGTCCAATGGAGATATATCCGATATATCATCTTTAGTGGGAAAAATGTATCTCCCAGTTGTAGACTTCCTTAAAAATTTTACTGAATAGTTATTACTTTCATTTAAATCCGGCGTTTCTAATACCGTTCCAATATAGGGTCAACCAGGGTAATAGTAAACGATTTTTGCAAGTTTAATATTTTTTCAACTTCTGTAAATTTTAACTTTACTGTTCTAAAATTAACCACATAATAATTTTTGGGGCATTGTTTAGACCGTAAACTTTACTAAAATGAAGAATAATATTAAAAAGAAAAATCTAAGACATCTTTTAAAACCTGTCAAAAATTATCTGTCGATGTTTACCTTTACCCCGGACACTCTGGGGCAAATGTAAACACATATCACAAAACAGGTACAAAAAAAATGAATTTTTTAAAGGGGTATTTGTAAACAATAACCTTATAAGCTAGTAGATCATTTTTTGTTAATTTAAGCCAGTATTTACATTTACCCCAAAGTTAATGGGGAACATAGCATATGCATAAAAATACTCCATTTTGGAATAGTTTATTGTACATTTATATTGTACATTTACAAAAACCTATGACTAAATGGTTACAAAGTTTATAGTTATTAATACTGTTAAACATCAGGCAAAGATAATTGTAGAATTTGAACAAAAAATAAGAACAAAATCGTATTTAAGTATTATTTTATGAATGAATACAAGGAACTTTATTTTCAAAATGATAAAATATTCATTCTCCTTTCAATATAATTATGGGAACAGGTAGAACCCCTAATATTTGGTCTTGAGAGACAAAACTAATATCGCTTTGATTAATGGCAAAATTTTGGTATGTATCGTCAATAGATTTGAGGGCTACTACTTCAATGTCACTTCCTTGAACATTCTCTACATATACATATCTATATACAGTGGTACTTCTTTTACCCCCTGTGAATTTGACAAGAACAAAGTCACCATTTTTTAAATCTGATAAGGAAGTGTTCTTCAGAGTTATAATTTCTTCATTTTCGGTAAAATCTTCCCATGGGCTTTCTGAATCACTTTTCAAGAATTGATCAATCGAATGATCGTCACTTGAGGAACTCTCGGCTTTTTTCTGCCTCTTCTTTTTAATATTTTCTTTATTTTCAGTCTTATTTAGTCTCTTCTTTGGTCTGTCTGTTGTCTTTGGTGGTGCATTGTTTGGTTTTGCCTTTTTGGTCTTTTCCAACTTTTTTGCTGTGCTTCCTTTAGCCTTTTTAAAACATCTTCTGTAGTGAGCACTTCTCCATAACTGAGTTGTTTCAATCTTGGTATTACTATCCTTTTTGTGGGCGACTGTGTGCTTTCAACAATAGTACTGGTTTCTTTTTTCTCTGGAGATTTAAAAAATAATTTCTTTAGCGATGTCTCTGAAGTACTTACGGATGGAACTATATTTATGTCAAGGTTTGTTTCCAAGCAATTATTTGATGTGCATGCAGAAGTACAAGTCTCAGTCTCAAGGTGGTTGCACTGATTATTTTCTTTTTGGAATATTTTATGGGGTGTCATGACATCTTCTCTGGGATCTTTCTCCTCATTTTCCTTTTGCTGGTCGTTAGTTTCAGAACTGACAGTATTTTGTTGCAGTAGAGAATTATTTTTATTATTGGTAGCTGGTAATCGGTTTTGAGGTTCCAGAGGTGGATCAGGATGGTTCTGTAGATAGACTTCCAATTCTTCGGTTTTAAAGGCATCCTTGGGAAATTTTGTTTTATCTACCGGAAATATTCCACAAGTTTTAAATCCAGAAATGATATTTGATTTTTTTATCGCGACTGACCATACCTCGCCAAGCATTTCTACAAATTCAGATTTTGATAGCCTTCCTGTCCCCTTACCCATTTTCTTTTTACCAAAACTAATCAATTTTTTTTCCCAACATGTTTTTACTGGCCCGAAGACACATTTATCTAATGGCTGCAGCATGTCAGTTAAGTGACTTGGCAGCTTAATCAAGGTAATTTTATTTTCAATAGCTGCTTCTATAATGTGGACACTTATGTGGCTTGAATTTCCATCATATAATAAAACAGCTTCTTGATTGGGAAGGTTTTTTCTTGACGAATCATATTTATGTGGGGTATAAAACTTTTGGTAAATCAAGTGAAAAACTGGGGCTCCTCCTCCACCCATTCTTTGAAACCGTGTATAATGTACCAGGATAAGCCTGCTCTGATGTCCACCTTGCTTGTATTCCAGCACCCTTGAACACAATCAAAGGTGGTAAAAGAGAAGCATCTGCTCCCACACATGCTAATACAGTGGTAGATTCGCTACCTGATCCCCCTGAAACTCTACTTAAAGGTTTGCCCTTTTCGCCTATTGCTCGTAAACGACTAGGGTCACTTTTAAAGCCTGTTTCATCTGCATTATGTATAAAGCACGTTTTCTTCAGACACAATATTCAAGTCTGATAAAGTTTTTCTTAGATCATCATAAAACTTGTAAATTATCTCCGGTTTCCTAGCTTCTTTTCTACATTTTTGTAAATGTTCCGTTTTTTTTTGGGGACAAAAAGCATTATCAATAAATATATGTTCATTTTTCTTCTTATTTTCTTCAAAATAGTTCTGAAAGAGTCTATTAAATTATTACAGGCCATTTGTACTTCCTTGGCTATATGATGGATTTCACAAGTCGTTAGAAATTCGTCCACTATCTCTTTTTCTTTAATTTCTTGTACCAAACTTTGTATATTTCGAAACTTGTCCGATAAAAAAAAAGAAATTACCGGTGCATTTCACCCAAAGTGACGTCAAATCGGATTGAGATCTTTCATCAATATCTACAGTTTCAGATACTGATAGGGACACATCATGTACGGATGACTGTTCATCTAAAAATAAAAAAGGAATATAAATATTTAATAATAGGATATAGGGTAAACCACCCAATCATTGGCACTTTAACAAAATATTTACGTATTAATTTTGTCTAAGCACAGGATAATATTATTGAATTAAATTTTGATAGTAATATTGATTATTTTGTTTGTTTATTTAAACAAAAAATATATATTTGCAGAAATAAATAACCCTTTACTCCAAAAAAGTACAAAAAATTCCTTTAAAGTCAGTTTTCTAGTTATTGGCACCATATTTTAGTTATTGGCACCCAGTTATTGGCACAGATGGGTAGGTGCCTAGGGCCAGGTACCTACGCGATTATTTAAAGTTTTTTGAAATACACAGGTTACGTGGCATCTAATTATCAGGTAGAATTTAAACAAAAAAGTTCGTTCAACTTTTATTAAAAAAAAACATAAGAAAAGACTTAACTATTGTTATAATTTGTAACTTACTTAAGCAACTTTGAACACAGTGCTTAGAAACTTAAATTTGTAAAGGTAAAAGTAAATTACTGTATAACAAAAAGAAAATGTTTTTTTTTAAATATTAAATTTTATTTTAAACAGGACTCACACAAAAAAAAACTCTTTAAATAAGTTATTTTTTTTAAGGCATGAATCGTGGTATACCCTTAAACACGTTTGACATTTAATTCCATATTTTAATATTGTTATATTAAAAGTACATAAATGACATAAACCCTTATTAACAAACTTATTATTTTTGGGAGGAGAAGAAGGATACCTTAAAGGAGTAAAATCGAAAGATATATTTTTTTAAAGCCTCTATTTTTTCTTGAGGATTTATATAAATATTTTTATTTTCAACTTCTTTGTGTTTACCTATGGTTAGTTTTGGCTCGACATTTTCCTTACATTTTTCATTTTTTTCTTCCTCGTTGGAGATCTTTGTTTCCCACTCACAGTGGTTTTTGGCTAATAACAATTTATTTTCCAGAATTCTGAAATTTGATGAGGTTTTTGTTTCTTCTGTGTTGGATTTATTTCTACTTTCAGGTAATGACGTTTTGGATGTTCCAGTTTTAATTTTTTTCTTTAATATTTTTAATTTTTTTAATTTATTTTCCTCTCTTTTAACCTTATTTATTTCTTTTTTCTTTTCAATTTCAGTTTTTGCTTTTTCTTTGTCTTCATAGATCTTTTTCCACCCACTTGATGTTAACACAAAAGGCACTTTTTCTCCTTGTCTTTTCCCTTTCCTTTCTGGTGTTTTGGGCCACAAAAGATAATCTGTCAAATTAGTACTGGTACACGAAGAAGAGCTAGGTTGGTCAAAATTTAAAGTTTCTTCATTCTGTGTTGGATTTAAAATATTAGGTTCAATAAGATTAGCGATGTCGATATTTACATCACTAAAATTAGAATTATTTTTACCATCATTTATAAAAATTATTGGTATCTCTTCTATAGCAACTTGGTTAAAGTTTTCTTTATCAATTAAATTGAAATCTTCGTTGTTACATTCCTGAACATCAGAGAATGATACATCTGCTTCTTCGAATTGTATTACAGAGCTGCTAAGGTTTATTTGCGAATCTAACTTGACGTTGTCAGTCTTGGTTAATTGTTTGAATATATTTTGTAAAATAGTAAAATACTTTTCTGTGTTAGTGTCATTCATCTGGCCTTGATCTATTTCATTTAAAATTTCAGGCCCACAAATACTTAAAAACTCGTTATGCGTTAAGATACCGATACCATCTTCGTTGTCGTTAACTGTGATAACTGTAATTAAATTATCACCTACAGCTTTTTGCTTTCCAAGGCATTTAGTGTAATCAATAGAATTTTGATTCCATGGACAGAGTCCACAAGCCTTAAAGCCATTTGAGACTGTATTGGAAGATAAGGCAAGTAGGGCTTCTTGAAGAATTGGTGCAAAATCAACTTTGTTTAGTTGTATCAACTGATGTTGACGCCGCCAACTTGCAACTGCTTTTTTCCAGGCTACCTTTAGCGGTTTAAAACTGGAAACATCGGCAGGCTGTAATATCCTGGTGGCGTTAGGATATAAGGAAATCAAAATTATTTGAAGCTTGCTGCAAAGTACGCTAAGTTCTAGGGTTTGATGAGTTTTATGTCCGTCTACAAAAAGAATCACAGGAAAATGAACCTTTTGATTAACCAGGTGTGGATATAAGACGTTAGAGATATATTCGTAAAATATTTCTGCTTTCATCCATCCATTATCAGAAATTCCTATACCCCATCCTTTTGGAACACTTTCAGAAATAGTCTTTGGTAACCGCTTGTACGGATAAACCACCATGGGTGGAGTAATGCTACCCGACGCGGAAAATGTAAACATAACCGTAATATTGGTTTTTGATGGCCAGTGTTCAATTTGGTATACATTCTTGGATCCTTTTGGAGCGATGACTTTATCCTCTTTGGGACATAATGCGAAACAAGTTTCATCACCGTTAAGCACTCGTGATGGATCCCCCAAGATATGAAATAGGTCTTTTTCTTTTAAATACTCCTCAATCTGCCTAAACCAGTTCTTAATATCATTTTCTGAAACATTACCACTAGCAGTGGTAACCGCCTCTGCAACCCTATTTGTTAATAATGGATATCTTTGCAAAAAACATTTGTACCAGTTGTCCCCAGGAATATTGTTTTTAAATGGTGTATCCCGAGGATTTTTATCTAAAAAGGATTTTACAGAGAGTTGTATGTCCGCTTTTCTTTTGGGAAAACCTTTTTTATGCCCCTCCATAATCCATGATACTAATAAATCCTCCTCTTCTTTTGATAGATATGTTTTTGGGCCATGTTTTATTTTAGAAAATTTTTCACTGAGTCGAAATTGCAGTGTAGAACGGGGTACATTATATTTTAAGGCAGCTTCTTTTTTTGGCATCCCATCTTTGATTTCTAATAAAGCATTTTGAACTGACTCTTCACTGTATTTTTTGGTGTAGGATGTGCAGTTTTTCTTTACTTTCGGCATGATAATTTGGTTCTAAAAAAGAGCATGTCAATCACTAATTTTGCATTTATTCCGCAAACGCCAGTTATTGGCCAATTACTGAATTTTGTCGATTTTCTCTGGCTAGTTATTGGCACCCTTAAAATTTATCTTAAATATTGATAAAACTAGATAATTATAATAAATTTGAAATCTTAAACATCATTAAATATGATCAAAAACCCAACAGACCTAAAAAATAACACCTTTAACTTGAAAACTTCAAACAAAATTTGACGGTTTCTAACGGAATTCGGTAAATTCTTACCTTGGATAGACACACACAACTTCACCCGCAACAGTCAAAACCACACTAAATTATGTGACGTTGGTGAGGATTTCCAGATATGCATACGTTGCCAAGATTCTAAAAATGTAGGATTAATTCTTCAAAACGGGAATGGAAACTAATTATATTCAAAAAAGACCAAAGTGCCAATAACTGGGTGGGTGCCAACGATTGGACAGTTTACCCTAATATGAACTCAATTTTTTGGACAAAAGCAATGTATATGTTACCGGCAAAGCCCGTTACGCAGTAATACCTAGGTTTGTCTAGGCAAAGTCCGCATTGCTGAGCCACTTTAGGCAAAGTCGGAAATTAGTTGATATTTCCGACATTGCCTGCACTGTTGTAAGACAATCTTAGGTTTACCAAATATGTAGCTGGCAAACTCCGAAATAACCTACCGCATTACTATCCTACCTACTGTCAATATTATACCTATGTACGAGTAAGAAGCACAGTTTGCGATAGAAAAAAAAAAACAAATTAATTTGTATTAATAATTTATTGTCTTTTAAAGAACAATCACAAATAAAATAAACTTTCATACTAAAAAAAAAAAACTGAAAGCATATTGAGGTATAATCAGAGTGGATCCTTATAAAATACACTTGGTATTGTTTATTATGACACTTATTAAAGAAATAGGAATTCGCCAAAAAAAAAAACACATTCAAAAAACCAACTAAAAAGATATTGAGGTAGAATCAAAGAGGTCTCTTTGGGCAAAGTTTCTTTGGGAAGAATTAGGGCTCCTGCATGATACACTTTTTACAGAGTAGGGTGAAGCGGGGTAATTGCGGCATGGTAAATTTCAAACGTCTATTTCCAAGGCATTTATGAACCTAGAAAAGCTTTTTCTTTTTAAATTGTAGCTTAACTATTGTGCTAAACGATCCAGTACTCTATATGAAAAACTTCTGCACATAAAGGGTCAGGCTATTTTTTTTTCATTGGTCATTTGCCACAATTACCCCGTGATTTGGGGCAAATGTGGTCGAGCGTCAAGGTTCCCTACTGAAACGCGTTAGAAATGCTTTGGGGCAATAATAGCATAGAGCGTGAGAAGACGAAAATTTTTGTTTTTTGCTAGACTTTGTAGCTGAATAAATAGAGAAAACACGAATGGAATAAAAAAGCCAAATTAAAGAACTGAAAAACTGGTTTATTAGTGAACATACAACCTTAACAAAAGCGACGACTATAAAGGACAAAATCTCGCTTAATACTCCTAAAACTAGATTTTAACAAAATTTAGCTATCAAAAACTTAAAAAACAGGAAAAAAAAAATAAAACAAATTTTCTAATATAAAAGAAGAAAAGTGATATAGTAACAACAGGTTTTTACCCCATTTGATAGCCCTCAAAGGAGACTGAAAATTTAAAAATGTCACGACGAGTGTAAATTGGGGGTGGTAATTTTCTTTCAATATCATGCTGACTAACAATAGAAACGTCGTCTACTTGAGGCCATACAAAACTTTCATTTTTGCCCTGTCTTAAAAATTTAATAGTAAATTCGTCCTTAAACTCATTCACTTGCTTGACTTGTCCTATAAAGTATTTTACATTTTTTTTTGTACAAAATTTAACCAGTATAAAATCCCCCAATTTAATCTCTTCGTCTAGGAGGTCTCTTTCCATTTGCTCTTTTTCTTTTTCCGCTTCCAAATTTCTTAAATAACCCTCAAAGTCTTCATCTGATTCATCATGGTATCTGATGTCGGATTCGCTTTCTTGACGGTTTTTCTTCTGCTTTTTATTTTCTTGTACATTTCCTTTTTTCTTAAGCACGTTCTCTTTCTTTTGTAACTTGTCATCTTTTTTCTTCTTTTTTTCTTGAAGAGTTTGTACAAAACCTGGCGATGTTATCACTGCTCCACTCGATGTGTCTCTTCTAGACGACACTGACTCAAGTCGTGAAATTTTTTGAAGTAAAAGCTCTTCAAAATTTATGAAAGAGGGAGTTGGTTCAGGCACGAGATTAATAGGACTATCAAGTAGGACATGCACAATATTGTCACTGGTGTTTGGTATAGATGGAAGAGGGCTCTTACGGCTGCTTGGTCCAGACACAGCGTCATTATCATTGCCGTTTCTTGAGGGTGTATGATTATTAGGTTCAGGTACATTATTCTCACCTTCATCTACTGCAACATAGATATTTGTTTCGAGTTCAGTGACATTACTCAGTCTTTCTTTGTATTTAACAAGATCATGCGGTGCAAACATTTTTTCAATCTTCTGAGGGTTTACTGGAAACTCGCTGTCTGGGTCGAAAATCCCAGTGGATTGAAATCATTTTTTGATATTTTCTACGGTAAGGGCATTCCATGCCTTTCCAACGATTTCAACTAAATCCGATTTATGTAAAACTTCTCCATAATTTTGTCTTTGCCATTCTATTAAATAACGGTTGTAACTATTCTTTAGGGGTCGAAAAGCAACTTTGTCAAGGGGCTGCAAGTTGTCAGTAGTGTGCACCGGCAATCGAATGATGTCAATTTTATTTTCAATGGCAAAATTTACAATCTCAATAGAAATATGTGATAGAATACCATCAAATATCACCAAAAGCGGTCGTTCTTTTGGAGCCCATTTTACAAAGTAATTAGTCATGTAGTGAAAAAAAGCTTGCGAGGTCATCCACCCTCCAATGGATGCATCATAAGAGGTCCCAGGATATGCTTTTTCTGAACGCCAATCACGTCTTACCGTGGAACTTGCAGATTTAAATAAAAAGTGTGGGGGAAATACTTGCCCGGAAGCTGATACACACGCAAGAACCGTGGTACTTCCTCGACCAGTTCCTTTGGTTCTTCGATATAGGCTGGCTCCAGTTTCTCCAAGGACTTTTACCTTGGAAGGATCGTGTGGAAATCCTGTCTCATCCATATTGAATATTAAATGAGGTTTATTGGCCAAATTATTCGTACGGATTTCGTTTGATAACAGGTCGTAAAACGGCAAAACAATATCTGGGGTAAATTGCTCAAATCTGGCGCCCTGCTTAGTTTCTGGCATCTTAAGAGAAATTGAATGACGCTTTCGAAAAGATAAAAGCTAGTCAGTGCCTGGCTTGTTGTCCTTAAATGGCGTTTTAATCTTGTTTACACTTAAATATGTTTGCATTGTATTCAAAAAATCTACTTTTGTGAGCCCAAACCCCCATTTTCCCATAATTTTTTATTGAATTGGCAATGGCTTTCTCCATGTCTTCATGTAATGCTGTTTTTCTTCCATCTGCATCTTTTTGGGATAAGCTACACTCTTTTACAGCTCTTAAAGCATGGTTCATGTCCTCTTCTGTGTATGTTTTGGTACGATTGTTCTTTTTTCGATAAACTCGAACCATTATTAAAGACCCTGCAAAGAATATTAATCTATAATTGAATGAAGCCGGTTTTGTTACCTAACTTACGTATATAAATGGCAAAAACCCACTAACACACACAAACGTTTGAAACACAACCTTCTGCGATTATTTATTATGTTGACTGATGACAGCTAATGACAATTCTCTAATTTCCGATGTTGCCACGTTTACCCCGAAAAATTGCCACAATTGCCCCCATACTCTTCTATAGGGGGCAAATGTGGCAGACTGTCTAGTAATGGTGTGCTTCAACTTACGGCCATTTTTACATCAAAAATGGACTCAAGGCTCAATATCATTCAGGCAAAAGTGTTCGAACAACTCTAAATAAATCGTAGAGCTTTAATAAACAATAAAGTATAACATAGTGCCCAAGTACAAGTTATACTTAAAAAAGGCAACGTTGAAAAAATTTGAAAATTTCAGTCCACACTAATTTTAACTTTTTTTTTAAATATGCTTTATATAATAGACGTATTAAGGCGTAGATTTGGCATGTTTCGACCCTGGAATGTTGTTTTTTTCTATTTTTTTTTTCAAGTGCCACTTTTGCCCCAAACCGCAATTACCCCGCTTCACCCTACAGTTACATCTTTGAATCCCTTGCCCTCCAAATGAAGAACTGTGCCCACTTATTTCGCGAAGTGATAGTTCTATGTTCGGGACGTCTTCGATTTTAAAAAATTGTTCCTTGCAACTTTGGATTTGGTTTCTTGCATATAGAGAACTGATTACACCATGTTTAGTACCGATTTTATAAAAACCATCTGCAGTTTTTTCCATTAAAACTCCTAGTATATTACGGGCATCTCCTTTGCCTCTATCTAAACTCGAAACTGGCACTGTGACTGATTCCCCTACCTGAATTTCCGGAAGCTTTTTCAGCGATAGCTGCTTCATTTTCTCTGCTTGAACTCTCAATCCTTCGTAGGCAACTTCTTTGTTTATAGTTGCAGAAATTGTCTGCGCACAGCGGAGGCATAGAATTGATGCTTCAAAACCCTCCTCGTCATCGTTGGTACTGGTACCACTGGAACTTTGAGCGCATCTCAAGTGAACAATTTCACCACAGTTTCTGCATTTGTGAGGACCTGAAGTTTCCGTAGAGCAAATAGCACATAAGTTTTGTGTAGAGCTTGACAGAGGTTTTGAATTGTCATTTTCAGAATCGGATTTTTCCTGCTCAAGATTATTCGTTGCTCCACTTCTATTGGAATCAACAGTAGCAAGCGCTTCTTCTAATTCCTCTACAGTTTTCAGTACCTTTTTCACCGAATCAGGTAAAGTCTGAATGCCAATATGAGCTTTTCTTCCTAAAAATAACGAAATCGATTATTTACTAACATAAATAGTAACCTAAACTCACCAAATATTGCTTCAAACGGAGTTTGTCGGATTCCACTGTGATAAGTATTGTTTTTCTATAACTGACAGAAACGTAGACCCTCACTTCAACGCTTGGTTTTATTATCTTCCAACCAGGCAAACAATATGCTTTCAGCATCCTGGTTAGACCGCTCTACACTTCCCTGGCTTTGGGAATGACGTGGTTTTCCGTGGACTATACTTAGTTGTGGCCACAACAATTTCAGCTCTTCAACAATGCGATTTGCAAATTCACGTCCGTTATCGGACTGCAACACAGAAGGAGCTCCCAAAATGCAAAAAATGTCTATTAAACAATAAGCGACCTCTTCTGCTCTTTTCGATTGTAGTGGCCGCAAAACTAGATATTTCGAAAGATGATCCTGGTAATTCAGGATATATTTGAAATTACCATCAGGGCAAGTCTGCATATCGATAAGATCTCTCGAATTCACTTCTCGGAATAGCAAAGGTTTTACGGTTATTCCTTTTTTTGGATGCTTTTTCTTCTTGTGACAGGCTTCACATAACCCTAAGTAAAGTGTAATGCATTCTCGAGTTACGTTAGCATATTTGTTGCTTAGTGCTTTAATCATAATATCTCTTCCAGCATGACCACATTCCTTGTGAGCATTATCTAGCACCTCAAACAATTCTTCATTGGGGACAAAGTATTTCACTTCAGTGACTTGCGCAGACAATGGCAAAATTAACTTTTTAATGCCCCCAACAAGTAACACATCGTAACGTTTGAGACGTCGGTATTGAAGAGTTGTTTTTTTGGCAACCTGCTTGGCTTCTTCAACTTCTTTAATTAATGCCTGGTACCTCTCTATCGATGGTATGTAAAAAGAATTTATTGGTTTCTGCATACTCTCTAATTTCTTCAAAAATCTCGCCTTCATTTCACCCGCGCCACTCATATCTACTTGAATATGTCTTGTTGGTCACAAATACAATAAAGATTAAACCCAACTGAACACATCGGCCGCTTAACCCAACTAAACACAAAAGTCAATGCAAAATGAGAATTCAGTGACGTCGCGCCCCGCCGCAATTATGTGAACACGTAGCGACAAGTTTCAACCGCCTGGAATCGGAATATCAACTTATTTCGTAGTTTGCCTGCTACACATCTAGCAAACCTAAGATTGGTCGTACCACAGTGTAGGCAATGTCCGAAATATCGAATAATGTCGGACTTTGCCTAAAGTGGCCCGGCAATGCGGACTTTGCCTAGGCAAACCTAGGTATGACTGCGTAACGGGCTTTGCCGGTAACATATATATTTGGAATTGTTTATATTTAATTAATTATAAAACTTGCCATCTTTATCGTTATCAGCTGCTTGGAAATGTTCTTCAACAGACTTCGAAGTCGAAGTACATGGTATAATTTTCTGTTTTTGTTGTCCAATAGTACTAGTAGTCATTTGTACAAAATTATTGTCTGTTTCTTGATTACCTAAAATGTTTGAGTAAATTTATGCAAAAAAATATATAGGTATCTTAGGCTGACCAGAAATTTTTGAAACCAAAAGAGTACACATTTTCTTTCTTTCTGTCCTGAAAAATGCGCCGCAGGGAAATTTTTTTTAGGTGCCACGCCCTTTTTTGGACTATCAAAACCTAGAAATTTTACGTTTCGATAAAACCGAAAAAACGTAGATATAGAGAAATTTTGAAATATGGATCAACGACAATGCAAACATGCAAAGATGATTAAAAAAAAAACTGATCTACCTAAGTATTTGTGACGACAAAATCGTATTTAACACTCAAATTATTAATATTGCGTATAAGCTTTTAGGAGAGTAGGTACCTACTTAAAAATAAAAGAAAGGACAGTTTCGATTTGAATCAATTCGAGGACCTGGAAATAGATTTTTAATATTAAAAATCAAATTGATTCGGTCAAATCAGATAAACTTACCATTACCTATTGGTATTTCTTAGAAGACTTTGCTTTCTCCAACAATTTCGTGTCATCTCTGATGGCAATTCTAAATTGTTCGCAAGTTAAATTTACATTTATTCGCACTTTCATAACAGCTTCTAATGTTTGTATACTTAACCGACTCTTTTCTTCAGTCCAAAAACTGTTTATGATACCTAAAAGTCTTTCACAATTTGCATTCGATCCAGGTATACAAAATTTATAACTCATTAGGGATTTCAACAATTCTAGATGATCAAAATTGATTTCAACCAAGTCATTGAAGACCATTCTCCATCTGGTTAACATGTCGGCGTTTTTTTCATTCCACTCACCCATGTGTTGTTCAATGCATTTCGACAATGCACAATACAAGTCAAAAATGTGGTTGTCATTTAGCTGTACATTTTCGATTTTCATGTTTTCATGAAAGAAGGAATATAATTCCTGGAATTCTTCATATGATATCTGTGTTTTCAATAAAAAATGTTTCATTTGACATATATCTTTGAAGAATCTATTCGACCAAGTTTTAAGATATTGAACAATTTCATAATAAAATCTTTTTGATACCGACAAAGCATGTTGTGTGAGCGTTCCTTTATGGTCGAGTTGGCTCAGGAGGGATTTTGCAGAAAATGGAAAGAAATTATGCTGGTATCTTTCTTCATATTTTTGAAGAAGCTCAAAGTATTTGGATGAAACTTCAATGCCAGTAATTGTTTCACTTTCAACTTTGGATATTACTTCGTTAAACACTTGAAGTTGAGCTTGTAAGAAAAACAACCACAGTTCACTGGCTTCATCCTTAAAAGAATTGTGAAGTATGGGTGGAGTATTTTCTTCACTTAAAAAATAACTTTTCAGCGGTTCGTACATTTTCAAAATGTTTTCAACACATGGCAGCAATGAAAGAAAACGTGTTTTAGAGTGATATAGGAGTCCTATATATTCACATCCTATAAACTGACAGAACTCCTTCAGCTCATATTCAGTTTCTGTAGTTAATAATATAGACTGTTGATCCGCTATATTTTCCTTTGTAGGAACGTATGATGCATAAAGCCAAATATTTCGTTGCTCACACCACTGCCACAAATCCTTAGCTACACTAGATAAGTTTGGGAACTTAACGCTTCCCATTTTATTAATATATGACAAAGCCGTAGTGTTATCAATACGTATAAGGATATCTTTTGATTGTAACTTAGAAGCAAAACTTCTTAATGCGAATAACACTGCTTTAAGTTCTAAGATATTTATGTGGCATTTTTTAACTTCTGTTGACCACCAACCACATGTACTTTCGTTTCCCCAAACAGCATCCCAGCCGGTCAAGGATGAGTCTGTTTAGAGTTCCATATCAAATCTATCATGTCTAATATTATTAAAAGATGTAAGACTATTGTTTTCCCACCATAATAAAACTGGTATTAAAAATTTTGGAATCATGATTTTTGAATTAAAATTACCGTTGTTTTTAAAAAGGGATGTTATTTTAAATTTTTCAAATTCCTTTGTGTAAAGCCATGCATATTTAATAGCCGGACACGCCGATACTAGCGTACCTATAAAATGAGCAAGAAATCGTATTGTTAAGGGTTTTCGTGTTAATAGTTTTCGAGTTAACTGTAGAATTTTGAACTTCTTATCATGTGGGAGACAAAGTGTCATAGATATGGAGTTAAAAACGTATCCAAGATAAGTGCATTCAGTAGACGGTTCAATTTTACTTTTCTCTAGATTGACTGTAAAGCCTAATTTAGTTAAAATGGATATAGCTATTGTAGTGTTATTTTTACACTTGTCATACTCTTTATCTATTATTAGAAAATCATCTAGATATACAACACAAAATATGCCCTGTTTCCTTAAATAAGCTATTATAGGTCGGGTTAATTTCCCAAACAAATAAGGTGCCAAGGAAAGCCCGAAGGCCAAAACGTTATATTGATACCTATATTATGTCATTAAATTTGAAACTTAAAAATGGTCTGTGTTTTGTGTACACTGGTACTGTATAATAAGCATCTTTAAGATCTATTGTACACATATATGACCCTTGTTGTATAAGTTTAAGTGCAGTACGATAATCTTCCATTTTAAAATGAGTAGTAGATAAAAAAGTATTGAGAGATTTTAAATTTAAAATAAACCTTGGCTACTTATTAGGTTTCTCAATAATGAAAAAAGGGGATAGATATTGGTTTGTTCCTGGGGTAGCCTGCTCAATTATGCCCTGGTCTATCATATCTAATACATTCAGAGATAAGATTAGGGTCTGAGTATGGTTGAAATTTTAAACTGTGAATGTTTGTTTTTGGGATTCTGGTAAATGGTAATTTACAGCCTTTAATATATTGTAAAATCTGAGGGTTTTGTGTAAGATTTTTCCACATTTGGATGAAGTATTGAAGACGTCCTCCAAATTTACTCACCTCTACTTCCCTCTGTTCCACCTCTGGCGGTGTTGAGGTTTGCCCTGTTGCCTCGAGTTTCTCCACTGTCGAGGTGGGCCTCTGAAGTTTAAATTCCTGCTAGAGCTTGAGGGAGTTGATCTGATACTCAATGGCGTATTTTTTGGGTTAGCTCGTGGTGTTATCATTTTGGGCTTTAGATCGTTGCTAGTTTTTTCCATTTCTTTAATGTTTTTATGTTTGTCCCCAAAATCTTTGCCCAGTAGAAATTCGTCTACTGGGTTGTTAAAACCAGCATCTTTAGCTTGTTTTGACAGAATGGGAGAAATTGCTGCCCTTCTGTACATAGATAGCATATAGTGAATGTTTGCTAAGAGTTGGCCAATGTCCCCTGAATATCCTATTAGTCTATCCCTCTCAGGCATATCTTTAACAATTAGTAAGATGTTATTTAGACTTCCTAGGGCTGCTAGTGCTGCACTTAAGTATTGTTGCGTTATACTTAGCTTTTTATCCCATTGCTGGGCTACAGCGATTTTAATGTCTTTTTTAGCTTCTGTAGTATTATTTAAGATAGTTGCCACTTCTGGGTTTAGTGATGATATTTTTCTCATCAGCAGGCTGAAGCTCCTGAAAGCCCTTCTCAATATTCAGAGATGCAGATATCCCAAAAGGTGTCCTTTCATCTTCATTGCCTTGGTCTTCGTCGAGGTCTTCGTCCATACTTCTCCTAGCGATTTTAAAGGCCTTTTTGTTTTGTAATTTCATATCTTCTTTTTTTTCTTTAAGTTGCTCTAAATAGGATTCCCTTGTAATTATCTCTGTCAAGCATAATAAACTGCTGGATCTTTGAAACGCATAAAGAAAATTTTTGGTCTATATTTGAAATGAAATATCTCGGAAAATATTAAACATATTTGAACGCGGTTTAAATCATATTGAAGCTTATTGTTTGGTCTGAGGGTATATTGATTAGTTTTGGTTTGAATAAGTTTTAGTTTCAAGATACAGGGTGGTAAATGAAACAGTGCAAATTTAACAAAATTTCACGAACACCCCATTTCGTTGCAAATATATTTTTGCTTCATTTCTCGGTTTTAAAGGGAACACTGGTTCAATTGAAAAAAACAACTTTCTGGGTTTTTGGATAAATGTGTTACATTTGCCATAATTAGAGTTTAAGCGAAAAACGACACTTTCGTATTTCATCCACCTGTATCTGTGTCGCAATTGCTTGAAAAAAAAAGGGTTTTAACTTATTGTTAGTCCCAAATTCTTGGCTTTTTTACGTTGTAAAAAGATTTTATACAGGGTGAGAAAAAAGTGTACTTCCAATAATACCCTAATAATATTAATGTTTTCATTACCCAGTACCAGTACGAGTTTTAATATTGTTTTCTATGACAAATTCTTTGACAGCAACTTTGACCTCTTCTTTAGATAATCCAAGTCCCCAAAAATTCATAATATTTAAAATCTTTACTACATATAGTTCATGGCGTTTACTTAAAGAAGTCTTTTTATTGCTTATTTGACACTGAGAAGTTGAGGGCCTTGGATTTTTCCCTTTCCATTCATTTAGTTTTAAAATAAGGGTTGACCTCGGTATTTTGTATACTTTGGATGCTTGCAATTGAGACATTTCTCCCTTTTGAACAGCATTGATGGCTTGTTCCATAGCATTCTTTGACCACCGTCGTCCCTCGCCCCATTTTCTATCTTTTGGTTTATACCTTCGAGGCATTGCATCTGAAATAATAATAAGCTCTAATGTAAAAATGTAATTAAACATAAATTTGTGAGCATATTTTAATGTGCATTTATGTCACAATCACCCCGAGGAAGGATGTCACATTGACCCCACACATACAAAATGGCTGGGGTGAGTGTGACACCACTGATTTTCAAGATCAAAATTTAAAAAACCTAAACTTTATTTTACCTGTAAAACACTGTTTACTGACCTGCTCACACAATAACAATCACTTTCTTAAATAGTCGGTATTTGTTAATAGCTATTTTCCTAACAAGTGCAGAAACTCGATTTTTCCGCACGCAAATGCCGTTGACAGCACGACGCGTAGCGGAGTGGTGTCAAGCATTTAAGTGCGGAAAAATAGGTTTCTGCACGTGTTAGGAACAATAGTTTTTCGACTAGCGTGAGGAAACAAATTGAAAATAATTTAAAAAACGGAGTTTTTGTTTAAATTTTTATTACAATGAACAAAATTTTACAATATTAATTTACTTATTTATATTGTAAACGTACAATTACTAGCACTACTTAAATTAATAGCAGAAGCCAGTTGGTTGCGGTTCTCCAGTAAAGATTGGGGTGTATTCTTTTTCATACCGTTTTCTTGATTTTTCTGGCAATAAATCTTCTTTGAAATTTTCAGCCGCCAAAAGAATCTCCTCCGGTACTTTAATTTCAAAATATAACAGTGCGGAAAAATCTTTGCCGCACGGTGCGGAAAAGTGGATTTTCCGCACTAAAACATGTGCGGAAAATGCGTTTTTCCGCACGCTAGTAGAAAAAATCTATTTTGCATAAAGCAAGAAATAATTCGTTTTATTGAAATATCTGCACAGCTGCAATAATAAGACGTTTCACGGCGATCGTGAATAGGAAATTGCGTCTAAATTAATTATGTTGGTAAGGCTGGTTTCTTCTTCGACACGACCCGCGAAAATTTAAAATTTGTTTAATGAGTTTCCATTAATTTTATACTGCCACATTGACCCCATTGTCATATTCACCCCGGGTACAATTGTAGTATGTGTAGTACCCTAAGTATAAATATAAGTATATTTTTAAGAGCATTAGGAGATTTTGTATTATATAGGTAGTATTAGACACGCAAGTCTTTAATGTTTTCTGTGTGCTCACAACAATAATTTTCTTCTTTTACGACCGCCCTTGTCTCACTTTTAGTTGGTTGCACGTCTTCTGTCTCTGTATGTTTCGGCATGACTTGACGAAAATACTTTAGCTCAGGTAATAAGTGCCATTCTGGTCCATATTGTTTCGTAAGCAAATTATTGACATCTCTTATTATAAACGGTTTTAATTTAACACCAGAAGGTATCTCAGAAGGAATTATCATATTTATAATTTTTTTATTTTTACAAATATTTTCATATACCTACTTATTCGAGTCTCAGATTTATAAAATTGCTCTCCTTCGATAAGAGCGTTTCCGTGCTTTTGAGATCTTTTAATAAAAAAGCGTTTACACCTTTTAAATTTAATGCGCCACTGTTGTGGAGGCTTGATGACTGGTTCTGCAGCATTTTTCCAGTCATAAACTGGACAGTTTTGACCGAAATTTACAATTGTTGCATACTGTTATGTTGATATATTATTCGGGGTCGATGACTATTTCTTTTCTTTTTATGCCTTTTTCGATTTGTCCAAATACACGGTCTGCTGGCAAATAAGAGTGTCATGTGATGGGAAAAATCACTTCTATTTTCTTTGTGATAGGATTTTTTACTAGCCATTTGCAGCACATGGCCAATAAAAATGAGTTTTTATTTTGGTTTCCACAGCCATCGGCAATTAGGCGAATTGTATAAATGTTAGTCTTGTCGGTGTTGTTCAATCTATGATAAATAATTGATGAAACTGTGTTGGAATCTTTAGCATACATGTCTTCAGTCCAGGTATAAGAAAAAACATTTCTTATTAATTTATCTTTTGAGCTGCCTTCGCCGACGGTTAGGTTGTATAGGTGGGTAAATATACCAGAACTGTACAATTGGATGGTTGAGAAAATATATTTTTTAATCTACATTTTGTTTTTTTTGTACTTATCTTATTTGAGTGGTCATAATATACACACATATATATTAGCAGATCATAATTTGCTTTGTATGTATTGTTTGTTGCTATTTTTTATTTACGGAAACAGGGGATTGACTGATTAAGCAAGGGAATTGACAAAATTAAAAATATATATATTTTTGCTTTGTTTATGTTTATGTTTAAAAACAAGGGTAGAAAGAATGAAAATAAAAATTATAGACCAATATCGCTGTTGTCGAATATTAGTAAGGTTTTTGAGCGTTTGATTTATGAAAGGTTGATTGGATTTTTGGATGGGAATGACATTATCACTCACTGTCAATATGGATTTCGCAGGGGTAAATCAACAATTAAGGCAGTATATCAGGCAATAACAAAAATATTGGATTCCATGAATGAGGGAAACAGTACAGTGACTGTATGCCTGGATCTTTCTAAGGCATTTGACAGTGTGGACCATGCTACCCTCATTAACAAGCTTGATAGGTATGGGATAAGAGGAGTTGCTAGGGACTTAATAAAGTGTTATTTGTCTGAAAGAAAGCAGTGTGTTGTTGAGTGTGACGACAAGGGAAATCTTATAAAATCAGAATACCAAATAGTAAGGAAAGGGGTTCCTCAGGGCTCTATACTGGGAACACTTTTGTACATTTTATATACCAATGAATTGCCAACAGTTGTCCAGGAGGATCTGGTAATGTATGCGGATGATGTAAACCTGCTGATCAGTAAAAAAGGTAAGGATGAGGTTGTTGATAAGGTAATTGAGGCTATTAGCACACTTGGCAAATGGTTTTCATCTGATAACATGCTTTTAAATGTTGATGGGACACAGATATTGGATTTCGGAATTAGGGGCGGAAGCTTGGATAGAGTGAATGTAGATGGTGTGGAGATGGAGGTAAGCAAATCTGTATCGTTTCTGGGTGTAAGAATAGATGAACCTTTGGATTGGAAGGCCCATGTTGAGGATCTAAGCAACAGCTTGGCAAAGTACTGTTATGCCCTGAGAGTTATCACGGAGAGCGTGGGTTTGAGGGCGACTCTTACATTTTATCATTCTTGCGTGGTTTCTAGGATTAGATATGGTATTATTTTTTGGGGAAATTCGGTCGATGTTAAGAGAGTGCAGGTTCTGCAGAAAAGATGTCTACAGACAATGTTCAGGCTGGGTTTTAGGGAAACCTGTAAACCAGTCTTTAAGAACAGTCGTATATTAACTGTTATTGGTATATACATTTCGTCCACTTAGAATTATAAAGTTGTATCTGGACATTCAGCCATTTTGAGAAATCAAGGGTTAAAGTTTGCATTTACGGGTAATCGCCGTAAAATTAATAATATTAAATCGGGATAATTTTTATATTTTAAATTATTTTTATTATAAAATTTAATTCTAAACTCATAGGGATAGAACTTTATCTAATACTCTAATTTGCAAGTAATAAATGAAGATACAACCTTGTTAAATTACCTTTTTGGAAATATTTAATCACACACAGTTCTAACTGTCACTTACAACTTTGTTAAATTAGAGAGTCTATGTATAATTAATCATTGTAATAAAACAGAGTTCTATGTGAAATTACTTAAAGGTTTTATTTAATTTACTAAATCAAAACAAATGAAATACAAAAAAAAATAGTCAAATCATAAATGTAACAGTGCCTTATAAAATTCTTGGTCCACGTGCGGCATTGATGGCATCATTTTTTTGATTGCCTTGGAAATTTCTTTTTTGGTTAATAGAACTTTTGGTATTAAATTTTTAATTTCAGGTGGAGCTTTTACTTCTGCATTTTTATTGCTTCGACGGCGTGGAAGAGCTGGAATAGTAGGACTAATCGAAACTTTAACAAATTCATTATCTGTGTGACTTCTTTTAAAACATATTTCAGTCAAATCTGATTGAGCAAATTGCATAGCACAGACTTTCGTAAATGGTACGTTATCATACTTCAGTTGTTTTGAACACTCCTCATAGTTCATAAAGTCTGATTCTTTCATCTGAATGATAATAAACGGATTTTTCTTATTCACCTGCTTAAGTTCCTTTATAAACCCCAGAGGTGAAAAAAATTCTATTTGTGACATGTGTCGCTCAATTTGACTATGAATATTGTCTACCTCCTGCACAGCACCATGTCCAGGAATTGAGTATTTCATAGTTAACCGGTAAAGATCTGGGTGATTTCTTAGTAAATCTAAAACGCAAAAAGATATGTGGGAATTGCGATTTTGGGGGACGCAGCTGTCACTCCAAGTAATAAGTTCATTGAAATGGTTATCTTCTAAAACCTTCTCAATAATTTTTCTAAAGGCACTAGCCAGGCAATTCCCACTTCGGCCTTGGAGAGTTTCAATCCACAATACACAATATGCTCTATTTGTTGTGGATAAATGACCTGTTAAATTATACATAGTCAACTTTTGCAAATAAAAGTAATTTCCAATAAACGACCTTGGACAAGTTATGACATTTTCCAGGTCGAAACATAAAACAGGAATTCCACTATTCTTATCATTTTCCTTTTCTTGTCTCATAGCTGCCTTTTCTGTACTATGCCTTTCCATAGCTTCCCCTTCAGTGTCGCCTAGACTGTTTTCCTTTTTCTTCAAATAGTAGGTGGCGCAGATCTCACAAACATCCTTTTTAGGCTTATGAAAGCTATAGTTAAAATTGGTACAAAATATGTACCTGTACATTGAGAGTATAACTGGATTTTCTATGTTATGTTCTTCACAATATTTAAGATATAAATCATACATTTTTGGAATAGTTAATGTTGCTTCTAAATAGTTTTTCTTGCTATTATGTCTACAGTAATGAGACTCGACCACATTAAATTTTTTAATGTGGTCAATAACAATCTGCCTTTTCTCGTCACTTAATTTCCTAGTGCCAATCTTTCCTCTCATATCTTTTTTCGGAAGTTCGTGATCAGTAGAATGTACAGTATATACGGGTTTTTGAGAAATATTCAGTGTGCCTAAAAAAAATTTTTTGCATACTTGTATTTTCTCCTCTTGAACTTTAAAGAAGTATTTGAATGAATAGGCACGACGAGACATACTTTTTGTAGTTTTGCGCCCTTTAACATATTTTTCTGTTACTTGCCTAAGGAACACATACTTTTCATTTTGACTTAATTCATAGTAGTATTGGAACAAATTGTATCTAGCATTCTCCCCAATTTTTTTGGCGCACTGGAACTTGCAGTGATTTAGACAATCTTTTTTATTTACTATCGTTTTAGCGCTAACCTGCTGTCCTCTCTTGCTGATATATTCTTTACCCGTTTGGCAGAGGTTTTTTCGAATATTGTTTTTCCATGTTGCTGGGTTCGATACTTTTTTTCTTACGAGTACTTTTTTTTCTTTTTTTGGCATATTAATTTTGCCCTCTTTCTCATCTCCTGACCCTAAAACTTCCATACCGTTTTTGGATCTCTTATTTTGTGCCGTATTTTGAATTTCATTGTGCTAAAAATAAAAAAATATGATTATTTTAAATTTCATTATGAAAATGTAGGTTCTTATTACCTGACTTATTATGTTTGTTTCAATATCGACTGCTTGAGGTATCTCTTCTAAATGTAAAGATTGTTGGTCATGTTGGTCTGGAAGTTCAGAATTTTGCATGATTTTAGGAGGAGAGTCCAATAATGTAATTTCTTCAATATTGTGAATTTCCAATTCGTTAAGCTAGAAATAAAAAAATTGTAATTTTTGGTTTTGTTATGTTTGAGATTTATTTTATTACTTCTTGCACTATATTCGTTTCTATAACAATTTCCCGCTCTAGAGGTTTAGAAACAATGAACGTAGAGGCAGCAGCTTCGCCAAAGTCCATAATTATTTCCGCGTTTGCTATCATATCTTGTGTGGACGTATCGGTTTCGATTACATTACCCGTAGTGATTTCTGGCGTCCGAGATATAGGTAAAATTTCACAATCATCATTGTCTTTGCCGGGAACTGGGATCTCGTTACGACATTTCTCACGAGCTAAAAATAATGAAACTAATATAACCAGATCTCTCAAATTTTATAAAGCCCTTGTTAGCCATATTTTAAAGCAGTTAATACTTACCCAATTTTAATATTAAAGTTGTTCTTTTCATTATAACTTCACAATTTTGGCAGCCAATTATAATGATTAATTTTAAGGTTATAACAGAACTGACAGGAAACACGTAGCCGATTGCCGTATTACTATAACAAGGGTGTAACTGCTGTGGTCAGAATAACAAAGTTCTATATGCCTGTACATACAACTATGTGAAATAACAACGAATATTTACTGTAGATAGAACTCTGTACTTTTTCTAAATCATCCTACGATGGTCAGATGTCGCCACTTTGTTAATATTATGACAGAAAATAGCAGTGCAAGCATATTATGCTAAAACATCGAATTTGGGAAAAAGTGTAGTTAGAACCTTGTTATTCTAAGTGGACGATTTATGAAATAGCCAAATTCGTTTTTGAAAACTTATCTTTATTTGCAAAAAGTGAACGATCACATAGATACAATACAAAAAACAAACAGGACTTACTCTTGGACAAAACAAAATTTAGTTATGTACAAAATAATTGCCACAACAATATGATAAAAATTTGGAATAAAATTCCACCGCAAGTAAGGAGTTTGTCTAAGCGTAAATTTCTTAGCTTTATAAAAACCCATTTAATAAAAACTGCACCATACACATTAAGCGAATTTTATTCAGAACAAATCTTTGAGTGATGTGCCTTATTATGGTTATGCCTTTTTTCGTTTAAAGGTTTTAAATTGTAAATTTTAAAGTGTAGTGTGTGTTGTAAAATAATTTTATATTCTGTTGCCCTATATTTTAATTGTTTTAAATATTTTAATTATTCTATATTTTAATTATTTTAAAGATTGTTTACTTTTAAGAAGATCTTAAACTCTGTATAGACAGGTTCTATATGCCATATGGCATCCTGATGGAACGAATAAATATATTATTATTATTATAAGAAAGCTAACTCAGCTAACAAAATGGAACAACTATTTAGTTAATATGTGTCAAAAAGGTCAATTTATTAGACCTATAAACCATTAAAATAACAATATCTAATAAGAGAGCTAACTCAGCTAATAAAATGGAACAACTATTTTGTTAATATGTGTGAAAAAGGTCAATATACATAAATTTTAACACTAAAAAACGCAATTCTACTACCTAATTTTGCCCAAAAACATCTACAGGCTCTTTAACACATTCGCGGACACGCCAGTTTTTTTTTGGGTATTTCTGGGTCACCGATTTTTCTTTGAAATCGGTTCGTTTTAAGGCTATAAATTTACGTGGATATAAAATTTTGTTAAAAAAATGTGTTTTTCACAAAAAAACACGAGGGCTGCATTGCAGTCATATCCCATCCAATAACAAAATTATGATATCCCGGGACACGACTGCATGTGCAGACAACTATTTAAATATTTTTTTTTGATTAAAATATATTCAAAACATTAGAAACTAAACATCCTTTCTTAAAAGTAACAAAAATATGATATATGTTTTGTTATTCTAGACAGAGTGAAATGTCTCAAAACACTTCCCAACACACAATGGGGGATGACTTTCACATGTTTTACAGCGCCATGATGTTTGTCCTCGCTTTCCATTTTTTGAACATTCTCTACATCGTAGAAAATTAGTTTTGCGGTTTGAACTTTCAGGAACTGGTATTTTTTCTAGAACATGTTGTGGCATTACTAAATCTGTAACGTCAACTGTAACATGCACTGGCGCTGAAGCTGGCGTAAATGACATATTGAGTGGACCTGATTTGACAAGTTTTCTTCCATCTTTGACATTATCCGAAATACCAATTAGGCCTCTAATGATACTTTCACGAAAGTGAAGTAAACTACGCTTTGATTTTGTAATTTCTCGGTAGAGCAAGAAACTGTTTACAATTGAAATGTCCAACATATGGAAAATAACTTTTTTGTACCACCTAACTGATTTTCTTGGGCAGCTATAATATGAAGTAAGTTGATCACATCGGTCTACTCCTGACATGTTCATATTGTATTCATAAACTTCCTTCGGCTTTTTTGAAACTTTTCCGTAAGAATTTGCAACTTCAACCATTGTTGGATGAAATTTCGTTGTAATACACAGTACATCCCTTTTATCCTTCCATTTACTGACGTACACTTTACCTTTTCTTTTCCATATTATATGCTCCCCTCTGTTGAGTTTTTTTGAAGTAATTGTTTTTGGGGTTTCTTTCCGATTTGTTCTCAATGTCCCTGTCGAATGAGTTCTCCTAAGCAGGAAGGAGTCGTTTGGACAACCCAACACTATTATAATAATTATCCATTATCAAATGGTGACCTTTATCTAAAAATAGATCAATTAGACGTAATACCAGGCACTGTAATTTCGGTACTTCTGAATTATCGGGTTGCTTGCCTTTATATATCTCAATATTATGATTATACCCATTCGGAGAACATAACTCATAAAATTTAATGCCGTATTAAGCCTTTTGAAAGTTACGGATCAAAAGGTTTAGTAGTGAACTTACTTTATTTAGACGGTCTTTATTTTGCCTGTTGTTCGTACAGTTAAAAGCACGTAACAACTGTTCATACCTTCTCCCTGACATCACACATGAAAAGACAGGATGATAGTAAAGTGGATCGAGAGAAAATTATTTTCGTAAGGTTGAAAAACGCACTTGTGCCTGAAGAAGGGATATACCAAAGAATTTATATAATTCTTCAAAATTAGTAGTGGAAAACGAAGCCATTAGCGCATTTTTTGGATGAGGTCTATTCGTTAATTCCATTTGTTTCCCGTATTCATTAGTGCATGAAGTAAGGAGGTTCATTACATTATCATCCCATAACATTTTGAAAACTTCCAGCGGTGATGGCACGTGATCAAAATTTAATTTTACTCCCGAGTTTGTGCTGTCAAAGCCAAAATCCTCAATGTCATCAACATCGTCTTCCCACTCCTCATCACTGCTCAAGGGATTGGGTGTTGGCGTTGATGTAAAAATTTGCGCGGGACTATTATTCGGAGCAAACTCTGATTCATCACTACTAGGCTCACGGTCTGAAGGAACATAGTCATCATCAGAGCTGATAGAGAGATTCAGAGACTTTTTATCACCTCTAGTAGAAGTAGAAGATATTTCCGATTGAGCAAAATCCTGCGATTCACCAGAATCAACTTCATCATACAGCTTTAACAGTCTGGCTTCTTCTTTCGCATCCACTCTACTAAACAAAATTCGTATCAATATCGTAAAAAAATACCCAAATTAAGCCTTGAACAAGAACCGACTTGCATACTTGCTTCCAAGAGTGGGGTTATCCTTATTCTGTTGAGCTCTAATATTGGTCCACTCAACAATCTTTTGTTGTAAGGATTCATCAAAAAGACAGGAAAATGTTTCAAATGGGTCAATAGGCAATGCAAAATTATACTTTATTTCTTCTTTTGTCACAAAAGGTATGGCTTGCAGGTCATCTTCAGAATCTGTCCATTCGTCACTATGATCCCCATCACCATCACCGGTATCTCCATCCTGATCATCATCTGTGTTCCTACTCTCCTCTGAACTTTCGCTCTCTTTATCACTTTCTCCAGGTTGGTATGAACTTCCCGCACTATTGTCGGTGCCTTGCGAATGTAAACTTTCATTCTCCTCAACTTCCATCTGGTTTCTGGTAACGCCTAGCTCGACAGCGGCATCATAAACCGCTTGTTTTAGGGCCTTGTCGTTTAATACTTTCCTACGGGACATATCCTGAAAGATAAAAGAAAATAGATTAGCTTAGTGTAACATAAAAGTAAAAAAAAAATTAATCGTAACTTCATATTCTACATCGAAACCATGCGTCACAAATATGTGTCTTTTATACATGTCTATATATACATGCATAGCTAAGTTGCTAATCGAAAATTATTCAATATAAATAGATTAGCTTAGTGTAACATAAAAGTAAAAAAAAAATTTATCGTCACTTCATTCATATTCTACGTCGAAACCATGCGTCACAAATATGTGTCTTAGATATATTTCTATTTATACATGCAAAGCTAAGTTACTAATCGAAAATTATTCAATATAAATTATATCTTACCTTAATTACATCGACCACAATCACAATTTTACTAATATTGACAAAATTCACTGTTAATTACGACAGAATATCAACACGTGTTCTTTACGTAAATTTTAAGGTTATGTCTATAAGAACGATCCAATCCTGAAACCGCGCGGCGTAGAGATGTGCCAGACCTAACCGGAAACTATGGCTAAGGCGCGTCCGTCGCGTCGCCGCTAAACCATCGTGAAATTATTTGCATTGATATGCAATAGGATCGATGGCACATATATGTGACAGCAGTTTCCGGGAAAAACTATGCGTCACAAATATGTGACGCATGGTCGTGAACGTGTTAAAATCTGATCCATAGATACATGTCGATACATCAGTTCTTTACTGTAACAACTCCAAAATTGCAATACCTAATAAAGAAAAAGACGTAAAATAAATTTGGACAATGATAACCAGCGATGGAATAAGTCATGACTTTTATAAAAAAGTCAAAAAAATCAGACTTTGAATTAATTCGGACTTTTTTGAATTAATTCACCTTAAAAAAACAATTTTTATTTACTTACTAAAATAAAGTACAAAAAAAACCAAAATTTTTATTTTCTTTAAAAATCTTAAAACATAATATAACAAAACATACACTTTCTTCAAAATAAACGGAAACTATTATTGATTAAGTAAATAATAAATACATAGGCAACTTATGAACTTATTACTTATTAAGAATCTTCATTAGAAAAGTTAATTTTCCGGCTTTTTCCACTCCTAGTCTGTTGCGTAGGTCCAAATGTACCAATCTGAAGGATGAAAAGATTCTCTCCACACCTGCGGGCGAAGCTACTGCTGTCATAAGTTGTTTAATACTAATTTGTGCAGCAGGATCTATCTCTGTTAGTGAAAATGTTGATATCCACCATTCAGTATCATTCATGTTTGATATAACAGAGTCCTGCATCAAGACTTGATTATAGGGGGACAACTTTCCATGGAATCGTAACAAGACCGGTAACAGGTTTGGGAACCCTGCAGCTGCAGATTCCAAAGCCATTTGCTTTTCCTCTTGGGTTAAACTTACATTTTCCTTGATATTTGTTGGACTTAGCATGTGTGCAATAAAGTGGTACTTATTAACAGCTTGTTTGTACCTGAAAATAACTTTGTTTTTCGCAGTACTGTCTAAACTCTCATGTGTATCGTTTATTAGGTTTTTCCAAATAACAACCGACCTAGCGATTGTGCAATTGTTTTTCTGCATTAGATCCAGTGCGCACGATATAGGTTTTAGTCGAGCAATCAGCTCTTCAGCATTACGTTTAATGGCTAAGTTAGAAACCAGTTTGTTTATCTCATTGTCAATAGTATTGCGGTGTTCTTCGCAAACTTTAACCAGTATATGCCAGTTTTTTAAATATGCCTCAAGTGAGTCACATGAGCTGTTCCAGCGTACCTCAATTGGTAATGAAAGTGATGATCCACCCTCAGAAGATAATAGTGCTTTCGCTAAATGGTTATTTCGAAAATACTTTATGATTGGCACTATATTGTTCACAACTCCCTCAACATTTAAATCTTTGGCAAGTAGATTTAATAAATGGGCCGAACAGCCATATGTAATAACATTTACATCATTAGTTTTTTCTTGTATTTGCTGTCTCATTCTGGCCATATTGGCAGCATTATCTGTTACTACACTTCTTACAAAACATTTGAATTTTTTCTCAGTGTCTTGAATAATTTTTAAAGTTAAATTTGTCAAATATTTACTGGTATGAGGATTACCAGATGTATCCGTTGTATTAACCAAAAATACAGTGCCATCCTCATTTACAACACACGCACATATTATGGGTTCATTTTTGATGTTAGACCATCCATCAATACTTAAACATGCTGTTTTGCTTTCCAAGTAAATTTGGCACTTTTTAATTCCTCTTCGTAAACTTGATCCAACAAAGTACTTCCAATTACTTTTCTATTTGGAGGCTTATATCCAGGATGTAGCATTTCTGAATACTTAATAAAATCTGGATGTTCCACAAATTTAAAAGCCGAATTTGTAGCAAAAATAAACCTGGCGCACTGTTTATCAAATGTTAACTTGTCATTTGCTGTAGTTTTTATTACAAAGGAGTTTAATGTTTTTTTTGTACTGTTTTAGTTGCAGCTTCATCTATTGCCTTGCGAATTTTTGAAGTCGGCGCTTCTGCAAAAAGAAAGTAAATTAGTACATTCGTATCATTAGGAAATTTGGAACTTTTCGTTAACACCTTCACTTTAAATTTAATTTAAATATATCTATTTTTAAAAGCTACTCGGGTCTAGCGGTAGCAGAGATTTCGATATTTTATGATTCGCGCGCATGCGAATAATAAAAGTGGACGAAAAAAACCTTCCTAATTTAAACACTGCTAACCCGGTTGCACTCCACCTTTAATAAAAGTTGTTACGGTTCGTTGTATTTAAATCGTGATAGGACATACTCATTATACGCATTCGGACGAATCATAAAATGTCAAAATCTCTGCTACAGCTAGATCCTACCTTAAAAGCTTACCTTCTGTTTTAGAAGTGGATCCCTTTTGTAAAAAAATTTTAATTTTTCTTTTTATGGCGTCTGAGATTGCAGCTAGCGGCATTTCCTCCTCTAATTCGGAATCTTTGGAGGATTCACGGATATCCTGTGTAATTGCATTTGTCTCGGGAACATTGTTACAATTACTTTTGTGTTTTTGCATGCAGCTAACCATAGCTTGCAAAATTTTGCCTTTGCACATTGCTTTTTTATTCGTTGGATTTTGTTTATTACATTCCTCAAAATATTTCCAAATAGGATATCTTTTTCGTCCACTCATGTTTCACACTTTACCCGCTAAAAAAGACTGATTTAACAAAATTTTTAACTTATTAACAATAAAAGTGAAGGTTTTTAAAGCAATATCGGTAATCGGTCCCGAAAATAATCAAATTTCACGAAACACGCTAACTGCTTTACATCTAAACAGTAATGGTATTCTGTCCTTTTAATAATTTCGGTGATTCCCTCCCTGGCGTTGCGCGATGCATTGTTTTGTCTTGTAAGCGCTACACCGTTGCCAATTCGTCGCCTAAGAATTATTTTGAACCAAGTTCCAAAATGTTAAACGCCCAGTATTTGGATTTAAAAGTTGGGACACTGATTTTTCTTTCGTGAATAGAAATACAGTTTTATTTACAATTTAAATTAGCATGATATTATGGGGTAAACAAAATTGTACTTGTTTTCACAAAAATAAAATTACATTTGAATTTTGTAAGATGGACATGGTTCAAGATGACTTTCAGTTCTATTGCAAAATTTATTTGCGGCAAAAAAATACTAAACCATGTCCATGTGAAAAATAACATAATTATTTATTAAATTATTATTACATTAAATGAAACTAGGAATTATAAAACAAAATTTACAAAGAATTCTTTGTCTACCTGGGGCATGTATTTTAGCATGGATTTGATATCGGCTTTTTTCTTGGGCTCCAACAATGGCTTTTCTGTAATTTGTTTTACATTATTAAAGTTGTCTAGTACATCTCTTGGTTGGGTACGCTGATTTCGTGTAGTACCATCCAGTCTCACCGTAGACAAAGTACCCTTAAAAGACGTTTTATAGCCAACGTACATACTGGAATTGGCGTGAATAAATTTAACTTTTGTATATGGAATTTTTTTGTATGCAAATTTCTTGGAAAATGTTTGGAAATTTAAGAAATCCGTTGGCTTCATTTGTATTATAATAATTTTTTTTGTAGAATTAGCAATGTGCACGAGGTTTCGTATTAACGACACGGGGCTGTATATTTCTGTATAACGCATTTGTCTCTCAAGAAAACTATGTACAGCATCCACTTCCTGTACATTGGTATGCCCGGGTTCTGAAAATTTTTGTTGTATCCACTCTATTTGGGGATGATTTTTAATAAAATACTGTAATCCACAAGTCATAATACTATTTCTATATTGGGGGATACAGGAATCCTACCAAATTACAAATTTTGTTATTTTCAGGGAAATCCGTAACAATCCAATCCAATATTTTCAGAAGACTACTGCAAATATGATTGCCCGCCCTTCCGGATATCATTTCATGTCATACTACACAGTATGTTTTCTTGTTTTTTGAACAATGTGCAGTTAAATTATAAACACTGAATTTACGTTTATAAAAAAAGTTTCAGACATTGGCTTTGGGTAGTGCATATACATTTTGCAAATCAAATGCAACAAATACAATTTTTTCATCATTTGTTTCTCTGTCCTGGTTCCTTTCTATTTTGCTTTCCTCTTTTTCTTTCAAATGGTTTTCAAATTCTTCACGTCTTGTATCAGAAATATCAGTAGAATTTTTCTTTTCCTCGCAGAAATCGCACCTATCCTTCTTGGGTTTAAAAAAGGAAATATTAAAATTTGTATTAAAAATACTTCTATAAACATTTATTTTGACATCAGAATCGGGGTGTTTTTTCTTGTAAAGGTCAAACATTTTTTTTAGTGTTAAGTTTTGTTCTAAATATTCTTTTTTTGTGCTGGCTCGGCAGTAATGACTTTCCATTCGAGAAAATGAATTAATATGTTCTTTTATTTGGGAAATTTGATCCACATTGGTGATTCTTTTAACGTGTTTTCCCCGTACAGATTTCTTCGGAGTTCCTGTGCTTTGGTAAATGTTTTCAAAAAAATAAGTTATTCTTCGAGAGCTAATATTTAGCGTATTTAAAAAAAAATTTTTACAAACCTGTACTCGGTTACCGTTTAATTCAAAATAATATTTTAAACTGTACTTTTTATAGCTATCTTTTTCTTGTGGCTGTGAAAAAACTTTAGATCTGCTTTTTGTTTGATTAAATTTTTTGTTTGTTTATATTCTGCGTCACGAAAATTAGTCTTGTAAAATAATTCTTGCTCACCTTTTATAAATCGTACTTCCACAATGTCTTTTAAAAATGGCACTTCGTCCTCCACAAATTTTTTCTTTGTTGAACCGGCCGTAGGAAATTTACACACGTTCTCAAATTTCATAAAGTCCGAAATTTCAAGATTTATTCTTTCATTCATTCATTCATTCATTTCTAGAGACTGCTTTATTACATGCCTCAGTAAAATCGTTAAAATCTTCAACATTACCAACTTTTTTTACGAATTGTTCGATTTTTCCATGAAGGCCATCTGCGGACATATACGTATGACCAGTTAACAGGTATTTAAGGGTTATATTTTAAGTTGTGCAATACTCAGAATTCATATAAACAATTAAGGCAGAATACAAAACCCAATTTTTATTTTGGCCAGTGCAATTATCCAACCATATAATTAGGTTTTCTGTATCTCTTTGTAACTGAATAAATTTAAGAAATGAACACGCCACGTCTTCGGCTCTTCGCCCAGCTATGCCTTCATGCCACAAAATGCAATAATGTGGTGTTTTCTTTTTTCCCATAACAGCAAAGGTTTCGTTGAATGCGATGAGGCGCGAAGTAAAAAATGAGTCTTTAACTTTCGGCATTCTGGGCAAAAGAAATACCTTTTGCAAGTCAGCTGAGTAACTCTTTGCTGCTTCTGGATCCTCATTTTCGGCATCTTGTGTGTATAAAGTTCTTCTTAATGTTACCTAAAACAATAACATTATTACAAATCTTAAAAGCAAACATAGTTACTTCATTTACCTCCTCTACATGTAGCTGTTTTTTAAGTATGTTCTCTTCAGTTGGATTTAAGTCTAATCCGATACAAGTGCTGCATTTATCCGCATCAGCCTGATAAAATCCAATGTTCATTTCATCCAAAACTTTCCTATATAACTCATACGAAATATTCTCGTTTGGATAACTACTATTGTAATCATTGTGCATTGCTTTTATTGTTAATTCTGGGGAAAGATATATCCGTTTTGGAGCATGCTCCCTACGGTAATGAGAGGGTTTGGGATTATATGATTTTATGTGTGTCTTAACCCTTTCAGGCACACAAAAGAAAAACTCTTCGAAACCAATTTATTTTATGTTAGTTAAACAGTTTACACTCTAATAATAAGACAAAATAACGTTTTTATCTGAAATATATTCCAAGAAGTCCTCCAGGACATGGTTTCCCATAGTTACCACTATGACATAATATTAAAAATATAACCAACTAAAAGTCCTTTACAAATAATCTAAATAATATATATTTAGGTGCTATGGTAAGTCATAAAACAGTTTTTTTCTGCATTTAGACATAATCCTACGTTACATGTATTACATGCCCATTTAGTGCGACGTGGCTGTGACGCAGTACTACATAATGCACATCGCCTAGATCCACCATGAACAGGCATATGAAGTGCATTGCTTTTCCTGACTTCAGGGGGCACATATGGTTTGAATCTGTTTTCTCTTAGAACGGTTTTTTTGCCGGGTATGCACTTTTTGGTAACACCAATAAGCCCAGAAATTACTCTCAAACGAAAAAATTTCATAGTTAGTTTCTCCGCATTCGGTGAGCTTCGATACAAAATATATGAATTTACCACCGTGACATCGACGAAGTGCCAAAATAACCTGTGCCACCATTTTTTAGACTTTCTGTCAATATCGTAGCATGATTTTAGCATGTCAGCCCGATCGACACATCCCATACAACGCCTATATTCCGTGATAGGTTCGGGGCAATAAACTTCTTTCAGACTTCCGTCCTTTTCTCTTCTGTTGATTTTATTGTTTTTTGAAGGATCATGGATAGAGGACAAGATCTGAACAACGCGTTTGTCCTTCCATTTTACGCAAGATATGTTACGACCATTTACGGCCCAGTCACTTTCACCCCTGGATAGTTCTTTATCTTGAAGTAACTGAGGAAGACCTTTTCTATTGGCTCTAACTGTTCCGCATGAATAAATATTTCTCTCTGCTAATTCTTCCAGAAGTTTTACAGAAGTAAAATAATTGTCAAAATAGACATGGTAGTTTTTTCCAGTGAGAGTCTCAGTAAGTTTCTTGACGACGGTTGCTCCCAAATTTTCTTGTACTCTGTCTCCATCCTTTCCTGTATATATGTCAAAATCGCAGAGATATCCCGATATGTCAGCCCTAGACCAAATTTTAAATCCTCTTTTTATCGGCTTTAGTGGTAAATACTGTTTGAAGGATATGCGACCTTTGAACTTGACCATTGTTTCATCAACTGCCTGTTCCATTGAAGGGCCATAGTATTTTTGAAAATTTTCCCGTAATTTATCGATAAATGGTCGAATTTTATATAATTTATCGTACTGTTGTTGCCCTTTTACCGGCATAATAGAGTTGTCGTTTAGATGAAGATGGGAAAGGAGAGAGCTGAATCTATTTAGGCTCATTATGTTAGATATATATTCATCTCTCAGCTGAGGATATGATGACCAGCAATCCCTATAACTAGGCATTTGTTTTATACCCATGAGCATATTTATTGCTATAAAATTTTTTATTTCATCGCGATTAGTAGGCGCAAAATGATCTCCTTTTTGATTAGAATATAAATTTGATTGAAAAGCGATGGTATCGATCATATCAAAAAGTAACAAAGAGAAATCGACAGGATCCTTTAGCCCATTTGGTAGATTTTTTGGACCAACAACCTCTTAAAAACTTGATTGTTTTTTTTTTGAATTCCACCTTCTTCCATCTATCAAGATTTAACTGATTTGCTAAAACAGCAAGGGGTAGGTCATCTTCGTCACTAAACTCATCAACACCAATGTTTCTATCATTTACATCCTCTTCAGGTTCAGAATCACTTTGAGAGGGCTCTTCGGGAGTATCTATTTCTAATAAGACTGGTTCCACCAATACCTCCTCTTCTATTTGAGAGAGCTCTGGAAAATGAAGCTCTGGAAACTCGACCTCTGATTCACCTCCAGAAGGAATTTCGTCTAGTAAGTCGTAACATTGAGATGAAGTAATTTTGTCTAAAAAAACGCGTTCCATATCTAGAAAAAATAGAAAAATATTTCGTTCAGTTCACACTAGTTTCGTCGTAAAACCATGAAAATAGAATTTCTTTTGTCTTTTTCCACACTGGTTTCAGGGTGAAACCATAAAAAAAAATTGTTATTTTTTATTAATTTTGCAAAAAAACATTACTGTAAATTGGTTTATAATAGGTATTAACAATAAAAATAATGGTGCAATTTAGTTCTTATTTACAAAAAGCAATTTAGTTTTTAGTTTTAGGCGTGCGGAAAAGTGGTAGCAATTACGTCATACCGGTTTCGCAACGAAACCATAATAAAAAACCGTTGCTATTATCACCTGTTTAGCAAAAATACCACGCATTTACCTTTTACGATAATTATACCAATGCAAGTTAACAAATAAATTCAGTACTTACCTATTTTGTTGAAAAAAAAACAATAATATTAATAAAAATAACAGTCGCGGTCAAACGGCACTCAAAACAAAGCCATATTCAATAATTAAACCTTCATAATGAAGCTATTTTAGCAGAATTAAATTAAATAAGAAGAAGATAAGAAATTAGATAAAAATACCCTCCTTTCATATGAAATAAGTATATGAAAAACACCCTGGGTAAAATCAGGGTCTAAATTTAACAAAAATCGTATAAAACTATAATATATGAGATAGTTTTCAATAAAACTCTTATACATACCTTACTTATATTTTTGTTTAACAGTTTAAACATTAACTTAACTCTCGACGACATTTTTTCACTTAAAAGTAAAATAAACCTGAGAAATTAAAACAATGCTGTTTTCAACGTTTTTGTTAAAAAGTGAGGTTAAACCACGGCAGAAGGACGTACAATTGCATATACCTTTGTATTATTCATCAAAATTTCAAGAATCTTAAATGGCAAAATAATGTAAGTAGATGTACATTATTTTGCCGCTGTAAAATATTATTTAAATGTCATATCATACAACGGTACTGGCTTTTAAACTTTACTTATACTGTCACCTTCGTTTTAAGTGTGTCCTTTTTCTAAGAATTTATGTGTAATTGTCTTGATTTTCTTGTTATACATGACACAGAATAAGTACAAACTGAACAAATACTTATTTTTGTTCTGCCCTGGGCAGTTGTCTGAATAAAAAATTATATTTTCACTGGTGCATGCTTCACTATTTAGAAAATTATAAATACAGCTACCAATTTCGTTAGCTCCTCTTTTTGCGATTCTTTCATGCCAGAAAAAGCAGTGTCCTATTTTTTGTTTCATATCAAAAAAAGTGAAGTTGTAACTGGCCAATCTCCTTTTATAAAGAAAACTACTAATTTCGCCACTGGGCGTTGTGAGGACTGCCTGAAGATCGAAACACAACACTTGAACGTTTTCACCTGATTTTGCATCTTCATTCTTTTCTTGTCGGCTTAGATCTTTTTCAATCAAATGTGCCTCATATTTACTTCTTATTTCATTTTTCTGTTCTTCATTTCCGTTTTCGTAACTGGCGCATAAACCGCGCTGGTCTTTCTTAGGTACGTGAAAAGAAATGTTAGTTTCTGTATTCAGTATTTTTGAATACATAGAACTTTTGGCATACTCTAAATTGTTGTTCTTACAGTTCTCCATGTAAAGACGATACATGGTAGCTATGTTCAAACTGCCATCCAAATATTCCTTTTTGGTTCGAGCCCGGCAATAATGGGAACTTACTCTTATTCCTTGAATTACTTCTTCTTGGATCCTTTTTTGTTTGCCATGCCTTCCTCGTTGATCTGTGGTTAAAAATCCTTGCTTATCTTTCTTTTTAGTTATTGTAAAAATGGTTGTTGATGGCTAATGTATTCTTAAAGAAAGTTTTACATACTTGAAAAGTAGTATATATATGTATGTCCTGGCGCACTAAAAAAGAAAAGTGATAAAACCTATCTATCTTTTCTCACTCTCATAAAAAATAGGCGCTTTTTTACCAAAATAACCCTCAAAATAGAGAAAATCACAAAAATTTCAAAAATTTTAAAAATTTTAGGCTTCAACCCTCTTTACCCTACATTTTACACAACCATTTCACAAAAATCATGATAAAAGTCATAATATTTGGAGTTCTCTAATAATTTTTCTATAAAAATTAAATTATGTTAATAAAATATAATTTGAAATAAAAATTAAAAAATGAATTCTATTTTAGATATTAAAAAGTTATGAAAAATTAGGGGATCCTAAAATGGGACCATCTAAATATTCTAATAAAAATTATTCAAACTCAATATTATGCGCATTATCAAGTTTTCCTTTATAAATTAATGACATATCAGCTGAATTAAATTTGTCTAAATTTTTTTTATTTATTACACTTTTAATACGTTCAGGTAGAAATACATTAAAAGTGTTATCTAAACATACAACAACTTGATCACCATATTTTGTAGTAACAAATTTGAAATTCGAAGTTTTATATTTTTTTCCCTCTTCAAGTTCATCTAGTTTTTTAGTTGGTAAAATTTTCATACATGTGTTAAGATCTCGTGCAGGATTCATCTTTATTTATATAGAAAAAATTTAACTCTTTATTTAAAATGAATTTTTATCAACACTTGTGTTTTTTAAATATTTTTTAGAAATAGTAAAAATAAAAGACCCAGAGACGCTATTTATGATAATGTTAATAAAATTGATATTAAAAAATATAAGAAAAGTTATAAAGATTTAGGGGTGAACGTTTCGTTCACCCCTAAAAATATACAACCCAATACCATTTTTATTAATGAACATGGCATTTATTCATTAATTTTATCATCTAAGAAAACTGAAGCTAAACAATTTAAAAATTGGGTAACTAAAAAAGTACTACCATCAATTAGAAAATATAGTGAATATAAATTACAAAAAGAAATAAAAGAATTAACTGATAGTTTTTCTAATCAGTTATATATTAAAGACGGCCCCCGGCCGTCTTTAATATATAATTTAATATAATCATAAAAAATCAGACACTTAAGTAGTATATTTCATTATAAAAATAAATGTGAATACAAAATAACCACTTGCTAATAAAAATTCGTTTTTAATAAAGGTGTAAATTATTTTATATAAATAAAAAAAAAAAAAAAAATGGGGAGAATAGAGTGCGTATGTGGAAAAACATTTTGTAGAAATAATATTTATAAAAAACATTTAGAAAGTGATATACATCGAAGATTAATTAACCAGATTAGAAAGTGTACTTTTTGTAAAGAAGAAAAATCATATGTTCAATTTTATAAACATAAATCTGGTTTATCATATGGTTGTAAATCATGTGTAAGTGACTTCTCAATTGACAAATATGAAAATACCAAAACTATAATAGATTGCGTGTGTGGTAAACAAATTATTAATCATTCTTATAAGAAACATTTAAATAGTGATAGTCATAGACGAAAAATAAATAATGTTAGAAAATGTAGTTATTGTCAAGAAGAAAAATCTTATGAAGAATTTCATAAAAATAAAGATGATTATTCTTATTGTTGTAAAAGTTGTAGAGCAAAAATGTACCTCATTAAAAAAAATTCTAAAATTGTACTTTCTTAATAAAAATTTGTTTTTATAAAATAATATAAAATTGTAAGTTTTTAAAAAAATTATTTTGTATAAATTTTTTCCTCTATAAATAGAAATGTCTACGAGCTACTGTAACACTTGTAATAAAGATATTTTAAATCGTAATTGGATTAAACATATTCATAGTGCAAATCATCAAAATAAAATAAAACTTTATTGTAATGTTTGTGACAATGATATACCAGAAAGATTATGGGATAAACATATATCAACAAAATCACATAATAAAAATGATAGAAAAAATATTCGAGAAAATACATCAAGACCTCAAAGAAATATTCCTCAAAAATATTGTGGTACTTGTAAAAAGGATATTCGAAGATCATATTATAAAGAACATATTAAAACTAAAATACATAATGCTAATATATTAAATCAGTAGCTTGTTTGCAAAACTTGACATGTCCTCTCTTGCCTATTTTACAAAAAGCGATTTTTTTATGTAGAGGGTATAAAAATTGATAAAAATTTATTGTTTTTTGGTGGATTTCATGGAAAGATATATTAAAATATTAGGCAAGACTTTTAAGAAAAACAAAACAATATTGTAGGTTTTATTCAACAAAAACTTTTGGACTTGTCAATTTTTGCTCAGAATGTATGGACTTGTTAAGTTTTGACCTAACATTGTTATGGACTTGATAAGTTTTGATAAAAAAATATTGAATATTGAAAATAATTATTTTATTTGAAAACTTAAGTGAATTAAAAATACTATAAACTGAAAAACTTTAAATATGAAGTGTGGATTCTTCTTCTAAACACTCACAAACTTCTTGGTCTTGGGTTTGGTCTCTTTCTTCATCTTGCTCACTTTCATTTTCCTCTACGTTGTTGGTGGTCTGGGTTAGCAGTAAATTCTTATACCAATTTAGTTTAGGATTTTCTTGCCAATTGGCTCCAAATTGTACCTCTAGTAATGTTTTGATATTTGCCAATTTTTTTGGATTAACTTCATGAATCAATTGAGCCTCTGGCAATACAAAATCTTTTACACTTTTTCCTCTTTTCAGGAGATTTTGTTTATTGCTTCCTAAATTTGATTTGTAATGAGGAAAACATTCTATTTCTGTTATATTTTTTTTCCCAGTTTTTGTCAAAGTTATTCTTTTGTAATCATTTATTTTTTCAACTTTTTTATAAACCTTTTGCAACTCTTTTACGTCAAAAACTTTCCAGTTATTTCCTAAAATATTAATGTCACCAACCTCTTGATATATTGCATGGTAATCCTCTTTCACTGATATTGTGGATACTTTTCGGAGTTTTCTCTCTACTACACCAAACGCTCTGTCGGCTGGTAAAAAGCTATGGCCACGGACAGGAAAATGTAATTCAATTTTTTGTATGTTATTGCTTTCAGACTGTTGTAGCCAAAACAATAATGTGTGGACCACGTGAGAATTCTTGTTTTGACCTCCGCACCCATCGCAAAACAATCTGAGAGTCGTAATTTCAGGACCAACTTCTAGATTACGAATATAATGCAGGAGTGCGGAGGCCACTTCAATACAGCCTCTGGAAGCCTGGTCTTCAGTCCATGTGTAAAACTGCGGTTTTAATGATACACCGGTTTTTATACAGCAAAAGGTATAGTAGCTAATTTGCCGCAAATAAAAAGCTTCCCCCACTGGTGTTTTGGGCAATGGCTGTACCTGCTGCATGTCGAAGCAAAAGGTGATTGCATTATTAGAATTCATTTTTAAAAGTTCATAAAAAGCTTTGGATCTTAGTTGATGAATTCTTTTTTCAGTTATGGCTTTTACTTTTTCTTTTTCATTTTTTTCATTTTTAATTTTATGCTTTAGACGTGTGCAATAGCTACATACATCTGCAGCTGGACCTCGAAAGCCAATATTAAATTGTGTAACAAAGATTTTATGGAACATGGTGTAGGTAGATTTTAGCTGCTGGCTAGCACTGCTATTATACATTTTGTGCAACTTACGTATACTTAATTCTGCACTAAGGTATATTCTTTTAGTATGTTGCCTTGAATAATGGCTTTCAGTTCCTTTTAGGTTTTTTATGAAATTCCTAATACTATCTTTGGTTTCTTCAAAAGCTTTGGAAACTCTGTCCCCTCCCCTTCGTTCCTCCGGAACACCTCCATTTAGTAAAATTTTTGAAACTCTAACAATTCTAGATTTTGGCAACTTCATTGCAGCCGAAAAAAATTTTTGACACACCTGCTTTGTCTCTTTTCCTACAGGCAACTAAAAAAAAAATTAAATCAGGTAATGTATTTTTGCATTATATTTTTTACTTACGTAGTATTGCACAGTCAGCTTGTGGTTCTTCTTTGGTGGTCTATTTTTACGTGGTCTTCTTCTCTTTGGATTATTTACAGATAAAAATAGGCAAAGCCTTTGGTCCTGTTGTATTTTGTCTGACGAAGAAAACACCTTGTTTCGAGCAATATTTATATCGGCTAAAGTAACTGAATTGCACAAAAATATTTTTTGTTTATTGTGATTACAAGGCACAGTAAAATTACTTATTTCTATGGGCTGAGTATTCCTAAAAAAAAAATAAGTTTTGCAGCTGCACAACCCACAACTCAAAAAAAAATACTAACCTTACTTTTTTCGCCAAGTCTCGTTTTAAAGGCATTTTTTTCCGTTTTCTACTCCCCACACTTCCATGCTCTACTGACACATTCTCGTCCTCCATTTTTGACAAAAATTAAGACTAAACACCTATAAAATCACCGCTTATATTCTCTAAAGTGTCTGAATAATTATTAAAAACAATCTAGCCACAGAAAACAGCTGAATTCCTAAATTGCCCGAATTAAGCGTTCAAAACTTAACAAGTCCATAATCATCTTGTTTCCATTGCCATCTGAAATATTATGAACAATTTGGCGGTTCACATAAATAGTTTACTATGGTAACTATTGAATTAGGTTTGGCTACTCATAAACAGATGACACTACGAGTATAAAAACGGCAAGTAAAAATGGAATTAAAATTGATAGGACTTGTTTAGTTTTGCAGTAAACAGAGAATAACCCGAATAAAAATCAATGGGACTTGTTTACTTTTGTTTTAAAATGTTCCAATTTTATCCTGTCGGTGACTTGTTCAGTTTTGCAGCAAACGCTTGTCTTCTCAATGTAATAACTATGAGATTTGTGAAGTTTTGTCGAAAAACTTTTATAAAATCGGTCTAGCTTAACACATTGTAACAAAATCCGATCCTAACTCATTTTTGGCCTATAGTGGACTTGTTAAGTTTTGCAAACAAGCTACTGAAATACTTTTGATAACTCTATTTTTGAAAAACCAAAAGAAAGAGTAATTCCAATCGAAAAGGATACAGCTTTTAATTCCAGAATAAAAAATTTATATATTGAAAATAAAAATGATATTGACCCTACTATATTTTTAGAGAATAATAAAAATCGTGTATTGGGAAAAATTAAACAAAATGTAAAAAGAAATAACCTTGTAACAAACTTATTTATGACAGCAATATATTCTAGAGGTGAAAGAGATAATTATGAAGAAAGTACATTTAATTTTAAAACTCAACATGAAGTTATAACACCAACAACAAATTTGAATGAATACTATTCAAATGCTTCTAACAAAATTATTAGAGAAATGGGTGAATTTGAAGCAAAAGGATCAAATTGGAAATTAAATAGAATTGATGCTCTAGAAATAAGAATTAATAGATTTATGCCATTAGTAGGTGCATCATATATAAAACTTCCAAACAATATCAATAATAAAAAAGCATGTATTAATGTTAAAAATGATGATAACAAATGTTTCCTCTGGTCTATTTTATCAGCTTTACATACTCCTAATAAAGATCCTCAAAGAGTTTCAAAATATAAAAAATATGAACATGAATTTGATAAGGAATTTGAAAATATTGAATTCCCAGTGAAATTAACAGATATTGAAAAATTTGAGAAACGAGTTGATTTCTCTATAAATGTATATTGGCACGAATCAAATACTATTCGTCCATTAAAAATAACTAATAATGAAAAACAAAAACATATTGATTTATTATTTTTAACTAATAATGAAACTAATCATTATTGTTGGATAAAAGATTTATGGAAATTGGTTGGTTTAAATATTACAAAACACTGTGGAAAAAGAGCATTATGTAAAAGATGTTTAAATAATTTTCCAAATGATGATAAATTAATGGAGCATAAAATATATTGCAATACGCATAAGGCTGTAAAAATTGAATTACCAGAAAAATATGATAATATAATTGAATTTGAAAATTATAATAGATCATTAAAAGTTCCATTTACAATTTATGCAGATTTCGAATGTCTTTTACAAAAAATAAATACATGTCAGCCTAATCCTAATAAATCTTATACAACAAAATATCAAAAACATTTACCAAATAATTTCGCATATTATATTAAATATCAAAATGAAAATTATAAAGATCCAATCAATTATAATGGTAATGATGCTGCTAAAGTATTTTGTGAAAATTTAACTAGAGAAGCAATAGAAATTGATAAAATTTATAGTGGAACTATTGGATATAAATTATCTGATGATGAGGAAATAATTTATAAAAATTCAAAAATATGTCATATTTGTGAACTTGATCTAAACGAAACACCTCCAATAATTGAAAGACGTAAAAGAATTTTAAATAATAAGATTGAATATTTTCAAGACGATGAAGCTAAAGTTCTTGAATATCAATATGACTTAGATATATTAGATGAAGGTAAAACAAAAGTTATTGATCATGATCATTTAACTGGAAAATTTAGAGGAGCAGCTCATTCAGATTGTAATTTAAGATATCAAAATCCAAAATTCATTCCAGTCTTCTTTCATAATTTAGCTGGGTACGATTTACATTTATTCATAAAAGAACTTGGTGGAGATATAAAATTAATTCCAAAAACTGATGAAAATTATATTTCATTATCGAAAAAAATTAAATATGATACAGGTTATATTGATGCAGAAGATAAACCAATAATGAGAACTATAGAATTAAGATTTATTGATTCATTTAAATTTTTATCAAGCAGTATAGAAAAATTAGCAAATAATTTAACTAAAGATCAATTTAAAGAAATGAAAAAATTTATTCCAGAAGATTTACTTGATTTAGCTATTAAAAAAGGTGTTTATCCGTACGAATATATGGATTCAGAAGATAAACTAAACGAAACAAAATTACCACCCAAAAGTAAATTTTATAGTAAACTTAATGATGAAAATATTTCTGATAAAGATTATAAACATGCTAAAGATGTTTGGAATAAATTTAATATTCAAAATTTAAAAGAATATACACAACTATATAATAAAATAGACGTTTTATTATTAGCAGATATTGTTGAAAATTTTAGAGAAATATCATTAAAGACGTATAAATTAGATCCAGCATGGTATTTTAGTTTACCTGGATATGCTTGGGATGTAATGTTGCGAAAAACTAATCAAAAGCTAGAATTATTAACAGATTATGATATGTTATTGATGGTTGAAAAAGGAATTAGGGGTGGGATTTCACAATGTTGTAATAGATATGCTAAGGCAAATAATAAATATATGAAATCATATAACTCTAAAAAACAATCAGAATATATATGTTATTTAGATGCTAATAATGAATATGGATGGAGTATGTGTAAATATTTACCATACAAAGATTTTAGATGGGAAGAAATTGATAATATTGATTGGAACAAAAAAATAATGAATACTTGTGATGATTCCAACACTGGATATATTCTAGAAGTTGATTTAGAATATCCAACAGAATTACATGATAAACATTCAGATTTTCCATTAGCTCCAGAAAATAGTATTAATGATATTAAACTTCCAAAATTGATGACAACATTATATGATAAAAGTAAATATGTAATTCATTATATGACATTGAAAAAATATTTACAATTAGGATTAAAATTGAAAAAAGTTCATAGAGTTATTTCATTTCAACAATCAGATTGGCTGAAATCATACATAGATTTAAATACAAAACTAAGAACAAATGCTAAGAATGATTTTGAGAAGGATTTCTTTAAATTAATGAACAACGCAGTGTTCGGGAAAACAATGGAAAATTTAAGAAATCGTGTTGATATAAAATTATGTACAAACGATAGACAATTGGAAAAATTAGTTGCAAAACCAAATTTTAAAGATAGAAAAATATTTTCAGAAGATTTAGTTGCAGTACATATGGAGAAAGCGAAAATATTATTTAACAAACCAATATATATTGGAATGAGTATTTTAGATACTTCAAAAATATGTTTATATGGATTTTATTATGATGTATTAAAAAATAAATATGAAGATAAAATTAAACTTTTATATGAAGACACTGATTCATTAATATGTTCAGTCAAAACTGAAGATTTTTATAAAGATATGAAAGATTATATAAATGAACTTGATACATCTGAGTATCCTGAAAATAATATTTATAATCTACCAAGAATAAATAAAAAAGTCTTGGGAAAATTTAAAGATGAAATGAATGGTAACATTATAAAAGAATTTGTAGGATTGAGATCAAAATTATACGCAATAAAACCTGACGATGATGATAACATAATTAAAAAAGCAAAAGGTATTAAAAGATGTGTTGTTAAAAAAGAAATAAAATTTGAAGATTTTACAAATTGTTTAGAGAATAAAAAACCAATATATAAAAAACAAAGTTTAATTAGGAGCAATAAACATGATATATATACTATAGAAATGAATAAAAAAACGTTAAGCGCATATGATGATAAAAGATATATTTTAGAAGATGGAAAGAATACATTAGCTTGGGGTCATTATAAAATAAATGTTGAAAGAGATAATTTTATAGATCATTTGAAACATAATAAAAAAGAATATGAAAAATGGGAAAAAAATTTATAATTTAGATAATTGTAATTCTTCTTCATAAATGCCTTCATCTACATCATTAACTTTAAAATAATTTACATTGGATTGATAAATTTTATTAATTGTAAATATTTCTTTAGTCCAATTAGTTTTTAATTTATTTTTGAATTGATCTACATATGATGATAATCTAACTCTATCACCAAGATCAAATTTTGGAACAGATTTTGAAATGGGAAACTTATATACAGTTAACAATAATTCATTTTCATTTTTCTTATTTACTTCAATAGGTTTCATTTTAATAGTTCTATGAATAGTGTTATTATATGTTTTAATAATATTTGGTAATACATTAAGCCATCTCAAATTTTTATAAATAATTGGTTTCAATTTATCTCCTAATGTTCTATTGAATCTTTCAACAATAGAAGCTTTATTATCAGTTCCAGTACTATACATTTTTATATTATGTTTATCTAAAATTTGTTTCATATCTTTGTTATAGAATTCTTTCCCTTTGTCTACATGTAATAATTTAGGTATTCTATCTTTTAAAATTGATTTAAACGCATTAGAAACTTCTAATCCTGTTTTTGTTTTTAATGGAATGGCCCATGCAAATTTAGAGAATGTATCAATCACATTTAAAATATATTTATATCCATCATTTGCTCTCAATAATTGCTTATAGTCATTATCTATTGGTTCATGTTTAGTTCTCAAATTATAAGAATTATCTTCTATTTTTCCTTTCGGTCTATAAAAAGAATATAAATCAGCTTGCCATGTATTATCAATTCCTTTTTGAACAAAATGTCTTGTTACAAAATTTTTTCTAACTGGTTTAAATAATTCTTGTATTTCAATATCTTCAGGAGACTTGGAAATATTATTTTTTTCAGAATTACAAATTTTACAAAATGATATTCTTCTCCAACGTTTGTTCTTTTTAATAAATTTTGGAATACCTATACTTTTAGTTTGTTTTTTACATGTTCTACAATAATCCATTTATAAAACAATTTTTATTGAGTATGTTTCCTTTTCTTTCCTTGAGGTTTATTAGAATTTTCAATTTTTCTTTTCTTTGTTGGAGGACTATCTTCTAATTTTTCATCACAATATAACTTTTCTTCTAATGTTAAGTTATTTAATAATTTATGAAGCTTGATTGAGTTTTCACAGAAACAGAAAAACATATTACAAATATAACAAGGTTGTGTGCCTTCCATTTATATAGAATTATTTTATAAAAGAAGTTTTATAGAATTATTTAATAAAAGAAGTTTTATTAGTTCCACAAATTTTACATTTTGATTTTAAAATATTTCTATTATTTTTAGTTTTTTCTTTATGTGGATTAACATTATCAGTTTTCTTTTTACATTTGACACAATATGATTTTGATTCCATTTATATAGGAAAAATTTAATAGTTATGGTGAATTCTTTTTATATCTTCTATTAATTCATTTTCTGTATAATGATTTAATCTATCAAAATAATTTCTAGAAAATTCAATTTTATCATGTAATTGTTCTTTCATTCTATTATATAAATTTATTGAATTTGGATTATATTCTACACTATATACAATTTCAGCATTTAAATGTCTATCTTGAATAATATTTAGTTGTTTTCTATAATTTCTTTGTTGACATCTAATAACATAATAATCAAAAGTTTCATTATCAAATAACTTTAATAAAATAAATTTGGATAATAATTGAGCATTTTGAGTTTTTGGTGCAATATCTGGTTTCATAGTTTTAATTATGTTTCCTAAATTTGTAATATGCTCACATTGTTTATTAATTCGATTATTAAGATTATTAATAATAGGTAAATATTTTTCTTCAATTTTATATTCACCATATTTTCTAATTGATGGTAAAACTTCTTCATAAACCCAATCTTGAAAATTTTCAGCTATTTTCATTTTAGATTTCATAATTAATGCATACAAACCTGGTTCATTAATAAAATTTGTATCCGGGTGTAAGTGTAACTGGTGGTTACCCTTTACTAGACCTTTATATTTATTAATAAATTTCGGTCTCACATTATTTTTTAAGGACTTTCTTGAATTTTCATATTTAAAAACATTACAAATATCTTTAGCTTTAAACCATGGTTTATTTTCATTATCCAAAATAAAAAATATATTATGATTATTGAATACACATATTTTATTTTCAATATCTATAAGAGAATTCATTTTTTATTTATATAGAAAAAATTGTATCTTTATTAAAAACGAAATTTTATAAGAAATGTTTATATTCAGAAAATTTACTTTTCATCATTTCACAGTAATCATATACAATAAATTTTTTATATATAAATAAAAAAATCTGAAATTACACTTTCTTAATAAAAATTCATTTTAAATAAAGAGACATAAAAATGAACATCAATTATTTAATAAATAATTATCCCATATATTCAAACATATCAAAATATTTAAACATAGGAAATATATTTAACCTTTATAATACAACAAAAAATAAAAATGTGTTGCCTTATTTAAGATCTGAATGGCTCAAAATTTCTATGAATATAGAATTATCCGAAGAATTCATTAGAGAATTCCAAAATAAAGTTTATTGGGGAAATATTTCTAAATTTCAAAAATTATCAGAAAATTTTATTAGAGAATTCCAAAATAAAGTTGATTGGTATTACATTTCTCAATATCAAATATTATCAGAAGAATTTATTAGAGAATTCCAAGATAAGGTTGATTGGTTTAATATTTTTTATCATCAAAATTTATCAGAAGACTTTAAAAGAGAATTTGAACATAAAAACATTATTTGATTTCCAAAAGAACAGTAATATTTGCTCCACCAAAATCAATTAATTTATTATCTTGATCACAAATCTTAACTATTATTGTATTCATAGAACTATGTTGAACTGGGAAAAAAATTGCATTTCCTAAAGGTTCATAAACTATTGGTTGTTTGAATGGTGATGTTATTTTAAATTTTGATATAATATCGGTCTCATACCTCCCTACTCTCATACCATCTGCTAAATTGCAATGAATGTTTATAGTTTCTACAGGATACAATTTTCTTGGTCTGTCTAACACATCATTTGAGAAATTAAATGTGTTTGTTACTTCATTTAATTCTAAATCTTTAACAACTTTCTTAAGATCATTAAATGTGTATTGTCCAGGTGGAATAGTTATATCACCAATTTTATTATTTTCTTCTGTAAAATTAGGAATTAAATGTGTACTATAAAATGCAACGAGACCAACATTAAATCCATCGTTCTGGAAATGATGTTCAAAATGATGGTATAAGGTAGATTTATTGCTAGTTAGATCTATAATCATTTATAGAAAAAAAATTACTAATAAATGGACATTTATGGAAGAGTTGAATGTTGTTCTAAACAAACCAAAACAAGCCAGATTGAAATAAATAAAAAATTAAAAGAATTATCAAATTATGAAAAAAATATTCTTAATCAAGTAAATGCCTGCATCATTAAAAATCATGAAACCTTTAAAAATGATATTCTTAACCAAGTAAATACCGAACATAATAATATTGTTAACCAAGTAAACTCCAACCTAAAAAAATCACAGGACAGTCTTCCTAATTTAATCTCACAGAATATGGATGAAAAAATTCAGAATTTGGTTGATAAAAGCGATATAGAAAAATTGAAAATTAGTTTCCTGGCGAAAATTGCAACATTAAAAAATAATGAAATTAAAATGGTGAATAACACACTCAATCAACTTTCAAAAAGAATAGATGATCTAGAAGAAAAATTAAAAGATCTTGTAACAAAATCTCAGTTGGATAAAACCATTCAGAAACGATCCGCTGATAATGATGTGATTGAAAACAAAATTGAAAAAATCGAGAACAAATTAAACGTGTTTACTATTAAAGATGATTCTATTTCTGTAAATAATAGAAGAATTGTTGATCTAAATTGGGGCACAGATGAGACTGATGCTACCACAGTAAAACAATCATATACATTATCAGATATATTAGAAAATAAAATAAATAGCATGGAAGAAAAATTAAATAGTTTACCCATAGATCAATTTGGACCAGCTAATTAATTTTTATTTGCTTAAATGGAAGAATATCTAGAAAAAAAATTATATGTTTTTAGAAAGAGTTATAATTTTTATTATAAAATTAGTCTCATAATTTTAATCTTAAAAGTGTTATTTAGTGTTTCAGGCATTTCTAGCTATTATTATTTACCATTATCTTTATTATCTCTTGTATCAGGGATAATAGAAGTAATTGAAAAATCTATGAAACAAAATGAAAGAATCGTGGAATACAAATTAACTTATAAATTTTATAATTCTTTGTTAAATCTTTACCAAGTTAAAAAAATAACCATGGAAGAAATTAAGTTACGTGAAAACGATTTCATGGAAAATATTCAGTTTTTTCCTAGAGAAAAGTATATTAAACAAACAAGATTAAATGGTTATAATTTTTTATCTGTTATAAATGAATAACAAATATAAAATAACACCATTTAAATGTGGAGATGAAGATTCAAAATCATTATTTCCTTCACCTTTGAGATGTTTAATTCTAGGAAAATCAGGATCAGGAAAAACAACTGTACTATGGAATATTATAACGAAATATTGGGTGCCTTATGAGAATTTGTATATTTTTACAAAATCAATAGATCAACCAATTTATGATAATTTGAAAGAAATTTTTAAAAATGTAAATAAGATAGAAACACATTTTTATGATAATTGTGATGATATAATATCTGTAGACGAATGTAAACCCAATAGCTTAGTAGTTTTTGATGACTGTTTATTAGAAAAACAAAACAATATTAAAGAATATTTCGTTAGATCTAGACCAAAAAATATTTCTTGTATTTATTTAAGTCAAAATTATAGTTTAGTCGATTTACAAGTCATAAGAACAAATTTAAATTATTTAATTATGTTTGAGCAAGGTTCTCATTATATTAAAAAAATTTGGGAAGATCTTATTGGTAGTGATAAAACATTAAAAGAGTTTCAAGAATTGTGTAATAAATGTTGGAAAAAGAAACATGGATTTTTATCGATCAATTTACAAAATAGACGCTATTTCAACATGTTGGATTTATAACATACGTCTAACAAACATACGTCTAACAAACATACGTCTAACAAACATACGTCTAACAAACATACGTCTAACAAACATACGTCTAACAAACATACGTCTAACAAACATACGTCTAACAAACATACGTCTAACAAACATACGTCTAACAAACATACGTCTAACAAACATGCTGTATAACATCTAACACCGAAAGTTACTTCTTAATAAAAATTTTATTTATAAATGGATGTTAAAAAAATTCAAAACTACTTAAATAAGGAGATTGCGAAGACTCAAAAAATGAAGAAAGTTTCACAAGAAAAAGTTATTGAAAATGTGGATGTTAATAAAATTGAAAAGATTCAAAAAATAAAGAAAGATTTAAAAAAAACATTTGTAGATAAAAAAATTCCAGATAATGATTTAGAAAAAATAGTGGAGAAAGATGTTGTTGAAAATATTTATCCGAAAAAAAGAGAATTCACTAAAGAAGATCTTCAAAAATTAAAAGATATTAAAAAAATAATGAATAATGATTTTAAAAGATCAATTATGAGTGAAATTTCAGGTGAAGAAAATCGAGAAATGCAATTTAAACCTATTACTGACGCAGTAAAACATCTTGAAACAACAGTTAAAGAAGGTCAAGAAAAAACAAATCATGATATTAAAGCATTAGTCCCCTATTCAACTAAAAAATCTAAACTTTCTATTGGTTTATCTCCATTAGATATAGATTATACACCAAAAACTCAAGAATCTGGAACTCAAACACCACCTGTTATTAGTTTTGGAGAGATAGCTTCTATGTTTTTACATAGAAAATTTGATAAATCTTTCGGTGTCTATTATGATGAGAAAAACAAAAAATATAAGATTGGAAAAGAGTTTATAAAAATTCAGGATAATGACATACGTCTAAAAGGTGAATGGATAACAGGAACACAAGGATTGTGGGATTTAATAACTTCATCAGCCTCAGAACCACCTAACAAAAATGATTATACAGATGAAGATTTAAAAATGTATCACAAAATTTTACTTGAAACTGAATCAATTTATCAAAATAATGATAAAAGTACTGGAAAACCAAAATCTAGTGTTGGTAAAAAATATGCAGTTTTAATAAAACCTTTATGGAATGACATCAAATATGGACCTAATTCTGCTAGTGCAATTAATCGAAGAATTTCTGAAATTCAACAAGAATCAACTCCTAATAAAACTTTAGAATGGGATGATGGATATCTAGACCCACATTCACCATTATTTACTCCAAAACGAGGTGGTGGTTTAAAAAAATATTCAGAAAATCCTGTAGAATATAAATTTATAGAAAATTTAGATATATTGTTAAAAAGATTATATTTTATTGCTGCTGAAGAAAAGGCTGGAAATAATAATTTTCATAATGAAAAACTCGGTATTTTACATTTTTTTACAAGACAACTAGAGAAACTTTTAGATAATGAAAACGGTACAGAGATTTTAATTTCGTATATATCTAGATTACCTAAAAAAGTTGTTGGATCTGGATTAAGTAATGATTTTATAAATAACTTACCTTTTGAAATGCATTGGCCTGGTTATAATTATTTAGGACCTGGTACAAAATTAGACGAGCGATTAAAAAGAGGAGATAAACCTATAAATAAATTAGATGAAGCTGCCCAAGAACATGATATATTTTATAAAAATCATAAAGATACAAAAACAAGAAATAAAGCTGATGAAGTTTTAGAATATAAAGCTTGGGACAGAGTTTTAGATCCTAATGCAAATTTAGGTGAAAAAACAGCAGCTTGGGTCACTACAAATGTTATGAAAATTAAAAGACATTTAGGAATGGGTTTAAAATAACTTTTTTTTATAATTTTTTTATGTAATAAATGGAGTATCAAATTAATCTTTCAGATAATCATAAAAATAAAATTAAAACTGGTTATAAAAAGAAAACACCAGTTACTATTCAAGTAAGATCAGATCAAAAAGGAAATGATAAAATATTATTAACTCAAAGACAAATTAATAAAATTGAAAAATGTAAAAAAGAAAATAAAGGTTGTAGAATTACTTTAACTCATGATCAACTTAAGAAAAATCATTCTGGTGGATTTTTACCACTACTCTTTGGTGGGATAACAGCATTAGCAACTTTGGTTGGTGGAGCTGCAGCTGTGGCAGGTAAAGTTTTAGATAAACAAGCACAAGATAAAGAATTGGAAGAACAACAAAGACATAATAAAGTCATGGAGGGAAAGGGTTTAAAAAAAGCCAAAAAACCAAAAAAATAATACCTTTAACTAACTATGACATCGAAAAATTTGGAAAAAATATTAAAAATTTTAGAGGTTGTTTTATGAAAGATGAATTACCTAAGAAACCTAATAAAAATGAATCCGGAGTGTTAAATTTAGAAAATTCTTATCAAAACGGATCTCATTGGGTTTGTTGGGTGAAAAGAAATAATTTTAAAGTTTATTTTGATTCATATGGTGATGCTAATCCTCCAGAAGAGTTAGTAAAATATTTGGGGGAAGATAATCTTTATTATAGTGATGATAAAATTCAAAATTATAACGATCCTCCAATATGTGGTCATTTATGTTTAAAATTATTGGAAAATGTAGATAAAATGAAGAAAACAGACTTATTTAAACCCTTCATAGAAGAAGTAATTGAAAAATTACGTTTTTAATAAATTTTCCTCTATTAAATGGAGAACGTTTTTGAGAAATATTCAAACGCAATTGTAAGATCAGAGTATCATAATTATTTACCTATTTCTAATCTTCATTTTAATATAGTTAACAAAAAAACTGTTTTTAAAATTGATGAAGGGGATGGTTTTCTAAATGTTAGAAACGCTAAATATGACATCTCTGGAAGATATATCCACGCAGATGATAGTAAAAATTTTGGCGACAATACTAATATAAAATTAATTGACAACTTTGTAGGCCATTTATTCTCACAAATTGAAGTTAAAAAGCATAATAAACTTTTAGATGAAATTGAGTATCCTGGACAAGCTAGTACAATAAAAGGCACTGTTAGTTTCTCTTTAGATAATAATGGTCCAACAATTAACTCAGGATTTCAATCAAAATTTGTAGGAGGTGGTAATTTTCAAGTTTTAGGCAATTTATCTAACCTTGGATTAGGATTTTTTAAAGATATAAAATGTCCAATATATAAGGGCGGATTTGAAATTACTTTTACTAGAAATGGAGATAATGACGCGCTGTATAGATGGGCTAAAAAAAAAGATGATGGTACTTTTGATGAATCTACGAGACCACATAATGGAAAAATTATAATTGAAGACTTTATAATACGAATTCCAATAATTGAGTATGATGATATAAGTAAGGTTCAGCTAATAAACGAATTGAAAACGTTATCGCAACAAAATCACTATAATTTTATTTTTAAATCATGGCAATGCATCCAGCAAAAAAATATATCCGGAAAAACTTTAAATTTGGATATTACAAATACTTATAGAAATATTAGAAATCCTTTATTTGGTATGGTTGCTTTTCAGACAAATAGATTCGATAACCAAGATAAGGAAACAAGTGCATTTGATCACTGTAATGTGAGGAACATTTGGTTTGAAATTAATGGTAAAAGATACCCTGAAGAACTGGAAAACTTAGATTATGATAATGAAAAATTTTCAATTGCTTATGATATGTATATGGACTATAAAAGGGTATTTTATAAATCACATTTGGAATTACCTTTAATATATACAAACCCTGATCAATTTAAAAATAGCAGACCTATTTACGTAATCGACCTAACTAGACAACCAGAAAATATCTCAGAGTCTAGAAATAATATTATTTTACATGTAGATTTTAACAAAAATATTACTCCACCTAGTGGAAATGAAGGAACTATTGCATATATTTGTATGGTTTCTTTGTCAGAGTATTCATATGATATTATAAATAACACAATTAAAGAAAATTTTTAACTTATATTCATTAAAAACGTACAAGTATATCCCTCTATAATATAATAACATAATTTGAATAAAATGCATTATTTGCGACACATGTTTCTTGATATGTTTCCTGTACCCGAGAAACAGGATGTTGAAAAGATAAGCACAATGTGTCGTCAGTATGTTTAAAATCTAATTATTAACACACTTCCATGCGACTCATAATATTACTAATATATGGGAATTAGGAAAGGAAAATAAAACGAACAGAAGCACACTTCTGCTTATGTCAAATGATGTCGATTGACAGATACAGAACTACACTTTTGTGTGACTCATAATATTACTAATATATGGGAATTAGGAAAGGAAAATAAAACGAACAGAAGCACACTTCTGCTTATGTCAAATGATGTCGATTGACAGATACAGAACTACACTTTTGTGTGACTCATAATATGGCTGATTGACAGATGCAGAACTACACTTTTGTGTGACTCATAATATGGTATAGAATATATTTCATTTCCAAAATAGTTTTAAACTTTCATACTTATCACTATAAAACAAAATGTTTAAATAGTCCTTATGATTATAACATTCACTAATGGATATTGATAGTTTTAATAACTTTGGGAATTGTGCACACAATTTTCCAATAAAGCGTAGCGTTCTTCCATGAGTGTCTGAAATATTAAAATGTGTTTTTATAAAATTCTTCCAAGTTTCATTAAATCCTGATGTATTTTGTTTAATAAAATATTCAATATAAAAAAGATTTAAGTAATATCCAAATCTTGCACTTAGTTCAAAGTTCTCTCGAGTTTGACACACTAAATTATTTTTTATCTCACTCAAATGATTGTACAAATTATCGAAATTGTTCTCAAAATTACTACTCAAATCCACAATTTTTTCTTCACTGATTTTCAATTTCAAATAGTCATTAAATTCTTCAATATTCATTTTGTTTTTCTTTTTTGGTTTCTTTATGTTAAGTAAATTGTAGATGTTCTTTTTTGGTGTATTTGGCACAATAACTTCTCCATTAATAATTTTATTTTTAATATTACTGTAATTTTTTCTAATATCTAGTAATATAGTTGCACTGTCATTATGATACTTTAATAATTTAGAAATCTCACGTTGCTGCTGCACACTGCACATGATTATGAGTGACTGTGCAAATTTTGTAACCAAACTTTTATTTAGCATAATTTTAATGTATTTATATTTACAGTGGTGACAACTTTTTTATTTGGTGAAGTTCCTGTAATGAATAGAATTAATATTTTAATTATTAATTTATAGATGGTACTAGTGGTATGATTGAATTTTTGGTGAAATGTTTTTGTAGTTTTTTTCTTTATAAATGGAGGTTTATAAAATAACAAAGAACGTTTACATCGATGTAAATGAGGCTAAATCGTATCTTCCAGTTATAATTACTAATCGAGATGGAAAAATAAAGAAACTTTCGTTAATAGGATGTTTATTTTTACTAACCAATGAATGGGTAGAAAATTTACAATTACCTCGATTATTTTTTTGGTTGGAAACAAAAAATGATAATGAATGGGTATTAGATCAAGACTCAATTCAGCTTTGCCACTTAAACAAAAATTTAACTCAAAAAGTTACCTATTTTTCGTTAACAAATACTGCTAAGGAAATTAGAATTGGAGTAAGAAGTAATATAACCCAACATACTTCATTAATAAGGTTTGGAACTCTTGATTCAGGTTTTGTAAGTGGACAGGAAAGATTGCCAAGTATTAAAATTTATCTTGAAAATACTAGCTTAATCACAACAAATGAGGAGGATACTAGAAATAGGGGTGATAACATTGGAAATATACCTGATATATAATTTTTATACTGATAATAATATTTCTGTTTGATATAATTTTTTTATAACTTATATCAATAAAAATTAATAAAATATACAAAAATTTAATGATTATTAATATTATTAAATTTTATTATTATTAAGAATTCTTATCACCCATACCATTTCGGTATGAGTATAAATAATTTATATTTATATAATAAATTAGATTTTTACTAGTAGAAGAAATGTATATGTTTTGAAGTGCTCAGAGAAATTATCAGAGAACTCCAAATATTATGACTTTTATCATGATTTTTGTGAAATGGTTGTGTAAAATATAGGGTAAAGAGGGTTGAAGTCTAAAATATTTAAAATTTTTGAAATTTTTGTGATTTTCTCTATTTTGAGGGTTATTTTGGTAAAAAAGCGTCTATTTTTTATGAGAGTGATAGAATATTTAGGGTTTTATCACTTTTCTTTTTTAGTGCGCCAGGACATACATATATATACTACTTTGAAATATTTTATCTTCAACTCGTAAAGTGTATTTTATATTTTTAGATCTATTTACTTCTTCTTGTTTCTGTATGTTTGAGAAATATCCGAAATATGTGAATCTATAAAGCTTCTTTGTCTGTCAATTGAACTCAACCTCCAGTACGTCTCGAAAAATTTTTTTCGTTGATCTTGCGTTAACTATAAAGCTATGAACTGTATCTATTTCTTGGTTACAAGAATGTCCAGGGGTTGAAAACTGCATTGTAATTAATTCAATGGTTGGGTGACTCTGCATAACAGAAGCAATTGCAACTGACATTAATGAATTCCGATTCTGAGGAACGCAACTGTCACTCCATAATACCAAAGATGTCAACTGCGGATTATCGCCAGAACTGCATCTAAAATTTTAATAAGAGCACTAGCAATATCGTTGCCGCCTCTTCCCATCAAAGCTTCGTTCCACAATGAGCAATATACCTGCTTGGTAGTTGAAAGGATCGCTGTCAAATTGTAAACATTATGTTTACTTTTATAATAGAAATTAATGACTTCAGCATGTGGACATGATGATACATTTTACATGTCAAACACTAAAAATGTATTGGCATTTTCTCTATCTTTATTTTTTTCTCCTCAAGATGCGTATTTCGCTGATACGTGCTTCTCGTACTCGCTTTTTCTTTCATCTGTTAGTGTTTCTTGATTGGTTTTCATTTTGATTTCTTCGCACAAATCGCATCGATCTTTCTTTGGAATGTGAAAATATAAGTTTTAGTTTTCACAAAACACAGATATAAGGAGTCCTTCACTGGTTGTTTGTTTAAAGACTTGCAGAGATCAGTGTAAAGTTTGTAAATCTTTATGTTCAAATAAGAATCTAAGTATTGTCGCCTCGTTTGGGCTCTGCAATAATGCGACTCAACTCGAGGGAAAGATTGTGGCACTCTTTTTATACAAAAATAGAATTACCACAGCTTTCGGCAGCTTTTCGTCTGGAGCGTCGTAGGTTTTACTAGAGAACATTGGTAGTAATAATAAAAAAAAGGATTCTGATAAATAAGAAAGCCTGGGCACCACGTAATTTAAATTAATTGATTTTTTGGGGAAAAATTACGAAACCCAAATTATGGCAAAAAGGTCGTAAACACCGGAGCTAGTCCATATGAGCTAATGAAGATTACTAATTAAAATTTGTTTTTAAGTATGAGTAAGCTGGGTAAAAAGAAACAATATAAGTATCTAATAGTTATGTTTAATCATACTTGGTATGAATTATTATGTACAATTTATACAATATTGTTGGTTATATAATGCATATTTAAAAGTGTATAAAATAGTAATGATCATGCGACTCTGATTTGTTATATTATCATTTTAATTTGGATAAGTCCCTTTAATATTAATATAATATAAGATGGTATAGTAGAAAAAGAATTGATTAAGGAAAACTTATATATAAAATTTAAATAGTTATTTTCTAGTCATTGAGAAAATAACAACCCCATAGTCGACTATAGTTCACACTTATCATAGGAAAATTTCATTGGGTAACCAAAGGTTAACTTAACCCTTATTAATATTATAATCAACAATAAATTTTGTTATAACCTCTTCAGACCCAGGGCCAATTCACCTCGCTTTGATTGTTAATTTTTTGACTATGTGCTTATTTCTTCATACAAAGACAAAATAGCAATGTGTTTTTAAATTTTTTTTTATTAATTTTTGAAAAAAACCATGTATCATATATGATACTTTGGGTCTATACCCATACAAATAAAATAATATGAACAAAATTTTAAAAATGTGAAATCAAGTATGAAAAGCTAAAAAACAATTTCTTTCTACGCTGCAGCATAAATACACTTCACAAGATTTGCATCTGGCAAATGTTAACTTCTTACAGGTGGGTAGACGGCACTTGGAACGCGATTTCTGTTTGTCTTTCATGAATTCCACTAAGTGTGTATTTCCCTGACGCCGAAGTCTCTTGTCAGGAATGGATTGGACGCTTCTTCTCTTGTGCCCAGATTCTACATTCTGTTCCTCATTCCATATCATCCTGTTCTTGATTATTTAATATCATTGTTTTGGCGAGAGATAGCTTGAACTCCAAATAGTCCATAATTTCTTTTCTTGGCAGGCCGGCAGCTTTTGCATTCTCCCGATATTCGAGCCACCCTGCTGCTGCTGAAAAATCAACGAAATGAAAAATGGTTCGAACTGTCCATTTGTTTGTTCGGTTTCTCATTGCATACTTTCCAATGACTCGGTCTAGAAGGTCCACTCCACCCATATATGCATTGTATTTCTTAACAATGGCTGGCTGCTTAATATCGATATATTTTTTTTCGGTTTTCGACCATCTTTTACAAGTGCCTTCCGGCTCAACGCCACAACATGAAGATGCAAAGTTAACAGGCTTGTTATCAAACCACTTAACAAGTATTATTTTGCCGTCATCACGTACGAGGTGGTCATAACATCCTCTTTCCTTCTTTTTTAGTTGGCTATCTGTCAAGAAATCAGCAGTTTTTGGGATTCTGTTGGCCATTATAGTTCCAGCTAGGGTGATGGTACGTGAAGACAGAAAATCGATCAGCGGGATTGAAGTAAAATATCTATCCGTGAAGACGGAAACTCCCACAGGAAGTGTGTCTGTTAATTTAAGAACCATTCTGCCCCCAACATCCAGCTTTTCTGGTGATGCCAATAACGCCGATTCTACCGATGAGCCTTTACCCTCATACATATAAAAATCCAGTGGTATTCCAGTGGGAGAGGTCATTACAAAGTTTTAAGGCCTACGGGATTAGGCTTACCACGAACAAATTGCCTCATTAGCACCTATCCAGCAAATGGGATCATCTGCTCATCAATCGATACCTCACTTGTTCTTTCATTCATGAGACATCCTCTCTGTACTCTATCAAGGAGAGGTCTTATCTTCCAGAATCTATCATGCGACTTTGCTTCTGCGGAAACTCCGTTGTCATCCACAATTTTTAATCGAGATCGTAACTTAAAGAAACGATTTCTTGTGATGTTATCTGACACTATGGGTACCCTAGTGTTTTGACCCCAAAACATTCGCAAACGCGGCAATGCATAAATTCCAATTAGCATCGTACAGCCAAACATTTTTCTGATCTCAGAAGCAGTAGTATTCAATGATTGTCCAGTCGTGCTCACTTCTCTCATATTTGTAAACATAGCTACACTTTCAAAAAAGTCATCATTTACATATTTCTCAAAATACATCAAAGGATCTTTAACCTGGTCGCTGTAGTTTGCAGGATCCATACTGCAAGGACGAACAAATTCTTTGTTTCGTATCCATTTTTTAGAACTAGATGGAACTAAGCGAGCTAAGGGAACGTCATCTTCGGAATCAAAACCGTCGTCGAACTGTAATATATCTTTTTGCTGTAAATTTTGGTCGACAATTAAATCCTCTTCGACGTCATCATCCCCATCAAGATCATCATCAATATCAGACTGATCTAAATCTAACGTGTCGGCAAGGTCCTGAAGTTCTGTTGCGGTCAAAGGGCCTGAAACAAACATTTCTGTCAAAAACTGTGCTTTTCGTAGATTTGGACTTTAAAAAACTATGTATTGTCACATACCCAAAGTATCATCAGTGATACTACAACTTTTTTCGAACATTATTATTATTTGCAAGAAAAATTATACATTTATACAGCATACTAACATTAAATAACAATATAACCATAATTTAAAGCCAAATAAATTTATAAATATTGTGTACTTACGCTTATTATTGCTAAAAGCCATCACCACGTTTTCTAACCTTACGCATTCACATGTAACCTAACAAATACTGACGCTAGATCAACCGGCAACCGCGCGCAACACTTCCTATGCATGTATTGGGACGGTATCATATGAGATACTCCTGGAACCGAACGAATCCGTGCGCTCCAAAAGTAAAATAAAAAATAATTTTCGCGAGTATCATATATGATACCATGGGTCTGAAGAGGATAAGTAATTGCTTATTTTAAGTAAAATTAAACTGTATTTTAAATCGTCTTTAGTTAATTTGAGATAAAAAAAAATTAAATTAGTAATATTGAAAAAATCTGGCCTTAAGTGGTCCTATTGAAAGTCCAGGAAAAGTACCATCTGCACCGCACTCGGTCTCAATCGGGTAGGTACCGATATCCTGTTTTTTCTACCAAAATCTACAGGGTGGTTGCTTGGATTGGTACGTAGAGCCTCTAAGAAGTGGTAGAGAGCATAAAGAAAAAGCTACTGGAGTAACAGTTGTTAGCCCCAACTTAGAACCCTGCAAAGATTGAGGAAAACCACAGATTAATATCCAGATTATGGAATAATAAAGTGGTTTGCTCTATTCCTTTACTTTGTAAAATTTATTGAAAGACAAAATTATGATTTTACGAAACTACACTCACCTTTTAAAAAGGGTTTCTCACTATAGATAAAAGAGGTATGATTCCGGGACTCCTGGATAATCTGGATGTTTCCAGGGTTGTGAAAAAAAATTCAACCTTCTACCCGTGGCACTAATACATATGCGAAAAGTGAAGAATATCAACTAAAATCGCCCGATTGGGTATGTGGGAGGAAAATTCCCTTTTTCTTCACAATTACACCGCGTGCAAGCCTAGAGTTCACACCGGAATGGCGGGCGGAAAAACGAATCCCTTGACGCATTAGTTGGGACCGGAAATTCCAAGATCCTAATTTAAATTTGATTGGTACAAATTTGACGGTAAGGTTCGCATCTCAAAATATTTTAGGAAAAATCGACAATAAATGTGGCAATCTTGAGATGGTCAAGCCAGACAGACCACTCGTGGTTCCACTTCGAAATTTCTTGACCGATGGGCGAATTAATCTTAAAACAAATCAGCTTTTAGGCAACCAGTAAATCAGACACGATAGAATCGCGCAATCCTATAATATTAAGAGAAAATTATCTACAATGCCCAACCAAATAATTAGGATTAGTAGAGGGGGAAGAGGGTTTCAACGCCAATTTACGCACACCCTTCTGCGCATGCCCAGGCAGTGCGCAGGCGCGTGTCATATATCATACGTCATCTGTCATGTCACACTCTTGGGCGTGAGCTATTCGGACATTAACTACTTGAGCGTTAGCTACTTGGGCATTAACTACTTGGGCGCTAGCTACTTTGGCCTTAGCTACTTGGGCGTTAGCTACTTGGGCAATAGTATTCATTATAGGCTCCGTGTTAAGGATGACGTCATATTATGTTTAGCAAAAGATGGCGGCTGTCACCTGTCAATTAAGATATGTCAATGACACCTGTCACTTGTCAAATGCTAAAATTAAAATCTAACACGTGGAATGTATTCAGGGTGGCGTTATAAATCGTTTAGAAAAAACCCAAAGTCGATCGGTCAACTGGTTTGGAAGATATAGTATTTTGCGATTAGGGCTCTAATGCATAAAGGTGGAAAGGAGAAATTTGGTAAGCAGGTATAAGATAAGTATACCTATCGACTAGTGAAGAAATATTTCAAAAATCCCAAGTAATAACGAAACTAGATGTATAAAACCATCAAGGCCTTATCATTATTCATAGACACCGCTCTTCTATATTAACAAGTTAATAGAATAATTATTATCTCAGATTATTACATAATCGGCTAAATATGTCAAAGTTAGCAAAAAACCACTCGCCTACAGCTCATCAGATATATCATCAAATATGTCTTTAACTCGTTAGAAAAAACCAAGATCCTTAGAACGGCTAGCTATAGAAAAATATCCCTAAAACGTGATGTTTGAGTCATACTTTTTTATCTACCCTGTATACTGCAAATTATTTGCTATTCTCACACACTTCAATTTAATTATACATCGCATAAGAAAACTGAATATGAGTGCATACAGATTAGTGCATGGTAATTAACTCTCACTCTGCTCATTATCGCATTAAATATTCATCGCATCGAACGGCTATAATTCAGGTCAAGGAAAAAGCTTGAACACCAAGCGAGAGTTATTACATTTGAAAAAATATCTAATTATATTCCTAGAAGGTGAAAGCAACTAGCACAGTTTCGGGAAAGATATAAATACAGGGCCAGTCTAGAAGTTTATTCAGTTATTATTCGGCAACCGTTAAAACAGTATACCTAAAGTGATAAAATTGTAAGTACCTATTATATTCTCTATAATTATGTGTTTTAATTTTTATTTAATTTAAAACAAAACAATCAAGTGTTAAATAAATCAGAGTAAATCGGGGAGGCTAAGATGTATATTTAATTTTGGTATTTTTTAGTAAAAAACAGAAAATATGATATATTATTAATTGATATGATAATGAATGATAAATTATTATTATAATATTATTAAACCTTTTAGCTATCTCATTCTTAGTCGCAAATATTTCTAAATATATTTAATACATCTAAATTAGATAGCAAGGTCAACTTGCTATTGTGCTTACGGATACAGTGACTGGATAATATTAAAGGTTAAGACATGTTTGAAAAATAATATGAATGCAGTAACTAATTAATATTCAATGTTATGTCCTGTATGTATTGCTAATACGCTGCTAAGATTGCATCATCTTTATTACCTGGAAACATTCTCTTAGCCTCGCCATGTTAATTAATAAACGTATATACTCAACATTATTACATCATCTTAGGTATATAAATACTAACAGAAACATTTATTCCTCAGACGATCTCAAGCGTTCATAACGACAAGGTGTGCCGATAAAAAACAAATTCAACTTTTTTTCTTTCTTGTGTGGTGTGTTATACATTATTTGGTAAGTACAAATATGATTTGTTATATTATATCAGTGCATAATTATTTAAATATTGTTGGTTCTATCAAAAATTTAACAAAAAAATGCTCACATGGTGATCCATATTTCTGAAATGTATTCTTTTAGTGTTACGACGTTTAAACTAAAAACGGAATAATTCAGGTTATGCTTGCTTATTAGGCAATTATTTAACAGGAAAAAATACTGAAATAAGGATTTATATTATTTTTAAGTGAATATTGGGCATTAGAGGGATACAGAAGTTGCTAAAGGGGCTTCATACATAGTAGATAGTAGCGGGTCGCAGTATGTATTATGAAGTGAAAGTAAATTATTAAACTATTGTAAAATTATCCTAAATTAATAAATATATTACGTAAAATTATGTCTGTATATATAAGCAATAACGCAATAATTTTAATTTTGCAGAAAATGTTTATTTGCGAGCATTGTTCCCGCTCCTTCACCAGAAAGACTGATCTCAAACGTCATGGGGATTGCAGACTTACTGTTCAAGTCTGTCAAACTTGCAAAGACAGCTTTGCGTCAAGAAGAGCTCTCCAACAACACCAACAGGAGAAACATAGAGCTCCCAAAAGGCAAGCTACGTCTCAGCAAGTAGCCATGGCTAAGAAGGCTAGACTCGTTTCGACCGATGGTAAGTTATTGCATCATATTGTGTAAGATTAGGTATTGCATCATACTGTTTAAGATTAGAATATATTGCAGCATAATTTAAAAAACGATAATAAGGCATTGACAGCTTGTATAATTTATTTGCTATAACCTATGTTTGGCCATATATGAACAGCATCAGTCAACAGGAAAAAATTAAACGACGTTGCCATTACAGTGCGGTAATAATTGTATAAAAAGTATTATAAGTGAATTTTAATTTATTTCAGAACCGTCAACTTCAGGTTCATCTATGCAGCAGAGGTATTGCAATGACTGCAAGCTAGATGTGCCTATCTCCCGTTGGTCCAACCATATAAGGACCTTAAGCCATCGGGAGAACTGCAGCGTTATACAGGAGGAAGGTGTGGAGCTGATTAAAACGTCATTCCGAAGCCGAATTGCTACCTACCGACTTTCTTCAAGACAGGACCCCACCAACGTCCCCGAGTTCCTTGAACACCTACAGGATAAATTTACTAGGTTGGTGGGGACCGTACTACAAAAATATGATCAACTGAAAGTCGGGGTAGAGCTTTTTGGCCGCTTCCTCCTGCAGACGAACGAGTCGACTGAGGTGAAGTCTTTCAACACACGATACGTGATGGTGAATGGAGCGACAGACTTGGAGGAGCTGTTTGGACAGTTTACTACCATCCTGGACCGTAAATACTCTGAATTTGCGGAAAAGGACAGTGGTAAGTAATATTACAAGCGTTTAAAAAATATTAACTAACACATTTTTAAATCATAATACTTAACCATGTTTCTATTGTTACAGGGTGGACTCTTCAACAGCTCCTACACCTAGAATTAGGTATTAACAAGATCAACCCTCTAAAGGCATCATCCTACATCCCGCTACCAAAGGAGATTGAAGCAAAGAAAGCTGTTCTAAACATTCAAAACACTGATCAAAAGTGTTTCATGTGGTCAGTCTTGGCAGCCTTGCATCCGGTTCATTGGGCTCAACATGCAAATAGAGTCGCGAATTATATGCCTTTTGAGAACGAGCTGGACTTTACAGGTATGGAATTTCCAATTAAACTTAGTGACATAACTAAATTTGAACGCCTTAATAATATTTCTATCAATGTTTATGGCCTAGAAAAAGTGTATGACAATGGTAAAAATAGTATTGAAGTCGTGGGTCCTTTATACTTTACTACATCTCGCAAGGAGAGACATGTAAATTTGTTATTAATTAGTGATGATTATGAAAATAGACATTACTGTTTAATAAGAAACATGTCTCGACTGATCTCAAGTCAATTATCTAAACGCAAAGAGCCAAAGTATTTATGTGATGGTTGTCTAACTTACTTTTATTCAGAGCAAAAATTAAAAGCTCATCAAGAACATGATTGCGGACACGTTTTGGCTAAAGTACCGACAACTGATTTAAAAAAGAATAAATACGGAGAAGAGGTCCCCGAGAATATTTTGAAATTTACAAATTTTGAAAAGAAATTAAAGGTACCTTTTGTTGTTTATGCCGATTTCGAGACAATCCTTGAACCTATACCTACAGAGGAAAATGAGTTGGACCCTGATACATCCTATACTGTTAGAACTCATAAACATGTACCCTATTCATTTGCATACTACATTAAATGTGATTTTGATGATGCCTATTCAAAGTACCAAAGTTATAGAGGACAGGACGCACACAAAGAATTTGTAAAACGGTTAGATGTTGATTGTAAATCAATATACAACCATTTTATGAAGGAAGTGGTGCCAATGTTACCTATGACGGCGGAACAAGAGAATGAGCATCGACAAACACCAACCTGTCACATTTGCGAAAAGCCATTTGACGTAGAAGCAAACGATAGAGTTCATGATCACGATCATTTAACAGGGCTCTATCGCGGTCCAAGTCACTCTGTATGCAACCTAAATTACAAACTTCCCAATTTTATTCCTATCTTTTTCCATAATATGTCCAATTTTGATTCCCATCTGTTTGTCAAGGAATTGGCTTGCGATGAAGAAAAGTTGGACGTTATCCCCCAAAATAAGGAAAAGTATATTTCCTTTACTAAACATATCTTGGTGGATAACGTCGAAAACAAGGAGGGAAAACAACGACAGGTATTTTTAAAATTGCGTTTTTTGGATAGTTTTCGATTCATGGCTAGTGGGCTAGATAAATTAAGTCAAAATTTAAAATCAGAGCAATGTAAAACGGTGCGAAAATATTTCGAGGATGATAATAAATTTGAACTTATTCGACAGAAGGGTGTCTTCCCGTATAATTACGTAGATTCATTTTCAAAATTAGACGAAAACAGGTTACCATCGCATAAAGACTTTTATAATCAACTCAAAAAAGAGGACATCTCCTCCGATGATTATAAGCGTGCTTGGAAAGTATGGAATTTATTTGAATGTAAAACTTTAGGCGAATATTCTGATATTTATTTAAAATCCGACGTATTAATTTTGACAGATGTCTTTGAAAGTTTTAGAGACGTGTGCCTGGCTACTTATGGCCTTGATCCTGCGCAGTACTTTACTGCGCCGGGTCTTTCGATGGATTCCGCCCTCAAGGCCACGTCCATACAATTGGAGATATTAACCGATCTAGACATGGTACACTTCTTTAAACACGGTATTCGCGGGGGAGTCAGTCAGTGTAGTATAAGAAAAGCTTTTGCGAATAATAAATTTATGCCACATTATGACGTTAACAAACCCACCTCTTACATAGCATATTTAGACGCTACAAACCTCTACGGGGCCAGCATGTCTAAATTTTTACCAACAGGAGGCTTTAAGTTTTTAAACGAAACCGAAATTCAAAATTTGGATTATATGAATATAGCGCCTGAATCACCGACAGGATACATTTTAGAAGTCGATTTGGAATACCCGGACAGTTTGCATTATTTACATAATGAACTACCCTTTTGCCCACAATCCATTGCGCCGCCAGGGTCTAAATTCCCGAAAATAACAAAATTAATTCCAAATTTCATGAAAAAAGAGAAATATATTATTCACATTCAAAATTTACAACAAGCTTTAAATTATGGCCTTCAGCTTACAAAAATTCACCGCGCTATATCCTTTGACCAATCACCCTGGCTTAAGAAGTATATCGATCTAAACACAGCGTTGAGAAATCAGGCCAAAAATAAATTTGAAAAAGACTTTTTTAAACTTATGAACAATGCTGTGTTTGGCAAGACAATGGAAAACGTGGAGAAACGGGTAGATGTAAAGCTCGTTACCCATTGGGAAAATATTGGTAGGAGGTTGGGGGCCGGAGCGTTAATCGCGAAACCTCATTTTAAAGATCGAACCATTTATAGCGAAAACCTGGTAGCAATCCAGATGAAAAAACAAAAAGTGGTGTATAATAAACCCATTTACGTGGGTTTTTCAATCTTGGAGATATCCAAAACCATTATGTATGACTTTTTGTACGGGTACATTAAGCCGAAATATGGCAACAGCGCGGAATTGTTATACACTGACACCGACTCCCTAATTCTAAAAGTAACAACAGATAATTTTTATGATGATATGACGACAAATTTAAGTAGATTCGATACTTCCAACTACTCACAAGATAACCCACATAATGTTCCTGTAAACCAATCTATACTTGGTAAAATGAAAGATGAGTATGCAGGAAAGATTATTTGGGATTTCTATGGAACCGGGGCGAAAGCATATTGCGTTAATGTAGAGGGAAAGTTGACTAAAAAAGCTAAAGGGGTTCCTGACTACGTCACCCAAAAAGAACTGACTCTTGACGATTATAGAGAAGCGGCTGACGTAGAAGGAACTCAGATTCATCGTAGAATGAACACTTTCCGTTCGCATGAACACGATATGTATGTCGAACTTAAAAATAAGGTAGCGCTGTCATACGCGGACGACAAGCGCTTCATTATACCCGGGTTCGAGCACACGCTTGCTTGGGGTCATAGAGATATAGTATTGTATAAGGAATCATCGGAAATTCCATAAGCTAAGACTGACCATAGCTATCTTTGTTTCAATCTTCTTGGATAGCTGATGGTTTTAGAGGGTTGTGATATTAGGCTAGGTATTTATTATATTATTATTTAATTTGTTTATTGTATTATTATTATTATTTATTATTATTTATTGTATTAATATTTATTGTATTATTATTTATTATATACATAGATGAAAATGTTAATTTTTTGTATTAAAATGTGTATCATATATACAAATAAACACAGGATTTCTTTGTATTCAAATTTTTTGTCTTATTTTACCCCCTCTCCCTCTTCCCTACTAAGGAAAAAAAAAACAGATGTAAATTTTTAACATTTATTTTACAACAGTATAATAATCAATGTTTAGTTTAAACAATGTAGGTATATGTCTTGCAAATAAGCGAATTAGCTTGTCAGTCCATCGAAACAAATATTTGTCTGTCATGGCATCTTCAAACTTGAGGCTTCGCTTTTCGTCATTACGATGAAACACCAAAGTGTACTGTCCAATAATCATAAAGATGTCAACCCAGTGAGTGTTGAAACAATCAAACGTACTTATGAATTCTTCAAATTCATCACTAGAAAAATAAATCTTGCCATATCCAATAGTGTCTATGATTACTTGTTTACGCTCTTTTTCTGTAGTGTTAAATATAATTGTTATGTAATCATCAATTTCATAAACTCTGCTTGGCTTGATCTTGCGTACAATATCATCATTATCCTGCTGACATCGAGAAGAAGATTCAAACACTTTATCCCAAGCGGATGATGAAGAGGAGGTCGCCATTGATAAGTATTAGAGGTTAAGTTTTAACAACTGTCTAACCAAATATTTATGATCTTCGTAACACTTGATATCTTTTTTCAGCCTACGTATTTTTCGCAGATGTTCTTGGAGTTTAACTCTAAGATCGACTGTCTTGGCCATGAGCTGGACATTAAATGACTAAATTCTCATAGAACTCTTATTAATATAAATAAAAAAACAATGCATACATTTTTAATCTTTATTTAGGTAAAAAATTATAAATATAGTCATACAAAATATAAGCATTCTTAATACTACAGCTACATACATCTAAACTATGATAAGGACAATCAGTAATACCTCTAGATAATTTGGGTACGTTAACACTATCTTTAATAAATTCTAAATTAATAATATATGGTAAATTATGTTCTATATCTAAAAATGTCTTTGTTAAAAATGTCTCTTTAACATGTCCCTTGAGATAAATAATGTCCGCATCTCCCAGGTCGTTGCGAATAATTGTATAAAGTTGGCTGTAGTCGGTTTCTCCATAATTGTAGTAGAGACCATGATGATTCCCATATAAAAATAATGCTTGTTTTTGACAATCCTCTGGCAACATGTAAAACGGCTTAGCTGGTTTAAACAGATAACTCTTCATTTGCTTCCCATCATAAATAGCCAGCTCCTTGGCGCAAAAGTCTGGGATGCAAAATCCTTGAACATCTACTATAACCACCTTCATCTTGCTGGGTCTAAAGAACAACTGACTACAACATGTCTCGTACTTGGCCAGTTAAAGCCTGATACTCAAGAACACGATCATGCACAATAATACAAAAGGCTCGTGAATCCGCAGAAAAGTTTTCAGAACTTTGAAATTCCAACTTGACATCAATGGTGTTGCTCTTGATGGACTCATTTTGCTTTGTGCAATCAATAACAAAGAGGGCTCTGCTTGCAAAAGTAGTAAAGTCTAAAAGTGGTTCACTCTGCTGTTTTCCTAAATATGTTTTTTGAAAATCCGTATACATCTGATAAGCCTCGGTAAATTGGCGGTTTTCAAAATTTAAGTTTAACGCTTCGTAGGGATAAACCTCTGAATTAAGATGCAATTTGACATCAGTCACCTTTAAATTGTCAAAATAAGTACAATCGGCTTTATAGTTGTCTTTACGTTTCTTCATAAAAAATACAATAACATATCTTGCTCTCTCAGACATGGTCTTAACAGTCCAAATATCTCTCTTTGTTGTTCGTAGAGCAGGAAGCTCATGTATCTCCCAGTTTCTAAACGGAATAAATATCGATTTGTTCTTTGCAATTTCATCCAAAAGACGTAATTTAACTGCATCGCTAGGATAGATGTGTTTAACTTTTAACTCGACAGTTTTTAATTTAATTTCAGCCTTCTTATCCCCACTGGACTTGTAGCAGTTGTCATCATGTCTGGCTCGAACCAGTTTAATTTTTTGTTTGCCCATTAAAACATTCTTATAATCGGCAAACACTCCAAACAGCATAGAAAGGGGAATGCGAAAATTAAACTCCTTGGAGGTTTCGTCCAAGGTCTTGATTGCTACACTAGGCCAGTTCCAACCAGCAATATCTAATGCGCGGCTCTCTTGATCGTTTAGGCACAGCAAATTCTTAACCGTACAAACTATTCCAGGATCTCGAATCTTTTCAATTTCTTTACCATTCACTTCATATGATATGTTGTCAAACAAAAATGCTCCAGCATTGTTGGTTAGGTTACAATCACCAGTTTTACCAGCTGTTGTTTCCTCCTTAAATGTTCCCTCTATGTAGAGTTGAGCTTCGCTCATATCCAAAAACACATCTTGTTGATTAATAACAATCTCAATTTCATCATTATTATTAAATGAGGTGGTGAATGGGTGATAAGTATGCCATTCTTCGCGAATGACCGACTCATCACTCTTAACTTGATTAAATATTTGAAGTTTTTCTGACATGATAGCGATAGTGTGGACCTATAGACTGTAAATAAGCTATATTTGAAAACGTGAGTGATCCCTTTGACTTCTGACTGCAGACTGATTGATCAGCTGATGCGTTGGTGTTTAAATAACTTTTACTATTAAACACTAACCCCATCTCGTCTAAGTTCTAATCTGATTACAACTTCTTCACCTCTAAAATTAACTGCTTTCGATTCTTGGTCCAGTAAAGATAACGTAATGTTATATATTCTCCTCTGGTTCACTGGTAAATAAATTAAGTTTCTTGGTTCAATATTTATGCTATAACCAGGATCCACTGTTGGTGAAAATTCGTAGAGAGTGTGTGATGGATTATTTGTATAGTACGAACCGGAAATAATGTTACACTCTACTCTGATGGTAGCAACTTGTATAATTTCAACTGGTTGATCTGACTCATACAGCTTACCAGCTGTTAGAACTTGTGGTGAGAATCCCAATAACTTTGCAATGCTATCCTTTGGTTCAAAGTTTATGTGGTATACGCTCTTCAACTCACACCGTAACGTATTGTTGTTGGGTTTAAGTGATATAATAAGGTTCCGCTCTGGAGCAGTTGCCTTAGAATCAGCAAGATGTTTCTGCAAAAATTGTTCAATATCTTCCAACTCGTAGGATCCAGTTGGTATTTCCACTACTTGTTCTTCTTGTTTATCAACTTTGTAATAAAACTTGTTACGACCTTCTTCAATATTTGGGATAGTATTCCAAGTATTTAGCGAAATCAATGCTAAAGAGTAATCGTATCTCGAATCTAGTTCTATTGGAGGTACAAAATAAGATTCAAGCCGACTAGTACGACCCTTTAACGTGAACGTTTGAGACATGACTGATGTGAGACAATAACATTCCTATATTTTATAAAGTTTTATTATTATAGAGAAATGATAATGCCAAGTGACCGCAATTTGATGTTTTATAATCCTGATATTGGTCATAGTTGAAATAAATTTTCGTTTTTTTCATATACTTGACAAATTCTTTTGGTGGTTTCAAGTTGCCAAAACTATCGAAATAAACAACTTTATCACCATTCTTCTTATAAGCTACCCAATGTGTGCCGTCTCCTATATTTCGATCCAAATTAACAACACCGCACTCTATTTTTCGGGGTGTATTCGGTAATGTATCTCGCATAAATACACCTCGAAAATTAGGTATCTTTAAGCGAGTCGCATATAATTTAATATCTTGATCGGTCAAAGGACGTTCAGGTAGCTTTATTGGTAGTTTTTTGGCATTTTACGTAAAAACAAACCATAGCCTGTCTTGTGTTTTTTCAAATACAAACCACTACCCTTCTTCCCCAATGCAATAGCCTCCATTGTCTCGTTGTGTCGTTGTGATTCTTTTAGTTTGTCTTTGGCACTCTGAGCATCATTAACTGCCTTGGCAATACCAGCAGCTCCACCACTTAATGCCCCGAGCGCGCTAAGTCCAGCAAATATCGGAATAAGTGGTAGAATACCACCTTGTTTTGGTAGTGGAATTACTCGAGGAACCTTGATTCTTTTGGAGCCGCCAATTTTCTTCACTGTTACTCGTGCTGCCTTTAGTAAGTTACTTAAAGTCTTCTTTCTACCAACATTCCCCGAACCTGAATGTTTAAGTTGTTTCTTAATCTGTCTTACAACCGAAGACAAGCATACAGATCTCTTTGTCTTCTTGCTGACAGCACCTAACTTGCGTTTGACCTTCATAGCGTTTGTTACTAGCCAAGCTGATGTCTTTTCACCTAAACTAGAATCCTTGGCCTTGACACGTTCCCAAGCTTTGTTTTCTAGTACTTTATCTGCTTTATGTCTGTGTTCCAAGTCGGTGGACTTTGAGTATTCAATGTCGTGATCGCGGCAATAACTATCCAATTTATTCTTTGGCTGATCTCCTCGAGCTAATCGTTTTTGCAGCTTTGTACCAGGACCACAATAGGAATAGCTAGGCAGGTGGAGTTCTACTGGTAATGTGCTTATAACGCTATTTAACACACCTGCACCCTGTGACGTCTGCATTAGTAATGATGTCATTGAAGAGTGCAGACTTATACTTATAGAGATGCGGAAAGAGAAACAGAACATTTGTATTAAAGTACATAATTTTGATATGCAGAAAAAATCGGAAAATAGGAAACATGGCCGGCTTCTACCGTCCACCATAAGAGCTTTAATATGTGGCCCAAGCAATTGTGGCAAGACTGCTGTAATGATAAGTTTATTAATTGATGAAAACGGCTTAAGATTTGAGCATGTATATGTGTATTCCAAATCACTGCAACAAGACAAGTACGAATTTCTGCGAAAGGCCTTACAGCATTCACGTCTTAGATATTTCGGCTATAGCGATAATGATGATGTTCTAGATCCTTCCAGTGCCCTGCCTCATTCTGTGTTTATATTAATTTGACGATGTAGCCTGCGAGAAGCAAGATAAAATACGTAATTATTTCTGTATGGGACGTCATAATGATATCGATTCATTCTACCTCTCTCAAACATACTCCAAGATTCCGAAACAGCTGGTTCGTGATAATGCTAATGTACTGATATTATTCAAACAGGATGATTTAAACCTGAAACATATCTACGATGATCATGTAAATACAGACATGTCCTTTGATACTTTTAAGCGTGTATGTTCGGAATGTTGGAAAGATAGGTATGGATTTTTAGTTATTGTTAAAGATAATGATATTAATAAGGGACGGTATCGTAGCAAGTTTGATACTTATTTATTACCCTAAGTCATAACACATCAGTCCAACACATGACGTCATTGAGTATAGACGTGTATTAACAAATCGAATCAATAACACAACATAGCTGTTTAGCTGTTTTTAAACAGGGTTGTTTTAGCTGTTTTTAAACAGGGCTGTTTTAGCTGTTTTTAAACAGGGCTGTTTTAGCTGTTTTTAAACAGGGCTGTTTTAGCTGTTTTTAAACAGGGCTGTTTTAGCTGTTTTTAAACAGGGCTGTTTTAGCTGTTTTTTAAACAGGGCTGTTTTAGCTGTTTTTAAACAGGGCTGTTTTAGCTGTTTTTAAACAGGGCTGTTTTAGCTGTTTTTAAACAGGGGTGTTTTAGCTGTTTTTATCGGCGTTTTTAGCTGTTTAGCAATTATGGCTTCTTATTTGAAAAATCTCGATAAGGATGTTAAGCGAAGAATTATTCAGGCGGGTAATACCATACGAAAGAAATATTTAGCGCTAAAGTTGGAACGTGGTGAGGAGGATGATTCGCTTAATAGATTCTTAACGCCCATTACAAACCCATTAAATAAACTGGTTGAAGCATCTATTGATAAGAAAAACTCTAAAAAACGTAAAATAAAAATCGAAACTTCTGATGATGTCAAACCTCCCCCCTTGAAAAAAATCGAACTAAAACCACAAGTGCAATTTCTAACTGATGAAGCACAGTATGGTGATGTTGATCATTCTGATGATGTGTTTGAAGAAGCCTTTCAAGACCCTGCAGAAGCATCGTTGCAAAGTATGAAAGATGCTTTTGAAACTTCTCTTCGAAATTCGGAAGTGTTTCATAAGTTTATCGAGCAATACCCTGAGATCACTCGTGAATATGTAGAGAAATATTGGCATGACTCTCCTGAAATAGATGCAAAGGGAATAAAATACAATGTTGAAAATGATTCTTGGCAAATAGGATCAGAGCCTGTAAACTTTTTAGCAGATGGAAGCATTCAAGTAGGTAGCATCAAGTATAAAGGAACTCTGGGCTTATATGACTTGTTGTTTTTAAAAGATCCTAAATTTCACACTAAAGCTGATGAACAAGAATATGGGGATATTCTTAAACGCACCGGACTATACATGAAACAAACTGGTCAGCTAAAGGGTAATAGATCTAATAAATATACATCTATTGTTAGACCGCTCTTGTCATCAACATCTAAGTTGCCTTCGCCCAATATTACAACCAGGCAAATACACACAAGATCCAAATCGGAGAGAGGAAATAAATCAGGATCCTCCCTAATGCAATATAATGAAAAACCTAAGGAGTTTGTATACTACGACGACGTGAACGAGTTGGTTGAAAGATTGAAAAAGTTGGAAGCTTCTGAGGTAGTTGGCAATAATAATAACAGAAACGAAATCTTTAGTATATTACACGAATTGGAACGACTTGGAGTAATTGAATTTTATTAATACAGCGGTTTATTTATTCAACGTCATTATAGTACTAGCCATGAATAAGTTCGGACGTTCGTTACCCTCCTCATCTCAGCAAAAAATGATTCGAGTGCTACAAGCACCAAACCTAATTGCTGTTACTGGGGATGGCGATTATAATTTTTCAGATCATCGACTTTGTAACGTTAAATCGCCAACAGATGCCTCTGATGCTGTAAATAAAAAATTTGTAGATGATTTGGTGGCTTCCCTCTCAGCGAAAATACAGCTAGCTGCTAATGATTATATCACGCAGAAGCTTGACGAGTTTGATGTTAATATAAGGAAGCAAGTGGGCGAGGGTATGGCTTACTGGTTTGAAAAACTTGACATTGGTTTTAAGAACTATGTAGATACTGCCGTTAATAATGCTATTAATCTCATTGACAAAGATGTGAAAACTATTAAAAAATAATGTATTGAATTTGGGCAAGCGCATTGATTTGTTAAAGTAATCCTATAAATATACCTGTTCTGTAAAAATTATTTATTATGTTTGAAAAAATGGCAAAGAGCATTACCAAAGCGAGGGAGCAGGTTGTTAATGAGTTACATAGGCCAGCTAGAACTAAATTTAAACGTCGTAGATTTCTACAGTATGGATTAGATGATACTTTTGCATCCGATCTTGCGCAACTCGATCAGTATGCTCGAGAGAACCGCGGATTTAAGTACATATTGGTTGTAATTGACTGTTTTTCGAAATTTTTGTGGACACGCCCTCTCAAGTCCAAAACTGCTCAGGAGGTAACTACTGCTATGGAACATATACTTAAACATTCAAAGAGAATACCGAAAAAATTAGTCACCGATAATGGGAAAGAATATTACAACTCTAATTTTCAGAATCTTTTGAAGAAACATAATATACATCATTATAGCACCTTTAGCATTTTAAAGGCTTCCATTGCCGAACGTGTAATTCGAACAATAAAGGAAAAGTTGTTTAAGTTGTTTACCTTGAATGGCAATCATAAATGGATCGACTTGTTGGAACAAGTTACAGATACTTATAATAATACAAAGCATCGCACTATTGGTATGAAGCCTAAAGATGTGGCTAAAAACAATGAGTCAGAATTATTAAATTCTGTTTATAATAATCTCAAGGTTGTAGGGAAACAGAAATTTAAAGTCGGTGATGTTGTTCGTATAAGTAAAGCTAAGCATGTTTTTGAAAAAGGATATGTACCTAACTGGACTACTGAGCTGTTTAAAATTATCAAAGTACAGATTACCAATCCAACGACGTATTTAATAGAAGATATGCAAGGGCATCCTATAAGTGGTGGTTTCTACGAATACGAATTGCAAAAGACGAAACAACCTGATGTGTTTCTTATAGAACAAATTTTACGCAAAAAAGGCAAGAAAATGTATGTCAAATGGCTTGGTTTTGATAAATCTCACAACAGTTGGGTTGATATGTCCAAGGATGTGGTTTAAATTTATTCATGTCACGTGTTTTTAGAATAAACAGGTTTCAACAGGTTTGTTTGTTCTCGTTACTGATTGGTTAAATATATCTATAAATACCGTTTTTCCCTCGGTTGTTTCTTCAGTTACAAATCAACAAGCATAGTATGTCGTCTAAAGTGACTAAAAAGCGTGGGTTTGTTCTCTCATCGGAGGCGGTAATGAGTACCATCACCGCAGAAGCTCTTGCAACAGATGTATCTGTTGTGCTGTTGAAAAAGTTTGATAACTACATAGATTGGGTCCAAGTTATAAATTGTGAGAGGTTAAATGAAGCATCAACGTTTCTTCCTGCGTTTCTACACTTTATCAGCAAGGTGAAATTGGTGAAACCATGGTTGAACAGAAAGCTTAAACATCATACAAAAAAAGATCAATTACTCAAGTGTTTTCAAGGACCACTTCAATTTTCATTAGAAGAGAATAATGATGATAGTCAAACCACATCTATACCCACTTATCTCTTCATGTATGGTCGTCGTTATAAACGAGATGAGTTATTACACGATACTCTGTACATTGAAATAATTTTTGCTGCTTACCTATCACTTCGAATAAAAGATGCATCAAGACGAAAAAAAGTGTTGTATCTAGCAGTACATCCTAAATTTAAAAAAATCTTAAATTATTTGCAAAATACCGATGTAAAAGTTTATATTTCTGATGTTGTCTGTACTTGGAAGTTTGAAGAATCATATATTGGAGGAATTTTATCCATTTGTATAACGGAAATACCTGGAGATAATACGGCAAAGTTGGAAGGGCTCCACTTGTACTATTTACTTGAGCACAAATATTTACCCATATGGGCTAACAATGCTTCTCTATTAGCAAGTCAAGCTTATGCAAAAGAAAGACGAGATCTGTGTGATGCACCATCCTCCAACTGTAGCATCTGTCTATTGCACAAGTCGTTATTTGTTGATAGGCGTATCAAATATAGTGATTACGAGGACGTTCATTTCCGAGAAAAATGTTTTTATAATCTGACATTTCATGGATACTGGGATATGCTTAGTATGCTAAAACCGCTGGGTACATGGTTACAAACACAATTATTACAGTCTAATATCCTCCCAACCCAATTTCAAACTGTAGAAATTACAACACAGAAAATTATAGAAGTCGAGGGCATGATTCCACATTTACATGGATGTATTAAACTATTTGAAAGCATCGATGGAGAATGGAGTATTGTGCTTGATGTTAAAAATACAAATTCATCACCTAATTACGGTACCCCAGAATTGCTTAATCAAACATTTGAATAAAAACAACGTCTCTTGTGCAATCTCATCATTTGAGAACATTATGCCGTTTTGTTACGTCTGCAGCAGCGAAGTCGTATCGCTTAGCAGCCATAATCGTACGACAAAACACAAACAGAATTGTTGTGTGGACTTTGACTCTGATGTAAAACTTGTTCAAACAGCTTTTAAGAACCGGCTTGTTACTTATCATGTATCCGGTGATTCACACTCGACCGATGTCAAGCTTTATTTAGAATCATTGAAAGATAAAATTATTTCATTGTTAAAACAGGTTGTGAATTCAAATCAAAAAATAAAAGTCAATATGGAGCTATATGGCCGTTATCTGTTGAGTTCAACAAAAGAACAGGAAACCAAATCTTTTAACTCCAAGTATAGTGTTATTGATCAACACACTAATTTGGAAGATTTGTATACTCTTTATCAAAATATTTTATTAACCAAAGCTTCAGAATTTAGGGAGGTGGGTAGCGGTTGGGCCTTGTCTAAGCTACTGTTTCTAGAACTCAACATAAATAAATTCAATCGAGCAGTGGGGGGTATAATATAAACAGCTTTATGTTTGTCAAACCCAGTTTAATTCCAATCATGTTTGACGATAGTTGTCTTTCTGACTACTCTGCAGACTTTAGTGAAATGGTTGAAGATGATGATGATACCTCTCGAAGTTCGACGCCGTATTGGAAGTATCTCGATAGTATGATTTTAAGAAGCAAGGAAGAAATTAGAAGTGAAAAGAAGTTTTTAAATGAAGTGTGTTATCCTGCTGGCCATTTCAAGGTAGTGGTAGGCCTCAGTGTCGCCAGAGGAATGCTGCCAAGTGTAAAGTTAACAAATACACTTTTAAATCTACCTGAAGAACAAGTTTCAATCTCTCTGGCTAACTTTGACTGGTATGAATTTCTCAAAATGGCTTCCAAGATGCTTGAAGATAATGGATCCGGCGAAACCGTAGCAACCTCCGTATCTGAAACTGAAAATTTTACCATGTCCACAGCAGTTCTGTTGGGAGAAAAAATAATTAATATTAAATGTGATAATGTTACATTATGTTTTTGCTGTAAAGACATGCATGATATTTTATGTATTAAATATTTAGTTAATTATAGGTTAGAATTAGTAAAAAACTTAGACTTTAGAACCGCTTATGATGATTTATTGAGATATGCTTGTTATTATGTTAATATGGATAACACCATTATTGATGTTGTTAAAAGTATTTGTAATTTAAACATGTCTGAACAGAATTATTATATTTTAGAGTTATTGCATTATAATCCGCAGAAGGTGATGGATGATTTTGATAAAATATATATGTGTACTGATGTTTAATAAATGAATAAATAAACAATTTCATGTTTTATTTCTTAGTATAGTTACAACTCTCTAGATAGAAACATGTACCTAATGGATAGTGTAGATCGTCTAGATTGCGGTGATGATGGCCTTGGGCTGATTCGAAATTTTGAAGACAGATTAATCACATTTACTGGGTGGCGCAATAAAGTTAATCCAGAAGCCCTAGCATATGCAGGTTTTTATTTTACACAACATTCTGATGTGGTTAAATGTGCTTTTTGCCACTGCGAATTTGATAATTGGAAAGAAGGAGACGATCCTCTAGCAGATCATTACAAGTACGCTAAACACTGTAAATTGGCAAAGATGTTATGGAAGTGCAGACAACTTAAAGCAAATAAACCATCCAGACCTGTTAAAGAGAAAAAGATGCAAAAACTAGAACCATCCTGCTATAAACGAAGTGGTTTTTACTTAATAGTTTTACTGATAATATTTATAACGGGTCTGTTTAATAGTTATGAAGCTATAAGTATCTTTAAGAAGAAAATTTAACTCATTTATATTCCAACCATGGCTGCGTTAAGTTCGTCATATGTACTCCTGGTGGCGCTGGTGCAAAATGTGTTTTACGTATACACTCCTTTTAACGTTCGGAACGTGTCAGTAATGATTGAAACCAATGACTTTCCATCTAATAATACATGGTTAAAGATGCCTTTTGAGATGATTGATAAGAAAATTACTCCTGCCTCTTACATAACAGTCCCATCAGCAGCTAACGAACTGTTTCGCTATAAGGTTAAGCTCTTGTTCCGAGATCACACTATTGGCGAGACAGATTGGAAGACTTTAATCAGCGTATACAAGAACACCACTTTCCCCCAATGTGACAACTCTACATCAACCGAGGATTTAGATGACTCATCCAGCAATTATAGTTTAATTGTATTTATAGCTGTAACCTGCTTCTTATTGCTAGCAATTAATTTATATAGAATTACTAAAACTCTGTATGTAATATGGCTAAATAAATAATTATTTTATTACTTGAGTGTTTTATTTCGCTAAATAATAGTTAATTGATTCCTGGTACAAGATGAATATTATGCTACTAGGAAATAAAGATGACGCAATCTTAACAACATATCAACAGTACCGTATTATACGAGGTATATAAATATAATTAATATACGAGGTATATTCCTACTAAGAAATAAACATTACCAATGCTTTGCACGACTTTATCGTGTTAAGGCCCTAATGGTTTAATACATCTAGCTCTGTTATTAGTTGAGATATTTGAAAAATTCCTTCACTGTTAGATTGGTTCTATATTCCTCTGCCTGCAACCAGAATTTCAGCACTCCACTGATAGGCATAAGGGCACTAATCGCAAAATACTATATCTTTCAAACCAGTTGACCGATCGTGTTCGGGTTTTCTCTAAACGACTTATTACGTCACCCTGAACCCGACCCCCGTGTTAGATTTTAATTTTGACATTTGACAAGTCACAGGTGACCTTGACATATCTTATTTGACAGGTGACAGCCGCCATCTTTTCCTAAACATAATATGACGTCATCCTTAACACGGAGCCTATAATGAATACTATTGCCCAAGTAGCTAACGCCCAAGTAGCTAATGCCAAAGTAGCTAACGCCCAAGTAGCTAATGCCCAAGTAGCTCACGCCCAAGAGTGTGACATGACAGATGACGTATGACATATGACACGCGCCTGCGCACTGCCTGGGCATGCGCAGAAGGGTGTGCGTAAATTGGCGTTGAAACCCTCTTCCCCCTCTACTAGGATTTCTCTCTCTCTCTCTCTCTATTTAAAGAAATTTGAATGCTACAAGATTCAATATGTGACTTAACAAAATTAAGATTTTCTTTAGATATTTTATGTTTAGTTTGTTTCCTTTGAGCACAAATTGCTGGTATGTTGGTAATGACATCTTTATTTAAATGTACCGTATAAACAGGCGTTTGACTTATTGATAAAGTGCTTAGGTAAAATTGTTTACATACTTGAATCTGCTTAGTTCCTATTTGAAAATAATAAGTAAAGGTATGTTTTCTTCTACTATTTGTTTGGTTTTTACCTTTTCTGCGACATTCAACGTCAAATCTTTTGGTTGTCGTTAATAAATATAACTTTTTCTCCTATTCTGTTAGCATGTAATAACGTACAAAGATGTATTCCCTCTCATCTACATTAATGAATTTTTGACAATTATACAAACACTTGCTTTGACAGTCTTTCACAGTTTTAACTCTTTTAGCTGGTACAACCTTCTTTCTAATGAATATGTAGATATTCTTTTCCGGCAGCGTGAGCAGTTTTTCGAATATTACATTGCCATTTATTTGGATCTCTCTTTCTTTTGCGTGTTAAAGATTTAGGAACATTTTCGATGTTTAAAGTGCCTATTAGAGATTCAGCGCTGATATGTTCATGTCCGTTACATTCATTGCTATCACTGGAATCATCATTACTATCTGGTGGTTCATATTGAGGATCTCTGTCAGAATCATACCCATGTGAATTTATGATGTCGTCAAAATGTTGTTCCAATTCAGGGTCCATCTGATTTTGTCTGGAAATAAACATATATATTGAGTGATAAATTTTATAAATATTTTATTTCTTGATAGTTTAGCAACAATAATGCTTTCATCTCATAAAATAAATAAACAAATAGGGGAAGTCTGGTATCAGTGTTACACTTTTTTTAAAGTCGCAATAGTTACAAATTTATATACAAATTCGCATTGTCTTTTGTGTCAGCTTATATCGTAGAATAATTTTGCCCTTGAAAATAACAATAGCAAAAAAAACATAATTAAACGAAAAAAGATACATGTAACACTGTTCATTTCCCATGTGTACAGTGTTACACAATCATGGCAAGGGAACAGTGTGACATATCTTGTTTAGGCGATTTTTAAAATGTTTATTCAAAACAAAACTTTATTTAAGCATATTACCATAGAATACATGTGAAATATAACAAAAAAACAAAACATAAAAGAATACATTCTTGTCAAAAATGGTATCTAAATCTTCCAAGTCCTAGGTAAAAATGAAAATGTTTTTGGTAGATAGCTTCAAAAACTTAAAGTTAGTGCTCCTGACAAGACCCCAAGTATTATGGCAGTGTTTTTGTACTCACATCCAGGGATGTACTGATTCTGGACACAATATGTGGCACAGACCTTACATTCTATTTTGGACACAACTATGCCAATTGTGTCATCACATTCAAACTTGATTAGACCAAACCATAAGCCTGGTAGGATATATCCAGACTGTGAATGAGTACTGATATTAGTAAACTCCATATTGACACCATTGGCATCTATGGTGCAATTGTCATAACCATATATTGCTATTTCACCACTCTCCACTGTTACTAATGATGTACTCATACCACTTATCATTAGTGCTATTAAGAAGAGTTTACTAATTATTTCTTCCATCTTCTAAGATAAATACTGCACGTGTGAATTTAATTATTTTACTACTCTCTGCGTGCTGCTGCATACAACTCTATCAAATTATTTTCATTATACAAACAAACCTGACCATTATTAAAAACAACTTTTATATTTGCCACCTCGAGCCGTTTAACAGACAATAAGTTTTTCCTTAAATTTGGTACATACAAAACATTTTTAATAGTGCATTTAACATCTGTAATAAATATAAAGATATTCTTCCTTGCCCTAATGCATTATATTGGGTGACGTCAATAAAACAAGTTACTAGTTCAATGTTCAAACTAAATCTATTCAATCCTCTCATCAATATAAGCGTTGCAGCAATCCCCTTGATTGTGCTATATCAACACTTATATTGAATTGCATACAAAGCATACACATTACAAATAATTAAACTAATTCGGTCAACTTATTATTTCGTCATTTCCTAATGTTAATTAGGAAACATATCTATTTGTATACACTTAATATTATATTACAATTTTCTTAGCTATACTTATATCACACCTCCTACGAAAATTTAAAAAAAATAGAGAAAAAAAATGTTTGATGTACTATGTATCAAAATACATTTTTGTCCTATTTTTATGTATCTCAACTAACCTATTTCCTACTTTAATTAAAACATTTGGAGCCTTATCCTCAACTACCAGATAAGGACCGTTATAAATAGCATCTTTTTTGTTTCCAGCATCATTTTTTACCAAAATCTTGTCACCAGGTTTGTAAATAATTAATTTTGTTTTCCTTTTCTCTTTTGACTTTACTAAATTTTCTCTTGCATCAGCCCATGCATTTTGCAATCGATATTTTAGTTCAGTTGGGTAATTATCAAAATTATAGAGTGGATCTACCTTATTGACAATGTTAGAGGGTAAATTACAAGTTTTCCCAAAAACTAACTCATACGGAGTATAACATGTTTCAGTATGAACACTGTTATTGTAAGAAAAACTCCAAAATTGAAGCCAAGTGCTCCAAGTTTCTGGATTTTTGGTTGTCTGTATCCGTAAATAAGCATTTAAATGTTTGTGTGTGTTTTCAAGAGAACCTAAGGTTTCATGATGATATGCTGTAGAAAATAACTGTTTAATTTTTAAAATTTTGCATGTATCTTTTAAAGTAGAACACAGAAATTCAGAACCTCTATCTGAAATTATACACTTTGGTATACCATATCGCAAAATAAAATTATTTACAAAACTTGTTGCTATGGTTGTTGATTCTTTATTTGACAAGGGATAACATTCAACAAATTTTGAAAGCTCACACTGTAAAGTAAGTATGTAGCGGTTTCCTTCTTTATCTTGTTCTAAAGGTCCTACTAAATCTAAATAAACATTTTGGAATGCTGAAGATGCATGATGTCGTAGTGATAGACATAGGTTGTACATTAGGCCTAGAATGCTTATACCTTTGACAGGCATCACAACGCTTGACAATCTCCTCAACATCCAAATGTAAGTTTGGCCAAAAGTAATATTTCTTAATATTGTTGTACATCCGGTTTATTCCTGCATGACCTCCGGTGGGCAGGATGTGAAAATCATTAAGAATAATTCTTTGACGTTCTAAATCAGTTACCTTTTCTACGTCTTTAATAATCGAAATTTTAAAATATTTATTTGACATGTCTTTTATTTCATTATTCATTATACTAGTTATCAAACGCGCGTTCTGTTTATTTTTTAAAATAATTAATTCCGGAATATTATATTTTATACATATTGAATCCAAGTCCCTCGACGAAGTACCTAGTACGAACGCCGATCGAGTATCCTGTTTCATGTAAATTATTTTTTGATTTTCGACGTAAAGAAAATCACCTAAATGAAAATTAAATTTGTTTTCTTTAATTAACTTTTCAAAATCTTTTCTAGAGAGTGAACTAAGTTCATAAGAATTTTTTGGTCTTTTTAATAATTCAACAACGCCAGGGTGATCAATCCTGTCGCTCAGTGAGTCATTAAAACTTACCTTATTTTTTTCTTGCTCTCTAAGGACTTTACTCTGTTGTCTAGTTATAGCAAACAATGTTTCTTCAACCGTTTTAGACATATTTTTTAATTCATCGGAAGAAATTGGTATTCGTGATAAGGCGTCAGCAGTTACATTATCCTTACCTTTTATATACCTTATGTCAAAATCGTATTCTTCTATAAGTAGTCTAAACTTTGTTAACCTACTTGAAGGATTTGTCATACCAAACAAATAAACTAAAGGTTTATGATCAGTATAAATAATAAACTTTTTACCATATAAATAACAAGAAAAATGTTTAATACCAAAGACAATAGCTAAAAGTTCCTTTTCAATGGTAGAATATCGTCTTTCCGCTCTATTTAATGCTCTACTGGTATAAGCTATTGGCCTATCATCAAAATTTGACAAAACAGCACCTACACTATCACGCGCTGCATCAGTCTTTAAAATAAAAGTATTTTCAGGTGAAAAATCGGGATATTGCAAGACGGGATGGCTAACGAGAGCTGTTTTTAACAATTCAAAAGCTTTTTGACATTCGGAAGTCCAATGAAATTGAACATTTTTCCTTGATAAGTAATTTAGTGGCGCCGCAATTTCCGCAAAATTCTTAATATATTTTCTATAGTAATTTGCGAATGCAACGAACCTTTTTACTTCATTAGCATCCTTTGGTGCAGGATAATCCTGAACCGCCCTAATTTTCTCAGGATCTGGTAACACCCCCTCGCTTGATACAACATGTCCTAAATATAAAAGTTCCCTTTTTAAAAATTCGCATTTGTTAGGGTTCAATTTTAAATTTACTTCCCTTAATCTTTGAAAAACTTTGACTAGATTTTTATTATGATTAATTAAATTATTACCAAATACAATAAGATCATCTAAATAAACAAAACAATTTTCATAATTAAGACCTGACATTGCAACTGTCATTGCTCGGCAAAACGAATTTGGCGATAGTTTTAAGCCCATCGGCATCCGAGTCATCTGAAATTGCCCTTTACTACCTACCGTAAAGGCCGTAATAGGTCTGCTAGACTTTTCCAGTTCTATTTGATAGTAACCCTGCGATAAATCTAAATGTGAAAAAAGAGTCGCGCCGCCTAACGAATCTAAAATTTCATTGATACACGGTAAAGGCCATCGATCGTCTGAAATAATCCTAGAATTCAAAAGTCTGTAATCTAGTACGATCCTAAATTTTTTATTACCATTATTATCAACTCTCTTTGGAACAATTAAAAGTGGTGAAGACCATTCAGATCTGGCCTCCTCAATTATTCCTTCTTGTAGCATTTTATCAATTTGTTTATTTATTTCTTCTTTTTGAGAATGAGGTAATCGATATTGTTTAACGTAAACAGGTGATGCGTCGGGTTTTAAGTGAATTTTTTGTTTATAAACATTGGTTGTTGTTAAAGGGTCGTTTTCTAAGAAAAAAATATCAGAATACTTGGCACATATTTTCTGTATAGAAAACATTTCTTTATCGTTCATATGTTTAAATTCTAATAAGTTTAGTAACCTTTCAACTCTATTAACTGAATTATTGTTAGTAGAGCCGAAATGACAAAATTCATAATTTTCAAATAAATCAATTTTTGGCTGAAAGTTTTTTAATTTAACATCCTGATCACGTACATTAAGAAATTTTATAGGTATCATATTTGAGGTAGGTCGGACTACTGCTCCGGCTGTGAAAATACCTTCACCTACTTCGTCAGCAAAAATGACACATTCTTTATCTGTTTCTACATGAAAATATTTAATTATTTCGCTGCGTTTAGGAATTAACGTAAATAATTCTCGTTTAGCATGCAAAGGTGTTAATATTCTTTCATTGTTAAAATAAAATGAAAAACAAAACTTTTCAAAGTCTATTGTTGCTAAATATTTATAGAAAAAATCCGATCCTATTACACCGTGACAACTATCCTCAAAACTGTCAATCAGCAAAAATTTATGAGTTATATTTACATTGTTTACATTTAATTTTAAGTTTACTGAACCTTGTGAAACTATTGACCCAGATATTCCATTAATTTTTATATTTTCCGAAAAATTAATTTTTTCAAACTTACTTACATATTTTTAAAAAATTACACTAACAGATGCCCCTGTATCTAATAAAAGATTAATATATTTTTCCCCATATCTTACGGTAATAAAATTTAAGCCATTTGAATTTAATAAAAAATGTGCATTAAAAGCCTCGAAAAAACGTTCTATTCGGTTGTGATTGAGTAGAAGTACTTGCATTATCCGTACTTATATTTCTTTGATTTGTGTTTTGCATGAAATATCCTCTTTGCGCATAACGATTATTGCTCCCCCTGTTATTAAATGAATGTGGATTTGAAAAACGTGGAGTTTGCTTATAAGTGGGTTGCGATATATTGTTGCTAAAATTATACTGTCTATTATTATTATTGTTTCCTCGAAATGAATTTCTAAAAGAGCCCCTTGTAAAATTATTATTAAAATTTCGTCTATGGTTTGAGCCTCTATTATTCGCGTTATGGCCGTTTGAACGCATAGAAAAAATTGGTGTCGAATTGTTTTGTGATAACTCTTCGTCCTTAGCACCCTTAATCGCTTCATTAAGACTTAAGTAGTTCCGTGCTTTTATAATCGTTCTTAAGTCATGATTATTAAGCCCGTTTGCAAATGAATTCACCGCGATTTTTTCATTTATTGGTCTCAAAATCGTCACGTTTTGCTCATTTCCGTCCGCTTGCGTCAAAGTAAGATCAACTAGTAATTTTTCTAACGACCTTCCAAAGTCATCGATTGATTTCGAATTTTGTTTTGCGTTATTTAATTTAAATGAGAGCGCTGAAACTGATTTTTTCGAAATAAAATAAGATTTTAAATCGGCAACTAAAAGTGCATTTGTTGCATAAGCTTGTTTAAGCCTAATTTTTGCGCTTTCCGTCAGTCTAGTTTTTAGAACATAGATAGTTAAAAGTTTTTTGCCATCATTGTCTAATAAAGAATCATACAACTCTATAGCATCAATAAGTTTTTTCGTGGAAGCCTCAGAGCCATCCATTGCTGGAATTAAACCCGCTGCGGTTTTTAATTCGAATTTTTCAGACATTTTTACTTCCGTTTCACTATCTGAAGAATTAGAATCAAGGTTTTCCACAGATGGTAATTTCAGCAATTGGGTTTCTGTACGCCTTTCTTGCAAAGTTTTATCTAAATATTCCAAATATCTATTTATATCGGTTACATATAATTTAGCTTTTTCTAATAAATCTCCTACATACGATTTACTTTTAAATGTATCCCTAATTTCATTAAATTGTAATTTTAAATTGTCCAATTTCCTACAATAATATTCTAGTACCTTTGAACTATTTCTTCGATCTTGATTGTCTTTGCCAATGTTTCTAGAGAATACTCTTAATTCTTCCAGTAAATATTTAAATTCATCAACTTCTTTCGACATTCCATAATATTTTTTCCTTACTTATAATTTTTATATCCAGCTTATCCATATAACCATGTAACCATATACCATTTAACCATATAATTATAACCCATTTTTTATACATACATTAACCATATAACCATATCCATATTTAATTTTACCATATTTGTACATACATTAACCATATACCCATATCCATATTTATTATGTCCTGGATGGAACCAAAATGTGCAGAAGTGGTTTGTCCCCCACTGTTTCCTGCTGGGGCAATAATTATCTCCTCCTTGCTTTGAGTTTTACCCATTTTCCTTTAGTTTAATATATTGCCATCCATTATTCCATACCAATATTGCCTAAATTTCCATTATTTGTTCTTTTTTAGGCAGGATCGCCATGTAATAAATATAAAGATGTTCTTCCTTGCCCTAATGCATTATATTGGGTGACGTCAATAAAACAAGTTACTAGTTCAATGTTCAAACTAAATCTATTCAATCCTCTCATCAATATAAGCGTTGCAGCAATCCCCTTGATTGTGCTATATCAACACTTATATTGAATTGCATACAAAGCATACACATTACAAATAATTAAACTAATTCGGTCAACTTATTAGTTCGTCATTTCCTAATGTTAATTAGGAAACATATCTATTTGTATACACTTAATATTATATTACAATTTTCTTAGCTATACTTATATCACACATCTTTTTCATATACTTTACTGATAACTTTAACGTTTCCTACCCCAATAGCCTCCATGTAATTATCACTTTTAGCTACGGCTATCTTTATTGGACTCTCTAACAACATAAGATCACTAAAATATTTTTTTATCATTTATCAAATGATCTGTACATCCTGAATCTACTAATTAGTGTTGTTTTTTCTTTATAAATAAGACATCCAGCGGCATCAATTTCATCTCCTATAATACAGAATCTTAATGTGTATTTGACATTGTTAGTCTTTGACATTTTCTTAAAATGGTTCATCCTATTAGTGTCTCTTTTAAGGTACATCTTGGTGATAATGTTTGACGTTATGGCCATGTTTATGTATCCTATAATGTTGATTTTTTTGTTTATTGCTAGCAACAACCCTATTGCCAGTGCCAAGGTTAGTGCTCCTGACAAGACCCCAAGTATTATGGCAGTGTTTTTGTACTCACATCCAGGGATGTACTGATTCTGGACACAATATGTGGCACAGACCTTACATTCTATTTTGGACACAACTATGCCAATTGTGTCATCACATTCAAACTTGATTAGACCAAACCATAAGCCTGGTATTATATATCCAGACTGTGAATGAGTACTGATATTAGTAAACTCCATATTGACACCATTGGCATCTATGGTGCAATTGTCATAACCATATATTGCTATTTCACCACTCTCCACTGTTACTAATGATGTACTCATACCACTTATCATTAGTGCTATTAAAAAGAGTTTACTAATTATTTCTTCCATCTTCTAAGATAAATACTGCACGTGTGAATTTAATTATTTTACTACTCTCTGCGTGCTGCTGCATACAACTCTATCAAATTATTTTCATTATACAAACAAACCTGACCATTATTAAAAACAACTTTTATATTTGCCACCTCGAGCCGTTTAACAGACAATAAGTTAACATTTTTAATAGTGCATTTAACATCTTTTTCATATACTTTACTGATAACTTTAACGTTTCCTACCCCAATAGCCTCCATGTAATTATCACTTTTAGCTACGGCTATCTTTATTGGACTCTCTAACAACATAAGATCACTAAAATATTTTTTCTATTGATGAGGCCTTTACTTGATGAAAATCCATGATAATACAATAAGAAAACACAGTATATTCTTGATTTTCACTTTATATTAGGTAGAAACCATTACAGCTGTTTCGGTACACAGTACCTTCGTCAGATGGTGAGTACTAAAGACTAATTTACAAGTTTATAATATTTGTTAATATAGTCATAACAATGTATGAAGGGTAATTTATATTACCTAAAAATGTAAATTTAATAAGGGAGAATTATTCAGGTCTAACTGGTCGTTTAATAAAATATTGGAGTATTTAAGTTTGTTGATTTCTAAAGATTCCAGAAAATTTAATTTGCGGCTTTTGTTTTGTACATGTAATATTTCAAAATATTCGTTAAACATATGATTTTCTTCAATTAAGTGGTTAGCATAATTGGAGTCTTTTTGATTTTTGAGAAAACTTCTTTTATGTTCATATATTCGTTTCTTAAAAGAACGACCAGTTTGACCTATATAAACCTTAGGACATGAATCGCATTTTAATTTGTATACACCAGATTTATACCATTTATTGACTTTACTTTTATTGTTTTTTATATATTTTCCTAAAGAGTTGTTTGTTTTAAAGGCAATATTTAAATCATGTTTTCTTAAATATTTCGACACTCTTTCGGTAAGTTCACCTGTATAGGAAAGAGTATAAAATTTATTATTACTTTTCGGAGGTTGGGGATAGACCATTTTTATTGTTTTATTGTATTGTTTTTTAAGTAGTATAGAATCTATTAAGTTAGCTTTGAAACCATTATTTACTGCTATTTGTTTTATGATATTTAATTCTTTCAAAAAGTTTTCTTGTGATAATGGAAGGTGTAATAAGCGATGGATGTAACTGTTATATGCTGAGATTTTTTGTGTATAGGGGTGTATAGAAGAATTATGTATAGTTATGTCTGTATGTGAAGGTTTATGAAAAATACTGAATTCAAGTTTGTTTTGATTTTTATTTATTGTTAAGTCTAGAAAATTTAAAGTATTATTTTGTTCGATTTCTAATGTAAATTCAATTTCTTTATGTATGTTATTTAGGTAATTTAAGAAAATTTTTAATTGTCTAGAATTACCTGTGAAACAAGCAAAAATATCATCTACGTACCCGAACCAGAATAATAGATTTTTACTTAAAGGATTGTTGTGAATTTTTGATTCTAAATTATCCATAAATATCTCGGCTAATACTGGGCTAAGGGGATTTCGCATAATTAGACCTTTATTTGCAGTATAATAGTTATTGTTAAATTCGAAATAATTTTGGTCCAGGCAAACAATAAGGGCGTTTAAAAGATCTTGTTTAATAAAATGATTAGTGTTATGTTTATATAAAAGGTTATCTATGATGTCCACAACTTCTAGAGGAGGAATGCTGGGAAAAAGGTTTTTTACGTCAAACGATATCAATTTAGCGTTATTTGGAATATATATATTTTTTGTATATTGTACTAATTCATAAGAATTTTTAATGCTGTGTTTGGCTGTAAACTTCGAATGTGTTTGAATTATGTCTATTAATTTATTAGACAATTTAACAGAGGGGGCAGATACAAAGGATACTACCGGTCTAATAGGGTTATTGTCTTTATGTAATTTAATAAGAGAATATAGCTTCGGTGCCTGAGGATTCATTAACGTTAATTGAAATTTGTCAATATCTCTAAAAATGCAAGAATCTTGGATGATATCTTTAACTTGTTTTTGAAAAATGTTTGTAAGATCGTAACTGATCAGTTTATATTTATTTGAATTTATGAAGTCAAGAGTTTTGGAAATATACACCAACAAGAATATTGTGTCATCACATTCAAACTTGATTAGACCAAACCATAAGCCTGGTATTATATATCCAGACTGTGAATGAGTACTGATATTAGTAAACTCCATATTGACACCATTGGCATCTATGGTGCAATTGTCATAACCATATATTGCTATTTCACCACTCTCCACTGTTACTAATGATGTACTCATACCACTTATCATTAGTGCTATTAAAAAGAGTTTACTAATTATTTCTTCCATCTTCTAAGATAAATACTGCACGTGTGAATTTAATTATTTTACTACTCTCTGCGTGCTGCTGCATACAACTCTATCAAATTATTTTCATTATACAAACAAACCTGACCATTATTAAAAACAACTTTTATATTTGCCACCTCGAGCCGTTTAACAGACAATAAGTTAACATTTTTAATAGTGCATTTAACATCTTTTTCATATACTTTACTGATAACTTTAACGTTTCCTACCCCAATAGCCTCCATGTAATTATCACTTTTAGCTACGGCTATCTTTATTGGACTCTCTAACAACATAAGATCACTAAAATATTTTTTATCATTTATCAAATGATCTGTACATCCTGAATCTACATAAAATAACAGTTCATTTATTTTAACATTTTTAGAGTCGTTCATACCTGACATAAAACAAATACCTTGCTGAGAACCATCCTCATTCTGCTCTTGATTATGTTCATCTTGAGTACTTTCTGTATAATTTCCTCCTCTTGGTCCATTTCCTTCATTATTTTCACTATAGTTCTGTCCAAACTGTCTACCTACACCTCTTCTATATCCTTGACCTCTGAAACTTCCATGAACACCTCTGTAACCAGGACCTTGACCTCTAAAACTTCCATTACCTCCTCCTCTAAAGTTTTGCCCATATCTTGCTTTGCAATCTCTTTTAAAATGTCTTCTCTTACCACATGAATAACATACACCTCGACTAATACTTGTATTATTAAATGCTGCTGGCTTACTGTCTCTTTTAAAACTGTTACCATTTCTCATATCACATACAGATTTTCGTCTTTCAACTTCAGCCCTCAATTTTGCTTTAACAAAGTCTATTGTTAAAATATTCGTTGGAGTGTTTTCTAAAATAGTCACTACAGTTTCAAAACTTTGAGGCATTGCCATTAATAAATTGCACACAATATCCTCATCTTTTATTTCTGCCCTGGTAGCTTTTAACTGATTAATTACCAAATCAAACTCTGCAAAAAATTCCTCCAACTTGTTTGCATCTATCAGCTTACATCAGCAGACATTAGTTTTCTTCTTAACATCAGTTGACCCGGAATACCCTTTTTTTCATATCTATCCTTTAAACATTCCCACATACTAAATGCTGTATCTTTTTCTCTTACTATTTCTATCTGGGTATCATCAAGACATTGAACAATCAGGGACTTACATCTGCTATCTCTCTTTTTCGCTTCTATCTTTTTCTTTTCATCGGTATAATCTGCTTCCTTATATTCTTGTTCAATAAATTCATAAACATCTTTTTCCTCCAACAGAACATGCATTCTAAATTTCCATGTATGATAATTACTACTGTTTAGTAGTTCCACATTAAAACTATTTTTACCGCTTAAATTCGCCATTTTTTTTCTTGTTATTTTTCTTCTCCAGGTTACGCTTTTATACTTTTATTCCCACATGTTGGTCAACACATTTTCCTCTTGAATATTTTAAAAATAATCTCTTTTTGTGTGTATGGGACGGCCTTAGTGCTCTATACTTGCGATATATCTCAATATAATCAGAATTTGAAACGGTAAACATTTTTGGGCAATAGGTCTTTGTATCCGGTATTTTAACAATCAATATAGACCCGGTATCTTCAATGTCATCAATAGTTACCTTCAATAATTCTTCACGGCGACAAGCACCGCTGATTCCCAAAATTAACGCAACCTACAATTAAAAAAATATTGAAATTACTGAAATAATACAAAATTTTGATCATCTGTACCTTATAAAGTAAATTTGTTTCATCATCAGCTTCTTGAATGAATTTATTAATATCGTCTCTCGATAAAACTTTAGATTTCTTCCCTCGGTATCCGACGTTTTTGTTCTTAATAAAAGGCACCAATTTTGAAAACTTCTTTATACCAATATTTTCTTTAACATTCAATGTACTCTTCAACATTGAGTAGACACTCCATAAAGTAGAAGGTTTTACAGTTTTTGATTTCTCCTCAAAATAGCATATAAGTATCTTTTCAGACACTTTTTGTATATTTTTCTTGCCGCACCATTCACGGAATTGGTTATAATTTTTCTCGTATATAAATCTTGATTTTGCCGGTAACATGTTAGCTATAGCCGAATTTGCTATATCGGCTATATCTGAAGGAATCTCGCTATCACTATCGTAATCTACATCCATTTTAAGTACTTATACTATTTATTTAAAAAATTGCAATAAATATGAACAGCTATCAACGTATGACAACAAAACAAGCAACGTGCCAACAAACCATTTCTATAGTAACGACAGGGCTGTTAACTTGATTATGTGAAATTATATGGTAAAATTTTTTTATAATTACAATTTAACCGATTAATTCAAACTTTCAGTTGTACAAAAAATGTTGTTTGTATTTCGTTTGTGAAATTCGTGTTTTAATGGCACATTCGAGAGAATTTTTCGCCTCGACCTGCGGTCTCGGCAAAAAATTGACACTCTCATATGCCATTAAAAAAACACTCACTTCACGCACTTAATACAAAAATAACTATTTCTGCAAATAAGTCTAAATGCATTAGAAATTGCGATAGGGTTGTAATTAGAATAAATGTTTGAATTTTAATTCTGCATCGAAAGACATAATAATATACAGGGGTTCCAATTTGAAATAAGAAAAATAAATTGCTTTAAAGTTTGCAAAGTTTGACACTATATTTTGGACACCCTGTACAATTCGTATTAATCAAACTTGGTTAACGAAACTGTGAGACCTTATTTATTAAGTTCCTTTGTATAATTTTATTAACGAGACATTATTTTTAATTTTTATTAATTTTTAAAACCAGTGGTGCAAAACTGATTTTTTTTAGTTTTTATTTTTTTTTCGCCTATAATACTGAACCGATTTCATTAAAATTGTAGAGGTATGAAAGCAACTACAAGATGCATCCAAATAAGTAAGAAAATATATGACATGTAATCTAAAAAAACATATTCTTATAACGTCACACTTTTTTAAAACACGGTTACGAAGTGAAGGACGACAACCACAAAATTTACAAGAATTGGCCGAACGTCTGGTCGAATTATGGAATGGTTTAGATCAAAACGTAATAAGAAACTTTATTTTAAGTATGAATAACAGATGTCGGGAGGTCATTCGCGGAAGGGGTGGAAACACCAGATACTGATTCTGTAATGAATTTGTTTTTTTTTTGTTAAGTTATTTATTGTTGTTTCCTTAATTAAAGCATTTCGTACATTTTGAGTTTTTTTTTAGTGTTTTTAGCAATTAAACAAAAAATAAAATAAGACAATGTAGATAAAACTAGAGGCTTTAATTTAGCTATAATTGGAATAACTCTCAATAGCTAATATACCCTACAGGGTGTCTGCAATATACCAAAAAAAAAATAACATTTTATTATCACCCGGTATAATACCACAACAACTTTTTTAACCAAAACAATTAACGCAGTGACACTCTCAATAGAAAAACAACAATTTAACAAAAAAATCAATAAAAACGAACAAAAAATGACGAAAATACATAAGATTAAAGCTGAGATAAATTTTTGATTATGCGTTAAATAAGTTGCGCAGTGTATTTCATATTTTAAAGCCCTTACCCGCCAAAAACAAGGAGCACTTCCACTGTACCGCTTGGCAGTAATGATTCGACTGGCAAACGCGAAGTAATGCTTTTAAAATAACCACATATGTAAATGAGGTAATATTTTCTGCAATTTACGACAAAAATTGTAGTTTAAAACTTGGTTAACAGACGGAGCCATCTATTCTAGGCAACAATATATAATAAAATGTTTTTCGCCAAAAATGTTACTTACGAGGTTCTGCGTTTTGACCCTCGATATGTAAAAATGCAAAATTAAGTTTTCCTTATACCTTATTTTTCTAAAATGACACGTCTCAAATTAAACAAGTCTAAGAATTAAACTTCATCCAACAAAAGCGTATGAACTCAAAATAATTACTGTGGATCTATAGTAACTCGATGTTCAAAACTGTCACAACTCAAAATAATTCACTTTTTACCATCACGCGGCACATCTGCTACCTATAACTGTTGAAGCGAAACTAAGAATCAGTGTTGCCAACCTTTCGGAAGCGGAATTCCCTAGAGGAGTATCAAAAATTCCCTTTTACCAACCAAAATTCCCTTTTCAAATTTGCTACCTGATGTCTAAAAAAAAAAAAAAGGGTCGCGCCCTCTATACTGTCATCATACCATTATTTTGTGCAAATAGTTGACCACATTTCACTATTTCATTCAGAATCAGAAATTCCCTATTTTTGAAAAAGATTCCCTTTTTCCCTATTGGGTGCCAAAATTCCCTAAAAAGGGAAAATTCCCTCGGGTTGGCAACACTGCTAAAAATGTGGCGGTTTTGTACAATGCCTTTTATATTAGTACCGATCGTCAAAGGTGTTATAAGAGTCATCTAGCGGCATTTGCTGTAAGTTAATTTAAAACGTTTTTGATGATTGATTCAGGTTATATTTTAGGACCCATTAATCATGTTAACTCCAAATCAGTAATTTTTGAGTTGTGTCTTTATTGTAGCAAGGGTGCGTATGATTGGTTGTAATGAGTAAGACGGTTATGTTTTAAACTTTTAAATTCTTTTGGTTTTAAAGAGATAAACATAATAACGTATTTCTCAGTATAAAAAATAATCGAAAAATACACATTTCGTGGGTTTTGGCCACTTTATATGCAGTTATGGCAAGGTGACCAACTTTCTAAAGTATAAAATCGGGACATTTTAAGGAAAATTTTTAAATAAAGATGAATGTACTTTTAATTTGTCTTTTTAATACATACGACATATAAATCTATGTAGATATTCAGGTAAGTCCTTAATTTTAATTATTAACATTAATTAAACTAAACTAAAATAAAATTAATCAAGTCTTACAATAAACATATTGTACCCTGCACTTCTTACTTAAATTTGTATTTTGATTGACTGCTAATGGATTTTAATGCCATTTCGTTCTCAAGTAAAGCCTTATAAAATTCTAAACACGTTAATTTATTATTGACCCGAGTTATGATCATCGATTTTAAAGTATCAACCTTCAATTGACTTTTTTCTGCTGTCCAAATATTATTAATTATAGAAAACACCCTCTCTAACTCAGCGTTAGTTCCAGGAAGTTATGTCTTCCTGGAAGCGAATTCAACCAACAATAAAGTATTGTAGTAAATTAATTTATTTTTCACGCAAAAATTAAAAATTTCAGTCCATCTGCAACTAACACTGATATTGCTGGCCTGCTATTCTTTAATTTTTTTTTCTGTGACATTGTTTTATGCAGGTTGTTTCATCAAATAATCCATCCTCGTCTATTTTTATTTTGGAATTGTTTAATGAAACAACTTCTAGGCTTGGCTGAATGCTTGAAAATTGAGGAGTTTCTTGTAACAAAACTTACCTAAAAGTTTCCAAATTTTGACAGTCAGGATTTTCCCATTGTCTCAAGTATTCTTCGGCAGTTAAATAAAATTCAAAAATATGTTTTTCTATTGTGTGCTGTTTATCAAGAAAGTCCTCAGTTTTTAGCATATTTTTTAAAATAATTGGAATATAACTCTCCTCCTTCCGAGCTGCAATTTTTTGCTTTAAATCTTTAAATATATTTAGGCTTTCTAAAGCCGATATTTCATTGCTTTGAATGAGTAAAACAGTTTTGTGAAATAATGATGCAACATTGTGAACGAAAAGAAGCCGAAATTCCGTCTCTGGATTATTGAAAAAATTCTTAATTAGGGTGGGACATTTTTCTATTGACATGAAATATGATTTTAACGCTGGATAAAGTTTCAGTTGTCTTTCAATTGCCGGAAGAAGAGCAAGCCAACGTGTATTACTGTACCCCAATAAATTTTTATGTTCTATATCTACAAATTCGCAAAATTGAGTTTTTCCACTCTGACAGTGTATGTATTAAAAAAATAAAACACTTTTAGTATAAATGTCTCTATATCAACTGGAAGAATGTCGCAAGCGGTTTTAATACAATTATTTATAATATGTGCCATGCAACCAATTCCCACTAAGTTAGGCTTGTCGAGACCTTTTTTGATTTTGGTATAAACATTATTTGCGCCTTTCCTGGCTGCCCCGCCAAAATTTGAGTTAGTGTTATCCGCACATAGCCCAATCACCTTATCATTTATATTAAAATGTGTTATTACGTTAATAACATACTCGCTTACCAGGTCGGCGGTCTCGCCTGGAATATCTTTTAACTCTAAAATCTTAAGTTGAATACCAGTTGATGGAAGAAAAAATCTCACTAATATAGGCATTAGTTTTTTTTTGTGATTTGATGCATCCTAACATACAGTTATAAAATTTACTGAATTTAAATCAGCCTCGACGGTCTGCATGGTCATACGTTCAAATACCCCACTAATTATTGCATTTGATTTAGTACGAGCCGACGAGTACTTGGGCCCGAACATTACGTTAATTAATTTGGACGTACAATCTGTCGATCTGAAGCTGTGGTTATGCTGAATTCGGTCTAGGACGTTATGACGCGGCCGGTTTGACGCGGCCGTTTCGACGCGAGGAAGTTTCGACGCTAGGACGTTTCGACACTGGCCGTTTTAACGTGAAAAATATGTAACTTAGTTTTTAATTTTATGTAGGATTTTTTTATTTTTGTAGGTAGGTAAGTAATAAATAATACAGAAAAAAATATAGTACTTGACAGTTTATTTATCTAAATAATTATTATGCATTCATAACATAATTATGCGATATTGCTCTTAAATACTCAGTAATATTCCTATTTCTATAATCCCTAACTATTAATATTATCCTCTCGTCACAGTCGCGATACTTTTTTAATTTAGTTGGCGGCTGTTGACCCGAAAGTAATTGCTCGTAGTACAAATCCCTTCCTGACTGTATCTTCTTAAGAGCATCAATGTATTTCCAGATCGTTGGATGGTCCATGGACATTTCGTTTTGTAATCGTCTGTGTGCAGCTTCGGCGTGATTATTTGTTCTGTCTGTGCCATCCAAAACGCGATTGTAAACAGACCAAAGTGTAGGCGGAAATAGCGCATTGCGTCTTCTTCTACCCCGTCGTTGAGGACGACCTAAGTATGAGTCCTCGAACCATTCTAGTAGAGGGTGCAACTCATTAGGCAGCTCATCGAACAAGTGGTCGATTGCATCATCCAAGTCCCCTTCAGGAACAAATGCCAAAGAAGTCACCATACGGGCTTGAAGACTGAAATCAGCATCTGTATTGTATCGAGACAGCAAATTCATGTGCGCCAAATGCTTCTTCATGTTTTTTACTAAATGGAAAAAACAACCTAGCAGCTCTGCATTTGGAAAAGCTTCTTTGAATGCATTTATGGCACCTAGTTCAAAGTCGCACGAAATTTTTTCCGGGCTTGCACCTGGCATATGTAGCTTTGCTGTTTGTTGGGCAGGAGGGCATAAATAACAGGATGAACTCCCCCAAATTGTTTAGCCATTATAACGTAGGTCTGATAGAAAATTGAGGGAGTTGGTTTAAATGTTCCATCAACAAACCAATGTTTTGAGTCCTTCAAAATCTGTAAAGAAAACAACATATAATTCCCATGAAAATTGAAATTGTTTTAGCAAACATAATATAATACGAATTTTTCTAAAATTAAATTTTTGAAAAATAATTTTTTTTCGAAAAAATAATTTTCGAAGATAAATAACCTATTATTGTTGTAATACTTACTTTCAGGTTCTGTTTGCGCCCAAAAAGTAAAATTCTGTTCGGATCCGGTCCACTGTCACTCAAGAGAAACTGTTCCTCAACATTGTTTGCACTTGCATAAACTTTATATTTTTCTGGTATGACGAGTTCTTCACGACTAACTGGGGTAGGTGGTGCAAGGTCGATTTGGTTTCTCTTCCTTCTAATCATTTTCTTCATGGCGGTGTGATTCGGCAATGCAGCTTTTGCACCTAAAGAGATTCCTGATGCACAGTGATTTATTATTGTAGCCGTGGATTCCATCGTTTCTTCACACCTTCTCTTTATTGATGTTTTGATAACTGCAGCCTCCACATGTGCAGCGGAACTTCCGTGGCAATGCTCGTTAATTTTTTTAATAACCACGTCGTCCTGGGTATGAATTCTGGCCTTGCAGCGTTGTTGTCCTTCAATGGTATGGTCACATCTCCAAAACTTTTTTGAATTACATGAACTTGTTTTATCAAAAACGTACAAAAAACCACCGTCTGAGAATTTACGTCTTCCCCTTTTGCTTGTAATTTCCATGTTGTAGAAAATAAAATTAAGTAAAATAGAACAAATCAGGACACAATGATTAAGAACAAGAACTTGTTTTATACTGAGGATATGAAAAGAAAAATTAGTCTTTATACCCTTGAGGTACCTACCTAAAATGGGTTAATTAACTACCTACCTGAACTAGATTACCATTTCTTAATCCCAAATTCTTATTAATATGTGGTATTTAAATGATGATTTTCCAGAATGAGACAGAATGAGAACATAATTTAATTCTTTATTTCTTTTCATAGAAATTTGATGATAATGATAACATTAACAGTTAGGGATTATGGAAATATTAATGAGTTACCTACCTCAAAAATAACAATAAAATCCTAAATAAAATGTAAAAAAATTAAGTTAAGTATTTTTGGCGTCAAAACGACTCGGCGTCAAAATGACCGGCGTCGAAACGTCCTCGCGTCGAAACGGCCGCGTCGGAACGGCCGCGTCAATCCGGCTGCGTTAAAACGTCCCATTCCGTGCTGAATTAAGTGGTAGGCCCATGTACCTTCAGCAGCAAGTACCTTTTTTGTTGTTTCATTAAACGATGTTGTGATACAAAAATTCTTAATACTACTGGTGCTAGCTACTGCCTTTGCACTATTTTTGTGTTTGGTTGAGTTTATATGGCATTGAATATCTGTATTACCTCCGTGAGCCACCGAAAATTTGGATGCACACAAGCTGCATTGTACTTCTGACTATAATTATGTATGAAAGGATATTTTGCCTTATACATACTTAATTTAGGTGCATTTTTTTAACAGTAAGTAACATTTCTTTAAGCAATTTTTGGACTTTACTATATTACTGGCAAAATATGAATATATCAAAACCAAAAAGAGTTACTTACTGGCCGATTCAAGAACGGGGCTTCCACAGTTCACAGCACTCATCCACTCACTAATCACAGCCACAGCAGTTGGCTCGATATTTTCGATAGATTTTGTAAAATAAATATTTTATGCAGTGTCCCCGCGGAAATCCCGAAATAAATCTTTGAAACCTGTCGCGTTTTCGACCGAGGTAAATAAATATTGCTTTCCGATTTCGTCGTAAGATGTCGGCCAAGTAAGGTTTTTCAAAACCCAATCGTAAAATTCACAAATCTTAGTTACGGTTAATGCAGCGTTGTCATTGTTTTCGAAAATTCTTTGAATTCGGTACAACTGGACATTTCGGGACGTATTTTTATTCCGGGATGACTTATCAAAAACCGGAACTTGTCCTGGCCAAATCGGGACGGTTGGTCACCCTGGTTATGGCCATTTCGGGATCTGGTTTTGGCAATACCTATATTTAGTCGATTTAATTTAAAATAAAATAAGAATATAGATAGATACCTACATAGGGTAAAAAACATAGTTATTGGACAGTTAAGCTTTTTTTAAAAATAATCTGTATTCTGGTAATATGCTTTTTTTTCAAGGATTTTTTTCCCTCAAGGTTAATTAATACTCAGTGGAATGCCGAGTTTAAAATTCTTTTTAGGCTTTTTATTTTGTCGAAAAAGAAACAATAAAAAATGCATGCTAAAAAATATAGTTATTGGACTTTTTTACAGAGACTGGAAATATATATATATGACTAGGGTTGTGGAATTGACTGGTCAAATTTTTTTTGGTCTGTTCGTTGTTGTTGACCAGTCAATTGACTAAAATAAATTCGAAAATTAAATAAGACAAACAAATAAAAAATTCAAATTTTTAATGCAATAAACATATAATAAAAACTTAAAAAATATATTTATTAAATCGACAATAAACAAAAGGATATTATACTTTGTTAATTAGGCTGGATAATGGTAAATTATCAAAATCAGATTCATCTTCAGAATCTGATTCTGGGTGTTCGGTATCAGAATCGGCTTCTGAAGACGAAGATTTAAAGAAGATTTAAATCAGTTTACTGGTATTTTTATCGAATATATTAAAATTATATTTAACATAAACTAGTTTTCCAGACCGTGTGGTGTTTAGCCTGTTTCTTAATTTGTTATGAACAATGCCCCATGTAGCCCAGTTTCTTTCACAAGATGCTGAAGAGGCGGGCATCCTTAGTAACTTTACAGCTACATCGTAAAGTACCGATTTCTTTAGCCAACTTTCCCACCAGGTTGTAGGTGTAATATCGAATGATGTTTTACAAATTGATTTTATACTTCTAACTGCTGTCCAAATTATTTGTGAATTAAAATCATTTGAAGCTGTTCTAAAATTAGAAATTTCTCCAATAACTTGAACAGATTTGTTTCGGCCAAGTTGTACCATTAATGTAGTAGCACGTTCAAGCTGGTCTAAAGTTAGATTTTCTCCTTTATATCTAGGACCAAGTAGATATGCTGCATTGTGAGTGTCCGTGCAGGCCATGTCAATTCTTTTTAATACGGATGCGGTTGTGGTTTTTTCTTCATCTTTAAGAAAATGACTTTTTAAAACAAATGTATTGAAGCGTTATTTTAACAAATAAAGTTTGTGTGGGACATCTGACAATGTAGCTTGGGTATTTTCCATACATGTAGTCAAACGAACAACATGATTTAATACATCTATGAACTTAACATTTCTATCCCAAAACGCATTATTTTTAAGTATTGTAGATTTTATTTTATTTGTTGCTAAGGCTACTTCATTAGGGTTAATTAAGCATTCTTTAAGTAACTGTTTATTGACTTGAATACTTTTCATTTATTGACTTGAATACTTTTCATACATCTAACTGTACTACCCCATCTAGTTGCGACTGGAAATTTAAGAGTTTGAAAATTACGCCCTGCTTTTCATTTAAAAGGGCGTTGGGAATATGTTTTAATTTAAAAAATTTAACAATTTCTTTACGATCACCCAGATGGTTAGAGAGTGTTTTAAGTGATTCAATATCTTTTAATAATAAATTCAAAATGTGAGAAGCCGCATGTTTGTAGATTTGGGAAAGTTTCTTTTAATTCGGTCCATGCAGCTTGCATATTTGCTGTATTGTCTGTTACCAGAGCGGTAACTTTATTATCACCAATTTCTTTGATTACCCTTGCAATTTTACTGGAAATGTAGTGGCCTGTGTGTCGCAATGCTCGGGGCTGTGAAAAATCATTAAAAAAATCTCCATTTTTGGTATGCACCATGTAATTTATTAAACCTTCGTTCCTTATATTAGTCCAGCCATCACTCTTTAGAGCTATATTATCCTCATTATCAAGAATTCCTTTGATATTATTCTTTATTTTCTTGTAGCACTTATCAAGGGGCGAGGTAGCCATCGTTTTCCTATCAGGAATTTTAAAAGCTGGTCGCAGAATGCGAAAGAATTGTTTCCATTTTTCTGACTTAAACATTGACAAGGCGCAATTTGACGAATAAGCAGCTTCACAAAAATGGGTTTGTAATTCAGATTGTTCAGATTCGCTGACTGTGTCAAAAAAAGATGTTAATTTTTGAGCGGTGACATGTTTTAGAAGGACCAGGTAGACTATTTGGATTTTCATCCTTTTCTGAATGTGGTCTCTTGTTTTCCTCCGTTGCTGTTTTTGATTGTATTTCTTGGTTAGAAAATATTTCCTCATCTTCATCTTGGAGAAATTCGATCTTTTCTACGTTGTCAAACTGTCAATAAAAGATGTTGTTTAGAAAAATGTTTTTTTTTTAAATTTTGGCCAGGGGCTATTAAGTAAACATCTTTTACAAATTTTTTTATAAGATAAAAGATTAAATAGAATAATTCATCTATAATTATTAAATAAATAATATTTGAATAAATATACCTAATACAAATAAAACAAGTCCAATGGAGTAACTCATCCCCTGAAGTTGCTTAACATTTAAAAATGAAATATCAAATGTTTGCAACTTATAAAATACTATTATAATTCCATACTAATACCAAATACATGAATACAGCTGTACACTAGTACAATGTCAATAGATACAAAGTATTTATATTGTACTTACATCTGCTTCTGGAATTGATTTGCAATTTTTAAGTATATGTTTCTTCATCCTATTTGCATGTGTAATGTAAATTGTTCCACAATAGTTAGGGGGAGTTGGGGCACATTGATGCAATTTTTTTTGGAGGAAAGTAAAATGTTTTATCCGGTAGAAGAAAGTAAAAGTAATATATGTTATATTTAATGACTTGTGATTTTATTTATGTGTTTTGATTAAATATTTGCTCTATTTTAGTAATAATAGATGCCACGCGAGATAATTTAGAAAGTCGGATTTGCATCTATGTGCCCCCGAAGAGGGGTAGATTGATACAGGTATGAGGCACATTGATACACATCCTCCAACACTCATCATAACACAAATTACGGAAGTAAATGTGTATAAAAAAAATTAACACAATATATTTGAATATTTATTAATACAATGGAAATGAAATAAGCATAACTTAAACTACATATAGAAGACTAACTAAATTTTAAACCCTCATATCTACAAATTATAACAGAACTGTTTAAATTTAAAATAAAAAAGAGACGCCGTTCTGTTGGTACCATTGGTAACGGTTGGCATTGGCAGCTGTAGTATTATATCAGTTATGTTAACTGAGGCTTCATCCTTCACATCTGGAAAGACAAAGCTACCTGACGGTTTTTTTCTCAGATACGAAACTTGGTATTCGCTGCTATCATATTTTAAAAGCATTTTACCAACATAGTGTTTTATGCTTTTCTTCTTTTCAAACTTAATAAGGACAAAATCTCCTTCTTTTAAATTTTCTGGTTTTATTTTAATTGGCGTTAGTTGATTGTCAGAAGCTTCGTCTTCAGATGGGCAAAAGTTTGAGTCTGATGAAAAATCTTTAACTTCAAAATCACTGGTACAACTTGAGGAACTACTGCTTATTTCAGACAGTTTTCTCTTTTTTATTTTTTTGGCACGAACATCAGATTCTGGACACAAACCTAGTAACTTTCTTGCTGTTTTAAGTTCTTTTATGCGTTGTATCTGTTCTTTCCTATTCCTTTTTAGTTCTTTTATTTTTGCCAATTCTTCAAGCCTCTCTTTTTCTGGCGTGTTGGTGTAGATTCTTGATTTTCCCTTTTCTTTTCCCTTCCTCTTTAGAACTGTTTTAATAATTTTTGGCAATGGCCTAACAGATTCAGGTGTTATAGCGTTTGACGTTGAGGGTATTGGTTCAGGTTGTACCAACCTTTTAGCATCAATATCAATTGGTGGAGGTGTAAAGTGCCTCGGAGTCAGGGTTAATGTTAAGTGTGATTCTGGCTCGATGTCATTGCTAGTTGAAATCTGAAGTTCAAGATCTACATCTGTCGTATTATCCTGAGACTGTTTGTTAATGTACACATCACAAGGTGCGAAGTCGTCATCTGAGAAGGCTAATTTATTGAAAGGCCATATACCCGGCTTTGTAAAGGCACTGGTAATATTTTTAACGGTAAATGACTCAAAGTATGCTAATTTAGCTAATGGCGGTATTTCATATATTGATAGTGCTTTCCCCGGATGATTAATGTGCCAGTCATTAAATGCTACCTTCAGCTTACACTTAAATGGCCCAAAAACAGCCACATCCAAAGGCTGTAGTTTATGGGAGGTGTGAGGAGGAAAGGACAAATATACAATGCCATTTTCACGTGAGTAATTGATTGCCTCTATAGAAATATGAGATTCATGGTTGTCACAAAGTAATAAGATGGGTCTTTCTGTTGTACTATTCATATGTTTTTGTATATGTTTTAAGACCTCCAAAAAAAGGTCACCATTTATCCATCCGGTTCTCGATGCTAATCCCAAACTTCCTTCTGGTGAACCCAACAGAAAGTGGCTTTTGTAATTAACCCTTGGAAATACAAAAATGGGCGGAATTGTATTTCCAATAGCAGTTATAATGCCCCCAAATGTAATTAGTTCACCTCTTTCGGAAGACACAATCTGACCGACTTGTCGCTGAATTTTCTCCGCCAGAACCTTAGGTGTGTTAAGGACCGTAGTAATACCGGTTTCATCAAAATTTACTATTCTATCAGCCGTAAAATGACGTATTTTTAGAAGATTTTCAAGATTTGTATAAAATTCTGCTACAGCAGACTTATTAAAAGAAACTGACCTTGCAACACTGGTATTCTCGGGTTTCCTCAAACTTATGTTTTTATTTCTATTGCGAAATCCAAATGCCCAATCGACCCCTGCACATTTTTTTATATCCCATGATGAAGGGTAATGACATTCCAATTTCTTCGCATATTCATAAGCAAGTGGTCGTACCTGCAACAAAGTCAGACCGTAATGCATTTTACTGCATTTTATAATATATTCGTTAAGGTGTTTTTCCTGCGCTGCGGTGAACACTTGCTGTGAGGAATATTTGGAAAAAAGTCCTTTTTCTCTTCTCCATTTGCTTCAGCCCTCTTTTTTTCTACTCTATGCTGCAAGGTGGGTGCTTTTACATTATACTTTTCAGCGGCTATTCTTATTGATAGTCTTCCTTCGATTACATCTTCTATTGCACAATTCATAGCCTTTTCATCTATTTTAGCCCTTTCAGTCTTTTTCTTGTACACTCGAACCATTTTCACTAAAAAACACTTTTATTATTAAACTATACACCTTATGGGGCACATTAATACGTATCAATTGCCCCATATCCAATGTATCAATCTGCCCCAAGCAGCCATATTGAATAAAACACCTGTCATCCCGAAAACCAAATAAGCTAAAGTAAAACTCGATATCGTTTAGTGAAATATAAACAATTTCTTACCTTTGATATCAATTCAGGTAGCCTAAGTATTTAAAACAACACAAAAATTACACCTCAAAGTCAAATCAACAAATTTACTTTAGAAAATGCAGAATACATGCGAAGCGATCGACAATGAGGCTGTCACTGACAGAGCGCCAAAAATTTATGGTCGTTTTGTGGTTACCAGCGCCATCTACGAGTGAATAGACAAACGTCTCAGATAATTCCTATTTAGAGTTGAAGGGGATGTATCGATGTCCCCCGTGTATCAATGTGCCCCAACTCCCCCTACATTTTCCTTTAACTTTTTGTTCTTCGCGAATTTCCGTAAAACAATTCCAGATTTTTGATTTGGCCTTACCCAAACTCATTATGCATAAATAACACACCGACAAATCACAAGAATATGCACTATATGCTGCAATATCGCTGTGGAAGGTCGAGGAATCACTGACTAAAAACCACCGAATATCACAAGAGTCTCGGGATCAACGATGAGCTCCCCCCGAAAGGAGCCGAACTCCGATGCCGATTTTGTGCGTTTACATGTCGTCCGAAAACAACAATAAGATGTAGGTGTATTTACAAGTTTACATGTCGTTTTAAAATGATATTAGGTATTAAATAAATTATATAAAATTACTTTATATTTATGAATATTTCCGGCTTTAATAAAATCTGGGCAGATTATAATAATTTAGCAACTCCGTAGGTACGGTGGTGAACTTTAATTATTTAAAAAAAAATACTGAATGGTATAATATAATTAATTTTTTTTAAATAGAATATATTTCTTGACAAAATGGTGAAGCTAAGTGACAATTTTTTACAAAAATTGAATCGTATCAAATTAATAATGGGTAGAGATACCATACAATGACATAATAATATACAGAGGTTCCAATTTCAAATAAGAAAAATAAATTGCTTTAAAGTTTGCAAAGTTTAACACTACACTTTGGACACCCTGTACAATTCGTATGAATTACTTGGTTAACGAGAATGTTCGACATTATTTATTAAGTACCGTTCTATTATTCTTTATTAATATTTATTAAGTACCGTTCTAATTCTATTATCTAGGCATTATCATTATTAGTTTTTATTAATTTTTAAAACTAGTGATGCAAAACTGATTTTTTTTTAAATTTTTTTTTCACCTATAATACTGAACCGATTTTATTCAAATTCTAGGGGTATGAAGGCAATTAAAAGAGGCATCCAAATAAGTAAGAATATATATAGCATGTAATCTAAAAAAATAGATCCTTAAGACGTCACACTTTTTTTAAACACCCTGTATAAAAATATTTTCCGGAAATGCCCCCTAGGCTGGGATACAGGTAAAGTTTGCAAAATATCAAAATCCTAGCTTAATTAATAAGTGAGCACTCTCCCGCTCGAGAGGTGTGAGGTGCAGGACCCTGTAGAATAAATTGGTTTTCAAAAATGATAGACTGATATAAACATTATTCTAATCACAAAATAATTCTAACCAATGCACCAGTCAAATTAAAGAAAAAACTTAACACGTGGATACATTAGAAATATGGCAACACCAAATCTTTAATTGAAGTACCGCTGTCGATAGATACGCTCTTGTTTCGTACACAAATAATAATTTTGAAAATACATTTTGTCAAAATTTAGGCGTTAACGTAGGTACTTTAGAAAACATCAAAGATTTCATCCTGAGAAAGTTCATGAAATACAAAGATATGGCCCATTTAAAAAATGTGGAAGCTAGTAGTGACTTTTAATCCCCCCTTGTATATATATAGTCCTACATAATTCAAAATATATAATTAAATATAATGTTTACAGTCCTATATTGTCGCACTATATACGCACAAGTCTCCGCACAGAACTCGAACAAAGAGTCTCCGTATCTGACGCACAATGAATTCGCGTTGTTCAAACGTGCCTGTAACATATGAATTTCGCGCCAATAAGTTATGTCAAACGTTCGTTCATTCGGCTACTTTCGGTGGGAGCTCATAGTTGATCCCGAGACTCTTGTCGAATATCAACTAAACCACCGAACGAATCCGATATTGCGCGATAGCAGATATTTCTGGGATTCACATTCACTGGTAGAGTCAAGACGGGTGTAGGTAAACTGGGCTGATGGCAAACGAATAAAATAATGTTGAGATAACTTAAATAAAATGCTGTAAAAATTTAATATATTTTGACCGAATTTGACCAGTCAAATAGCTAGCGGTCAATTGACCATTCCCAACTCTATAATATGACAGTTATTGGACGGCCATTAAAAAACTGGAAATTAATTTTAAAGAAAACTTATTTATTTCAAGTTAGATTTATGATCCTCTTTTGAAAATAATATTTAAACAACCTAACTTATTTGTTTTGTTTTACGTAATCTTTATACATATCATCAACTTCCAATTCACTTTCATCTGGTTTTAAACTATTTTCATATTCTGTAGAGGCGTCACTATCATTATCTTCTTTATAACATTAATGGCAAAGGAAAATTTCATCTGGATCTTGTTTATCGACAATAAATTGTTTGTGCTTCTTTGGTATGCAGTGTTTGTGTATGTTAGTTTTTGTTTGGTCGGTGTTTAAAATAATTTCTTGTTTGTTATTACAGCCCCTTAAAATACATTGATCAGATCAGTTTTCTTGGTTAGTTTCACAGTCGTTTGATAAATTTGTTTCGGTCGTTTTCATTTCGTTAGAGTTTACAATTATTTCTTGTGTTTCTTGACCACTCATTGCAACTTTATATCCTTTTTCATCACAGTCTTTAGGAGTATTTAAATTGGATTACTTTCTTTCACTCGATCTATTTCAGTAGTTGTCTGTTCTATTACCTCTTCGGTGAGGTCTTTTCCTGCTTTTATATCTTCTTGGCTCATTGCATATTCTTCTTTGGTTACTTGTTGTCGGGTAGTTGTCTCATTTATATCCAGTAAAGTTTCGTGTGTTTCGTCCAGTAAATTAATGTTAGAAAATGAATAATTGCCAATGACATCCAGAATCTGTTCATAATATTAGCGTTAACTTCAAACTCCGATAATAAAAATTCAGTCATATCAGTACATTCAATAGATTCAGTAGTTTCAGTCGATTAAAAATCGGATTTAATGCTACACCAAACCTTATATAACATTAAAGCCTCATTTGCTTTTGGAACTTCATTATTCATTTGAAAATTTTTAAATTCGCTTAACATGTTGGGTTCTATTTTCGAATCAAAGTATTTTAAATAATCCGTGTTATTTTCATCTTCTTCCACTATTGTCACATTTTCCTGTCGATCAGCACTGGGTTTTGCTAAACATTTCGTATAATCGACGTTATTTGCATTGAACAAAGGAGGTGCAACTCTCCATTTGCGTTTACTGTAATTAATGTTGTTACGTTCTCCTTGTCGCTGTTTGATGATGTGCCATAAACAATCTTCTCTTTTTCGGCTATGACGCAACCTTTGGTTGGATTCGTGTAGAACGAAGACTCATCTATATTCCAGCATCTTAAAGGATCTGTTAATATTTCTGCATCATCTCCAAGAAGCTCTAGAGTTCGTCTAAACCACGTTCTTATTTTCTCTTCCGTCACAGTCGCTCTTGCTTTGTGGAGATATTCTGACTGTTTGTAAGAAAGTTAGGAATGTATCTTCATAAAGTTTGAATACCAAGTTTAACCTGGCAATTTATCAACAGAGGGACCTTTCTCACCAGTCTCTTTGTATATTTATGCCGACAGTTTTTGCACAGAAAAAAGTAGACCGTTTTTTTTTGACTGGGAAACCAGTCCGAGCGCATTTCTTCAGCCACATACACGTTGGTCTTCCAAGTCTTTTCCTAAAAGACAACTTGGATCTCTTTTAAAAATAGTCTGAGGTGCTCGCCCTGCAACTTTATGCCTCAAGGTTGTTCTTGGGCTTTTAAATGTTTTGCTAGATGTTGCAACCGGCATTTCATCTTTTATTGCTGAGAGTGCACTTGCAAGTTGTTCCCCATCATATTTTCCTTCCATATTGAGGTTAACTAAAGGAAACAAAAAAAATCTATAAGCTTATTTAAACTGGCCAAAATTTGAGATTTGGCCACCCATGGCCAAAACTTAATTTAAAGCTTCAGTTTTGGCCATAGCCATGGCCAAAACTAAAATTTGCTTTTTGGCGGTAAATTAGATTTGGACACATCTTAATTTCATTGAATCGATATAGAACTTCAGTTTTCACCACAACTCCCGAGGCTTTCCCTCTTTTAATGATTATCCTTTTACTTGCGCTAATTCCTTTGACTTTTTTAAAGCAACTTGAAGTATGTTTAATATTAACTAGAGACCAGTCAGTTCCGAGCTTTCTGATTTCTACGAGTTTTGAGTAAAGCTCATAATATTTTTCAGGAGTTTTTATAATCGAATGACGTCTTAAAATCTTTTCCACCCTGCCAAAAACTCTATCGGGAGGAAGATATGAATGTCCACGAACCGGAAAAGTTACCTCTATTTTCTTAATCGTTTTTGGAGCAAAGTTCAACATGTGCCACAACATTAACATGTGCACGATAAAACTATTTTTTTCAAGTTTCCAGACATCTTTTGGTCATTTGGGATATTCAATTTTAATAGTATATAAATTCTTTAAATTAGTTTACCAAAATTATTGTCTATTTTTTATTTATATCAAAAAGTACATATTTTGTACTCGTAACCTCTCGAGTCCTAATTTAAAGATTATTATATAGTGGTAATTAATTCTTTCGTGCCACCCAGTATATATATTAAAGGTATTTATCTACCTAGAGGCCGAGTGCCAGTTATTTCGTTCATTTACATCCTTAAGAGATTTGCCCTTTGTTGTATTGCTGACTTGCTTGCGTTTTGATGGGCTCTCGGTATTTTTGGGGCATAAGTTATGAAGGCTTTCTACATTGATTAGGGAATCGATGTGGGATATTTTTGCTTGCCTTCTTCGCGAATTGTGGGTGTTATGCATATTTTTATATCGATTTTTGATAACGATTAAATTAGGTCACTAGTATCGAAATTTTGACAATCAGCTGTGTGAGATTGAAGTGACACTTGTCAGTTGGGACATTTGACGTTCAGGCGTACCACACTAGTATGGTTGTGGGCGCTCTGATAGTGTTTTCCACTGGACTGCACCTTGTTGCACTAACGAGCACTGGGTTCATTAATTATGTTCCACTGACAAAATGCAGTGACACTTTTCGAGATTAGTATGTTCCACTGAACGCACTGTATTCGTCGAGTGCGCACTGAGGGCAACTTTTTAGCACGAATGCTGTGAGCTCGTGCGACAGTGCAAGTGCAAATATGGCTGTCAATAAGTTCAAAGATTTTGAAGTTTTGTGGGAATTATTAGAAAGTGAAAGTAGTGATGATGAAGAAGAGTTGCTTTTACTGGTCCAGCAAAAGAGACAAATACCGAAAGTTATAAATTTTGTGGGAACGGTCGTTCACAAATTTACTGATAATGAGGTTAGTTGTATTTTTCGTTGAATTTTGGGTCTTAACAAAATGTAATATATTATGTATTAACTATTTCAGTTTAAATGCAACTTTCGGATATCCAGAGATACATGCTATAAGCTAATAGAAAACTTCAGCACCTCAGAATATTGCCCGTCAAATGATGATCATGGAGGAAGCAAAAAAGTAACCGCCGAAATACATGTTTTGTGTTTTCTATGGTAAGCCAAAAGTAACAATTTGTTTGTTGCTTTTTAATTACCTTTTTTCCTTGTATTTTTAGGTTTGCTGGAAACAAGGTATGCCTCCGTGATGTAAGCCAGAGGTTTGGCATTGGCTCGACCTCTGCTTTTAGGATTATTGACAGGGTTACCAATTATTTATATAGTATTGCTTGGCAAGTAATTCGTTTTCCTGACAGTAGGGAAGATAAAATTTCATGTGTCCAACTCAATGTTCTTTAATATCAAATTATATTAATACAATAACATTTTTGTTCATTTTGTGACCTCTAATACCACATTTTTATAATATATAAAATTATACTAGGAACAAGATTATACTTACTAATTTATTTCTTGCAGGCCAAGGTAACTCAAGCTCTTCAACCGGCTGCTGTCTCATAGAGAAATATAGTTTTGTATATTCCGATCCTGGTCCTTGTTTTTCAGGATCGCATATGGAGCAACAGAGTCTCGGTAAAGGTTCTGTACGGACAACAACGGCTTTTAGTTTAAATAAACATATGCCGCAATACAAATGATTTTTCGTGCACAATAAGCACCAAATTTCTCTTTCCGCTTTTTCCAATATAGTTAGGGGAATTTGGCAATGATTGCAACGCATTCTGACATTCGCAATTTCGAATTTATTATCAGCTGAAACAAAAGCTACGGTTATAGGTGATATGCGAGAAAAGTTTATCGTAAAAATCGTGTGTATGTATATAATATGGGGTTATGGGAAAATACTTACTTTCTAATCGGATGCAGACAAGGCAGCCCCAAGTACATCTTTCTAATCTACATGCAGCTGCGAAACAATGGCTAAATTTTCTTCCGCTAAACCAAATTGAAAAAAAAGCCCTTCGTAACTCGTCCATTACAACTGTAGAAAATTGTTCGCCTGGTTGGCACTCATTTAATCGCTTCCCTTGAGCGACAGTTATATGTAGTGCAAAACAGTTCTCGCTGTTACACGTTTTCTTGGTAAATTTGTTGCAAACAACGTAATAATGTTTATAAAGGCAATTAAATCTAAAGCACGCCGAACCAAAATAATCGCCGCACATCTTAAGTTGCCGTATATAACCGCCTGAAGTTGACGGTTCAGCGGCCATCTTGATTAAATTCCAAGAAAACTTTGTACAGTTTAGGTAATAATACACTGAAACACACCGACGAATAATTATAATTATCAACTTATTGATATTAAAAGTTATCAACGACGAGACGAATAAAAAACACGAATAAAAACACGAATAAAAAACACGAGTTAATTTCAATTCCACCACATTTGTATCGCAAATCGCAAACACTTGACAACAGCAACGTTTGTAGAAACATAGTACACAAACAATAATACACGACATACGTTTATCTTATAATCTGACATCAACGAATATGCAGAAGTTTTGCTGCTCCGCATAGGTTTGTCCTCTTTTACCTTAAGTAAAAAAAGAAATAAAAGACCTACATGTGCCAATTCAGTGTTTGAATCGCAAATATTAAATATGAACACTGGCACTAACCTCAATTTTGTATTGTTTATTACATTACTTTATATATTTCGAAAGCTGGCTAATGTTTTTAAAAGAATGACGGAAAAAAAACAAATAAGAAGCACGAAAACTACAAGAATGCAATATGGCATTTACTTAGAAGAGTTACAGTTAAACGAATTCATAAGAAACCACAAATTTGTGCCGGCATCGCCTGATGTCCTAGAACAGTGCTGGGATTTATTAACATTAAAACTAAATAGTTGTGGGGGACCTATAAGAACAACCTCTCAGTGTTAACGGGTAAGTTTTGGCTTACTAATAATGAGGGATCTATCTAAAGTTTCTATTCTTTTTTAGGTTTTTACTGATTGGAAATGTCAAATAAGAAAGAAAGCTAGAAATTTAAAAATAGCTCAAATTTCGACAGGTGGAGGCGAACCCGAGAAGCCTTTGACCGATCTAGAAACAAAACTAATTGAACTAACTGGAACAGCTGTAGTGTATGGAATCGCAAATGTAAATGAACTAGGGATTGTTGAGCCAGGTATGGAAATAAATGTGTTCAGTAGGTAACAATCATAAAAACAATGGAAGCGTAACGATCAGTGTTTTTGTTAACCACAGTGAAATGAACTAAGCATATTGGGAACACTACCTTCTAATACCATCTTGCGAAATGTGTTTATCCTATGGGTGTTTGTAATATTTGGATATCTATTCTATTATAATGAACCTTTTTCAAATGCCCTGCTAATCCTAATTATGTTTACAGCTACACCAACACTTAATGATGTCATTCCATCTTGTTCAAAAGATGAATCTGAGCCTTTATGCCCTACAGAACCTAATATTAACAAAGAAAACATTCATTCTAATCATGGGTCGATGGAAAAAAATACATTAAAAAAGGCAACAAATACTGGCTCGCTTATAGACCAGGTGCAGTTACTACTTCAGGACAAAGAAGATCCGTCAATTGTAGTGTTACGTGAAATTAATGATAATCTAAAAAAGTTGGTCAATTTAAAAAAAAGGAAAATAATATGTTACAAATAAAACTTAAAATTAAATATAATATAGAAGTTCACAGTGAAACGGAGGACAGCTCTTGAGATAAATACTGATTAGGCCTTAATAACAGTTCCTTTTTTTAGAAACTAGAGATTAGTTATGTTTACAGGGCAATTTGGTTGTCTGTGGTATTGGAATCATACAGGTTTATTTTTCTAAGTATTGATGTTGATTTGTTATTTTATGAATACAAATTTTTTGTATGCCTTAAGTGAATTCCTTGTATTTTAAATATTAAGTTGAATCATTTAAATATTTTGAAATGTATTTTTAACATTTAAAATCACGCTATGAGGTTTTTCTAAAAAAATCTCTTGCTTAATATATATCATTACGTGTACACAGAATAATCCTAGGTTTTTGTTTTTTGTAGCCAAATAAAAGTTCGTTTATGATTAAAATATTTAATATATTTACCAAAAAAAATTAACATAACCTTATTATATAAATAATGTTTGTATTAAATTATTTCTAATTCTTTGCCCTTCAGCGTGCAAATTGTTGTTATCAGGAACATCTGCTGGCTCGTTATTAATGTCCAATTCTAAAAACAAAACATTTCAAAACTTTTTCTTTTCTCTTTACCTTTAGATATCTGATGATTTGCAGGAGGTAAGCCATTTTTCAGTTGGGTGAATCAACAAAATAATAATTTTGGTAAAAAAAGATATTAAAAAATATATTTCTTTTTTATATTTTTTTGTTTATTCCTCTACCATAAGATCAACACAAAACTGTAAGATAATAATTTATAAACAACGATAATTAGATACGTCAAATTTTAAATAGTTGTTTCGAAAAAACAGTAAACGTTTTGCTTAATTTTTTATAGTTACCCATTTGTAAACCATTATCCACTATTCCATGAATGCGTAGTATATTATGTAAAATTGCACATGAATAAATAATCTTTGGGACAAAACGGGGTTTATAATGCAATACCCTATCAGACAACAAACACCTAAAAAGGGCTTTCCAGAGACCAATGCATCTTTCAATGGTATTTCTGGTCAGGATATGAGATGCTGTATACCGGCCCTCTGGAGTTTCAGCATCAGCACCAACAATAGGTGTTAGTAAGAATGGTTCCAAGGGGTAGCCTGAATCACCTTAAATTTAAAATCAATTTCCAGTTAATAAAAATCATGTATTAAGACATATATTATATTTTACTAAGAATAATACATACCGTAAAATGGGGTGAATAGAAATAGTTTCGGACCTTTTCAACTCCGTTGCTAAAATGGTAGTCACCTTTTCGACAGCGAAAAATATGGAATCTACAGGTCACGACTTGTAGATCAAACGGCCCATAGAATTTTTTTTTGAAAAATTAAATTTTTCGCTAAAAAAAAAAAACACCTCTGTTTCTATTAGTACTTAATGTGGGGTGAATAGAAACACCCATTTTATTCAGTGAAATTTGCTATTCTACCTACACGAGGGCCAATAGAAACACATAACATGTTTATAAAATTGGTAAAAAATATAAATACACCAAAAAAAAAAGGGCAAAGACAACAATTTTACAAAAAAATATATTTATTTCTGTAGAAATGTAACAATGTAACACATTTAAAGGCAAATTATTTAATTTAAATAACTTTGATGCACATTAAATTTTAGAATGTCTTTTCTCGACGTAGATGCCATTATCTCGTCTTGAACTGGGAAAACCTGTCCAACAACCTGTTTAAAATTAAAGGTGGATATATCGGAAACCTCTGGAAATCCATACATATATCCTGACGAGTATTTGGTTGGACGATTTCTTAAGAAAGTGGCTTCAATATCATTTTCTGCAATATCAGTGACTTGTCCGATAAAAAATTTATTTTTATGTATATTTCGATAGTTTGTTGTAAAACACACCAGAAGCCAAATTCCTTTTTCTATTCCATTAAGCGAAACAGGAGAAACATATCGAAACAATTTACCCTCAAAGCGGACTGATACTGATGAATCATTGTTTATATTTGCAACAGACTTATCGGTGAAACTTAGCAGTAAAGTATCCATTTCTGAGACTTCATCTGAAGAATATTCTGGAGCTTTTTCCATTCTTGGCAAGTAGTGAATAAGGGGTAAATTCATTTCCGGATCTGAATCTTCATCCAAGGTTTTCATGCGTCTTTCAAAATCATTATCATCATTCTCTTGATCTTCTTTATCCGACATGCTTTGAAAATCTGCACCTGTTACACTTTTGCCAGGAGGAACCTGCATTTTACGGCGTCGACTCTTTGCAGTCTGACCATCGCCATATCTCATTGTTCTTAGAAGATTTACCAAAGAGTTATTAACTCCTTCTTCAATATTGTCGTTTCCATCATTTATCTCAATATTTTGCTGCGGAAGCCGTTCCAAAACTTGATTTCTATTAAGTGGAACAATACCACACTTTCTAAACCCAGATTGTATGTTTTTTCCAGCATTAGGTTCAATAGCCTTTGACAAGTCATTTAACAAAAAAGGAAATCTGTCCTTTGGAACCGTGCAATGCTTTGAACCAGCCCCCATTTTCCATTTTTCAAGGATTTGTCTCCAGGCTGTTTTTAGAGGCCGGAAAAACGCCACATCCAGTGGCTGGGTTAAATGGGTAGAGTTAGCGGGGAGAAAGATAAATGAAATATTATTTTTTTCGCAAACGGAAACTGTACTCTCAGAAAAATGCGAACTAAGATTGTCACCAATTAAATACTTTTTTCCTGCTAGATCTTTTAATGAGGGTATAATTATTTTCTGCACCCAATCTGAGAAGGATATCGCGTCAAACCAACCAGATGCACTTCTATTAAATCTAACGCCTTTTGGACCGCCAACTGTCCAAGATGTATACATATTTTTGGCTTTGTATACCACATATGGTGGTAACAATTTACCATCAGCTGAAGCAGCGTACATAATGGAAACCGCTGATTTCGACGTGTTGCAAATGCGCTCTGGATAGCGACAGCCCCTTTTCGAAATGATTTTTTTTCGGCCTGGGTCATCTGTCAAGTTTGTTTCATCGTAGTTTATTATATTAGATGGTGGTACATTTTCCAACTCCGTGGCTAAATTGTCAAAATAAGCATTGATACTGTTGGGAGAAACAGCTGCTCTTGAGCGTTTAATGTTCTGGCAGACCCTAGCTCTTAATTGATCTTTGTGACGTTTTAAAAAAGAATAGACAAAGTCTCTACCAGGGAAGTTATCTTTAAATCTTTTTATTGTTTTACCTCTACTGTCAAGGTAATTTTTTATAATCATCCTGACGTCTAAATGGTCAAGTGGGTAGCTCCAGTTGGAATAAACTATAAGTTGATAGACTAATATATCTTCTTCTTGTTTGGTTAGAACTGTTTGCCCTCCTTGTCGCTTTAGATTTCGGTTTTTGTGGTGCCGATAAAGCACAGAATAATGTATATTGAAAGTTTTTTGTGCCTTCCTATAACTCATCCCGTTGTCAATTGAAGAAAGAGCTATCTTTAAAGTGTCTTCATCAATTTTCTTGTACGTTTTACCTCGAGGGTCTGGAATATAAACGCGAGGCATTTTTCTGCAAAAAAAAATGGGGTGAATAGAAACATTGGAGTGAATAGAAACAGCCGTTTCTTTTCCCCCCAAAAGTAGTTAAAAGTGAGGTTACATATCATATTAGGCGATAACTGAAAAACTAAGCAAAAAAGGCAATTTCTGAAAACAGCAATGTAAACCAGACACTTAAAGGCTACTTTGATCAAAAACTTAATGTCTTACCTGTTTTTATTTAAACGCAGTGAATAAAGTTTTTTTTGCATCACAAAATCACGTGCTGTTGCTATAACAACATGTTTCGTATTGCAATCAGTGTTGCCAATAGAAAATATCTTTGAACTGTCAAAGTAGTTAAGCTGACATCTAGTGATGGTTTAACTATAAATTTGATGCTCTATGAGTACTTATTCCGAAGTAGGAATATTTTTAAAGAAGATTCCTGTTTTCGTTTCTATTCACCCAGCAGTTGCTATTCACCCCATTTTACGGTACCCAAAAGCCAAGTAGTCCTGTCTCCATTCTGATAATAATTATTCATTGTCCATTGTCGAATTGTGCTCATTGCCCAAATCGCTGAATCATGCACTGAACCTGGAAATCTTGCATTTAGGGCCAAAATTTTTAAATTGGAATCACATATCTACAAAATTTAGGATCGAGGGAACAAGAGCACACTATCTATAGGGCTTTATTTCTTTAAGATATATCATCTAACTATAATACCTACAATTTGACAATTTAAAGAATGGAAACCCTTTCTATTTATAAATACATTTCCCGGCATTTCAGCATCATCAGTATGGGGTGGAAATATTTTAATATGGGTACCATCGATACAGCCAATTACACCACTAAATCCAAATTTTTTATAAAACCTACAGAACAAATAATTATGTAAATATGTACGTTTATAGTTAAGACTGGTAGAGTCACACTAAAAGTTAACTTTAGGCTACTATACCTGCTTTCTACTTACATATAAAATACATTTTATTGACGTCTAGGGGAAAACTTACCCTGCTTTAACAGCAATTACAGCTTGCATGTCAGTAGGGAACTGGATATATCTAGCGGTAAAGTGTTGTACCAATATATCGCAAACTTCATGTAAACAACGACTTACAGAAGGTTGTGACATGCTGGCATTTCTGTCACGGCCAATGGATTTTTGGTAGCTTCCATGAGCAAAAAAATGAAGTGCTGATACGAACTACAACAAAAATTTTATTCAGAAATATATTTACATCACAAAAATTACAAACCTTTAATGCTGTGTTGTTCATCAGAAAGCAAGCTAAAAGGTATCACAAAAATATCATTCCTAAAGAAAACAATAATTTTGACATCATATATGTTATATCGTGGCCGATTAAAGACACTTTTTAAAAAAGCACTTATTTTTATTCACGACTAACAATTAATGTTACAAAGGTTAACGTTTACTTGATAAAAATACTAGCATCTAGTCTTGTCTAAACTGAGGATTTTGTATTCGGATGGTGGTATTTATGTGTTCTGTTGACGTCATGGAAAAGTTCTAGGACAGTGCTAGAATGGTTCCCATCTTGGTCAGCAAAAGTAAAGATAACATTGAAATTGAATATAAAGAATATAATATTCTATTTTGATAAGCACCTGCATCCTGTTGCAGTGGCGAAATTGAATATGATAAAATATAATTTAATATTGTGATAAACACCTGCATCCTTTACAGATAAGTGACTTAGGGCCACTTGCACCAAAATTAACTTAAGTTCTTCTTAGTTAAGAATATCTTAAATCCTAAGTAAACCTTAAAATATTTTGTCTTGCACCAACTAGGTATAAACAAAACTTAACTAAGTTTGAAAAAAAGCTGACAACACTGCCTTTTTTATCGTCACAGAAGAATGTTAGGTCTATACTGTCGCCGGAGCTTGATTTTATAAATAATTGTGTACCAGTGTACACTTGTCTGTTGGCAAAGACAAACGTTTCGTTCAATAAAATAAAACAGAAACAATAAAGAGGTGGCTAGTATTCTTCAGTTTTCGCACTTTGTGGATAATAGTTAGAAGTTTTGTGTCATTTGTGTTGCGGATAATTTTTTTATATATTAACGTCAACGTATTTTTGTTTATTTTAAGTTAAAAATATATATGCAACTATTTTAAAAATGAATCGGGGTGAAAAGCCGGCCCTAAGGGCACCAAATTATAGCAGTGGTGAAAGAGAACCCCTTTTAAGGCTAGTTGCGTCTCGAAGGCATATTATTGAAAACAAAAAAACCGATGGTTCTTCAGTTGAGGAGAAGATAATTGCTTGGAAAGAGGTAGCGCAGAACTTCAATTCAATGTCGCCTGGCATGGCTAAAAGATCAGTAGATTCTTTAAAAAAATTTTATAACAACCAAAAAGAACAACTTCGTAAGAGGTTGGGAAATGAAAAAAAGGAAATATTTCGTACAGGAGGGGGAGCACCACCACCACCTCCTGAACGGGATGGCGCTGAGAAAATTTTAATATTGATTCTAAGTGAGAAAACATTGTATGGTGTAAAAGATCCCTTGGCTCCATGTGATGATGACTATATGGTAATAAAAAATTATAAATATTTCCATATTTTTCAAATATGAACAAAAATCACAAAACTATTACAAAAACCATCCACTCGATGTCAAAAATCAAATGAAATGAGGTTAGGAATAAGATAAGAAGGTTTTAAGGACTCGAAAACAGCGACTTAAACTTAAGAAATCCTTAGCGATGTTAAGTATTTCTTAAAGTTTGGTGCAAGACCGTTTTGCTTCTTAATGGCTAAGAGTGACTTAAGTATCTCTTAAAAGTTTGGTGCAAGTGGCCATTAGACTAATTCTTTATAATCTAAGGATATTTGGGATATAACATATATATAGCCATAATGTGACAGTAAACTAGTAAAATAGCTATACGTCTACTTAAAAAAACTAGGCAAAGTTTACATCTTCCTTTATGTTACCTTTACTATATGAGGAATGCCTGTGTTTCGCCTATTTTCTACAAAAAAAGGCATCATTTGTAGGAATAGAGCTCTTCCTAGTTCTCTACTCAAACGATAGTTTCTGCGAAACGTCTCCTCGGGAACCTGAAAGGGATCGCTGAAATCTCGTAACTGCCGATTAAACAGTATGTTCTGTCTTCTATATACAAATAAAAAAAAGCATAAAAATTTAAAAAAGGACTCTGATCACAACCCCCGAAAGAACACGCCGATACATATCATACATACCTTTGTTCTAACTCTTCTAATATAAGTAGTAATATTCGCCGGCGTCTTCGTGGTATTTCCATATTTATCACATAAACACCAAAAAAAAAAACAGTGAAAACAATAAAAAATTACAAAGGTTATGTTTTAACGACTCCCAACGACTGCTTTTAGCTTGTTGTTAGTAGACGACTACATTTTACAGGCTTGTCGTTTGTTAACAATAGTCTTAGTTTTACAGAATACCTTTTTTAAAATTTATCGTCCAGTAACGATAGGTAACGATGTCGTTAAGAATAAGTGAATAGGCGGCATAGCTCTACGTTACTCAATTTGCACTTTTATGTAGCCTTCTCTGTCGTTTTTTTTAGTTAGTTTAGCTAAAGCCTCAGTTACAGTCTTCACGGCTCTTTCAACAGCTTGAGTGTGGCATGGCAGACGTAGTAGTGGCAAGTCTCCATGTCCTTTTTGTGCCACAAACATTTGGATGTCTTCATCGGTTATATTTTTTAATAGTGGTGGTTCCGTTATTTCTTTCTGCCAGTCAATAAGGTCGACGTAGGATGAATCATCGAGATTTAGAGAAGGAAGTTGGAACAATCGTTTTTCAAGCAGACGAATGATGCCTCCTTGCTTTCTAACGTTCACATTAGTTCCATCGCGCCCTACCGCCAGCAAAGTGTCCCACGAAATGTCCTCTTCTAAGAAGAAGTCAGTTATTGCTTTTTCTATACATTTAGAGGTGCCAGAATCTGGTGCAATATAACCCAAGAACCTGGTCTCTTGTTCTTTTATCAACGAAATGTGCTCTTCAAGAATGCTTTTTCTATACATTTTTCCGTCGAAGTATAAAGCAGGTATTTCGAAGATTTTGGCTCACTTAACAGCATATTTTCTTGTTTGGTCACGTTTCCGGCGAATCCGATTTTTATCAATAACTTCTGCACTAGAAGTATGTAGCACTGCCGAGGTAATGGCTGCCTCAGCTCTATCTGAGACACCGAATCTGTCACACGTCTTTGAAAGCAAATCATAGTCTACACTTTAAAAAGAAAGCTTTTTGATGACAGGTGCTGTTGTTTCGACTTGCTTTGGTGACTTGAATTCATCATCTTTATCCGATGTACTGCCTTCTGATTCGAACGAAAATGAAACATTGAGCTTCTGTGTACTTGACTGAAACGTTGCATTTGGCTTTAATATGTTTCTTTTCAATGTGTTAGTTAGTTTATTTGTTACAATAGTATCTACGCTTCCAATAAACATTTTTCTAGTTGATCGCTGGTCGATCAGGAAGCAGTGCTCCCGTATAGGTATTTTTTTCTCTCTAGGACAAATACATTTAGAGATGTCTTTACATTTGCAAGATGAGATATCAAACAAAACCGTACTGGTGCGGCGAAACTCTTCTAATTTCTTCTTGGGTATTTTGGGATGGGATTTTAGGATGTGTTTGCATTTAAGGTAATATGCCTTTAGCATTAATTCCTTTATGTTGGATAGGAGAAATAGAAGATTCAACCCATATTTCTGTAATTTTGGCCACCACAATGGATTCTATTTCTTTATCCGTAGGCTCCTTCTTTGTGCCTTGATCCCCTTTAATTTGCGACGGCTCCACTCATAGAACTTCATGTCATCTTCATATGTTGGCAAAACGTTGTCTTTTAAATCACATGTATCACCAAACAATGGGCACTTCGACTTTTCACGAGTATAATCCATCTTAAAATGCTCAAATCAACGTAATACAACCTCTCGCTTAAGAATCCGCAGCACTACTCACATGACATATGTGGCACTACTGAAATACGCACGCGCCAACGTGTTTCGACGGAAGCGTCTAGCCAACCGAAACATCGCAACACTCGAATGTCTTTCTACGAGCGCAGTTGCCAGTTTGTGAAATTACGCGTTTTATGCATTTCTAACCTGTTTGACGAATTTCTAGAATCGCTAATGTAATCTAGTGAGCACTGAAAAATTGAAAAGAAATTCGAAACTTTGACTACAAACTGGAGGCAAAAGGACTTATTAGAATAGAATAATATTTTGCACACGTTAGTTTTAGACCATTTTGCACGTTTTTTGCGATAAGCCCCCCGAAAAAAACGAAAAAAAATAAAAACGGCCCAGCCTATTGTACATGCAGTAATGCCTAGTAAAACAATGTAACCAACATAGGCAAAGGCAATTAGAAGGTGCCAACTGTAGCGAATTAGACGATTTTGTGCAGAAAAATATGTAAAAAGGAGCCAACTAGTAAAAAGCCCCTTTTATAATAGGCGATGTTATGAATAAATAGATGTAAAAAGGGTCCAACTGGTAGAAGAATCCTTTTTAAGTATCAATAATGCAAAAAGAAATTAAAATATAACACAAATATTAGTTAGCCCCCAGTCATATCTACCTTATAATTTTTATTTACTGTTGGCTCCTTTATACAAAACATAGAATAGAAGTAAAACACCAGAATAATATAGTTATCCCAATTTACCAAAAAATGTTAGTTGGCCCCTTCTTACAAAACAGGGGCGATATGTTAATGCTGTCGTTTAATAGTTGCAGTTTTAAAAGTAATGCCTGGAAGCATGTGCTTTGATGATGTATGAATCAGTTTATGGAAGTTTTAAACGGGAAAACTGGTATTAGTTGATTGAAATAAAGTTTTAAATGGGAAAACTGACATTAGTTGATTGAAATATGGTTGAAGTGCATGTTTTCAGGCTTTTTTTTAAATTGTATGTAGAAAGTAAAAAGGCCTTTACAATAAAATAGTTGATGCTTTAATTAATTTACTATTTTGTTTCCATTAGTTATTTTAATAAAGAAAAGGTATGATTTTAAATGTTTTGATTCCGTTACTTTTTTGAATAAAGAAAATGTATGGATTCTAAACGTCTTGTTTCCGTTACTTTTGTGGATAAAGAAGTATGGATTATAAGAATTATTTAATTTTGATGAAATTTTTTAAAAAGGTGTAACGTGAAAAATGATCATGGAATAATGAAAATTATTTGATTGCACTTTGTTTATGGCGAGATACATTATGTTTTAGTTTTCGATAAATAGGAATATTAAATTAAAATTTGGATATTTTTCTTTTGGAAGTGAAATAGAGCAAGTGTTATTTTTCAATTTTCTTTTCGTTTATTTAATTTAAATAGGTTGTTGATTTAAGAACGAATTTCGTTTGTAGTAAAATTGTAGTCATGAAAATGACTGTTTTGTGTGTAGGTATAAGATCAGTTGTGTGAATAATTCGTTGTTGAGTCCGCGGGTCCATCATTGAAGTTAGGTTCATGTCTTGGTATTCCTTCTGTAGAGTCTGGCTCCACTTCGTTTTAGTTTCGTTCGGGTGGGCATAGATCTTCGAATCTTGCGTAGCAGTCTGGTTGAATTCTCCAAAGGATTCCATTTGCAATGAACTCTTCGCGAAAATAGTCGAGTCCATCAGGAGTCATTAGTAATGGGGGAAATGATGGCGCTTGTAATTCTTCATTATTAACTGCTTCTGGCGCTACTCTGTAATAGCAGTATGGTTTGAGGTGGCAGTAATTCGTTTCGTGTGAACCAAAATACTCTGGATAATACCATGCATTTTCCAATCTTCTCCTAGGTATAATAAATATAGGTTCTGCTTCGTTATTAATATGATATTATTATTATTATGTTGGCCATAGTGTCGGATTTATGAAGATTAATGATGTTCGTGAAAATGGTAAAATTGATGCTTCTTTGGCGGAGTTGTGAAATGTGACTGTATTCATCTGAACACCTATAGTGCGCTTGTTAAGTTGTGTGGTAATAGGCTCCGCTAACTATTTTGTTGAACGGTCGATGGTGGGGTCATCCAGATTAGGATACAGGTGGCGGTTTAGGAGAGATAAGTTTAGTTTATTTTTGTACGACGACTAGCCAGATGAAAAAGTGGATCAACCAGTTGACCGAGTTGCGAGAGCGTGAACGTAAAATGATTGAGCAGTTGGAAAGTGTGAAGTCCACATTCAGGGTTGCATTACCGTTGCCTCCGTAAACCTACCTTAACAACAGATTCCTTATAATCTTCTGAATTTTTCTTTTTCGTGTTGAAGGCATAATCTTCTAAGATTGATGCCAAAGTCGTTATAGATGAGGCTGGATCTTCAACATTGTAAGATATTTCATTGCAAAAAACCAGAAACTGCCTCCATACGCTCAATTTTGACCTCTTTGTATTTTGAGGAGTTAAATTTGCCACTTCTATCTTTATGTTTTCAGAATTTTCACTACCAAAACGAACCATATTTTTTATTGAAAAGAAGAACACGTCAAATTCATAAAATTATGTCACGTTTAACAAAAACATGCGTCACCTCATAAACGTCAAAATGTAAGAACCAGCCAACTTCATTGTTGCAAAAGTAAGTTTCAAAATGAAACATGTCAGATTTTTTTATTTTTTTAAAATAAATCCCCCGCGTCCTTGAATTAATATCCGGAAATTTTTCCGAAGGAACGCATTTTTTGTAAATTTTCCCGAGTCGCAGCCAAGCAAAAACATGTTTCGTCCATGTTGAAGATTCTTTGTGGTTCTTCTCATATGCATCACTTTCTTCCAAACTGGCATAAACCTCATCAAACCATTTACAAATGTTGTCTTCCATAACTGCCCCTCTACCACCATGGATGTATTCTGATTTTTTTTGAGAAAGTTGTTTGTGGCGATTTAAAAAACAGTAATACCTTTTTTTGCTGGAACGACCATTAATAAAAGAAGTTTTGATACTGGCTTCTTTAACAAGTTTGCTTACTGAAGACAAGGGTCCATCTGTATCGATTAGAAATCCCATCTTTGCACTTGTTAATGTCCACTTAACTAGTTCTTCTACAATCTCCTTTTCCAAGTAAGATTCGAATCCAAAATGTGTGGATTCTCTTGGGGATATTCCTGATATTTTATTCCGTAATATTGTCCGCGGCACTTTAAACGTATGGCCTGTTGTAGCAACAGCCATTCCCTTACCTATAGCACAAACTTTTTTTTAACGGGCGAATACTGAAACTTTGCTTTGGCGATTTTAGTTATTTTTTCTTTCTTATTCTTATTCTTATTAATATCTTTGGGCATCCTAGCTAAAATAAAACAAATTGTCATCAAAACATCGGGTGCATATCGATACACGTGGCAGAACTTAAAATTTCCTTACGGCTATTATTACTGCAATTATCACTTTAAAAAAGTAGGTTGTTTGTATCTGGCCAAAAGAGGTTCTTCAATAGGTACCTACTTGTGGCCATCTTAAATGGAAAATTATTAGTTTACAGTTTCCACTAATGGCCACCCAATTAATATAAATACAATTGTTATTTTTAAAATAAAATATTAAAAATATTACTTAAAAACGATGTACTTACCTTAGTTTTCACCAACAATATACATTAAAAAACAAGTAATCTTACTTTGAGTCCGATTATTAGTGGAGAGTCGTGATACTTGTTCCCCACTTTAAATTTTTTCAAATAAAAAATACATACTATTTTATTTTCAATTTTTTTAGTACCTCATATGGTGTGAGTTATTTGCTAAACCTTATTGTACTGAAATAAAATCAAAATACATAAAGAGTACGTTACTTTTTTCTATTTTTAAACAAAAGGTTCAACTCTGCCAACTGGTAAGAATACTTGATTACACTACGACATATTCAAAATGGAAACACATGTATTTTTAAAAACTACTAACAGACTTAAAAATATTTAGCAAAACGGATAGGAAAACATAGAACCCTTGCAGTACGAACTGTTCCTAAACATATTTTTGGCTGAAGCAATTTTATAATGCAGTCTTCTCATTGGACAAAGCTTTTGTTGTTAATTTCTGGGTAAAAGAAGTAAAAGGTTTCATTACTTTTCCTTAAAAAAATTACCTCAATTTCATTTTCGCTTAGATCCTAGCTTTTTCCAACAAGGTACTTGATGGTTTTTTAGTAGAAAATTTAACAATGACAAACTCACTTATATGTAAATTAGTAGTTCCAGTTACAATCTCTTCAGTTTCTGATTCAGATGATTGTCCCAAGAAATTAGAATTACTAGAACTGTCATGAAAGCTTAAAGTGTCCAAGTCTTCATCACTTCAGTTTATTAGCACCTTTTTCTTTATGACTTCTAACTTCTGGATTTGAACTGATTTTTTCTCTTCCCTCTGGCCAAATTCTTCTTCTATTTTTGATATCTCTGGAGTTTCCGTTAAATTCCTGCTTTTAGCACCTTGACAGCATGAAATGTACAAACAAAATAAAAACGTTATCAAGTGCAATTATTCATAAATATTACAGCAATATATGTATTCCAAGAATTTACCCTGTAATGAGGTAGAATCTGAGAAAATATATCAAATCTCAACAGTGACAAAACAATGACCCAATTACATAACTAAATAAAACCAAAACTCACTAAAAATTAATCGTTAGTTGACAGGATATCCAGCTGGATACCTGATATTTTCCTAAGCTTCTTAAATTTCCTAGAATTTCCTGAAGTCTCCTAAGTTTCCCAAGCCTTGGCCCCGATACAGTGAATACCTCGAACCAATGAACCTCCAACAAGTGGAGTGATTGTTACCCAACAACTAGTGTTCTTTTTGCCCAACAACTACGGTTTGACACTCACCAATTAAAGCCCTATAAATATCATGTGGTTTAGAATAGGCTTTATACTTAGTTTAGAGAAAGTTCTAGTTTTATTTTGATTCGCAGCTTTATGCAGAGTGTATTTTAATTTACTTGACAGGTTCCAGACCTGGCACGTTTTCTGCACCAACTCCAACTTTAAGTTGCAATAATTCCCCTGTCAAACTTCAACAAAATGCGATACGATAAACAGGCGGTAATTAGTTTGGCCCCGGAAGCAAATTGCTCCCTAATACTTAAGTAACGTCTGTACGACACTAAAACAACTCGCTACGGATTGAAAACGACCTCTTCTAAGGAATTACAAGTAAAGAGGGACGAACTGCACGCGAAAAAGCTACAAGGTAGTCACTTTTTTTTTGTACCTCTGACTGATAGCCGAAGTGATATGTCTACGTAGGAAATCACGACAAAAATATATCACACACTATTCTACACTTTTATTTCATCCAAACGGCACATACATTCCGAAATTTCAAAAATTTACACAAACCGAAACATGATGGCCATAAACAAAGAATAAGCCACCACGAGTGGTGTTATGTTTTTGAGACCGGCACATTCACATGTGATGACGTCAAGATCGGTCATCCCGCGCAAATGAAATAAATCGATAAATCGACACAAATCAGGACGGGAGCGGAATGGAACTAGACACAGAGATGGGCAGGTTCTACTTTACCCGATACAGTCATGGTAATAAAATTATTAATTCAGTAAAATAATTTACAAATTAGATTATAAAGGTAATATAAATTTGAACCGTTACGAAAGTTCAAGTTTATCATTAATATTCTGTATAGTATAAATATCATGCCAAGGAAGCTGCATTACGTCATTGTGAAAATGTTCCATATTGATGCTGTTGTAGTCACGAAATCGAATCACCTTTTGCTGATTATTAATTTTTGGTATTTCAAATATAATATGATGATCCGTTATTGTATCAGATATTGGCGCTGAGCGTGATTGTTTTAATTTGGGTCTGTTCGGGTCTGTAATCATTTGTTATCAAGACATCAATTAGACTAGAGGTGTCCGGATTTATGTTTACGCGGCTTAATTCACTAATAACTTGTGACATATTGAAAGTTTGAAATATGTTATGTAGCTTGATTTTTGATGGAGAGTTTTGTGTAAAATCTATTTATATCGCCCAAGAATATTGTAGAAGTCTTCAATGGAGTCCGTAAATTGATCGGTATTTGTTGAGGGTGACCGATATATACACGATATAAAATATTTTTAGTTGCTGATATTAAAAATAATACTAACATGTCCAAATAGGTTATTGTTGGGTTGTACAAAGAATTTTAATAATAATTATTTAACCGGCAAGTTTGACTGTGAGAAAATTATTATTACAGACGTACCATTGACAGAAATAATTTTCTCACAATCATACTGGCCCGGTTACCTTAATTTTTAATTTATTAATCACGCACCTTTAAATGTGAGTATATAATGCATGTCAAAGTCATGTATGTCACAGTCAAACTTGCCGGTTAAATAATTAATAAAATTGTTAGTGCAACCCGACATAAGAGTATCAAAATCGATATTGATTTTTCTAAAGTTTATTTGGTTACGTACGTAAAAAGCTACTCCTCCTCTTCTTGCCTCCCTAACCGTTCTTATAAGTTTATAATCAGGGATATAAAAAGTACTACAGCTGTCATCAGCTGACAGCCACGTCTCTGACAGGGCTACTATGTCAATTCATCAAAACCTGTTTTTATTGATCTTATGGTTAAGTGCGCTATACAAAGTGTGCTATGTTGTCTAGTACCTAAATTGTTTTCTGAAAAACTTGACGACTGCCCGCCCAAATCGTCGCTATCTGACATCGTGAAATCCCCAACCCCGCCATCCGAGGCACCCATCCAATCCTTAACGCCATCCTATCAACATCCCATCCCAAACACCTGTCCTCTCAACGTCATAGACAAAAGACAATGAGGGCAGAGGCACCACCATGGCCAGGTTAAGGGAAATATATACATTTTGTCATTGCTACTATTGGTCACTAGAAAAAAGAAAAAAGTCCAAACGAATTTGAATTCTTGTAAGTGTCCTCTATTAGGATGAATACATGAAATAATTTGTTTTCAAGAAACAATTTTACAAAAAATTTTTAGGAAAAGGTGCAAAATTCCCTACTTTTGGTCATCTGTCCCCCACTTATGGCCACATAGTTTTACCACTTATGGTTAGATACTTACCAAGCGTGTTAAATATAATAAAACGTAGGTTTGATTATTTTCTAATGTTTAAAAAGTCACAAAACATTTTATGATATAAACTTTCTTTATAATCTAATAATATAAACAAATTTAATATGTTTCAAATACATCTATTAATCCCAGAAACTTGGTTATCAATTTTCTTCCCTCTTGTTCCAAAACTGGCTCTGGAAGAAGAGCTATTATATCAGTCATATTGACAATCGATACATCATTTTCTATATAATCAAATCGTGTCTTTTGTGTGTCCAAACTTTTTAGGCATTTAATCTGATATTCTTTATTTGGTAGCACCTTCAGAATGGTCGCTGCATATTTATAAGTTGTTGCCATTCGCTGACCAGTCCCTGCAAACTTCACCAAAATAAAATATCCAATTTTCAAATTACTATCGGGTTTTAACATTTCAATTTTAACCTCCGGAAAATCGATGTCATCACCACTACTGTCCGAGTCTTTCCACTTTTCTTCAGAACTACTTGTATCGGGATCCATGACTTTAACATTGTGCTTACCAGTCGACCTGTTAGATTTTTGTCGCGCCATCTTTTCTAACTTTTCTTCTTTAGTTTAAATATTTTTTTGTTCTTTAATTCGCTTCCTTTCAAATTTAGCTTTTTTATTTTCTGCTTGTAATCGGGTTGATACGCGCTTCAGGTAAGTTCTCGAGTACTAACGGCTGATTGCTAGCCCATTTATGAAGTTCAAAACCACCGCGCCGTAAGAGCGCGATAATATCATTTCGAATTGAGAGGGCGCGGAAGTAGTTCTATATCTAACGGGTTTCAGACGATACTATGACACAGGATCATTAACATTAAAACGAAAAAATATTCTTTGATAATCTTGATGCTCAGGCGAAATTAAAATTTGACGATATATTTAGGAAATATCCGCGGTTAACACAATTTTATGTAAGCGAAAATTTAAAATAATTGAGGAAATATCTTTTTGTAATTTGGGTCCTTTTAACAAGGTTTTATGTAAAGAAACATTGTTGCCAGTTTTAGCCCACGCATTAAAAACAACTCTTAGTAAAGATAAACTATCTGGCTTCTCCACCGAGTGATATAAAAAGAATAAGCTTTAGGGGAGGGTGGGCCACAGTGAGACAAAAAAATGTTTTTAATTTTTATTTATTAGCAAAAACTGAAAAATCAACAACTGAGTATTTCTAATGAAACTTTAACACATTGCAAAGGTAATTCCATTTGCAAATTAGAACAACATAAAAAAAAACTACTAAAAACTATCAGACAGAAAAATGTCACATCTGTTTCATTGTGGCCCACTGGCGGGCCACAGTAAAACACACAGTAGGTCACAATGAAACACCTTATTTTTGTTAACGCATGTTCAATAATGTGAAATCGAGTTCAAATTTAAAGGATGACTGAAGCCTTTTTGTTTTCCCCAAGCAAGTAGGAGCTGGTAGGATAATTTTTATGTCATTTAGTGAAACCGGTGCCACGTCAGGAACAACAGGAAACACAAAGTGGCGTTCGTCTTTCAAACTTCTTCTCATGAAATTGATTTCTACATCGTTATCATCCTTCTCTTTAGCTACTTGTCCTATATAAAACACTGCTATTTTTGTCTGGAAGTGCACTAGCACGAAATCGCCAAGTATGGGTTCTCTATCCAATTCTTCAAACCCAGAAGGATCCAATGCCGGTGGCCATTCTATATCCTCATCCGAATCTCCCTCCATAGAGCTTGAAGCTGCAACTTCATCTTCAGATGATGATACGTCACTTATTTTTTTTTTCTTACGTAAAAGTGAACTTTTTTTTAAGGACATTTTGCGTTGTTTTTCAGTTTCTTTAGCCTCAAAGAAACTCTTTTCAGGAGTGTCCGTTGCAATACAACTCCGTCCTTTGGTACGTGGCTTTTTAGACTTCCTTGCCCCCGCTTTTGGAAAACCTTTAAACTGTTCGGGAGAAATAAACAGGTTTCTTGTTATTGCATCTTTTTCTTTAGTAGAAGTATGAGAACAATTTTGTATTGGCGATTCTTCCACGTTAATTGGAGTTAATCTTGATGTGTGTGGAACTTCTTTTGGAGGTGTTCTTAACTCTTCTTCTCTCGCTGTTTCCATCGGTTCATCAGCATCAATGGGAAAATCACGGTCGGTTATGTAGGCTAACGAGAAAATCATCATCTGTAAAAATATTGCGGTCGAACGGGTAAATGCCCGTTTTCCTGAATCCTGATATAATATTCGCAGGCGTCATAGCTCTTTGGTGTGCAACGCCTACACATCTGGCAACTTCATAAATACTCATTGGAGTCCCAGGGTTGTGAAGCAACCAAGAGTCGACTGCTGCGTTATAATAAGACTTGAACGAATAAAATACAGAGACGTCAAGGGGTTGTAGCTTATTACTACAATGGGGTGGAAGGGTGACTATAGTGACTCCATTGTCTTTAGCTAAGTTTAAGGTTTCGATAGTCAAATGACTTTCATGGTTGTCATATATAAGGACACTTGGATTATCCTTCGATGAATTGCTATGGCTTATTAAATGCCTCATTACTGAGGGAAATAGCTCACTAGTCATCCATCCACTTGTGGAGGCTAAACCTAAAGTCCCCGGGGGAGCGCCGGTGATCATGTGTAATTTAAAGTGTTTCCGGGGAAAAATCATAGCTGGAGGTAAGCTGCTTCCACTTGCACTAATTATGCAGCATGTTGTAACAAGCGTTCCTCGTTCACCACTTGTACACTGACTGACTTGTTTTTGACCTCTAGGTGCCAATATTTTTTTTGGTTTTTGTACAGTGGTTGTTGCCGTTTCGTCGAGATTGAATATACGACATCCATCGGCAAATTTATCAGAACGTCTGAAGATCTCTTCTAAGTTGTCAAAAAATTTGGAGACATTGTGTCTATTAAATGAGGTTGCTCTAGAAATACTGCATCCTTCTGGTTGACGAATGCTTATCTGTGGATGACGTTTTAAAAATCCCTGCATCCAGTCAATACCTGCTCTCTTTTTAACTTCCCAACTGCCTGGCATGGTAATTTTATTAATACTTGCCATTTCGTATGCAAGTTCGCGGAAGTCCTTTGTCGATTTTCCGTAACACATTTTGGAGCACATCATCATATATTCCTTCAAAGATGTTTCCTGTTCGTGTGAAAATACCAGGCGGCATTGATAGTTCGGAGTCATACGGATAGGGACATTTGGTTGCTCACGTGCTTTTTTTACGTATCTATAAAGCGTCTGATACTTAACTTGATGCTGTAAAGCAGCTTCTCTAAGTGAAACTTTATCGCCTTTCAAAACTGCTTCAACGGCCTGCCTCATCGATTCTTCTGAAAACGTTCCCTTATCGGTTTTCCTCTTTCGTCCCCTTGACATTGCAGTACCTAAAAGAAAATTAAAGACTTAAATCAAGCTTTAACAACTTTAGTTTAGTATTTAAGAAACAAAAGATATTGCGCAGACAATTATATGCTAATTAAAAAATTACGTATGGGCCACAATGAGACATGTTTCATTGTGGCCCATAAATTATGTCTCAAGTTGGCCCAAAGCACATGCCGAATAAATTTTATAGGTTAAATGAAAACGAACACAAGCAGAACAAATCTCTTTATAGTATAGTTTACCTTAATAGCGATACTAATTAATAGAAAAAAAGTACTTACTGATTTCAGCGTCCCTAACTCCTAAATTGGCAGTAGAATATATGCAAAATATTTACTTTTGATGGCTGAACAACGACATGTCACCAAAGCGCCCAAACGAACAACTGAAATAAAATGCTTCCGGCAAAAAAACGTGAGGGTGTACTTATTCTTTTATTGTATAGATGGCAGCACAAATTCGATTATATTTAAAATAGAAATCTGGAATGTTTCACTGTGGCCCATGTTTCACTGTGGCCCACCCTACCCTAGTGCATGGAGTTTTAACAAGTTCCATATGATTTAAGTTTAAATATTCCTTTAAAACATCAGAATTTTTTTCATAAGGTGCGGGCGATTTTAATGAGCGTTTTTCTATCTATAAAAAGCGTTTATAAGCTACATCCTGGCTGTCGGGAAAACTTGGTTCCTTCCCGCTGGAAACCCGTCTTTGACAACCCCTGAAGTATTAGAGGAGAGAATGGCCGTTGGCTTTTTTTCTGTAAAAAATGCTGTCTCTGATCACATATTTGATGTGTTAATTAACAAATACTCTTTTTTAACTACTTTACAATATGTGCTGGCTTACATTTTACGTTTTGTTGATATCTTAACAAATAAAATACATAATGATAAGAACTTTACTTTGCTTTGTTGAAAATTATTAAGCATGTTCAAACTAGTGTATTTTTTGAGGAAATGAATAAATAACCAAATACTTTCCAAGCCTCTACAAAAACTTATTTGTTCATTGATTCGCAGAATATATTACGAGTGGGGGGCAGATTACACTTCTTTCCTCCATCTTATGATAAAAAATATCCGATTTTATTACTTAAATCGCATCGTCTTACCTCTATGATTATTAAGAATTACATAACAAATATTTACATGATGGAAGTCAATCCGTGCTATTTTTGCTCAATCAAAATTTTTAGATTCTATCGGCAAAAAAAGTTATTTCGTCTGTCCTCTCAAAATGCCTTCGATGTTTTAAGGTAAAACCTATATCAATTACTCCCTTTATGGGTAATTTACCTACTCCTCGGGCATTTCAATTAAAATGTTTTTCTCATGCTGGTGTTGATTTAGTTGGGTCTTATTCTATCATTATGGGAAAGACCAGAGGAGCCAAAACTTTTAAATCATATATTGTTTTATTTGTATGTATGGCCACTAAGGCTGGAACTGTGCAGTGATTTAATCACCGACGCCTTTATTGCTGCTTTACGCCGATTTGTAGCACGTCGAGGGCGATGTATTCATTTTTATTTTAGTAACTCTACTAATTTTATTAGCGCAAATAAGCAGCTAATTCAGACTGATTCTGATCAGCCAATTCAATGGCATTTTATCCAACCACAAAGTCCAAATTTTGGCGGCTTGTGGGAACCAGATGTAAAATCTGTAAAATTCCAGCTTCTAATTTATGAGGAGTTCCTCACCATGCTTTGTCAAATTGAAGCGGTGCTAAACTCCCGACCTCTTACCCCGTTGAGTTGTACGACCTAAGTTCAACGTTTCACTAAAAGTGGGAAAAATTGCTGACTTGATGGAACGGCACATTATTGGTAGAAAAGATATCTTTCGGCACTAGTGCTCGAGTCCGTGAGTGGTGCATCCAAGCAGAAATTGTGAAAAAACTTGTTGGTCCTCAAATTGTTAAGGAGCCAGATATGAGCTCAAAATTAGTAAAGTACAATTTTATTTTCAAATTATTGTTTAAGGTTCAAATTCACGTTATTTATTGAGTTTTGATTTCCTTTGTAAACCCTTGGAACATACGGTTTATCGTATTTTTTTTATTAAACGATCTGGGCTCGTTTTGGCTCCTATAATCGCGAGAGGTTGATTTTTCGATGTATGATCTATTATTATAATCGGCTTGCTGTGAGCGCGTAATTGCTTCATTATTATTTACACCTACATATTAATATAGTTGAGATGGTAGGACGGAAATGCCTTGCTATTAAACGAATTAATGTTTTCTCCTCTATAGGGGGGTTTAAATGGCGTGCCATGGCTACAAATCTAGTAAAATGCTCTACATAAGTCCCAGAAATATATCGTCCGGATTCTATTTTATGTTTTATATGTATTTGTTTTGTATCGTTCTAAAAATGATTAAGAAATGCCACTTTAAATTCTGCCAAATTTTTTAATGTATCTTAAAAACCTCACCCCAAGATTTTGCCTTTCCTACAAATTTCGGTGGCAGTCACAATTTAATTTGTTCAAAATCAGCATTATTTCTGTCAAGTAAAAATGTTATATAAAATCCACCGGGTGTATATTGTCCCCTTCATCAAAGTTGGGCAAAATATCGATATTTACAAAGTTTCTATTATTATTAACAACAATATTATTTTTATATTATATTTAAATTATAGATAAATTAAGCCGAAGATTTTTACGACTTAATTTATATCTACTTAGGGCTGGCTTATGTGCCGGTTTAGCTACTTTACAACGGAAAAGTTTTAGTTAAGTGACACCTTAAAAGTTAAGCCCCACCTAAAACGTCTTAAGTGGAACCCGTGCAAACGGCCCCTACACAATTTGTGGCTGCAATATCCGTAAATAGTGATTTTCTTTTAAATTTGGCGTCACCACTATCGCTTATTGTAATGAGTTCATTGTATTCTTCTTCTGTCACACTAATAATACCCTCAAACTCACCACAAAAATTAAATTTTTTTGACATATTGGCTTCGTCCGCTTGATTATAACAATTTTTTATTTCTTGCGATAAAAAAATTTTTTTGTACTACTAATTTTTTGGAAAACATCGACTTAATTGTATCGGTAACATCTAACTCATCATCTGTAATACCGTCTTGTTCCGTTGAAATTTAGAATAACCTATTAAAATTTTCTAAATTATAAGAATTATCTGCGTAGTCGTCCTCGTCATCATTAGTAAAAAATTGTCTTACTCCCCCCGAATTTCTGGCCCACACTCAGATGACGTTTCGAGGATATTCATATTTGTCACAACCGTGAGAAAGAGACGTTGCTTCTCCTATTATTCCACTATCGACGAGTTAATTTATTCTTATCTGCTCTCAACTCTACAACGACAAGCACATTTATTACCTTTCCCACAAAAAAATCAGTATAATAAAATAAATATCTTGCAGGTGCTTTATTTTTGTCAGTTCAATCAGCTAGATAAAACTAAACTTGCCAAGAAACAAACAAAATATTTCTTCTAAAAGCATTGTTGCAATGTTTCCATATTAGGAAATATCTCATTAAGGCTCTTTTCGATTATGCGTGATAATTTCTGTATCGCTATTTACGCCGAAAAAGATCTCATATTCACTAAAGGGCTTTTAATTTAGGCCATCGAAATATTTAGATCTCATTCTCTCCCAATTGTGTTTTGGTCATAACATTTCGATTTCTTTATTTTGTGTTAATTTGATATTTTTGCAATTAAATCGTTGTACCGATAAATAATACTTACCTACCAAAATAATTTTTTTTTGCAAATTTAATGAACAAAAAAATAAAATAAAAATAAATAAATAAAGTCTTTATTAGGCGGGGCTCAGCCAAAGGCTGCTTGGGCCCAACCTGAATATGTTTTGACAATACAATAAAAACTAAATGTAAGATATTTCCTAAAAACTATCCTAATACACAAATAAGAAGTGTGTTTTGCTCAGACCAGCCTGGTATGACGAGACAAAATGACACCGAGCAATCAGAACTCATTACTATAATATTCCTTGATTTTCCTTTTAAACGTGGCTAGGTTAGTAAGTGATTTCAGGTTAATTGGTAGGCTGTTATATAAAGTAGCGGCTGCATACGAGAATGAGCTTTTAAAAGTCGCTGTTGCATGCCTCGGGACATGTAGAATACTTGGATCTCGCCTAACTCGCGCAAAAACTTCCTCTCCAAAAGTCAACCTAGACCGAAGGTAGCCGGGACTATTACTCTTGATAATTTTAAATATTAAGCAGGCAAAATACACTTTCCTACGAACGTGCATCTTGCACCACCCATAAGTCAAGTAGTATGGTGTAATATGTTCTCTTTTCCTAACATTGGCCGAAAACCGCATACACGCGTTTTGTAAGACTTGAATTCTATGTGCGTCATGCTGACTTAAACATGGCCCATAAACGGTATCACAATAGTCAAATAATGACAGAATCAGGGATTCTGTTAGTTTGAGTTTGACCTGCGTAGTAAGAACATATTTAAATTTATACAAAGATTTAAGTCTGCCATAAGCTCTCCTCAACAAGCCGTCCACATGTTTGGTAAATGTAAGATTGTTATCAAATACAACACCGAGATTCCTAGAAGTTAACTGAAAGGGAACCACTGCCTTATTTAAAGATAATTTGTTATTAACATTCACCTTTGTACGCTGACGCTCACTACCAAGAAGCATGGCTGTTGTTTTACTAGGATTAAGTAATAAGGCATTCTTCCTTGACCACAAACTTAGTCTGTCCAGATCGGTATAAATTATAAACAAAAGAGGACCCAGTATGGATCCCTGGGGTACTCCACTGGAGATCCCCAGAGCTTCCGACAAGACCCTGTCACCGCCACTGATTAACTGGACTTGCTGTTTTCTGTCGGACAAATACGACTTAAACCACTCCACGGCACCCCCAGAAAGACCATAGTAATGTAATTTGGCCGTCAGCAAATGGTGATCCAAACAGTCGAAGGCCTTGGAGTAGTCCAACAACACCAATGTCGTAGTCATCGATCTGTTCATGGCAGCGAGGATGTCGTCAGTAATGTCTAGGAGAGCCGTAGCCGTGCTATATCCACTACGAAATCCCGACTGCTTTCCAGGCAGAAATTTATCAATATTACATTTCAACTGTTCATAAACAAGTCTCTCAGCTACTTTGGATGTCACTGTCAGTATACTGATCGGTCTCACTTCGTTTAATGAAGAAATAACTTTTTTCTTTGGAAATGGAATAACCAGGGCATGTCTCCACGATTGTGGAATAGAGTTTTCTACTAGAGATGCGTTTATAATATGAGTGAGATATTCATAACAATAAGGTAGACATAGTCTTAGCATTTCGGACGATATTCCGTCCACACCTTTTGCGTTAGTTTTGATTTCCCCAATCACCCCCAAATATTTAAAATGCAAAATTAGCTCTCATTGTAAGACTTCATTCATTTTAAATGCATAACTGTCCATATACGATGTTAAAATTAGAATTCTTTTGTGAATACGGCTAGAAAAAAAAAATTGGCACTTCTGGTTTTCTGATTCTGAATAGAAAAGTAAACGAATAAGTGCAGAAAAACCTTAAATAAAATTATTTATCTCTGTCTTTAATACGGTAATTGTACCGATTTCTGACAGGTTTAGAAACGTGCATGTTTAGTATGATTTTAAACGAGCTAGGTTATAGTCTTTAAATGTATTGAAACATTTAAGCAGGACAAGTACAACATAATATTTTGGTTTGTTATTTATCATTTAAGTAAACTAACAATTTAACTTTATTTATCAAATAGGGAAAAATTATACTCTAAGTCAACCTTCACTAGGATATATTTCGAAAAAACTCTTTACTCTCTACATGTTTCGAACGTATAAACATTCATCTTCAGGAGAATAATTCACATTGAAGAAGTTACCAAGTTAGGAAATTGTCAGTGACATCCTCATAGAGCTTTTGAGGGAATTAATAAAATAAAGAAAAATGTTGAAAAACTTCCATAGAAGTAGGTGAGAAAAACATTCTACCAAGTTTTATAGATGAAGTTGGGATAACTGTTGTTATTTTTCAAAAATTCAAAGTGACGAGGTGAAAACCTTAATGTGGAAATGATAATGAAAATGAAGAGACTTTAGTGGTGAAGCATGATATTGAAGGAAACTCTTGTTATACGGTGTAAGGAGAAGTTACGTGTTGTTATAAGGCAGATGTATCATATGTGTACATAGTTAGTACGCATATGGTATGAAACATGGTGGTGAAATTTTTGTAGGTAGTGCCTAAATTATTGAGTTGAAGGTTAAGAAAAGATTTTTTTTTAAAACAAAGGTTATGACATTTTGAAGACTTTTATGAAAAGTGTTTTTTTGAAGGAAGTAAATGAAATATTGTGTAAAGTTACTTTTCTTGGATAAAACTAGTTAGGAATAGGTGTAGGCAAACTTTAGTAAAATTAATTTATTAATCATTTCAATCGAACATATACCACGTTGTAGTAGACTTTTGCTCAAAAGAAAGTGCGGCAGAGAGGTGTTATTTATCAAGTTTTCTCGCAAAATTGTTAAGTTGCTATGATTTTCATTTGAATCCTCGTTGCTGATTTCATCTCCAGTTCACACAAACTTTTCTCTTTCAGTAGTTTTTTAGATTTCGAACTATCGTCCGAGCTGTCAGTTCTTATTTTTTGCCTTTTCTTTTTTAGGACCTTCTCTTTTTTCGAAGAACCTGAAATTAAATTGACGTTATCGTGATTGGACAGTAGATGTTCCAAGTGGATCCTTTGGCCAGGTTGGACGTTAATTTTCGATTTTTTTTTCGCAGGGGCTTCTTGATAACCATATCGCATAGATTTTAGTATATCTACTACGACTGAGAAACTAACTTAGATGACTCCTCAGTGTTATTTTGGGGTAGCCTATTTATAACTTTGGTTGAATTGAAATTAACAATCCCACATTTTGATTGTTCATGCAAATAATGTTCCAAAGATTGTTTAAGAAAATGGTCGTTTCGAATTACCTGACTTTTTTTTGTTGACCGCTATTCCAATTATCTAGTATGTCATGCCACTTCTTTTTTATGGTACATAATAACGACGTCGAGTGGCTGGCACAACTGATTCGAATTTCTGGGAACGCGTACAAAAATAATGTTATTTTCCTGGGCACACTCCGATGAAAAGTGACTGGTAAGATTGTCTCCAAAAACAACTATTTTTCATCTTTGTGTTTTCTAACATGGGACAAATAAGTTGCAAAACCAATCGGTAAAGATCACAGAATTAAACCATTCGCTCTTTATCATCTTTATCATATGGAGGCAACATTGCGCCATTTGATGATCCGCAAAACATTACACTCGCTAGTCTTTGTGAAATTCCGAATTTTGTCTGGATATTTCGTACCCATTTTGAATATGTATTTTTTTCTTCCATGGTCATCGGCCCGGTTATTATTTTATAAATCCAACCTTTTTTAACTAGGAACTGTAGGTACCTACTTGTATTCCGAAGTTTTTTTTTCCGAGGACCCGTCCGTGCGCCGTATGCACTTAGGCCAGGTTTGACCCATTGTGCTCATCCTGTTTGGTTGTTACAACCACTCCGTAATACCAGTTCCTTGCACTAGTTTGTGTCAAGGTCAACTGGGGGGACGGTAAGGATGTCCTCTGTTTCCAGAGTTTATTATATATTATTATATAAGTTAGATATTTGACTGATTTTTGGATTAACACGTTCGCGGACAGTTGAAAAAAAAAGGTGGTTGCCAAAAACAGTATCATCCAAGTGATATAAGATTATTTCAAGACCAGCTATATTATTTAGAAGCAATTTTAAAATGTTTTGCAGGAAAAAACTGTACGACGGCATTTGCCGTCATGTCCATACAAAAGATAAGTTTTATGTACTGGGACAATGACGTCATATGCTGTCAGAAGACAAATAAAGAAATTAATGTTTTAAATCATAATTTATTTAGAGAAGAAATAATTACAAAAAGGACGTATGAAACTCTTCTAAACATAAGTCAATGCAAAGCGCCGGATGCTCAGGGCAAGTTTTGCATCTATATTTAGTTTCTTTGCGAATAGACTTGGAGGCGCAATGTCTGCACCGCAAATGGTAACCTCTATTTGGATTTTTTACATTCGGAATGTTTTGTGCATGGTTACTGGCAGTCTCGCAGATTGATTTTCGGTGGGCACATCACTGCTTCCTCTCTTTCCGCCATGTAATGGTCCTGATTTTATTAACCGTCTCCCGTCTCTAAGATTATGATCAATTTGAAGGTATGCTTTTATGATCTCCTCGCGAACTGAAGATATGTGATTTTTGTGTTATATATTTTTTTTTATGTAGTAGGCATTCCAAAGTGTTATATCTAGTAAATGAAACATAACCTTTTTGTACCACCTAACAGTCTTGCGTCATATTATATTGGGAAATTTCTTCTGGTTTAACTTTTTCTTTGCCGAATCTATTTCGGACACTAATTAGTTTGGGAAGATATTTTGTTGTGATTGACAGCACATCTCTCTTGTCTTTCCACTTAGAGACATAAACTTTCTTGCATCTTCTCCAAATGTGCTCTCCTTTCTTCAGTCTTGCTTTGGTCACAATAACAGGGTTACCTCTTCTATTGGAACGTAATGTACCTGTGCAATGAGTCCTTCCTTGCACAACTTTAGGCTGTTATAGAAATCGTCCATGAAAACATGGTGCCCACGGTCTAAGTATGGATCCAACAGTAACATAACAAGGGCATCGATTTTTGAAACTCCTTCGACTTCTTCGCTTTTACCTGAGTAAATTCTGAGGTTTAAGACATAACCCTTTGTGGTGCAAAGGGCGTAAAATTTTATGCCATATCTTGCACGTTTATTTTTTTATATAGATCCTAAAATTGAGTCGTCCACGGAAAAGCAACAGTGACTCATCGAGAGATAGATTTTCATGTGGAAAAAAAGCAACCCTGTAATTCCAGAAGAGCTTATTCAGAAGGGGCCTTACTCTAAATAGCCGATCAGTATGGTCAAAAGGCTGTTGGTATGCACAACTAAAGCATCTCAAAAGTTCTTCAACACGTCTTCCGGATATGGCGAGATTTGAGACGGGATTATAATACAGTGGGTCCATACTAAACATTTTTCTTATATTTTACTTGGCCTTGTAAAATGCACAGAGCCAAGAATTGTTGAATCTCTAATTTAGTTATCGTCCGAATTGAAGAATATCTGCTGTTTTTTTGTTGCGGACGGTTCATGTTGCGTAACAATTCTGCATATCTATTCATTGATCCCTCTAACATATCCATAATTTCATGATCCCAAAGTTTTTCAAAAATTTCGAGGCACGAAGAGGGGTTGTCAAAAACAAGCTGAATGCCCGAACCTGCATCTTTAAATTGAAATTCTGGTATCTCAGATTCATACTCGAACCATTCGTCATCGCTAGATTCTTCTCCACTTGCTTGTGCAGAAGGATCAGGCATACAATTTTCATCGTCTAAAGGCGATGTTTCACGCGACGAATTTGCATCTTATGACAACAAGTTTTCTGAACTCGAAGTACTGTAATTATCTTCACGTTCATAATTGGGATCTTGTATGTCATCGTCACAGCTGTATGGCTCACTTTCTTCATCCGAATCAGATTCGGGTGTAGATACTTCCTCATTCTCGTGCGGATTAATAAATATCTCACAAGGCAATTTCTTTTATAGAATAAATTTAAATAAATTTGAAATGTGGCAACATTGCAAAATGTTTCCCCAAATTTGAAATTTATAAGAATTAGCAGAATGCAGAAAAATACATTATCTTGTACAAAAAAATATCCATCGGTTGATGGCTATTTTTTGTCATTTGACATATTCCTATTTGTAATAAATTGTTTGTTGAACATTGAACCGACTTTTTAGGTTATAATATTATTATATTTTAGGTTTAGTCTTTAGTCGTTTTATAATACCTGAAAGAAATAAAAAATAGTTTTTGAACTTACCAGAAGCAACTAAATTTCTTAGATTGTAAAGCTCGTATAAAATAATACGTAATACATGTGAACATACCGTAACATGCAGAATAATAAACACTCTTGCCAAATATAACTGCTTTCACATCCATGGAATATGTTTTCCTTCTTCTGGGACAGTAGACATGACACAACAGTAATCGCCATATAAACTCGACGGCATATCACGTCTTGATACTTTAGCACAATAATAAATATTTACGGTATATCACGTCTTGTCCCAAGAGGTTGGACGGCATATCGATGGTGTCAATACAATACCACGTATCTCCTTGGAAGTCAATTTACAGGAATTAAATAAAACTTAAATAAACCTTAACGTTTGATATTTTCAAATTATATATTACTTTTCTGATTAGTGGTGATTTTTACCAAGTATCTGATAGCTTTTTTCTTAATTTAGATACCTTTTGACTATTTTTATGGAGATAAGTGGTATTGAACAACAATAATTTTCAAATAAGGGAGATGCAGGGTATTGTATTAAAATTTTAAAAACATTTAAAGACTATTTGACAAAGGACTTTATTATGTTGCTTAATATTATAGATTCAAAACAATTTTCAATATTTAACTAAATACAAATATAAAATATTGACCTAACAAACGAAACAACAAGTTTACTACTATTTATGTAACAAATTATCGTAAAATGGCCAATAATTTTTATGAAGCTTGGTTTTTATTTCCTGTAGATGGGTGTATTTTTTTTGGCTAATTGGCAGCTTTCCAGTGTGGAGTTTCGGAAATTCTTCAATTTTCTTAATTGCTTTTTTGGGACGTTGCGGCAAGGAACTAAAAAAATTGTCCTCAAAGTTAAGTTTATACTGGATTTCCCCATTCTCGTATTTTAGTACTCTTATATCAGTTACAGTAGGTTCTTCGGGTTTCCTTCCAGGCCGAATGGATTCGTAGACAAGGTCCACATTAAAGTTATTATAAAATTCAAAAGTCGGACACACAACTTCAAATAGCCTAGGATTTCCTCGGGCTTTTGCTGTGATTCGGTGATAGTCGTTAGGAATCGAAATTGTCTTATTCTTCAACTTTTTCTCGATAGTTGCATGCACGCTATCGCATTCCATATTTGTATTGCCTTTTATCAAAAACTTTTGGATAATCTTGACATTATACTGATAGGAAAGTGCAAGTAAAGCGTTCGCTAGTGTCGCATTGCGATTTTGGTAGGTACAACCATCAGAAAAAATTATTATCGGTTTTTGTTGATTTATAATATTAATGTCCAAATACTTTCTTTTCAAAAAATCTACCAATAAGGACGCAAATGTCGAAGCCTGAAGGTCGGTATCAGTTTCGTCAAACCAGTAGCAAATAGCATCTTTGGTTTTCAAATCAAAAGCGGTATAATTGTGACAGCAAAGCTTAGTTTTAAAGTACAAAGAGCTGGCTTGTAATGATGGACAAGTTTTAACGGCTTGTAAATCCACGCATATGACATGACATTTATCTAGTTTGGCGTATTCTTTATCATTGCTTTTTTCTTCTTGAGCTCTCTGCTTGTTATTTCTATGTTTCTCCCACACACTTTGGTCTAAATTTCTGGCTTGAAACTGCACACATAAGTCGCACTGGTCTTTTCTAGGGCTGAATATGCCTATATTTTTGCTTTTCACATATTTTATAAGCGTGTTTCTCGATAGTGCCTGTTTTTGAGAAATGTTGCAATGTTCTTGATATAATTTAAACAGATCTGCAAAGCTTGTAAAATTTTGCTCTAAATATAGCTTATTGGTATCTTTTCGACAGTAGTGGCTCGGTAATTTAGGGAGGTTGTCAAGAAATGTTGTAAGGATCTCAATTAGCTCTTCGTTTTTATATCGAGGTTGGCTGGGCCTACTTGTTGAAGGTGTGCCATAAGCTGAACTATTAACCCAGTTTTGACTGACCACTCGTTAAGGCTTAGGGTATTTAAAAACATTGTTTTGCAAACAGAAACATGTTTGGATCCTATGTTCAAATTATAAAACAGTGAACTAGTTCTCCGAGAATTTACACTAAGCGTCCTTTTTCTCTCAGTTTGCTTTTTATAAACTAAATTAAGGACATAAACTTTTTTCTGCTCCCAGCTATGCAAATTTTCCCAAAAAGTCTTAAAAATTTCTTCTCTCTCTATTTCGGTTATGTCTTGACACGACCTTTTTTTTGATCTTATACATGCTTGAGATGAACAGTATGAACACATTTGTCCCATTACTTTTGCATTTCTTTCAGTATCATGAAATGTGAGTTTTTGATTTTTTGGCCTTCGGTAGCCTAAATAAGTTTTCCCTAAAAGACGCTGTTTTTGATGTAGCTTCCGTTTTGTTCCTCGACCTACATTGGATTGTTTGTTTGGTTGTTCGCTAGGTGCATTGTTATCTCCTTCTCTATTGTCCTCAACGAGATTGGGTTCTTCACTAATCACACTACTATTTTCGTCATTACTGTCATAATCACTTTCTGGTTCATAATCGTCCTCTGACTCTTTTGTATAATTTTGTTCTTCAAACTCTTTGTCACTTTCGTAGTCATCTATTCTTCTTGCCGAGTTATTTTTGTTTGTACAGTTATCTGGTTGGTGATTATTTCCTATTACTCCTTTCTCCTTTTTTTCATCCTTTGATTGGGGTTTATATTCATCCGTCTTTCTTTGTTTATTTTTGTCTTCACTTATAGGAAGCAGTCTGAACGCATTATTCTCTTTAGTTTCTTGCTGGTGATCTAATTTTTGACAAATATCTGGAATGAAGGCTTCGGTTGTCACCCTCGGTAATAACTTCATTTCAACTTCAGTTGGGTTGCCAACAATGCCAAAATCACGTCGTGCGATTGCACTAATTTCAATATTTACACCATCGGGCAAGACATTTTCTGTTTCTTCAAAATCTAGATAAACAAACTTAGAATTTTCTAAAACTTCTTCAAAATGTTTTTCTGTCATAGGTGGCAAAGTCTCTGCCATGACCATTTTACTATCACAGCTTTCATTTTTGAGTTTGGAACAACTTTGGGTTTCTGGCTTGGTATTGCGCATGCTTAAAATCTTTTTAGTTCTAGTGGACATCTTGGTTTGTTAACAAAAATGAGATTTATCTGAAAAAAAAACACTCGCATTAATCTTTCTGAAAAACGATAATCGGTCGCCCACTTGTGCTTTTTATAAAGAATAACTTTTTTTCGTAAAATCAACAATAAAGAAAATTCCCATGTGTCTAGAACTTTTCTGGACACGCTGTATATACCCACCATTTTTAGATATCCTTTTTTTAGTTTTAAAATTATAGTGTTTATAGAATTAAATAAACAGGCACGTAAATTTTTACTTAAAGAAACATTTCTAAATTAGTTTTCAAATTATAATACAATTTCGGTTAAAAATCAAAAACACGTATCTACCATAATGAGACAAGAAATGTAATATTCAATAACACGTATGTCCAGAGGTCTCAAACTTTTCCATTTTTCTCCTTAATACAACACAGGTAAGGTTTAAATAAAATGTAATTTAACTAAAGAAACATAAGATATTATCCAAATATTATTTTACTTAAATAAATTCAAAAAATAACAGTGAAAAACACAATCAAAACTTACCTAATTTCACAAGTCACATTACATCCGCCATTTATATTGGAGATAAGAGGTATTGCACTTTGCTTTTGACAGATCGCGGGCTTAATTATTAGATTATTGCCATTGTGGTGCCATCTATCGAGTCATTACATATTTGTTAACCAAAGGCAACAGAAACCTTGATTTTTATAAATTGTGGAGATACGAGGTATTGTATTGTATTGACACCATCGATATACCGTCTTGTGTGCGAACGTGTTAAACGAAAAAGTAACGGAATGGCGATTGCGTCACTAGCCCCAAATTTATAGGAAAAGTTAAATAATGATTACATTTTTTTTAAATTGGGTCTGTAGTCGTACTACCACTTAGTTGAATGACGTTGTTGTTAAGTTCATAAGAAGAAATACGTTAATTTTTTACAAAAAAAAGACACTCGTCCTAATCTAACCTAATTGCAGAGGCTGGTAATCTTACTTGAGGAAAATTATAAGTGTGTAGGGGAAAGTGGGGCAAAATGGTTCCCCTAACAGAAAAGTGGACCAAAAATGATCAAAACCCAAAATAATTGAGTACAGTTTATTGCAACAACATAAAGGCTAAATTGAGACATATTTTACAACAAACATTTTTTGCAAGAAAATTATAACAAAAAAGAAAATATTATTTAAAGAAAACTGCAAAGGGGTCATTTTACCTCACACTTTGGGTAAAATGAACTTCGTACGTGGGTAAAATGATCCCCACTTTAAAAATAAACGTTGAATTATTGTCACTTGCAAAAATCGCAAATGTACACTTTCTGCCTCCCTGTAACATGCGCACAGTAAATGACACCATTTTTGGCATAAAGTGCATTGAATCCAGACCTCTTTCAACCTAGATTGACTGAACAATTCTTTGCAAAACATGTAAGCAGTGTTAGCTTCCTGAACACTTTAATTTTTTCTTTTCTTTTTTGAAAATATCTTTTTCGTTGCAGCCTTGTTGCCCCTTGAGAAGGTCTTGAACTTCTAGTTTGGGGAGGTGCCACAGGTGGTGGCGAAATGTCGAATGGAGTTACCCAAGATGGGATTTTAGAATATTTTGGGTCTTCAGCGATAATATCAAAGATTCAAGGAAAATGTTCTTCAGGTAAATCCTCCCCATTATCAGAAAAGAGACTCACTTCATCTGAAGATCGTCCGCTTGCCTCCCATTTCCCTTCTTTATCAGATGAAGATTCCCTACTATCTTTTCTTTTTCTTCCTGCACCAGATGTGCTTGGCAATGGAGAAAGCGTTTTGTTTTCACGCTGAACGACAACATCGATGTTAGCGGCTAATAGAGGGCGATCTGTTATGCTGGAAGGTTTGTATTTCCAATCTGGGAATATATTCGGATTAAAAGGAAAAATTCCCGTATTTTCAAATCCACTTAATCCATTATTGAGAGTAGCTGCTCTTCTATAACCTTTTCCAAATAAGCTAGAAATGTTATAGAGGGTAACCACTTTTCCGGGATTCGATTTTAACCACAGAATAACTTCTTCATTGAAATAGTGTGGCACCCGATTGACAGGGTGGCACCTAAATTTGCTTACGGTCGCTCAATGCCGGAGACAGGGGTTCTTCGCTACATAGCCTTGGTTCACTTTTTCAACCCGAGAGGGCACCACTTGTTTTTAGTAAATTAAATTAAATACTCTCCAGGTGTCTCAAAACAAGAAAATCACTTGGACTATAAAGTAGTTGACGTCTTTCCTAGATGCCTAGCTGAAAACACTTTTAGAGAGAAATAAAACACCTGGTTTGAAATAAAAATGGTAATTTCAAGTCTATTTTATTAAAAAAACTTAATGTCATTCCATGAAATTATGGACGGTTTAAACAAATGATAGGTCCGAGGTTAATCAGATTTAAAGACTTGGCCATTGATAATTGTATATAAAAATATTAACACTACACTACTTGGTAAGGTTATGCATTTAAAATTTTTTATGATATACTGAACGGTAAGCATACAATGTCCCAAGTGTTCTAGAACCTTTATTAGACCTTACCCTTTTTGTGTTTTAAATTTAAGTTATAATAGTGGTTTACTTACCAAGATAGTATTACATTATATAAAATTTAATATAAGAACTGGCCTGATACGCTTAGTGTTCCCGGATCTTTAAAGTAACAGACATCCTGGCTTTACCCATCCATAAGTTATTTATATACAAGCATATATAAAAGTCTTCCTTTTCCAATTCCAAATTTAAAGGTGATAGTCGATTCCAAAAACTAAGAGCTGATCTCTTGATCAATCCATTAAAAGCTAATCCAGAAATCCCATTCTTAAGAGTGGATAGCACAAAACTTAATAGTGACCATTATTTCCCAAAACTAAATGCTGCATTTTAAAAGCTGATCATTTAAAAGCTGATTCCTAATAACTGATCCTCACAAGCTGACTTTTAGAAGCTGATTCTTACAAGCTTGTGATAGTACCAACGTGGTCTATTTTAACCTCAAGTCTGCAAATTCAGGTTTTTTAGAAAAATTATCCCAATCTCTAGAAAAATAAAAAAGTCTTACCAATAAGCTGGATAAATAAGACCAGGAATCCTTAAAATCCTTAAGGATGTGATTAAATTCCCTTTTTATGGGTCAGCATAGCTCAAAGCTTACACACCGGACGGCTGCCCGGGAAAAAGTGAGGTAATCCTTCCCTCAAGATGGCTGCTACCCAGCAGGAAACGGAAAGGTAATTTAATATTCAGAAGTTAGCAACATCCTATTCTCTTTAACACTGAATTCGCGGCATAAACCAATTTTCAGACTCGCCAGGACTATTTTCTGAACGACCTACTATAAATTATTTGGCTGTTGGCTTAGCCCCCAAAAGAACTATCGACTTGCCAAGGTCCCAAACTGAATTATTGGAAAACGACCGGTACAGGTTATTCCTCTTCGACGAATTGACAGCATCAAGGCTGACAAATCCAACCTTCAAAATATACTACAGTAAACAATACTTGTGAAATTGAAAAATAGAAATTATCTATAAAGGGAAATCCAAAATACAGATGAGCATGTTTGCACAGCCCATAAAATTTACTATCAAATATTATTCCCAAAATTACTGAAAAGAAAACTCAACGAAAATCGAAGCTACATCAGGTAATCTCAAATTCTTTTAAACCTTTACCTATTGAAGACTTATTTAATACTAAAATTGGAGGTACTTAAAATACCATGGAGCATTCATACTTATCTAATTTTAACATAATAAATGCTTCGGTAAAATTGAATGCTACAATAGGCCATCAAAGGAGAAAACACTGCAACGTCTAATGGCTGCAACAAATGTGTGCAATGCGGCGGGAAAGCCAGCATTATAATTCCATTTTCTCTACAAAATTGTATGGCTTCAACGGACTTATGGGTGGAATGGCCATCTAGTAACAAAAGGACCTAATTCTCAACTGAACACTGTGTGTGTTGTTTAAAGTGTTGCAGGAAGTGAACAAAGGGGTCCGATTTCATATAGCCAGATTCATTTTATAGACAAAGTGTTTCATAAGGAACACCTTGATATAATAATTCGTTCCTTCTTTTCCTAGGAAATATTATTGCTGGGGGAATAAATTGCCCAGCAGCGTTTACACAAAGAACAACAGTGACATTCTGACCCCTTTCAGCACGCGATAGAAAATCAACCTGTTTGCGCCCTTTATGTGCCAAAATTTTGGGTAGTTTACTAGGAACCTTCTGGATACCGAAATCATCCATATTGTACGTTCTTGATGGATTAATATTATTTTTGGTTGTTACTTCCTCCAAAATTGCAAAAAACTTTCTAACTGCTTCTTTATTAAAACCTCTGGCAGCTGAAGTGGCCTCAGGAGTTCTGAATGAGATTTCGGGATTTCTCCGAAAGAAATCTCTAAATCAAGCCGTTCCTGCTGCTTTTTTTTCTTTCGAATACCTGTGGCTAATGCCGTTTCTCTCCCCAAGCTCGTAAGCCATCGCACAAATATTTTTCTTTGTTAAGCCAAAAAGTCGGGTCTTCCATCTGTAAAACATACTCCTTCAGATAAGTCTCCAATTCTTGAGGCAATGTTGTGGTGAATCAGACATTTTTTATATCCCGTTGTCTAAAAAAACAAAAAGATTAGTTGCTTGTCATTTCCAAATAAGGATTTGCTCAAGATACGCTGAAAAAATCCTTTAAATTGTTTTCTTACCAATTTATTTTGCTTTTTTGCTCTTCTTTTCAAAGTGTTTAGTGGCAAATTATAAATCCTAGCAGCTCCTTTGTAAGCCATGCCATTAGCGAGCCGCATTGAATCTGCATTCCACTGCTGCCTGGTGGTTTTGCGTATGTAATTCCTAACCATTCTGTAAGAAGGAAACTATAAAATTAGATCACCATAATAAATAAGAGACCTTAATTTGACGCCAGTAATAGCAGACTTTCGTTGAAGGTTTTTTTTTGTTTTGTAAAATTGAGGTAAAATGGATCCTGGGACCATTTTACCTCAACCAAGAAGGACCATTTTACCCAAAACAGCAACAAATTTTCAAATTAATTTTTTTCCCCTTTATTATAAGCAATGGCAACACAATAAAAATATGCAGAAAATGATCAGCTTTGAAGACAATACAACCATTTTATTCTTACCTTAATTTAAACAGCCTATTGGGACAATTTGGTAACACGCAAAAGTTACAACAAACCACGCTGTTTTATAGGTTATGATGCATTACCTGTTTCGCCCGCCGCACACCTTCTCAACTTACTTAATGGATGGCAGTAGTCGTACTGAAAGTAGTTTTATATGCAGAATTGAGGATTTGTATCAGGCACGAGAAAAATATACGGGATCCATTTGACCCGGGGGGGCATTTTAACCAACTCTCCCCTAATGTGTTTTAATTTTTTTTGGTACTTGAGTTAACCAACTGACTAGTAAATATAGGTACTATTCACAATTATAGTAGAGGAACAAGACTTTTTATTACCATTGGTAGTTTGTAGTCTCTTGGAAACGGGTTTTTAAATATTTTCCCGATTAAGAGGTCCAATCATACGGAATGCCCGGCTAAATGTTTTCCTGTGAATTTTTAAATGGCTCGGGTTCTTCTATGCTTCTTAAAAATTATGAATTTATAAAATGCTATTTTTAACAATTAGATAGATAGATTGATAGAAACGTGCAGTGAAACACTTGTAGCAATTTCTCTCTTCTATTTGTTGGGTTCGTATTGCTGGTCAATGAAACACCAAATAATGGGCAGGAACAAATTGTATCTTTATTACGGTTGTTTTCGCACTTCTCAAGAAAACTAGAATTAATACAACAAAACAGTCAGGAATATAAACCACGTGTAGTGGGTAAGTAAAAATTATGGTGACCAAAAAATTATATTATTTCAACTAATTCTAATAAAGCTTACCTAGAAATGATACAACGACCAAGCACGTAGTGACTCTACGCTTTCGTAAAGTAAAACTGAGAGGCCAAAAGGCTCGCGATTATACTAGTATTTTTTGGAAAATGGAAACTTAAAGCCCACGCTTCCTTATGCCAGTCCAGTTCAGAGCAAAAAGACCGGTGGAAATTTTAATCTCCTTGAAATCAGCTGTCAACCAGGTGGGAGCCAAGGCGCCTAATTCAAAATCGGCCAATGATAGCTGACTTCGTCGATATAATTTATTAATATTATGGGCAAACTAGGTGTATGTTTATTTTAGGAACCATAAAAAAAAGGGTAATTACACATTACTCTTTATTTTATCTTAAAATATACAATAAAAAATCTAAATACTAAAAAAACTAAACTAAACATGAAAAACTAAACTATTAGCTAAAAACTTAATACAAATGATCATTCATATTGCCTTTTAAAGCCAATTTTTCACCATAATTTGGATTCTTAACACGTTAACTGCCATGTGTACCATTTTTGGACACACATGATTTTAAATATGCGTCGTGTGTACCTCTATTGGACACAAATTTTATTACCTTCTCGGCCATGTGTGCCTGTCGAGGCCACGACTAGCATTGGTTTTAATGCATGTATCTTTCAGTCTGGCGTAGGACTTCATAATATTAAAATGGCCTGCGATTCCGGACTTTTTTTCTTTTTATATACACGGTGTAAAAAATACATGTTTTATTTATATTACATTATATTTCAATTATTACAACTAGAACACGAACAAAAGAATTATTCCATATAAACAAAGATAACATGTTTTATCGAGCGTTTTACACTACTTGTTTTTTTTACATGAATGTTTTTGAAAGAAACAGTCCAAACACATAAATGGAGTTTCATCACATCCTTTACAGACGTAGGTTACCCTTCTTGCGTTTTTAACAGCATAATTGCGACCGTGCTCTTCGGATTGTTTTTGATAGCAACTCTTACATCTACCCCTTTTGACTGCACCATCTACAGTGTTTTGTGTTAGTGCATGTTCATGTTGTGCATATTCCTGTGGGATTTGTGGGTTGCTGCTCTCAAGAAGCTGCATGCACACATTTTCTTTGAAATGAGTTATTGATAATGTCTTATTGTTAATTTTATTGAATAACAATAATGCATTGACTATTGACGTCCCTGTTATAAGTTCGAATGCGACCTTCCGGTACCATTTGGCACTCTTTCTCAGTGAATTTGAATATGCTGCCATTTGGTCGGACATATCTACAAATGCTTTGGCATTATTGTAATCTATAATGGCTGAAGGCTTAATTCTGGCTCCCTCTCTATGTGGGACTCTTTTCATTTCATCGGTGTGCTTTGTCGACAAGGCTAGCACATCTCTTTTGTCATGCCACTTCATAACAACGACATTGTTTTGGTTTTGTTTTGCGCAGATTTCTCCTTTTTTAAGTTTTGCCCCAATCACAGATTTGGGAAGGTTTTTTCGGTTCTTTCGTAAAGTGCCAACTAGATGGGTCGATCTGGCCTGAAGTGTTTCTGCAAGACCCACCGATGTATACCAGTTGTCGGTAAAAAGGGTTCTGCCACTATCAAGTAACGGATTCAACATTTCCAACACTACTTTTTGAGCAACAGGTGGTCCGCCATCTACTCTTTCTTTACCGCAATAGATTTTTGCAGTATATGTATAGCCACCATTTAGACAAATTTTAAAAAGCTTGATGCCAAATTTGTGACGCTTTCCTTTCAAATATTGACGGAAGGATAGTCTGCCTCTAAACGGAATCATACTTTCGTCAATACAGAGAGACTCCTGTGGAACTATGCAATGGTGAAAATTTTCATTTAGCAAATCTACGAGACTTTGAACTTTATGAAGTCGGTCACCAGGGGGGCATTCCTCATTATTAGCTAAATGAAACATTCGCAGAAGTAACTCAAAGCGGTTTCTGGGGATATATTTAGATACCTCGTTCTTGTATAAAGGTATCCGACGCCAGTAGTCCTTCAGTGATGGCTTTGAATCTAGCCCCATCCAAAGCAAAATGGCAATGAACACACGCATTTCAGTTTTGTTTGTATCTACCCAGGCATTCAGGTGCGCTTCTTTAGTAAGAGTTCCATTTGTTATTTCGATAATTATTTGCTGCTCCGTATACCTGTTAGTCTCTAGCACAATCATATCGAGAACACGTTCGGAGACGAATAACTCAAAAAAATCAAATTCCTTCTTACCACTCATTTCTTGTTGTACAGTCGCCGGTATGCCCATATTTACGGGAAGGTCAAAATCCGCAAAATTTCCGCGAACTGGTCCCCAATCGCTGTTTTCGTCTAACTGAATCGGGATGGGCGGATCGGCATTATTATCTTCACTCGCAGAACTATTGACTTCAGCCTGAACCGTAAATTGAGCTGCAGTAACACCACTGGTTCCAGGTTTTTCTTTGTCAGTAACATAACCTAAAAAATACATATATATTCACTACTATTTTTCATAAAAGTAACAATAACAACATACCACCTTTTCGAACATGTCTCCGTTTTTTTGTTTGCGGCTCATAATCGGATTCACTCGCAGTTGACTCATTTGCGATTGAATAAGAAGGATCTATATCGGAGTTAGAAAAATCTGACCAATCGTCACTCATATTTCGAAAAAGGTCCATTTCTTCGGCTGCTTTGTTAGCCTCTAGTTCCATTTCAGACAACGCCATTCCTTTTTTACGTGACATTATTACTTATAAACGCAACACTGGCGAACTAAACGCGCCTCCAGCTCGCTCGAATCAAGAGAAACAACTGGAAACGTCGACACAAACAGGTCGGGACGATTACAAGAATTTGACCTTGTGTCCAATTAGGGTACACGTGGCCCACGAACATAATTTAACAAAAATATTTTAATTAGGCGCCACGTGTACCATGTAGGGACACAGCACTTTTTTTACAAAAAAAGCGGAAAAAATAATATATCTGCAGTTATCATCGAACTATGTCTCAAAATAACCTATTTTTTTAAATAAAAGTGTCATGGCCCATAGGACCCGGTACAAATTTCTGTCATATTTCGCTTGGCAGTTAACGTGTTAAAGATTCGATCACTTTTTTTAATTTTATTTTTTGTTGAAAAAAAACCTATTTGTTTTTAATCTTTTTATTCGAAGGTTCGTATAATGTCTCCTTATTTTGGTCAAGTGTTTTTGTGGGTATTTTCACTGAAAGAGAATCAACTGAGTTAGCAATTCTCAAATGTTTTGCAAGGAGATTAACTTGTTCATATGAATAATTATCATTCTTCATTTTGTCAACAATTTTTAGATCGTCTGCTTCTACTTCCTCTTTTAGCTCTGATAATTTTTTGGTATCAATACTTTTGATCACTGTTTTAACATTAGCCTGTACATCATGATTTATTTGAGGTGCATCTAAATTTGCAGTGGTTTGTTTACTGTTTAATATAAAAAAAAGGATATGTATACATATTGTTGCACGTATAACAAAATCAATACAGCTACAACTAGAAGAATGAATGCAAATATGGCAAAAAGTACATTTAACTTGACAGCAACGTTTTTCTGCCCCTAAACTGGTTAATCTTCATTATCTTCCCCAATATCTTCCTCATCAAGTGGAACATTTCCCATAATACACATATTGTGTAACACACAACATGCATTTATAATCATTCCAGCCTTATGTGGGTTGTACCGTAATACCCTCTCTTTTAATAAGCACCGAAATCTTATTTTCAACACACCTAAAACATAAGTCTTATTACTCTGATCAAATCATCGACGAGGGCTCCGATCTTTCGGATTGTCAAAATCGTTCGTTTAATCGTTTCAGAGCTGACGGCTGACATTTATCTGCGTTCGTTTAAACCGGGGCAGATGATTCGGAGCGTCATCTTTTCATCGGAGGTTTTTGACCGAGGAAACCGAGAATAAAAGCAACATGAGCTGATTAACAATTATTGCTTAAGAAAGTTGTGTGTTGGGTTAATAATTTAATTTGCGGTTTCTTTTAAAAATTGTATTTTAAATAAAGCTGTGTGTACAGTGTGTAAAAGAAAAGGTAGGTAATAGGTAGGGGGAATTCTTTAGTGCATTTATGTTGAATAATAAATTAAAATGCCTAGGGTAGTACAATAATTTTATGTAAAATAGAAACTTAAACGACCCTTACAAAGACCTTAATAGATTTCCTGTGTTGCAGATGGAACAGCAAACTCGAGAAAGAGTAAAATTAATTCATCCTAATGGAACAGAATTTGTAATGAATGATAGAATAGTTTTGGACTTGCATTGTCTTTAATTTGTTTTACATCACAACGTTTCAACTGGTAAGTATCTCCAGTCGTCTTCAAGTGAATACTAAATAAGTAAAGTAACTACAGCTCTATTTATACTAGCTAGATGTACTGGAGCATGACTGAGATGGGTGCAGTCATGCGTTTAATTCTTGTGCGGTATTTTAAGTTTACATCTACTTAACAAAGGTTTCCAGATATTTCTTATATCTAGTGAGGGCTTACTAAAACAATCTGGGTTCTGGTATATGATAGCAGCTTCCTTGAACTTCCTCTTCCTCCAATGTGGTTCTTTGTGCAGGATTCGAGCTTCTGTCCACTTAATGTGATGACCGTGTGTCCAGGCATGGTCAGCTGCCCCTGATTTTTCGGTTTAACCTTTAAGCGTGTTGTTTCTGTGTTCCTTGACCCTAGTTTCAAGTGGCCTTAGAGTCTCACCAATGTAGGATCTGCCACATTCGCAGGGAATCTGATAGACACAGTTTTTCCTATCTTTTTGGGTTCTTAAAGTGTCTTTTGAGCTGAATACCGTATTAATGTTGTATCGTTGTCCTAGTCTTCTAATTCTAGGACTAGACTACGACTAAGACTAGACAACGATACAACATTAATACGGTATTCAGCTCAAAAGACACTTTAAGAAGCCACCTGACGAAGACGAAACCAACAAGTCAAAAAGATAGGAAAAACTGTGTCTATCAGATTCCCTGCGAATGTGGCAGATCCTACATTGGTGAGACTCTAAGGCCACTTGAAACTAGGATCAAGAAACACAGAAACAACACGCTTAAAGGAGAAACCGAAAAATCAGGGGCAGCTGACCATGCCTGGACACACGGTCATCACATTAAGTGGACAGAAGCTCGAATCCTGCACAAAGAACCACATTGGAGGAAGTTCAAGGAAGCTGCTATCATATACCAGAACCCAGATTGTTTTAGTAAGCCCTCACTAGATATAAGAAATATCTGGAAAACTTTGTTAAGTAGATGTAAACTTAAAATACCGCACAAGAATTAAACGCATGACTGCACCCATCTCAGTCATGCTCCAGTACATCTAGCTAGTATAAATAGAGCTGTAGTTACTTTACTTATTTAGTATTCACCTGAAGACGACTGGAAACAAATTAAAGACAATGCAAGTCCAAAACTATTCTATCATTCAAGAAACATCATTGTCTCCAACCTTCAAACAGACAGAATTTGTAATATTTCTCACAGACCATGAAATAAATCGTCGAGTCAGGTATAAATTAAATATAGTAAATATTTTACTTGCAAAATGGCAGGTATCTACTAAAGATATACGTAATATTATTAATGGTTTTTAGAACCTACATTTATGAAAGAAATTTTGGAAAAATATTATACTTTACATTAAAAAAAACCTTATCGGAGGCAGTAATGAAACAAGTGGCTCACCTGCAACCAATTACGAGATTGACACTGATAAGCAAGTAAGTTGTTGCAATAGAGCAACCCTTTTTATAATTCAAATAACCCATAATAAAAAACCTTTGATTTTTATTGCTGATTTTCAAGAACAATCAAAATCATTAAGGTTTTATGATTATTTCGCATTTCAGATTTTAAGAATTATTCTTATGAGGCTCCGGTAGAAAGGTTACCTGTTCCGGGAAAAATATGGACCGATACAAATATAAGATTATTATTTGAATTATGCAAAAAGTTTGAACATTAATTTGAAACTTTCATTAAAAAATTCGTTTGGAAGAAAATAGCCAAGATCCTCAGCGAAAGAAGTTACACAACAATTACATTGAGTCAATGTGATACAAAATTTAAAAGTTTAAAGGATTATTACAAATCTATTAAAAAGCACAATGATACTTCTGGAAATAACTTTAAATACTGGATCTATTACGATTTGATGAATGAACTTCTAGGAAAAAAAATAGAGATTATGGCAACTTTTATATGCAGTAGTGAATTAAATTTCTATAACCGGAACTGGTAAAACTTCTTATCAATTAACAATTGAATATGCATAAAATATTTATAATATCATAAAGTTTAATATAATTAATTTTTCGGTTTTATAGTCAAGAAGTGTTTAATACTTTTAAGTTGGATATTGTAATAATCAAGGTAATAATGTATTAGTAAATTTGATAGTTTTTTTTAAAGAAATATCATCTTCAAATGAGGACTCAGATGTAGAGAAGAAATCAAAAGCAAATGTCAGGTCAGCCTTTGAAATGGTTAAATAAAGAATAGAAAGAGAGATGCAAACGTAGCTGAAAGACGGCACCAGGAAAAAATGATAAGGCAAGATCGATACCTTAATTTATTTGAAAGGTTGGTGGTTTCACTAGAGACAAAAGTTGACTAAATTGATATATATATCATATCGATGGCCTCAAATCAATACCACGTAAGTCAAAAACTGTCATTTTTCAGGAGAGGCAAAAAACTTCGCAGTTATACTCAAAATGACAAATTAACAGAGGAAAACAGCTAAATGAATACGTCTACGTCCTATACAAAGGTCTAAAATGGGATGTTCCGAAAAAGTTGCTGATATTTTGCTCCATTTGACTTGCGAGGTATTGGACGTAAAAAATATAGGAGTTACGAGTTATTGTACAAAATGCGATACTGTTAGTTTATTAATTTAAAATTCTGATATCAATACAACTGAACAAAATTTCTAACTTAAGGGTTTTATATACTTAGAAAAAGTGTAGTAACACAATAAAATTATTCATAATGTGGCAAGCTATTATAAAATATCCAACAGTCTTCAGGCATTACGGGTTTTAATTCTTGAAGATGATTAAATTTCGTTTTTTTAATCTTCAGCCTTTCTTGATGGAGCTTCTTAAAAACGTTTGCAGGAATCAAAATTAAGCTTGTAAAAAATTATTCCTTCAGGTGTATATTTTAATGCTCTTATATCCACCACATTTGGATCTCCAGCTTTTCTTCCAGGTCTTATAGACGAGTATATTAGATTATCGGTAAAATTGGTAAAAAAATCATATTTTACTATTTTGACTTCATATCTTTCTGGTTCTGATCTTGCTTCTTCTGATATTCGGGCATAATCACTAGGAAGATAAATTTTCTTATTGCGTAGTTTTCTTTCTATGGTTGCATGTACACTATCACATTCCATCTGCGTGTGACCTTTTACGAGATATTTCTGTTCAATGATAATATTAGGTTCCTTTGATAAATTTAAAAGGGCATTTGACAGGACACAATTCCGGTTTTGGTATGTGCAACCATCTGAGTAAAGTATTATGGGGTTTCCATCACTCAAATGTCTTCTTATGTAGTCCACAACAAATGAAGCAAATGTGGATGCTTGTAAGTCAGCTTGGGTCTCGTCAAACCAGTAGCATGTGCACTGTCTCGATGCAAGATTGTAGACCGTAAAGTTATGAACACAGAGCTTTGTTTTGAAATACACAGCACTTGCCATTATTGAAGGACACACTTTTACGGCCTGCAGGTCCATGGTCACAACATGCTTGACTCCTCTCAAACTTTCTTCCTTGTCGCTTATCTTTTCTGCTCTAGCTCTATCTTTCTGGTGTTGGTGTTTCTGCCACTCTTCTTCGGTAAGATTTTTTTCGTTGTATTGGCAACAAGTATCACATTCATCTTTCTTTGGCTTATAGAGCGATATATTATTATTATTATTATTTTTTAGCAATTTGGTAAGAGAATTTTGGCTCATTGCCGTTTGGTTTAATTCCTTCGCGGCATTTACATACACATTGTAAAGCTCAGTAATAGTCGTAAATGATTGCTCTAAATACATTTTATTAGTATCTTTTCTACAATAGTGTGAAGGCAATTTATTCAGGTTGTCTATAAATGTGTTCATGAATTCATTGGGAACCCGAAAAGATCTTGAGATTCCTTCTGATTTTTTTTTTGATTTCTTTGGCTTCATTTATTCCATATTTACTGTGGTCAACCCAATTATGTACTTGCCATTCACGAAGACCAAGTGTGGATAAAAACATTTTCTTGCAGACGGGAGTGTTTTCTTTACCAGCTTTTAGAGTATATTTGAGTGTTCCACTACGTCGTGATTCGTTATTTTCTGTTTTGCATTGTTTTGGACTTTCTTTGGTAACCGTGTTGCACACAAATGTTTTTCTTTGATCCCAAGTAAAGCTGTCCCAAAATTTTGAAAATATCTCTTGCCTTACATTTTCGGACAAATCATTGCATTTTCTTTTTTTAGATTTAGCACAAAACGTCGAAATACATGTTGATCCCAATTTGCGCTCCTTTCTCTGTGTATCATGGAAAGTATTTCTCTGATTCGCTGGTCTTCGATATCCCAGGTATTTTTTTCCTTTTTCCCTTAGTGCTTGATTAATAATCTTGGTATTGATACCAATTACTCGCTTTACTGCTTTATTAGTCGCTTTATCGTCAGCAATACTATTATCGTCATTAAGCCGAATTACTGGTTGGGCAGACTGGTCAGATAAGCCATCATTATCAGATTCATTGTCATCTTCAGTAGGATGGTAATCACTGTCAGTATTTGAATCTATCGATTGACTTGCCACTAACAAAGATAGATCATGACTGATGGGATCCGAAGATGCGGTACTGACAGTGCTAAGATTTGCCCTATTATTACCGTCTACCAACTCCATAGGTTCTTGCTCTAAAGTCATAATCGTGGTATGAACATCCGGGTTTTCTTCCAAATTGGTGTCGACAATAATATTATCGTTTCGAATATTATCCAGCATCTTATCTGCAAATTCTGTCGGAGTAGTACAAATATAATATTTTGAATTCTGAGCGCTTGAATTTGCAGTTTCGGGGTCCAAGATTTCCAAGAAATTATCATTAATTGTGATATCCACTGGCAGGTCCATTATATTGAATAGGGAATCATTATTTTGATTTTTATTCGTCGTAATATCTAAGCATTCACTCATATCTTTGGCGGATCTCTTTGGGTTTCGTTCTTCTACATTGCACAGATTTAAAATTCTTTTCGTGCGTGAGTTCATTTTTAAATCACTGTTTTTCACACCTGAAAAAAAAAATCAATACCTCGTAATTCAATTTGAGATAATATTCCAATAACTCGTAACTCAATATTCAAAGAAAACACGACTCTAGAGCAATATAAATAAGCTATAACCAATGTTTTAATACGAAAAAATAATTATAAACTACTTACTTCTCTTCTAAAAACATCCAAACACAAAATTAATTGCAAATTCTAGCTATAATCAATTTAAACGCAGCACACACCTCAAGTATAAACAACAAGTATTGAAATACGCTGACTTACGAGGTATTTATTTGACATTTATCGACTTTGATTTACATGGTATTGAATTCGCGCGATTTCTTGGGTAACGTATTTTTGTAAATGCATCACCGTTTAATAGATGGCGCCTTAAGTTCTAACGACGGTAAAGGAGTCGAAATCAAAAAATGATGAATTCCGGACTTACGAGGTATTGATTTGAGGCCATCGATATATAAAAACTTAGTTGGTTGTTGTTTTCAGTAGTATATTTTTGTAGAAATTGTATGTAGTGTTCCCGGGGTGTCGCCACATCACCTCGGTACTCTTCTATCTTCGCTCTCAGGGTCGTTCTCCGTATATTAGACGTCGTTGGTGGGCGTTTAATTTCATATAGTTTGCATATTGGTACTGGATCGCGTAACTCGGAGTCGGAGTTTCTTCGTTCATTCGGCTGAAATAGTACTTACTATTTTTCTAATTCGTTCCCGTCGCATACGGGCCCGATCTTTCAAACTTAATAAGGGGGGTCTATGTCTATTCTCCATACCTCCCCTCATTTCTGGCATTACGCCTTGACTAGCATAGGCTGGGCATTTATTGATATCTTCCCCTGACAGACTGCACGAAATTCCCGATTTTAATATTTCACCCCTGCCCCCCTCATTCCCCTCCGGGAGGTCGGCCCGGGTCGGACTTGGATGATTTTTACAGGAAATTGTCCCCTGATTCCGAATCTGCCCGGCCGGCCGCGCCACAGGCGAATAAGTGGGACAGGTTGATGATAATTCCCCTTGAATATTAATTACTCTATTCTCTTGAATATTTAAAGTCTTTCTGAATCCATTTGCCCCTTCTTCCGTATAATACAGTTTATTACCCCCTGAATCCCTTATTGAAAGAGGGGCGGCGACGCTAAAGGCGCCGCCGCTCACTTTTATTTCTATAGATAATCGGCCCGCCTGGCTTTCAACCTTTACCTTCTTCAATACGCTTTACTCCATTGGCAAAACTTCGCTGCCCCTGGCCGCTGGTCTCGCCGATAGAGTGGACTCCCCCCATTTGAACTTACTCCCCATCGTAACGAAATAAAACAAACTTTTCGAATAAACAAATTATCTATTATTCTAATAGATATTTGAACAACAAAAAACAAAATAAACTTTATAAAAGAACTTTAAATTCTAAATTTTAAATGATAAGAATTCTAAATAATAGTTCCCCCCTTTTTTCTGAATATCACTACTATCGCACTTATTATTTCAAACCCGTGACTCTATTCTATAAAATATCACGCCCCCGCTCACACTAAGTTGTCGCCCGTTCCACGGGCACTCCCCAACAAAATTACTTTCAGAATTCCCTTTAGCTACCAGGCTCAAGACTTCCCATAATCAACTTATAACTCAATTTCCCATTCCTTTATTCCCGCTTTAACTATTCAGGCGTCCCTTGAAATCCCACTTATTTCTCACGGCTCCCAGAGCCAAAATTCCCCGGCTTTAAAGCCACTTTATAGAGAAACTATTGATAATTCCACTTAAGAAATCCTCCCGTGAGCCGTGGCACAAATGCAATTTTCAACGCACCAACTTAGTGTGATTTCTCGCGCAAACCTCCCGATAATTAAACACAAAAATAATTTATCGCGATCTAATGATTCTTCTCGGCGCGGCTTAGATATTATAAGTAGGGGAATACTACTCATAATATCACTCCACTAAGAGATGGACTATTTCCACAAAATTAGATATTATAGCCTGCGTCCGAGGGGAGTCAAAAGCACTATTTCACTCACATTATCTTATTTCGAAATTATCGACAAACGACAGTATGATATTGCCTGATTACGCATCACCACCCCCCCCTAGATTTATGCTCGGGGATCATTGTAAATGATAACCGAGTACAAATCTACAAATAAAACTTTAGCGAAATCAGGCAATTATAACATTCCAACTAAACATCATATTAGCTACATCTATCTTACATTTCAAAGTTGCACTTTAAAAATCACATATTTTCTAACTACTTATATTTAAGCTTAGCTTATGACTATTCAGTCTCACAATGTTACTATACCACAATTTAACAGCCTTTATTTTTCTTAAAATTACTAAAATCCCCAAGACTTTCTATATCTCAACATTCCACTGGACCCCCCCTCAAATCTCCAAATTACTATTAATCGCTTGAATTCCTTTAAATCTGAAAAGAAAGAATTTCACAATTTTCGCGTTTCCATGATGACATAATATTAACTTTTCATTTGGAGATCAGCAAAGTTTCCAGTCAAACACCGAGCACTAGAATTCTTTTAATACATAAAACCCAAGATCTTTAAATATTACCATAAATCCCCATACACCTTCCCATATTGAGCGCCAGAATTTTTTTAATAAAAAATCCAAAACTTCTTAAAACCCTTACTTCTGCCCTGACTAATTTGAAACCCATTTTTTCTTTCCCCCCTTTTTTATGTAAACTTATTTCTAAAACAGAACATCTTACTCTAACAGAAAACTATTTACCCGCTTCAGTACTATTGGTCTTTTGTGTTTTTTACGTCCTATAGAATACATTCTTGTGCCTTGGGTATCTCATCATTAATTTAAATGGTGTTAATTCCAAAGCCGGGTCTTGTTCGTCTCGAACTTCCATCAAATATATATTTAATATCTCGGGCCAGTCTCTTTTGGCTTCTCGTAGGTTTTCTTCGAATTTATTTAGTTTTGTCCATTCGGTTATATTCAACGCTTCCTCCTGCGTGCATAATTGAGTCCATGGGGTAATGGTGCTGATGTCTTCTTTAAACCTTACTAGTTGTTGCTGCAAGATCATAATCTTTGGTTTTTCCCATCGACTGAGTATGTCTTGTTTGATAAACGTCAGGATCCTGTTTTTGCTGACTGTGGTTATTGCTCTGCACTTAATCCAGCCACTGTAGTTGTCGTATGACCAAATCACAGCGCTGTAGCGGTCGTGCCGTGTCACTGGTAAATTTTCTATTACACCCATCAAAACAATTTCCATAGGTCCGAGCGCCGGTATTGCTTCGAGCACTTTATGACTGTGGTACATCTCTAGGATGTTATGACAAGTTACACACTTGTCCACGTACTCGACGGCACTCTTACTCATTCCATTCCACGTAAAAAAGGAATTTATTATAGTGATCATGTCACCGGCCGTCAAGTGTTTTGGCCCGTGTGTTGTTTGCAGGACTTCCTTCCGTGTCTTCTCTGGTACCCAGATTTTCAGTACTTGTAAGTTATCTTGATCCTGTACAAACCATGCATCACAAACGTGACTCGCCGTTATTTTTTCTTTATTATTTTCCATATATTGTTTGGTTTCTTGAGCGTCTTGTTTTTGGTTGAAAACCACTTTGCCGGCTAGCAGTAGGATATCACCTAAAGCCGGCCCCATATTAATCTGACTTTCAGGTCTATTTTGGTAGGTATTCATTATCCATGATACTATTTCTACATCCTGGTAATATATCCATTTTATTTCAGTTTGTGTTTCCTCCTCCTTATACTCCAGTACTTTTTCTACGACGTCCGGGTTCTCCGGTATTTTCCGGTTACTGCTGGTACTTTTAGTACCAGAGTGCCCCATAAGTTGGGCGACATTTTCCCGGGGTGTCGCCACATCACCTCGGTACTCTTCTATTTTCGCTCTCAGAATCGTTCTCCGTATATTAGACGTCGTTGGTGGGCGTTTAATTTCATATAGTTTGCAGATTGGTACTGGATCGCGTACCTCGGAGTCGGAGTTTCTTCGTTCATTCGGCTGACCAATAGTACTATTTTTCTAATTCGTTCCCGTCGCATACGGGCCCGATCTTCCAAACTTAATAAGGGGGGTTTATTCTCCTTACCTCCCCTCATTTCTGGCATTACGCCTTGACTGGAATCGACCCTAACTGCCCGGCCGGCCGCGCCACAGGCGAATAAGTGGGACAGGTTGATGATAATTCCCCTTGAATATTAATTACTCTATTCTCTTGAATATTTAAAGTCTTTCTGAATTTATTTGCCCCTTCTTCCGTATAATACACTTTATTACCCCCTGAATCCCTTATTGGAAGAGGGGCGGCATGTTGCCGCTTTTCTTGGCAGCGACGCTGAAGGCGCCGCCGCTCACTTTTATTTCTATAGATAATCGGCCCGCCTGGCTTTCTACCTTTACCTTCTTCAATACTCTTTACTTCATCGGCAAAACTTCGCGGCCCCTGGCCGCTGGTCTCGCCGATAGAGTGGACTCCCCCCCCCCATTTGAACTTCCTCCCCATCGTAACGAAATAAAACAAACTTTTCGAATAAACAAATTATCTATTATTCTAATAGATATTTGAACAACAAAGAACAAAATAAACTTTATAAAAGAACTTTAAATTCTAAATTTTAAATAATAAGAATTCTAAATAATACTTCCCCCCTTTTTTCTGAATATCACTACTATCGCACTTATTATTTGAAACCCGTGACTCTAATCTATAAAATATCACGCCCCCGCTCACACTAAGTTGTCGCCCGTTCCACGGGCACTCCCAAACAAAATTTCTTTCAGAATTCCCTTTAGCTACTAGGCTCAAGACTTCCCGTAATCAACTTATAACTCAATTTCCCATTCCTCTATTCCCGCTTTAACTATTCAGGCGTCCCTTGAAATCCCACTTATTTCTCACGGCTCCCAGAGCCAAAATTCCCCGCCTTTAAAGCCACTTCATAGAGAAACTATTGATAATTCCACTTAAGAAATCCTCCCGTGAGCCGTGGCACAAATACAATTTTCAACGCACCAACTTAGTATGATTTCTCGCGCAAACCTCCCGATAATTAAACACAAAAATAATTTATCGCGATCTTAGATATTTTAGCCTGCGTCCGAGGGGAGTCAAAAGCACTATTTCACTCACATTATCTTATTTCGAAATTATCGACAAACGACAGTATGATATTGCCTGATTACGCATCAGTAGGTATATATTTGGGTTTACGAAGGAAGGATACTAATTTTTTAATATTATTTGCCAATTTTTTTTTAAAGTAGAACTTTAAAAATGTTATGTACAGATTTTTTGTTGTTCAATAGTATTTAGGATTCTGGGTGTTAGAGTTAGATACTTTCGGTTAAAAACACTACTTAAGATGGTTAAAAGTAGTGTACTAGATTAATATTTGTTCTTAGTAAGGTGAAGTGGGGTAAGTGTGAAGTAAAATTGGAATAGTGAGTATTTGAATACAGTTTATTTAATATGTGTTTAGATGATTTACTTCCTTGGTTGGCATATAATTCCTTGGAATGTTTTTAATATATATCCCTTATTAGTATTACATAAAAAAATTATTAACAAAAAAAAACATTATTTTTTTAAAACATTGCATATACTATACACTTGCCCCGGTGTCTGGGGCAAGAGTGTACAACATTAACGTTTCCACTACTGTTAACGTTAGATTTTCTTAGGGGCAAGAGTGTAAAAGCGGGATGTTTCCAACATATCCCACTATTTTCAAAATTTAAAAAATAGAGAAAATAAACTTTTTATAAACTTTTTTATTTAAGAATGCAAAGACAAGATTCCTTACCGTAAACTTAAAGTATCTTCTAGACTATGATTCTAGAAGATACTTTAAGTTTACGGTAAGGAATCTTGTCTTTGCATTCTTAAACTTATTATTAAACTTATGTAAGTAAAAAAAAACAAACATGAAATATTTATAGTACATTATACCCGAGAAAATTTACCTCAAAGCGAATTAAACCTCTTCGCCCTGCCGTATTGGGGGAAGGAAGACATTTGATGATATCGCTAAACGCAACATACATACATACATACATACTACATATCTTCTGGGTCAGCCCACGCAAAAGTTGCAGATGCCATTGGGTCCAAAGATTTTATCTTTCGCAGGAACTTTACCTCTGCTTCGTCGTCTTTTTGATTAACAGAAAGTACTTGTCCGACATAATACCAGGATGATTTTTTCGTTGCAAATCTTACAAGAACCCAGTCGTTTGATTGAATTGCTGATATAGGTCTTTCTATCTCATAAATAAACTTATTTAGTTCATCATGCTCAATTATTTCATCTCCAAAATCCTCATCACTGTCATCGTTTTTAATTATGACTTCATTCGTTACAGCTAAGCGTTTTTTAAACAGCTTTTGAATTTTATTGCTTTCACTGGTCCCTTTTTTATTTTCTTTTTCTTCTAGCAGATGGAATGCTTCTTCGCTTGTTAAGACTTCTGCTCCGCTCGCTACTTTTCTTTTTGATGGTTTATTTTTTGGTGCCCTATGTTTTGTTTAACTGTTGCTAAGAGTAATTCTTCAAATGAACAGGTACTCTGGTTGAAAGTAGGCTGAATGTTGAAGGAAGATCATCTGAATGAAGATTAGTTTGTGGTAATGTAGCATCGTCCAGGTTTATTAGTCATGTGGATGGAATGTTAGGTTGTAGGTTATTACGTTCCTCCCATCGCTTGTGTGCGAGAGGATCATATTTATCTTTGGATATTACTTCTGAATTAAATGGGTATATTCCCCCTTTACGAAAGCAATTCCTTATTATTTCAGGTTGAAGCTGTAACCAAATTTCTCCTAACAGTTTGCTAAACATCTTTTTTGGAGTCCGCTGACCTTCATGATGTCTTTGCCATTTTACCAATAATGTATCCCATTTAGCTTTTAATGATTTAAAAACGCTTAGATCGAGTGGTTGAAGAAGATGACTAGAGTGACCCCAAAACTTTATTATATTAACGTTGTTATCAATAGCAGATTTAATAAGACGACGATCTATATGCGACACATGACCATCGTATACTAACAAAACGGGTCTATCAGGTCCTACAGCCTCTAGAAATGTTTTTTGAAAATAGTTTAGGAACACATCCGATTCCATCCAACCATTAACTGTTGCAGCATAGCTGGTTCCTGGATAGCTCTCATTTGGGCCTGCAATCCACTCATTCCAAATGTTCTTTCCCTTAAAAATAATTAGAGGTGGTGCCTTGTAACCGGCAGCATTGGCAGCCATTAATACTGATGTGTTTTCACGCCCGCTACCCGCTGTTGTTCGGGAAGATGGTAATCCCCTCTTTCCCACTACTTTTGTTTTAGATGGATCAAGTCCGAAATTGGTTTCGTCTAGATCCATATTTGTGCTGGTTTGTTATGAAGATCTAAATCGTGAATACATTTTTTTAAAAGGGTGAAGTAGTCCTGAATTATAAACGGGTCAAGACATCTTTTTCTTGCAAACTCCACTGATTGTGGTTTTTTTATAGAAAAATTATGCCGCCGACAAAAATTCAAGAACCAATCTTCGCCAGGATAGCCATTTTTAAACGGAGTTGTTAGACCATTTCTGTTAACATATCCACCAACAATTTGTATAATTTCCGGTCTTGTTAGCCCCCATCCCCATTTTTCCATCGTCGCAATACATTCGACTAATTTACTTTCGTCCTCTTGTGGAATTGATTGGCCCCTTCCCATAGTTGCACTTTTCTTTCCTCGAGCGCCCCTTCGACGCGTACTTAAAGTTGATTCTGGTATATTATATTTTTTGCTAGCAGCATATGCTGTCAGAGTTCCTCGATCCACATCCTCCAGAGCTTTAGCAAGATCAGCCCCCGTGTATTTTGTACAGCGATTAGATTTTCTTTTATAAACTCGTACCATATTTGCCGATTTCGTACCGCTATGACCTGAAATAAAAAATTAAAAAATAAGTCGTGGCAAGTGTACAGTACTATACACTTAACCTTGTTTACTATACACTTGCCCCATGGTAAAAAGTTTACGGGGCAAGTGTGTATCGAAAAAACTGGAGTTTAATACGACTTTGAAAAAAAAATATTTACTTATTTATATAGTCTCTTACCTTAACTTCCTCTAAAAAACTTATCACCACTGATTTGTTACTGCGCATATCACTTGCGCGGAAATAAATTTGTGACAACAAAACAAAACCCTAAAAATAAAATATTAGCTGGAAGTCTGTAATAGCGCTGTCATATTAGGAAAGTTAAATTCGATATTTACAACATATTTTTCTAGATGGAGCTGCAATACCTATGATAAAACTAAGTTTATGCAGAAGCTACACTCTTGCCCCAGGTCTACACTTACCCCACCTCACCTTACATATTACATATATTAGAGGTTACCTACTTAGTTTTTACTTTTTAGTTCTTATTATTAATATTAAAAAATTATTTTCTTGTTAGAATATTTCAGAAATAATATGTTTAAGGTCCTTTAAATGTCAGTTTACGTTTCAAAGTGTTTATTCTATTTTTGTAAATAAAACAAATATTCGTATACTTAATTATATTTTATTAATTCCTGTTTCTATACAATAAGTTAGCAATATATTCTCTCTTCCCCTTCCCGTCTACGCCTATTTCAAATCAAATCAAAACGTTTATTTTCCTAGAGACAATTGACAATTGTAGAGGAATAGTCAGGTTTAATTTAATACTAGATACTAACTAAAGTAACTATAAAACTTAATAATACAAACAAAACTTTATAATAACGCAATAATCACGACATAAAATATAAAACAAATGCTAAGACAAACAATTAAAAAACTCATCTAAATCATAAAAACATTTAGATAGTAAAAATGACTTTAGTGACTTTTTAAAACATGGTACAGTATTACAGTCCTTAATTTTGTCAGGCAAAACATTAAAAACTCTTATGCCAAGGCATTTAGGAGAATTATAGGCTATTACTCCCCCAGCGTGCGGAACACGAAAACTATCTCTATATCTTGTATTAAAATTGTGCATATCCCTGCCTTGTACAAAGTCACCCTTATTACAAAACACAAATACTGCTAACTCGAATATATGTAGACTAGGAAGGGGTAGGATTTTAAAATTTTTAAAAATCTCTCTGCAACTGTGCCGATTTGGAACACCTGCTATACATCTTAAAATCTTTTTTTGTTTTATAAAAATATTTTTAGATAGGGTCGAAGTACCCCAGAACGTCAGACCATATCTCAAGTATGCTTCTATATATGCATAATATAACATTATTAGCTGTTCTCTACCTAATATGGATCTTAAATTTATAAATAGATAAAATGATGAACTCAGTTTAGATACAATATGTTCACAATGTACCCTCCAGTTCAAGCACTCGTCCAGATAAAGACCAAGAAACTTGGTACTCTGAACACGGCATAAGGGTTTATTGTCGATACATAAGTTAATGTTATCAACCGTTCTTTGTCTGTTATGAAACCTAACGAACTGGGTCTTGTCCACATTCAGGAACATCGAATTCTCTCCAAACCAAGCACAAAGTTCAGATAAAACACCACTTAACATCTGCTCTAAGACGTTAGAAAACCTATTCGAAACTAGAAACGCAATATCATCGGCAAAACCCGTACGATGCGTTGTCTGACCCACATGGGCAACGTCATTAAAATATAATAAAAATAACACAGGGCCCAAAATGGAACCCTGTGGTACTGTAGACTAACATTTCCTGCATGAAAAATTTCCTCCTCATTCTGTATTCTTTCTCTTTCCGAATCTTCATCTATATTCATATGATCTGGTTCATCACCACTGAGTACACATATATTGTGTAAAATATAATATAACTATAATAAGGAAAATTAAGTCTAATCTTCTTGTTTCTAAATACTTTAGCCTGCGAAATCTCCCTTTAAGTAATGCAAATGAGTGTTCTATGCACACTCGCAGTGCAGATAGCTTCTGGTTATAGTACGTTTTCTGGGGATCTAGATCACCAAAATCTTTATAACCAACCAACATTTTCTTTGATAAAGGATATGCAAGTCTCCTATTATGTGGCTGTTATTGGGAAATTCAGTTTCACTAATTCTCTGGTATATATCTGATTTTTGAAACAAGTTTGCGTCGTGAATTGACCCAAGTTCTCCTGCATATACATTTATAAATAACTTGTGTTTATTACATATTTCTTTCAAGTGAACAAAATGAAATTTTTTCCTCTTACAGTACAAGTTACATGTAGAAATACATTCCAAATTCCTTTATTTATTTACATTTCGTTTTCGATATCGCCACTAGAAAAAATAAAATAATTACATTTTTTGAAAAAAAAAATGATACAGTTTATGTAGAATTTTATAAGGAACACAAAAATAGCAAAATAAATAGGGGTTGCCATTTAAAATTTTAGGGGTAGGTGCCCTGGGGGTTAGGGGGTTGAAAGTAACACGACAACAAATGTCTTAAAAAATGTCCCCTCGATATATCAATTGAAGTGTTTCGCCAAATTTTCATACTATAATTGGTAGAGGTAATATTAAATGCTGTTCGTTTTCAAATTGTCACCCTGTATAATAATTGCAGATTAAAAGCTCAACTCAATAATGAAGACTTTGGTGCCAGCTTTATTTTGGGCAACTCTGGATATATCCTAGATGAACATGTTATGATACCACTAGCAAATCGCATTACAAGAGCAGAAAATTTATACAATGAATCTCAAATAAGAACCCGTAATGTGGTGGAGAGACAGTATGGAATTTGGAAAAGGAGATTTTAAATTTAATAAACTTGGATATAAACCTTTAACAATAAATTTAAAATGAAATTGTACTTACATTAAAATTCGGCTCATTGCTAGCGTCTTGATATCTTGAGGACCAGCAAGTTGTTTCACAATTTTTTAGACCTGAACGTGTCACGGACTCGAACACTAGTGCCGATAGATATTTCTTCTACCAACAATGTGCCGCTTCAGCAAGTCAGTAATTTTTCCCACTTTAGGGAAACAACGAACTTCATGACTCGACAATAATTGATAGATCGGAAAACCCGTATAACATTTCATAATTGCAACTTTATTAGATTTTTTTTTGTGTAAGTAGTCCATCTCTCAGTGGAGTGATATTATGAGTAGGGAAAATAATACACACAGTCTGCTCCACTAGTTTATTGTAAGGATTTCAATATTTAGAACATCCTAGTGTCGTACATGTTTCGAAGGTAAAAACCTTCATCATCAGTGAAATGAAATTAAAATGTTACAAGAAGAGAGACCCTCAACATTGCATGTCAAACTTAGAAACAGTTTTTTTTCTTTTTCTGTTCCTCAGTTTGACATGCAATGTTTAAGGTCTCTCTTGTATCATTTTAATTTCATTTCGCTGATGATGAAGGTTTTTACCTTCGAAACATGTACGACACTAGGATGTTCTAAATATTGAAATCCTTACAATAAACTAGTGGAGTAGACTGTGTGTATTATTCTCCCTACTTTTATTAGATTTGTTTAATAAACAAGTTTATATTTATTATATAGTATACATTTTCATTAATAAAGTAATGAAAACGGAGCTTTGTGAATTTGGTCCATCTTTCTTTTTCTGCTTTTATTACTTTATAAGTTCAAACTTTTTTAACTTTAAATTGTAAGTACCTAATTATGCTCCAAACATGGGTATTTGGCCGACTTTTGGATGAACAGAAAAAATAACGAAATATTGATCTCAAAAACGAAATGGCGAATGCGTAACTAGCACTAACTGTTAACTAGACCTTCTTGTTTTTTGCATACAAACCAGTAGTTTTTAGTTTCCACTATAGTTTGGCAAACCTTCGCGCACCAGTCGCCACCCTGTACTGAATATACAAAAAAAAAACGCCATGTAGGTATCATAACTTTTCCGGCCCTCTTTGTTTTTCAGATATGATGTTTTTGATAATTTAAAATATAAATTACAGTGTCACTCACATGTGAGGGAAGTTCATGAGTTTACAAACATCCTTTTATGAACAACAAAGGAGACTAGAATGTAAAGAATAAAAGATTAATATGACTACTATAATGGATGAACATTTTTTGTGGCAAATAAAAATAATTTTTGACAAATCCACTCTCTTTCATTGTTTCTTTTTCTGCCTATACTGGTCCTTTCCCTTGTACACAATATTTGTTATCTGTTGTTTGACATCGACAACAATTTCTTCGTCCTCATGCTGCCGAGTTCTGCTGCTATATATTTAAAAAAGTATTTATTACTACGTCGATATTAACATTTCCTGAGTGATTACATTTAAATATAAAATAATTACCATGATCTGCAGTTTTAAAAGTTCAGTGCTACTTTACGGAATATTGCTGATTTTGGAAAAATATAATACAAAATTTCTGTCCAGCAATATGAGGTTCTTGCTAGTGCAAACAAATTAAGTTTAATGAACATATTCACTTACTGTGCAAACAACAGATGTTTGTTTGTTTCGAGTGGCTCATTTCTTAAACTTTCTAAGGTGCATGTAGCAGACTCTATGAGGCCATGGAGGTCATCTGTGTTCCCTACTGATCTTTTTAAATTTTTGGGTGCCACGCCCCTTTTTTGGGCCTTTTAACGATATCCGATATCGATATTATTTCTTTTGCATTTCAAAATGAAAAAAATTAAAGGTATGCCATTATATAATATCTTTATTTTAATTTATTAAAAATCTTTGTGAACAAGATTTATTATCTTTTAACAATAAAGCATATTTTGACTTTGTTGGACAATGTAATGTACCTAGGTAGGTAAAAATAGCTTGCATGCAATTAGCCGGTTGAAAATTAATCGGGGATTCGTGCCGATGGCTGCACAGTGCACAACCCAGGGAATTACAAAAAATAAAATAGCGCCGCAGGGGAAAAATCACGCCCTTTTTTAATTGACGATTGCTTTCAAGTAGGAAAAATAAGCTAAAAACGTATTATAGGTTTAAACCAGTTTCCGCAGAAATAGGTACACAAAAATGGAGAAATGTATTATAGTGTAGTTTGGTCACAAAAATAAAAAATGTTTTAAAAGTCTCAACCGAATCATGTACTCATCTTGTCGGGTTAAATAAGATTTTAATTTAAAAAAAATGTATGAATAATAAAAGTTATGCCTATAATTAATGTAATTTCACTTTTTATAGATTAAATCGATTCTTCTTTTCTTTTTTGACGCGAACACGTCTATAACTTTTTCATTAAAGTTTGGAATCTCACTAATCATCTTTTTTTCTATCGACAGCATTGATAATGCCACTAGACGATCTTCAGTCATAGAATTGCGTAAAACCGTTTTAATTCGTGTTAATGTGGAAAACGATCTTTCAGCCTCCGCAGTAGTCATTGGTATGGTTATTAGAATGTCTAGTATATTTTTTGTTTCTTGAAATGGTCCTGATAAATTATTTTCTATTAAAAATTTTAAAAACGGTACTGCTCCTTTTATATTTCTACAGTCTGCTCTAGAGTAAATGACGGATAACTCAGTTTTGAGACGTTCTTTATCAATGCCTGGATAAGCAGAACAGGTTAAATTTAAAATTTCGTCAGGAAAATTAACACAATATTCACTAAATTTATCCGCATGAAATAGAGAGGCCACTGATAAATGGTTTTTAAAATCAAAACGATCTTCTGCGCAATTTATAATTGTTTCGCAGACTTCTATAGCCGCAATACGATGATCTAAGTCACTGTTGTTTTTACGAATTCTTTTAGCAGGCAAGGGCTCAATACATAGGGAAGAGGCTTCATTAATGACTTCAGGAATTGCATTTCTTATTGAGGAAACATTCTGCTTAAAATTATCAATTTTTTGGTCGATTTCAACAGGATCTGTTCGTCTTTTTTGTAGCTCATTAAAAAGAATATCTACATGCGGCATGACACGATGGAAAAATGTCAACCAAAAAATAAAATTTTGATCTAAAAGAATTCTTTTGATGCCAGAAGCTGCACTACAGACCGTTGGATTATCAAAAGACTCTACTATTTTTTCCATACATTCTATAAACGATTCTCGATGTTCAAAAACCACATTAACAGTACGGATATTAAAATTCCAACGAGTTGTAGCACCATGAGGAATTCTTCTTTGAACTGTTTTGGTTAGTACATCTACACGCTGTGGAGAATTTTTAAAAAAAGCAGGAATTTCCTGCAAATTTCCAAAAAAAAGTCTGACTTGTGAATTTTGCGAAGCAGCTTTAGACATTATCAAATTTAATTGATGTGCATAGCAATGCACAAAATGAGCGTACGGATACTTTTCTTTAATTCTTGCCTGTACTCCAGTATGCCTGCCACTCATTACTGCTGCGCCGTCATAACTTTGAGCAATTAATTTGGTCGTTGAATTTTTTGGCAATATTGCATCCACAATAAGTAAAATATCCTGTGTAAGGGACTCGGCATTGACGCCTGTAGGGTTTATATAGGTCCAAAAGCGCTCAACAGGTTCGCCACTTCGCGAATACCGGAGTATTGCCATTAACTGTGTTTTTGCGGACACGTCCGTCGTTTCATCAACCATGATTGCCAAATACGAAGACTGACGTATTTCTTTCAAGATCCTCATCTGACATACTTCTAAAATACAGTCTAAAATATCATTTTGGATTTCTTTGGAAATCCCTTTAAACACTGTAGAGTTATCTAAATGTTCCGCCAAGGTTCTATCAAGCTCTGCACTAAAATTTATTAGGCCTCGAAAAATTCCCGGATTGTCAGAACAATCCGTCTCATCATGCCCTCGAAGTGCCAATTCGAATATGCCACAAAATTTAATGCAGTCAATAATTTTTGACAGAATATACCGGTTTTTTGTGACTTCATCATTAAATTTTTTAACATTTATCCAATACGCAGAATCTAGTTGCTCTTTTATATTAACAGTACCTAACAAAGCAAAAGCCAGTAGAGTTTTGGACTTGCATTGTCTTTATTTGTTTAGAATCACTACGTTTCAACTGGTAAGTATCTCCAGTCGTATTCACCTGAAGACGACTGGAGATACTTACCAGTTGAAACGTAGTGATTCTAAACAAATAAAGACAATGCAAGTCCAAAACTCTACTGCCGTTCAAGAAACGTCATTGTCTCCAACCTTTAAAGCAAAAGCCATTTCATTATGTAAATGATTTTTGCAAGTTTCATGGGTCTTTATTTTTTGGCTTAAATGTACCAAATCTGTCACTCCAGTTTGTGTCCACGATTTGTCTCCACCAAAAAGCACACAAGGAAAACAAAAGAGAGCATTTATTTTGTTACACCCACATATCCAGCTACTTTTTGAATACACTTCACTGGTAAATTGCCTTTTATAGGTTTTTCCACGACTTGACCCGGTTTTTTCAATAAAAATGTCTGGTAATGGACGTGATTCTTGCTTTAATTTAATTTTTTCTTCGTATGTATACGTAATAAATTTCTTAACGTTTATTAAATTATAAATGACATCCATTTTAATTAGGTACACAAAATCACAAAACACAATAAACACATTAAAATAATATTGAATCAATACTATTCAATATATAAAACCCGAGTTAAAACCGACAACTGACTGACAACTTCAACACGAGAGCACGATAGCACAAAAATCACTGCCGCCCGGCCGTCCAAAAATCGAAACTCAACATGAGACCGTTGACGGTTCTGGCGAAGATGCAGTACAAGACCTATGTAAAAATAGCGCGATAAAACGTACGTGACGTCAGTGAAGGGGCGAACAACGTAAGAGGGGAGGTAATATTCAAACTGAATACCGGTTGACCTGCTATGTTTTCAAGTTAAGCGGTCCAATGCAGCCATTACGTAGCGAGTTAAGTTTCTTTCTTTTGAAAACACTTTTTTAAAAAACACAAATTTCGGTTTACAGGAACTTTATTACGTCTAACAATGATTTCACGTCGAAAGAATAATAATAAGTTGGCTAACAAAAGGTTTTACTTGTATTTATAACTTCTCCTCTTCTTATCTCGGAATGTGCTGATGAGTCGCTTTCCGTGGGAAGCTGATGTTAACTGTGTTCACATAACTCCTCCGCTCTTAGAGGGAAATCCGAGGGGTAACACTTGGTTGGGGAAGTCGGACATCTCTTGGGGTGGCTTGGACTTCCTGGGTATCTTGTCGTGCAGTGGCAGTCGGTGGTTTTTTCTTTAATAGGCGTCTCCGAAAATGGAAGACAGCAAGTACGACAATGGCTGTAATCAATAAAATGGTTAATATTGTCCAAAAATTGGAACTATACGGCCCATAGATATCCGTGTCCGAAATTAATTTAAGTTTTTGTTTTTGAGAGATTAACGCGTTTTTTACGTTTTTTAGTTCGTCCAAGTTAACACTGTTGATTGTTAGAGGTTTAAAGTTTTGTTCTGCGTTTATAGCATAATACTCTGATTCATTAAATTGTAGTTTTGGAAGTTCAATGTTTTTGAATTTATTTTGGACACTTCGATAGGTTTTTAATAACTGTTTACCGACTTGTACTTCGCAACTTAAGTCTATTTCGACTAAAAATGTTCCTTTTACTTGTTTACTTTCGCGGTCACTATTACATTTTTGCTTTATTATAATACTACCGGGTGAAACAAGAATCCACTTGTTGTTTTCAAGTTTTTGAATTTTAATGTCTGTAATGTGCACTGGTAGAAGTTGGCAGTTTGTTGAGTTTTTGGAGAGGCTTAAAAGTTGGACTTCACAGGGTGCTTCTTCTTCTTTTATTGATATTGGGCTGCTTTCATGGCAAATAAATTCTTCTGAACCAACTTGTAGACATTCTTGATCAAAGAACATATAGTTTTGTTCGTTTAGGGTAAGGTATTTTGATTGGGGTAGAATGAAGGAAAAGGTATTATTTTGCATCACGGGAAGTGCATATAAATGGTAGTAATCGTAACCCTCACTCTCTACTATTGGTATTTCCAATATAAATACTATTTTATTTTCCCTTAAATAACTTTTGATTATAATAGTTTTTTCGAAAAGTAAAATGTTTTCGATTTTTGGTTCGAAAGGCAGTTTTTTGTTAAATAAATGTGTCTTTATATATTTTATTTCTTCTAGAAGCTCTGTTGGTTCTATCATTGAGTTATGAAACGTTTTTAATTTGGCGAAGCTTATGGCAATTTCTATTTTTTCTAAAATATCATAAATTTCTTGATAAGCTGTAATTATTTGCAAAATTGAGAGGTGAATGCGTACATATAGGTATGTTTCTATATTTCTAATTTCAATTGTTTTTAGCGCTTGTTCAATAAGAATAATTTTGGCTTGTAACATTGATTGATTGTCTATAATTACGTGAATTGATTTATTAAAGGTATCAATTGATTTTTCAAGCAGTGTAATTTGCTCATCTACCAATGTTTTGATTTTTATTTGATTATTAGTGAGTTTTCCGATTGCATGTTCATAACGTAAAGCGTCGTTGCTATCTAAGTTGCCCGTTATTGATTTTATTATAGATCCTAGTCCGTCTATAAGTCCTCGTTTTGATAATTTTCTATTTAATAGTAAAGAAGGGTTTAGTTGATATATTTGTTGTTCAATTTTCTTTTCTAATGAGTGTGCCAAATAATACGAGTTCACAAATTCGTCTTTATAACCAGCTTTGGTTTTATTACTCATAAAAATGTTTTTTAATGTTCTAAAATTAATTTTTAGTGCACGAAATTCGTTGATTATGTTTGTTATGTCAAAGATTTGTATAAAAGACCAAACGTCTATTCTGTTTTGCGCGTTGCCAAGTTTTAGTGGTAGTAGTCCCGGGTTGTGGTTAAGGTCATAGTACTTGGGATAGGTTAGTGCTGTCGCGTGGGCGATGAGGATGAGGGACCTGCAACAATATTAGGTTTCTTAGGTTTTCTCAATTCTTTTATATGAATATTTTCTTTTTTATTTTTCTTGAGTTTGGATGAGATTTCGACTTTATTGTTTTCGAGAATTTTGGTTATTTCGTAAGGACCTAAAAATTTATTAGACTTTTTATTTCGATTTTGAGGGTTTTGTTTAAAGACAGTTTGTCCTAGTTTAAATTCATTACTTATGTCTCCTTCGGTATTATGTCGTGATACTACTTTTTCTTTTTGGGTTTCTAGGTTTTGGTTTATTTTTTCGTATACACGATCTAATTTTTGTTTATGGTTTTCCACGTAGTCGGAATAGAAAGCTTGTGGTATGAAGATTTCATTTGGGTCCCTAGCGTTAGTGTGACCGAAGGTTAGTTCAAATGGTGTGTATTTTGTAGTTGAGTGAATGGTGTTATTGTAAGCTATTATGGCGTAATCCATAATATTTTCTTTATCACTCGGGTGTGTTTCCAATAATATGCGTAAATGTTCGATAATACTTGAATGGAATCGTTCGACTATGCCGTTTGATTCGTGATGATAAGGGGTTGTGAAGTGAACATTGATTTTATGTAAAGCCAATATTTCTTTTACAGTTTCATTATTGAATTCACCTCCGTTATCCAAAATAAATCGATCAGGAATACCGTAACAAGAAAAATATTTAATTAGGGCTTTACTGATATGAATGGCTGTTTTGCCTTCTATCGGGTATGCTTGGGCTAGTTTGGTAAATGCGTCCACCAATGTTAAATAATTTTTACTGTCGAACGTAAATGTGTCAATATGTATTATTGAAAAGGGTTTTGAAGCCGTTTCGGTGACAATTAACGGGGTGTATGGTTTTTTCCTAGCGTATTTTGCGCGATTGCATGTGTCACATGCATTTATGAAATTTGACACCGTTTCTTTCAGTCCTATCCAATAATAATTTCTTTTTAGATGTTCGATTGTTTCAATGATGCCTCTGTGGTTCGATTTTCCTTCGTGGTGATTTTTTACTAACATTATTTGCTCTTCTATATCTGTGACAGTATTAGTTAGTTTGGTACATTTAATTAGATTCGGTCCTCGCTCTGAGAATTTTTTGAGATAAACTTGATTAAAGTTAATATAAAGTTGGTCTGTGTGAAAATATATATGATAGGTTTTCCCTAGTATTGTATACTCGCGTAAAAATTCAAAAATAAGATTTTCGTTATTTTGTTCTGGGATTTTCAAAGTAATAATTTTATGGTTTAGATAATTTTCTTGTAAGATGTGTATTTTGTGGTGAGGCCATGGAAAAACTAATATTTGGTTAATTTTGTTATTGATTATCTCATCTAATATTTTTATACCTTCGTTGGTTGTTTCATTCACATTTGAATGTTGTGTGTCGATAAGTGATTGATCCGGTGGTGTGATTTGGATATCAGATATTATTTTTATTTTATCGGCTTTTTGTTTTGTGTTTCGATTGGTACTTGGGCCTTGGGTATTTTCGGAGTTTTGTTCGTTAGTGTCTTGTAAAACGTTCTCGGCCATGTTTCTTAAAGCGTCTAAGGCTACAATATCTATATCTCCGGGGTTTGCTAAAACCGATTCATTATCTACTGCGTTGATTTGCACACGTGACAATGCATCAGCGTTTGTATTTAATTTGCCGGGTTTGTAAATAATATCGTAATCGAATTCTTCGAGTTTTAAGCGCCATCTAACTAATTTAGAATTTGGTTCTTTTAGGTTGAATAACCAAACGAGTGGGCGATGATCCGTGTAAATAGTAAATTTTCTGCCGAATATATATGGCCTAAAATATTTGCAAGCCCAAACAATGGCTAGCAATTCTTTTTCGATAGTACTATATTTTTGTTCTGATTCATTCAAGGTCCTGGAAGCGAAGGCTATTGGTCTATCAGATCCAATATTGCCTTGGGATAGTACTGCACCTAAAGCAATTTGTGATGCGTCCGTAGTCAAAATAAATTTTTCTTTGAAGTCCGGATACTGAAGGATTGGGGCGTTCATTAATAGTTCTTTGCATGTGTTAAATGCTGCGATGTATTTATCGTCGATTTTTACGGTCGCGTTCTTTTTTAGACACAATGTTAGGGGCTTTGTTATCTTAGCGAAATCTTTTATGAATTTTCGGTAATATCCAATAAGTCCTAAGAAACTTTTAATTTCTTTTTGAGTTTTTGGGATCGGGAAATTTTTTATTGCATGTATTTTATCCGGATTGGGTTTAACGCCGTTGGTTGTAATAACGTGCCCTAGGTAACTTACTTCTTTTTTTAAGAATTCACATTTGTCTAATTGTAATTTTAAATTTGCTTTACGTAAGCGGTCAAATACAAGTCTTAGTCGCTGAATATGTTCTTGTAGTGAGGTTGAGAAAATTACTATATCATCTAGGTATACTGCGCATATCTCGTTCTGTAAGCCGCGCAGAACGTTATCCATAACGCGCTGGAAGGTGGAGGGGCTGTTTTTGAGCCCAAAAGGCATTCTCTTGAATTCGTAATGACCGTTTTCAGTAGAGAAAGCTGTTTTTTGGATATCGTTTGGATCCATCTCGATTTGATGGAACCCGCTGGCTAAGTCAAGTGTCGTAAAATATTGGCTTCTGCCTAATTTGTCGAGCATTGCAGTTATACACGGAATAGGGTACCGGTCCGATATCGTTTTATCATTTAATTTCCTATAGTCGATAACAAGTCTCCATTTGCGCATGCCTGAGGCATCGAGTTTTTTTGGTACAATCCAAATCGGTGATGACCACGGTGATGTGGAATTTTGGATAATGCCCTGGTCTAGCATTTTTTTTATTTGTGTTTTAACTTCGTTTCGGTGGATTTCGGGGTATCTATATGTTTTTGTAAAAATTGGCGTTTCGTCTGTGACATTGATTTTGTGTCTAACTTGGTTAGTAAACGTTAATGAGATTTTATCCGTATAAAATATGTCACGGTACTCGAAGCAAAGTTTTTCGATAGCATATTTTTCTTCGGAGTTACAATGATCTATTCTGATATTTGATAAATTATTTTTTAGAATAATATCAGTATTTTGATCAAAATTTTGGTTAATGTCCATTTTTTCGATAAAATTTAATTCTCCGATATTTAACGTTTCTATTTCGTATGGAGTACTCAATGTTATTTTTACTTCGCGTTCGTCTGTGTTAGTAATAGTTGTAATAGCAAAGAAATTTTTTACATTAACGATTGCGCAGGGAGATTCTACATTTTTGGCAAAAATTATGTGATTTGTTAGGCCTATACCATTTTCTAAATTTACCGGGAGTTTGCAAATTTGTTCTGTATGTGGTGGGATAAAAATAATATGATTGTTGGTTTTTAGCTTGTCCTTAAATTCTGTAAACTCTTCCGATTCATAGATAATATTTATATTTGCACGGGGCGTGCTTAATAATTTTTGGTCGATGTTTACTGAAGCTTTTATTTGTTTTAAGAGGTCCGTACCTATAAGGCCATCATATTTTTCACTGAATTTGAAAAGGTAAAATTTGTGATCTTCGTTGACATTAAAAATTTTGAAAATGGGTATTAATATTACTTCATTGTGATATGAAATATTGTGAGCTGTTTGAATGTTAAAGTTTTCTTGAAAAATATAATCTTTATAGAACGTGTGGGCTAGTTCAGGGTTCATAATACTTCTAGAACTGCCTGTGTCTATTAAAAAATTTGCGTTTAACTCGGGTATGAAAATATGGGGTAAATTAGCTTTATTGAAATTAAGGGTTATTAAGTTGTCTCGGTTTGAGGCTGAACCTCGCGAAAATTTACATTATTGTCGTTCTCGCATGTGTTTTCTGTAGTTTGTCTTATCGTATTTATTTCATCAGAATTTTGCTCTGCATGGGTGGCAGGAATATTTGTGTTACTTGTATTGTTATATTGACTATCGTAACCACCGTAGTAATTCACGTTAGTTTCTTGCAAGGGAAAAGTGTTGTAAAATTGTTGATTATATTGGTCAAATTGATCTTCGTCGTAGTATTGATTTTCATCAATCGCTAATTGGTTTTGCATCTCCTGGTATTGCGCGTTTAGGTAGTTTAGATGAGTATTACCAGACGACGTGTCCATAGGTTCCGGTTTAGGTAACGCGGGTCTTGAATATGAGTTACTAGACTGGAATTGTCTACTTGGGTTATTGAACTGTCCCTGACCTATATTATTATTAAACCCGTTAAATGGTCTTAACCTACTTTGGGTTGACATAGGTCGGTTATTGTAACTATTAAAAGGGGTTCTATAAAAGGGGTTTGCATTAAAATTGGTGTTGGTATGAGTGAAATTCGGTGGGTTAAATCGAGGTTGATTATTAAAATTTGGGAATCGTAATGGGGTATTGGTATAGTTAGATGGTCTTGGGAAGCTGAAATTTGGATTGAAATTAGGTCTTGGTTGGTTGTTCGTAAAAGTATGTGGTACGTATGGTTTTTGTATGGGTGTTATTCTTTGTACCGTTTTAAATGATTGCGTGTTTAAATTAGTATTTCTGTTTTGGCTATAATAAAAATTTTCTTCTTCTATTACGAGAGACATTGCTTTTTCCAGCGAATCGGGATTTCTTAGGCGGATGTTATTTTGAAGTTGACCGTTTAAACCTTTTATGAATGTTTTTAAAGCAAGAGAATCATAACTTTTGAGATAAATAACTTTTTCTTCTGTACTTATATTACCGTTTTGGTTAAGTTGAGAAATTATTAGACTGCGTTGGTCTTGTATTCTCATGCCAAAATTATAGGGTGTTTCTTGTTTATTTGGTGTCAGAGCTAATAGATCTTGTACTAAACAATCAATATTACGTTGGTCGCCAAAACATAATTTTAGGGCTTGCTTAATTTCTTCCCATGTTCTTAATTCAATTCTAGAACCAATCAGGGTTAATGCTCTCCCATTTAATTTACCAATTATTGCGCGTAATATGAATGTATTCAAGTCCGCGTCTTGGCTTGAGAAAGCCTTTATTAAATTTTCGGCGCTTTCTATAAAAATGCCAAGAGTGTGGGTGTCGCCATTATACTGTGGTATAATGTCAACGTACAATTTCAATAGTTGGTAATTCGTGGTTGGAGGCATGTTTAGTCTAGCTGGTAATATTACTGGGTTTGGTGTTTGAAACTGCGTTTCTGTATTATTAATTATTTCCGTTAAGTTGTTTATTTGATCACTAATTTCGGGCTGAAATAGCTCGGGTTGAAATGATGTTTCTGCGCCTGTTTCGTGAATTGTTTCTAATAACGCGTTTGTTGACAGTTTCGCGAAAATTGTATTTAAATCTTCCAAATTAGACATTTAACATACTAACATACGTATATATTCAATTTAGAGAAAGATACTTTTATTTGAGAGAAATTAACTATTTTCGTTTAAAGTGAGATCCTACGAACTAAAATTTATAAATGCACTAGAAATATAGGGAATAATGGATAAAATGAAAACAAAACTTGCTTACATGGATATTTTCATCCTGTTCTTTTCCTTTTCTTAATCTACGGTGAAGTTGGGTCCACTATTTTGTCTTCTCCAATCTTCTGGGTCGAGCTCCAGGGGTTGGCTATTTTGTCCTCTACCTGGTAGCACTGTAATCCAAAATGGGTTTTTTCGAAGTGTTCACTCGGATTTTCCGGTTAAGTCTAAACAGACACACGGTTACACGTCGCGATTTTTGGGGACTTTTGAAACCGTTCCGAAAAGATCCTACCGACTGCGCCAGTTAAGTTTCTTTCTTTTGAAAACACTTTTTTAAAAAACACAAATTTCGGTTTACAGGAACTTTATTACGTCTAACAATGATTTCACGTCGAAAGAATAATAATAAGTTGGCTAACAAAAGGTTTTACTTGTATTTATAACTTCTCCTCTTCTTATCTCGGAATGTGCTGATGAGTCGCTTTCCGTGGGAAGCTGATGTTAACTGTGTTCACATAACTAGCGTAGCACCCGGCCGCGCCACTGATAGTAGGCGCGGCGGTCAGTCCGTGTAGTCCGACATTCGTTGCACATAGAGCTACAGCAAGAGCACAATCCAATTATAAATGTTATAGCTTTAAATACAACTTATTCTCTGAATATTTTTGGTATTGTTGTTTTACTTTTATTGCTTATTTTTGGAGGTTCTTGCTTATTTTTGGCGGTTCTGCAGCTCCGCAGCTCTTATGCAGTAGCCGCCACTGGGTGAGAACATTACCTTTTCCACCCCTTCAATATCGCCTTCGTCCAGACTCAACCTACAAAATGTACAGGTGAAAATACTGCAAATAAACACCCAACTACATATTTAATTTTTGTCATCTAAGTACTACCCAAATAGAATTGTTGAAAAAAATATAAAAAATAATATATTTACAATAACTTCTGTACTGCTGCCTTGCACTCCTTCCTGCTCTAAAGTAAGTAGTTGGGACTTCTTCAAATTAGACTCTCCTCGTGTCATGGACCCTCCTTGCATTAAAAATTGTAACAACCCAAAACACCATAATTTAGTATCGTACACGTCACCTGCTCCAGCCCCAGATACTTTGCTTTTATTTATTTTATTAATTTCAGCCAAAAACTGTGTTCTTAGTCTATGAATTGTTCCATGAATTATTTTATTGGCAAGAGCCATAACATTTTTTTTATTACATTCTGCAGTTATTTCTTCCATTGCAGCTGTTCTTTTAATTTTGTTGGTATAGTCCGGTGAGCTAATTTGGTATAAGCATGGATACGCTTCGTACAACTCGATTAGGCTTGTAGTCGCCTCCCTGGACCAGGTAAACCTGTAGCTCCTACAAATTTTTAATTTTATATTTTACTTTTCCAATTTTTATACTTACTCTTTACACAAGGTTTTCTCCATTATTCGTCCACCTTCTTCACAAAAACTAGAAAATACAATTATCACACTCGATCACACTACTAACACAACTACACGACAGGAATCATAAACAGAAAAATGTTTCACTGCACTGCAGCTTCGTCAGGTAATGTACAGTATACTGACTGTGTTGTAGGGCTATTTGCACTAGTGTTGTCTAAAACTCTTATGCGGTATTGAGCTGGATGCCAGGGTCATGTGTCTGGCGGATTGATGTTTGCTTTTGTATTGAAGTGCTGCTTTTCGATCGTTTTTTGTTTTTGTGTGGCGGAAGCTGGCTACGCTGCGATGAAGGGAGGCTTCTTTTCTACTTGGTTTTCTTTGTTTTTCTTAGTTTTTTGTTTTCATCCGCTGAAGTTGATAAGCTTCATCAGATTTGGATTGTTGGATGGATGCTTGTGATGTATTCTAGTTTTTTGTTTATTTCTTCCGTGTCCATTAAAAGTAGAGACAGGATGTTGTTTTTGTGGGTTTCTGGTAGTTGGTTTATGGCTGGTATACTTGTAGTTGGTTCTGAGGTTTCGGTGTTTGGAATTGAGGCTGCTCTGGCAAATGATAATTAATTGGTTTGTGACTGTTCTTGAGATTTTTCCTTGATTCGGGGTTTTGGGGCACCCTGAGTTGTTGGCTGGGTGCTGCCCCTGACAGTTGATGCATTTTAGTGGATGTTCATTGGTCTTTTTGCATTGTGTGTAGTGGTGGCTGCCAGGCATCGGTGACATTTAGGGGCTACTTGGCAGCAGGATTGTGAGTGTCCGAATTGCTGGCATCTGTGGCACTGGCTTATATGTGGTTTCTTTGCGTGTTGCGTTTCTATCTGTACTTGAAGGTGTAGTAGATGCGTGATGTTGAAAATGTTTTTGTCGGATTTGGGTAGAAGAACTTTGCGGTATTTTCCAATTTTGATTCAGTATATTTCCTGTGGGTGAAAGCCCAGGGCCGTGAGTTCGTCTTTGACTTCTTCCACAGGAATGTTGATGTCGACCCCTCTGATTATGATGTTTAAGTGTCTCTGTTCCGGTAGGAGGTATGTATGGTATTCGATCTTGTGTTCTGTTAATAGCCTCGTAATCTGTCTGTGACTGTCGCCGTCTTTGGGTAAGAAGGATATTCCAGACTGTTATTTTTACGTCGCTGAATTCGATGTTGAGGTCTTTGAAGGTGTTTGTTATATCATATTCATATATATTATATATATTTCCATCTTGATGTAGTGTGGACTACGGTTGGCACCACTGTTGGGTTAGGTTTTGAATTTGACTGCTAAGAACGGAGTTTTGTTCTGTGAGTTCTTCAATGAGTTTTTGAAGTTTGATGTTTTGTTCTTCTTGTTCTTCGTGTTGTTTTTGAAGGGATTTGTATTTAGTTTTTATGTCGAGATATTTCGCCTCTGTGTCGCCACTGTAGGCGGTGGTTTTGTTTTTGGGCATCTTGATGCAGGGATAGCACCGTAGCTATCCCTTGGACTGGATATAATGGACTTTGGCACACTGATAATGGCACGACTGTACTCTTCGACTGACTGTCGACAACTGAATGTATCAATGTACAGTGTTTTTTACAATAAAGTAGTAGAGTTTAGTGTCCGTATAAGTAAATAGAAAAGAAGGAAACCTTTTCTAGTGTATTTTACATTTATGATATTTATATCTAAGTACTAACAAGGAAACAATGGTAAAAGTGGTAGTTGACAGGTTGGGTTTTTCCTATTCAGTCATTACATTTAACTAGTCTATTATTATTCTAAAAATATGTTGGTTATTCCAGATTTAAATTTATAATGGTAAATAGGGGTGTTTTATTTACAAATTTCATAATCGGGGGATTTTTAACATTTCGCACTCACACCCATTATTTTGTTACATATAACCCACAGCGGGGTGTATGACACCCCAAGTCCAATGCTTACCAATGTTTAAACTTAAAGGCACGACCATTCAACTTTTAACTTATTTTTGATGTAGCTTATTGGTTGGTCAACAAATTGTGTCAAATTAAGAAACAACATGAAAACAGAACGCCAAAACACATTTTATTACTTAAAGCTTAAAAGAAAAAATGGGAAAAGTATAATACGTTTAGAAACTAACTAATTTAAAAACTAAGCAAAAACTTTTTTTTATTCTAAAGAATATACGAAACCAAACTGAAAATTGTAAATTTGAGCGGGTTACACGGAAACACCGATCTTAGTTAAACACTTGAAGTTTACGTTTCAATCACAAATCTTCATTCGGCACACTGAACACAACTCATTGCCCTATGCTCATCACACATAGGTTGATGACAACGTATGCACATTTTCTTAGTTTTTCGGTCCTTCTTTCTTACACAAAAACTGCAACGTGCATATTTTTCCAAAACTGGCAAAGGAACTTGCTCTTCTTCGACGCCTAATATGTCTTTAATGATTTCCCTTAAACCCCTTCTTAGCGACGGTGCCTCTAATCTTCTTTTAAGAAAAGGCTCAATGAGACTCAATGCTAAATAATTTAAAAATAATTTTCTCTTTATTCTGTTATCTTCATTCGCTTTAGTGAAGAGGACCATAGCATTTATTCCACTGTGATCCAACATTCCACAAAAACTCGCATTGGCCACCGCCTTGTTGCGCGAGCAGTAGTGTAGGCGTGACACAGTTTATCAAATGTGTCAGTTCCTCCTTTGGTATCATTGTAATCCATAATCATTTCAGGCTTGTTTGTTTCATTTATAGTATTTGAGTAATGATTTGTGGACATCAACAATACAACTTTTTTTTTTTTGGCGCATATGATACAAATGTCTTATTTTTATCAAATGCATATTTTGAGATGCCCGCTTCTTTTGCTACCAAAAAAGACGGAGGAATTTCTCTTTTGTTTTTTCTTACTGTGCCCAACATGGTAAGCTTATAATCTTTAAGCATGGAGTCAAATAACTGTACAGATGAAAACCAGTTATCTACAGTTATATTCCTTCCAGTTCCGTGAATGGTTTCAGTCAATTTTCGAACATAATAGCTTGGTACTGATTCGCCATTTTCCGTTTCTACTTTACCTACATATGGTATAGCATTTACCATATACCAAGTACGTGCATCGTTTAGCATCATAAATTTGATACCATATTTGTCGGGTTTAGAGGACATATAAATTCGGAAGGGGCAATTTCCTCTATAACCCATTAACTGCTCGTCTGTAGTGCAATATTCATGAGGAGTATAAAGTGCTTGACAACTGGAAATAAACATTTCCCAAATTTGACGAATGGGTGCAAATTTATCAGTCTCTTTCCATTGTACCCTTGTCTCCTTAACATCAAATCTCAAGAAATACGTTAAAAAATCAAAACGATGTACCGACATTGTTGCTCTAAAACACGTGCCCAGTTTATTTGACCAGAAATCTTTAATCGATACTTTGGATGATTTCTGAACACCACATAGGTATAGGAGCCCAATAACAGCTTTTATTTCAAGAATATCGGTCTGCTTATGGTAGGACTGTCTGGCCAAACTTCTACAACGTCGAATAATTTCTTCATTTGTATGTACCACAACTAAATTCAATATTTCATTACTAAATAATAAGTTCCAAGCTTCCAGGGGAGTGGTAATCTCTTTGGCTGCGCTCTTAACACCTGGCAGATGGGTCACCAAATTTCGCTCTTGACGTCTTCCACGTTTTTCAGGGATATCTGTGCTCTACTTGTATCCATTTTTTCCTTTTGGAATTGATAACCTCTTAATTTTTGGAGGGGCAATTTAGCCACCGAGCAACATTGCCACGTATACCTAACGCATGCAATTTTTTTAGCAAAAAAGGTAGCATCAACACAGTCGAAAGCTCGAGTTAAATCAAAGAAAAGAGCTAATGTGTAATGATTAGAATCAATGCCTTTGTGTGTGCATTCGAGTAGGTCGAAAGCAGCCGTGCTTTTTGAGAAATTTTTTTAAAAACCTTGTGAGGTACTCAATAACCTCTCTTTGGCCAGAAAAGACTCAATGCGATCGGCAATAATTTTTTCAGTTTTTGGTTCATTTGGTATGTTTTCCTCTTTAATCGGGGGTAGGATTGCTTCACTAAATGATTGATTCTTTTTCTGAAGATACTAAACTTTTTTGTTTCCTATTTGAAAAATAGAACAACGGGCTTCCTTGCAAATAAAAAAAGTTTTTATAAGAGACAGGTTTATGACGTTTTGTTGTTTTTTCGGACGTTTTGGAGAGAGCTTTTATGCTTTTAAACAAAACCATATTTTTTGCATACACATCTAATTTGTGAAAACGAGCAAATACTTTTTTCTCATTTCGAAAGTAATATTATTGGTATACTTTCATTGACACTTTATTGTACACAGAGTTTCTTCATTTACATACAGTCTTACTTGCATCCGTGTTCCCTTTTTGACACATGTAACTTTTCCCCTTTTCCCTTGCTTGGCACGCCTTTTTCAGTTATCGGGATCTGATACCCTTTTTCTGACATTTTTGTCAATTTTGGAGAAAACTTTCTTCTTCGGTTTCGGATCATTAATAAGTTGGAGATTATGGTCGCACTTCTCTCCCTCCTTTGAAAGCACCAAAGTTAAAGCTCGGCCGAGTTCCGCAATGCAGGCAGAAAGTTGACTCTGTTTATTAACTAGACGTTCATCCCTACGGAGAACCTGTGAGGAAAGTGCTGCTTTGACTTCTGAATTTAAAAGAGATGCCTTAAGATCGGGAAAATTTTCAGGAATTAGATATTTTTTAATAATTTCTGTTTTAACATCCTCACTCAGGCCGCTAATCAAAATATCCATCCAGCCAGGCTTGATAACTAAATGAATTGGTGGAGCATGGGATTCCTTTTGCGTAGGTTTAAACCCTAGAATGTGAAATATATCTTCCTGTAGTCCACTTATGTTAATCTCTTGATCAGTAGAGTCATTGGGAACTGATGACCCAGCAACATCCTGGATGCTTAGTATTTGGCTAGCATCATCCTTGGCCTCGTCTGAATCAAGAAAAAAACCTCTTTTAAACAATAATTATAAATGAACTAGTGAAATACTGATAATAATAGGTTCATACTAAAAAGAAGTTGTGAAAAAAAAAGAAAATAAAATAGTTCCTTTTTTTCATACAAGAATTTATATAAATATTATATACGCACATAATTATATATACGAATTAAATAGCCAGATAAATGTTATGCGTCACCAAAAACACATGTAGGCTGTCACCCAAACAACCAAGAAATTTTAAAACTTCAGGTGTTATCAAAAACACAGGATACCTGGTTGTTACCAAAAACAACCAAAAGTACTTATTTTTTCCCGTTAGCATGTTTTACCAAAAACACAGAATATTATGCAGGTTGTTATCAAAAACAACCTAAAGTAATTATTTTTATAACAATAAACAATTAAAGACACTATTGAAATTAATAAAAATCTATACCTACTATACTGCCGTGCTTCACTTAAAGGTGGTATCTCCAAGTTTGTTAAAACGGAGAAAATCGACTTTAAAGTTAAACGTATCTCCCAACCGTTTAGAATAGTATATTTATCAATGTTTCGCAATAAATTATAACTAATATTGATTGTTTACATTTTTTAAATAGTTTAGTGGTTTTCTAAAGCGTTTAAAAGAAGTTATGGTAGATACCACTTTTAAGGTAGGTAATTTATTAAAAAATTTACTTGTCTTATAGTGGTATGGAAGGATACCACTTTTAAGATAAGTAATTAATTATTTCTTTTAACTCCTGTTTGAAGGGTGGTAAAAAAAGATTGAAAAAGCACACTGTTGTATTATTATTAATATGAAACGTGATACATTTATTTAAAAAAAAATTAAGTACAACAAAAGAATATAAAAACGATAGATTCTTAAACATAACTGACCTGACCTAAAATCGAATAATAACCATTTTCAAGCGTCTATGTTGTCTATTAAATCACAAGCCGCGTTGTTAGTTGGAAGGTTTTTCCAAAATTCTATATGATGGACAGGAATGATTGATGATAAGCTTTTAATTATGTTAGTTTTTCTTTCTTCAGTAATTCGCCTTATAGGTTTTTTTCCAACTTTAGAAGTAATTCCGTTTTTTGCATACTCCGCTTTAAGGAAATCTAATTTAGTCTCTTCGGAATCCAAAAAGCTAGTTTTGTAGGTTAAAAATTTGTCGCCTCTCTTTGCATGAACCTGAACTATATATTTTAAATAGATGCGAGGTTTTTGCTTTTTTAGTTTATAAGCTGAAGAGCAATCTGGCCATTCATAAAAGTTGGTAGGGGTAATAACACTTACTTTTTTGGAGTTCGCTTTAAGCACAACACGACGAAAGTCTTCAAAATCGTATATTTTAGGATTTTTGCGCATGCACAGTTCAATCTGGTGGTGGAAGTTGTCCGCAGACATAAACGTATGCCCCGGTTCAAAATATTTAAGGACAATCTGCTGAGTAGCTATTTCAGGCGAATTGATTATATATAATAAAAATGAAAAAAGAGCCCAGTTCTTGTTTTGCGATGCGCAATTATCAACCCATAGCACTATATTCGCAGAATCTCGCATTTCCAATAAAAAATTACAAAACACGCTTATCATATCTTCTTTTTGCCTCCCTGCTATGGCTTCGTGCCAAAGAACAGCAACTGGAACTAACTGTTTCTGTTTTCTTCCCAATGGCACAAAACTTTGATTAAACACTATGATCCTTGGACAAAAAATAACCTTTTTGAACATATCAAGTCTCGGTAGCATAATGACTTTTTGCAAGTCTCCGGAAAAATATACCGAATTTGTATCTGGAACTTCAGTATCGCTTCTGTAAGCTGCTCGAGCCTCATTGGCTTTATTTATGTGCACTTTCCAAGAAGCACATTGGGCACAATCAGGGCAGAGATTTTCTTTGTCGTGTTCGGTATCATGCAAGCCAAAACTTTCACATGCTTCACACTCCTCGTGACCGAGTTTAGTAAAGGAAATGTTCAATTCTTTAGTGACCACACTTCGATAAACCTCATATGAGCATTTAATATTATGTTTCTCTTTAAAATCAGAATACATAAATTGAATGGTTATGTCACTCGGAAGATATTTTTTGTTGGGTGCGTGCTCCCTTCGGTAGTGGGAGACTGCTGGATGGAAGCTTTCTACATGTGCTTTTATTAAGTTCCTGTCTATTTTAGCAATTTTTGCATGCTTTTCTTGAATTATGCGATCATTGTTCTTGCTGTATCCTAAGGTAGCCAAGAATTTATTTTTGCATACTTGTATCCTGTCTCCTGTATTAGCTTTAAAAAAATACTGAAGAGATTTTGTTCTTCTACAATTATTAAAACCTCGATGGCGTTTAACCTCTTGGCATACTACCGAACTTAAAATGAAATTTCTTTTTTCTTTATACGTCATTTGCCAATATTGTGTGTTAATGATTTTTCTTTGGTCAGTTGCTAATAACAAGGAACAATACTTTTGTTTGCAAGTATTATTTTCACAAGCTGGTTTCACTGCGTATTTCTCAAGATTTTTTATTTTATTTTTGGACAATTTTATTTTCTTTCTTGTTGCGAGTGTTTCTTTAAAAAATTTACGTTTTCTTACTTCACCTTTTTTTGTATATTCAATATTGTTTGTGTTATCCTGCAGGTGGTTAATTTTGTTACTTATTAGAGACAGCGGCATGTCACTCTCTGATAAAGAGTCCTCATTTTCAATAGCAAATTCGCGATCTCCAATAGATTCATCTGAATTAAAATTATTTGGGGGCTCTTTATTTGCTACCGGATTATTAATAGAAATCTTTGATAAGTCTGAATCTGACTTGCCCAATGATAGGAATTGCGTTGAAGGTTTGTTAACTATTATCATACCAGAAACCGACGGTTCAGCGTCAAAAATTACTGGTTGTAAATTGGCGTAAATGGGTTCTGGCTCTTTCGGTATTTTTTTTCCTAAGTCGTAATTGCCTAAAGACAAAAATTCTTGCACTAACGACGACGGTTCATTATCTATTATAATAGAAACCGGCGATTGCTTAGGGTAAAAAATCACTGGTTGTAAATCAGCATAAGCGGGTTCTGGTTCTTCTTGTAAATTTTTTTCTGCAAAAGCCATTTGCTGCACTGGATGTAAATCAGCATTAACGGGTTTGGCTTCTTCTTGAACAATTTTGTCTGTAAGAGCCAATTGCACAATTCTCTTACATCTGCTACTCCTAGACATTATGCCTGCAACAATAAATAGGTTTGTAATAAAGCTATTATACCCGGCATGATGTATAATAATATGTTCAATAATAATACTGTCTCAATTAAAGCGCATTATTTTAATAAAGCATCATAATCCACCCACCCGATCCGCCCATGGCCGCACTAACAGAAACAGTGCGGATTTTGTAATCCTAACCCAAAAAATAGGCTTGTGATTTTACTTTACAAATAGACAATTAATACTTTGTTATTACTTACCAGTATTTTCCAGCGACTGTAAAATCCTTTTCAAAAGTACACCTATCAGTATTAACACTTCTTAACAACAATACAAAACAATAAACTATGATAATAATAGATTAAAACATTTGACAGCGGACAGGACAATGTTTCAAAGCCAACTGACTAATTACATAACGCGTACTACTACGCGCCAATTTCTAGAATGACTTAAACGTGGTATCTCCATATGTTTTGTTAGGATGTCACTTTATAGGTAAGTAATGGTCGATACCACTTTTAAGGGTCTTGTTTTGTCTAACTTGTGAAGATACCACTTTCTTTGTAGTCGTATAGTTTTGTATATTTGATAATATACCACTTTAAAGTTATGGTAAAAGATGTAAAAAAATCCGTTTTACCGATTTATACTCATATCTCCATTTTGACAAAAAGTGGAGATACCACCTTTAAGTCAAGCACGGCAGTATAATACTAATATGTCAAATAACACAAAAAAAAACTCACCATTATCTAAAGATTCTTCCTCATAAGGAAGATGGGATGGGCTTTACTTGACATGTGAGTTTATTGTTTTTTATTAATTGATACCTAATTTTATTTTATCTTTTTCTCAATTTGTTTAGCTGTTTTTAATTTAATTGTAAATCTTAATTATTTCATGATATTGCCTAAACATCTAGGTCATTTTTTCTGCTTTTGAAAAATATTATTTATAAAATATTTGTTTAAAAGTGACCGTTTTTCCAGGCACTTCATGATATTTTTACCGTTATTTTCAAAATAATTATTAATTATTGATGCAGACACTGTATTCGTTGTTTCTACAAGCACATCATCAAAAAATAGTTTCCTAGTGGCTGCTTGCTTGCGTTTCTAAACTAATTTCCAGTTTCTGAATTAATTAGTGCTTATTATTCTTTTATTCTGCTGCAACCTGGCTGTGGTTCTGCTAAAAGCAAATAATAATAATACATTGTTAACATAAATTATAGCTTAATAATATAAATTATTATTACCGGTAGCATTTTGGGGCTTTCTGCTAAACGGGACACTCGTAATTCAACATCAAGTGTATCCATAATATTTGAAACTTTTTTTATAATACAATCAAATTCACTATCAGCATTTTCCATTTTTTGTTTTAGAATACCTATTACTTTAACGACATGGGAGATAGCTAGATCCGTATCAATAGAATGCACTTAAGGGTAGTGTCAGACTAAGAATATCAGAAAGAACATAATATACTGTAACGATGAAATCACATTCTAATATATAGCCTTTAGAAGAATATTTGCCTTGGTTAAAGATGCATTTTATTCCCAGTTAGTTATGTAGTCTAATGCGCCGGAAATCCTATCCAAATCATTTCGTGCTTGAATTATAGAGTCGTGTATTTGCACCCCCACCGAGTTCACATGGGCTTTTTGCAGATGCATTAATCTTGAATTATCACAATTATTACGTTTTTAATACTTTTATCATTTAAAACATTTTAAGATTGTTACATTTAAAGCATGATTAAAACAGGAACTTAAAACCGCATTTTTTGTATATTTTTGTGTTTCTGCTGCAGCCCCTTTAATTTCAGATATATTAACACTACAACCATCGCATCCTACACAATGGTCCAAATTTAACTCTAATACTTCTAGCTGGCGAATAACTGTTTGCCCCAAAATTTGACCCCAAATTTTAAGTTCCGTTTTTACTCTTTCTTCAGTTAGGTGACCGACGAGTGTCGTGATCCGTTATTACGTTTTTATTTACAATTTTAGCTTACAATATATTTATAAAAGGTTTATAATGTCTTGATTCATTATTTTGAATTGTTTTTAACACAAGTTTCTGCTTTGTTGACTTCACGTGTTGTTACCATGTTCTTCTTTTTTAGAGCGCTGGCGTCACTGACAGACTCTAGCTAGGTTTACACCGTAAACAGTGGATAACGCAACAAGTGGATTTACGCATGAGAACTAAACATTAATAAAACCAACAAAGTCTTCCCGTATTAAATTGTTGTAGATATACCTTATAGAAATACTAACTTGTCAACAGTGACCTATAACTGTTGAAATGATCCGATATTACGTTTTTGTTTTAAGTTTTTATTATACAATATTGTTTATAATATATTTATTCGTTATTGAAATTGTTTTTTATGTAACATGGGATTTTTTCGATGTCAATTGTCACCACGTTCTTCTTCTTCTTTTTTCGCTGACTTCTCGCGTCACTGACAGTCTTTAACTTGGTTTACACCGTTTGGTAGCATAGGTTTACGCAGGAAGACCAAACAACTGTTGTTTCGTCAAATATGACACTAGTATACTGCAGTATTAACTCGATTTAAAATTTCCTCGCCACAACAATGTATAAGGGAGTTACATGTTGTTTTACTAACGTGAGTAATGCTCATTAAGTTTTTGGTCACCTGCGTCTACCCATAACCGTAAAGGGCTTTAAAGTTGCCATCATTATGCTTTATTAGGCTGAAGTCGGAATCAGTGTCATCAGGTTCTTAAACATCTTGAAAAATATTTCCATCATCTCGGTGTCCTCGTAGGCGATTATTTTGTTATCCTAGTAATATAATACTTTTTATTATCGGCTCTAATCTTGCTGATTCTCAGAGATCTGAGATTTTCTTTCCTCATTTGGTAAATTACGGACATCCAAATCTTTATTTTTACATATTATATACGAAGAAATAATTTATCTAAAAAATATACATTACTTTATCACTTAAATTGCCAAAATTACTGAATAGTTACCTTCTTGTTTTGCTTGCACGTGGTACAAATGGGTTTGATGTTTTATAAGGTGCCCATATTTTTCAGTTAATTTGGAATAGTTAGGTGGAAGAGTAACAAATTTTTAGGCGCAACAGTTTTTTGTCCGCCAACATGAAAACCCGATATAGAGTACAAAAACGGCAAAATAATACTTCCATTTTCTCCGAAAAAACCAGCCACGGAAATTTACTCATTAAATCATAATTTATTCTTCTTTTTTCTTGTTTTTACTTTTTTATATGCAAAGAGCATGGTGGACATACATATTCTTTGGGCGTTTTTCAGTAATTTGATATTAACTAGTATTTAATAAAATCATCAAGTTCTTTTATTTTATTTTCCACAAAGTAGTCTCCTACGTCATGTTTATAAATTGTTTTATCATGTAAGGACGGTTGATGTTGATATACAACTTCCGAGCTATTTGATATTGACTTAGAGGGAATTTCAATATGAGTATTTTCTTGAACTTCTCTCTATAAAATTTATAAATGCACCTCACTTTAAAAAAAATTTTAATAAAATGTTTTCATTATTAGAACTAAAAAGGTTTTTCTAGGCGGTCTGTCTTATGATATGTCTATTTAAGTTTTGCGTTTACTTCATCAACAACTGTCTTTATATTATCTAATACCAAATAACTGTTAGTGTCTGTTTAAAGGTTGGAGACAATGACGTTTCTTGAACGGCAGTAGAGTTTTGGACTTGCATTGTCTTTATTTGTTTAGAATCACTACGTTTCAACTGGTAAGCATCTCCAGTCGTCTTCAGGTGAATACTGAATAAGTATGGTAACTACAGCTCTATTTATACTAGGCAGGTGCTGTGACGCATGACTAGTGGGTGGAGTCACCTAGCAACACGCATGACTCCACCCACTAGTCATGCGTCACAGCACCTGCCTAGTATAAATAGAGCTGTAGTTACCATACTTATTCAGTATTCACCTGAAGACGACTGGAGATGCTTACCAGTTGAAACGTAGTGATTCTAAACAAATAAAGACAATGCAAGTCCAAAACTCTACTGCCGTTCAAATAACTGTTAGTTGGCGATTGATTATATTTCCTAAGTTTTTTCTTAAATGCAGCCCATATCATCTCGTTTGAATTAAATATGCATTAAAAGAAAGCCAAGCTATGTGCTTCTCATAATTTGTCAATGAAGTTTTCTTTCTTAAAGTTAATTTTTTAATAGCCTCCAACAACACCTTTTTGTAGCTTTTTGAGGAATTTCCATACTTCGGCTCTCAATGAATTTGAGTATAACATCTTTTCTAGTACTGCTGTTGGGAACTTGCTATGAAGACAGGAATGATACGATGCATTGTCCATTACAATGACAGAATTTGGAAGAATATACGGCAGCAATTGTTCGTTAAACCACTAAAATAGACTGGCGGTCATGTCTTCTTGATAATCGGCAGAAAAGTGCTTTATATTTTTAGCGCTGACAATTAAAAAGCATTAGGGACAAAACTCTTATCACTTCCTGCGTGCAGAATAATCACTCGTTTGCCACGAGAACAAGGTCCGTTTAATTTGCAATAATTACTGCTATCATCTACCCAACCATAATAATAATAATGATATCGTTTATTTCCCCAATTGAAAAGCAATACAAAGTACTACAATAATTGAAAAAAACGACAGAAACTACAGAAAAAACTCACCAAGGCTATAACAATTCTTTTGGAATAACAATTTTAAGTCTACTCTTAAAAGTACCAATGTTAGACGTCACTTTTATGCTACTATCTAGGGCATTATAAAATTTAAAACAGTTAAAACAAAAACTCTTTTGATAGGTACCGTCAAACGGGGTAAAGTCGATCAAAAATAAAGGTTATTTTAGCATAGCGCCTAAACGATTTAATTTTTTTAAATAAAATTAAAAATGAAGATACCTTAAACATTAAGCCATTTGATGAACCTATTATTAATTTTTTAAATTTTACCGTTCAATTTTTATTTTTCCTTAAAGAGTGATCGACTTTACCCCGCATAGTCGATCACCTATTTAAAAGCATAGAAAAATCGACTTTACCCTCTCAAAGGGTAAAGTCGATCAACAAATATTAAAAAAAAAGACATCAAAACTAATTTTTTAAATTTTAGGGTAATAAATCCATTAAAAAATAGAAAAATACTTCTTTATTTAGTCTTATTTACAGCTCTTGGTTGCTATAACTAAAGAAAACTTCACGAACAACTAAAAATAATAGAAAACATAGGAACAAAACATAATCACAAATTCTTACATCTACCTATCTACAAAAAATATCACATATTCTTTACATAGGTAGATAAGTTCAGTCAAAACTTAAATAAAATACAACAAAAAATATTAAATCCTTAGCTGTAAAAAAAACACAGCTTTTTAAAAATAACTTTGGTCAAAGATATAAAAAAAAATCAAAACAAATATTAAAACTTATTCCAGAAGATCTTGTTCTTCTTCGCGTAGATTAAAGAAGTGCCTTCCACGTTCCACTTTTCTTTTAATCTGCTCAAACGTAATTATTGATAGGTCCGGAATTTGCGGATACACAAAAAACACATCTTTTTTTGACTCCTTCTTGCGCATTGTATTAACAGTTAGTTCTTCATCTGAGATAGTTTCAATCTTGGCAATAAAATGTCTGTCTCTTTTGTTGGTTTTATATTTTACTAATACGTAGTCTTTTACTTTAAAAACCTTAGAATTTTGCCCTTCTGGCAAAGAATTTTGCTCTTCTGCCAAGCTTTCGCTTAGGGTAGAGGGTTCTCCTATTTCGTATTCTTCTGTGAATGACTTATCTGATTCCGCAACCTCTAAATCCGACTCTTTTTCTGACTCAATGTCACTTATATTCCTATTTTTAGCTTGTCCACGTTCTTCTTCTGATTGGCTGTCACTTGTCTCCCGTCTCTGCCTTCTGGTTTTAACGTTTTGTGATGTGCGTCTGGATTCAGCTATTAACAGATCCGATGTCCCTATGCTCTTTCCTGCAGATACATTCAGTTTTTTCCCTCGTTTTATAGTCTTCGTTGGATCCGTCCGAAGTTGTTCAAGATGATCTATTATAGCATCTGTCCATGATGTTTTAAGTGTATCGTCAACTGTTTTACGTGGAATTTTCTTTAGTGCAGCGTCCGGATTGAATGGAACGATGCCACATGCCTTGAACCCTGCAATAGAGTTGGCTTCAGATTTGAGACCAACAGACTCCACAGTATCCTTAAGAAGCTTTGGAAATAAAGTTTTAGGAAGCACTCCTCTATTTTTTAACTTCCATTTTTCTAATTCCTTTCTCCATGCCGCCTTAAGAGGTCGGAAGTAAGCTACATCTAAAGGTTGTAGCAGGTGTGTAGAGTTGGGTGGCAACAGGACAAACCTAATATTGTTATTTTGGCATTCCTGTATTACGCTCATTGTGATGTGGCTACTTAAATTGTCTCCAAGTAGAACTCCATCTAGCTTTTTAAAATGCGGCAAAACAATAGAATAGAACCAGTCTTCAAAGATGGTGGAATCAAACCACCCGCTGAGAGTGCGATTGTATCTGGCTCCTTCTATACCCCCTTCAGTCCACCCCACATACGAATGTTTTGCTTTATACACAATGTATGGTGGAAGCATTGTGCCGTCTCCTGCTATCGCAAACATCACCGTGGTGCTAGTTTTCGTGCTATCTATGGCCCTATGTGCATGTTTGGTGCCCTTTTTTAAGACGACTTTCACAGCGCTGGGGTCATCTACGAAATTGGTTTCGTCATAATTAACGATATTACAAGTTGGAATATCCTTGACGACATCTTTTAAATTATTGAAATAATCTTCCACTAACTCGTAGCTTAACGCTGCTCGAACCCGTTTTGTATTTTCTGCTAGTTTTATGGTAAGATTGGGATTTCGCCTCATAAAACCATTAAACCAGTCTGTTCCAGGTAAGTTCTCTATAAACCTTGGTTCTGTCACTCCACGCTTTGTTAAATATTGCTTAACGATATGTTTCATGTCGATGGGCTTTAAGGGAAATCCCCAATTAGCGCAAAGTTCCAGGCCTTCAGTCAACATTTTTTCTTCGTTTTCATCTAGAGCGGACGGCCTCCCATACTTAAGCGGATGTCGTCCGTGATAATGGTCATTAGGTGTCGAGTAAGGGACGGCAAATCGCTCAGCGGCAGCCCTCATTGACATTATTTTTTGTTTTACCGCCGCCACTGCCCTTTCAACAAATATTGCATTATAATTTTTCTTTCCCCGTGGTCCAAACTTTTTTTGGTAGTGTCGAGGCATCTGAAAACAAATATGAACAGAATTAATATAGATATTAAATGACTCTCTCACTAAACAGGAAATCGCGATATGCTTGGCAACACTGTACAGGTCGTTCTCCGTACCTACAAAAAATGAACATATCCTGCAATTTTACTTCTAAAATTAAAAGGTAAAACATATTCCTAAAACTGAAAGTGATCGAAATTACCCCTTAACAATGGATTTTTTTTAAAAATCTCCAGTTGAGCTTTAAAAAAATTAAATTATAGTGTTATTTTTGTTTATTTACATTCACAAATAACTATGTTTTCCCGTATATTTACGAATTCTTTTTCTTCGCGAAATCTGTTAGCTGTGGAATCAATCGTTTTCGCATGTTTCAATTTTAGCCAATTTTCAACCTTTTATAAACAGGTTTTTCTACACATACTTACCTTATGTATCACTAAACACTCAGAACTAGAGCACAACTACACCCTTACTGAACCGGTGGGCAACACTGTTACTAGATGAAAACGCAACCGTTCCATTTTACGCGCTATTTTCTTCACAGGGGCGTGCTTGATCGACTTTGCCCCGCATGATCGAAATTACCCCGTTTGACGGTAGCTGTTCGATGAGGCGGCGGCAAGAATCTTAAGTGTCCTCTAGTATTATATTTATGATTAAGTTGGCAACCCTCAAACAGATGCCTCTCTCTATAAACATATAAACAAACTTCAAGTATGTATATGTCAAAAACCGTTAGAATTTTATTCCTTCTAAAGGCTTGTTTGCAGGTTTCCCATCGTTGAAGCTTGAATAGTATTCTAATTGCAAACTTTTGAAGTAGAAAACCCCTATTTATTTGACCGCTGTTACCCCAGCACAATATAAAAAAATGTAGCTCTGCAAAACCCCAAATACACGATTTGAAGTCTATAATAGTTTGCCACAAAGTATTAGATCTAAACCCTATTATAAGAGTAAAAGAGTAATTATAAATTTGATAAAAAAGGGACATTTTAATTCTTATTTTACCAATATTGTATAAAACCTAAAAATAAAATAAAAATATTTCGGCCAAAGTTTTGTTTAGTAAACTAGAATAGTATAATTTTATTTTTTCACATACCATAATACGCATAATTTGTATAGTTATATAGGTAAGGAGTGCACGCGCAGCATCTTAGATGTAATTGTGCACTGAAAGCAGTATTACATAGGTTGAATTTATTCATTTTGTATTTTTAAGGCAATAAAATAAAATAAAATATAAATTTAAAACAAATATAAAATGTAATCATTGTCAAATAATAGGTAATACACTGTTTTTTTTTTAAATTTAGAAGTAATTTTTAACAGCTTTTTTAATAGTTGCGAACTTATATTAAATAAATCACGTCTAACACTGTTCCCTTTTTTCATTATTCTACACTCCCGTTCAGAGAAAACGGGCACACTAAAATTTTGATTAGGTTTAAGGCTTGATAACTTTTTTATTTTTAATGCGATTTTAGTGATTCTTTTATAGAATTGTAGGTACAATTATCAGTTTTAAATTATTGTAAGTAAGGGGTAAATTAAAAAGTCTGTGAAAATAACTATTGAAGGCTGCAGTTTTATGGCTATGGGGATGATTAGAATGGTAAGGAATAACAAGATCTGTGCTAGTGGGTTTATGATAGATACCGAAAGTTAGTCCTGAAGGGGTTCTTTGTATTAGCAAGTCCAGAAAAGGGATAGAGCAATTATTTTCTAGTTCCATTGTGAATTGTATAGAAGTATTCAAAGAGTTGAGAAAAGTTAGGAAAATTTATAGTTCGTCAAGGGAGCCAGTGAAGATAACGAATGTGTCATCAACATATCTAGAAAAAAGGGGATGGTTGTCTATTTTTGTGCTGCGCTGGACATGAATCGCAAAACAGAGATACAATTTTAATATTTTTTCGGTCATCGACTATTTTCAGATAGTTGCATAAAATTGAGCATATCTCATTTGCACCTCTCTTTCCGTCTTGTTCGCCCCATAAGTAGCAATAAACATTTCTTTTTCCAGATTCGTAAATTGTTTCGTTATAATATGAGTATTTTCTAGAGTAATACAAAAGCATGTTATTGCCATGCGGAGTATTAAGTACTTTTTGTAGGTCAAAACTGGAACAAACAAAAGTTTGATCATTTTTTGCCCTTTGTTGATGTTCCAGATGAGTTTGTTTACTTTCTTCCTTTTCTGTAAGATGCTTAATTATTGCGCTCTCATTTTCTTTACTTCCACTCCTATCCCCTTCACATATTGCACATTTATATATTTTTGGCAAATGAAAACCGATGTTAAATTTTGTTTTAAATATTACTCTGAATAACTTTTCGGTAACGAATACATGATTATTTTCAGAGCAGTATCGTTTATAAATTTTATACAAATTTGCCATATTTCTATATTCTTGAGGCAAATAACGCTTGGTGGTCCCACCTCTACAATAATGAGATGGGACTGCAGGTAGACTCTTAACAAAATTGTGTAAAGTTTCTCTCACTGCCAGAGGTGTCTTGTTCTTGGGTTCGCTATGTCCTCTACTTTCAATCTTCGGTGTGCCTATTTCTGTTTTGTTTTCATCTATATAACGTATTTTCTTTTGAGTAATTGACAAAGTAGCTAAAAGAAACTGTTGGCATACTTGTATTTTTTTGCCTTGCCATGGAAGAAAATACCGCTTGGAGCACGTTCTGCGACTTTCTAAATTTTTGTCTCCATATCTCCTTTTAATTGCGACTTTTTCTACACAGGATGCTAGAAAGTTGTTTTGATCTTGTTCAGTCTGCATTTTGTAAAATAAAAGAAACATATTTAAACGTTGCTCTTCATTAAAATGTTCCGAGCAGTGGTGCTGACATTTCTTCCCCTGGCAAGGATCAGGCTTAACGTTTTTTTAGGGTTAATTTTTTTATTTCTTTGGGTGTATTCCTCTCCATGTATTCTTAGCTGTCTCTTTCGTTTCCTTGAGTTACCTTTTTTCTCTTTCCTAATTCCTTCTTCACCAACAACGTTAGGTTCTTGATTATTAGATGGTTGCATTTCTTGTACAGTGACATGTTGATGATAATTTAATTTTTGATTTTCTTTCAAACCAATACAGTGGCATACTCGTAATCGTTAGATTTTTTATTTTCTTCTAAAGCAATAATTGGCGAGTATCGTATAGTGGCATATTCATGACTGTTGGATTCTTGATTCCCATCCAAACTAATAATCGGGATAGGGGTATCTTCTGGTAAATAATAATAATCATATTATTATCATTGTTTGTAATTTGAACATTCTCTAGTGTGTACAATTCACATGGATTATCTTTCTTGTGGTTATTTGTTAGTAGCTTGTTATCATAAATGATAGTATTATTATCATTTTGATTTTCAAATGTTGCATCTTTAATAACCTTCAACAATTCATCATCAGGAAGTAACATTGTAGAGTAACCTCCTCCATTTGCTTTAAATGAATTTTCATAAAAATTCTCGGAAGAAGTTTGTCTTTGTACAGTGGGAAGATGTTTTGAAGCACTTGTATTCTGAATAACAGTTTTATTACAATAATTATTATTGTCGTTTTGTAAAGAAGTAACTGAGCCTAGCTGTTGCTCTGCCGGAATGTTTTGTATTAATACATCATTTTTTAACACATCAATATTACTACCATTGTTTTGGATCAAAGTAATTGAATTTGAAGTATGCTCTTGTTTTGCTAAATTATCTCGTAGTTCATTTTCTGACGTATTTTCAGCGTCAGTTGCACCATTTTGTAGCAATGTATCTAATTCATTACTTTCCACAACTTCTAAACTACTACTCAGTAGCATGGCCAGATTTTTTTTTCCTCGTGACGTCATTCTAAAACTGGTAGTTTATACCAATTAACCAATTAAATTAATTCTCGTTTGAATTTCAACAATTATTTTCTAGAACTTGGAAAAAACGTAGGCCGTGTCTACTTCCGCTAACCGGATTTCGCTGTACCTTTTTGCAATATTGATAGAAAAAAATAAAAAAATTAACTTGCAAGATTATTTTTTTCATTGATGAGAAAGGTTCTTGAGATAATTTATTTATTTTATTTTAATTATTATTATTTTATATATTATATTTATTTATTTAATTAAATATCCACCAAATAAATTATTTAACCTAAATAAATAAAATTTCGCGCCAAAACATTATTTTTATTTACTTAGTATATAGTATTATTTCACTTACCTAGAAGTTATTTTGTAATTATCACCATCAATAAACAATATAATAATATTATTATATCAGCATTTAGGCTTGCAGTAATAATAATTTATTATTAAAAAGACAATAAAGAGTGGCTTACGAGAAAACAAACGTGTCGAATAATATTCTAAACTAAACTGATTTGTGGGTTGCGGTCATTTATCGAACTTCTATGAGGGTTAGGCCTATTGGTGATCTTTCTCTGATATTAACGTGGCTTACGCCTGTGGGTTACACCTGTTGACTTTTCTCAATACCACAGAAAGCCAAATCGAATAAACATAGTTTTTTAGATTATTTTGGTATTTCCTATAGTTTGCGACTTACGCCAATTTGCCAGGATGTAGAAAATAGCATAACAATAATAATATGTCGGTTACTCATATTTCGATATTTTGAGGGTTACACCTATTGACCTTTGACATGTCGTTATCCAAAATGTGTAATAATAAGTCTTTTACCTTTACCTGATGGATGTTTAAGCCCAGTTGATAAGCCTTCGTTAAGCGCCTGCCTTTGAGTTCGTACCTCTCTATCAATCTCGAACTTGCCTACCTTGTGTCCAGCATTCACCCATGTTTCATCCATATAGTAAATCTTCTTGTCCTGATTTCTATGTTCTTTAATCGTCTCCTTCAGGCATCATTCTTCTCTTTTAACTCCAAGCCACAACCTCGTTTTTCTCTTTTAGCATTGAATTCATATTTGGTTTTAAAAACCTAAAATAAAGATATAAAGTTATATTTACTTAACGCAAAACATATTTATATAAAACATTTGTGTTAATTATTTAAAAAAGTTATTAATAGAAGTAAAAACCACTCTGCAAATAACTTAGCATTGATCTCATCATATTAGTCACCTGTGTTCTTTTTTGACTTGAAGACCTTGACCTTAAAGACAAAACCATGATCCAAGATGTGTAATAATAAATCGCTGACTCTGACCCTTACCTGATAAATGTTTAGGCAGTGCAGTGCCGCAAATATTCTTGTTCTTGGAAACAACGAACCTCTTTGTGGAAGATTCCTCATGTGGGGCAACAGTATATCCACCAGCATTTGTGCCTGTGGCTTAGTCAATTGTTATCTTTTTCGAAATTCCACATCCACAGTAAAAGGGTTAAATAAGTCCTGCATTCGCATCCTTTGCAAATTAAAACGTCTTAGACGTAATATACGCGTTCTATTAAAATATGTATTGGCAACATTTTTATTAATAAACAATAACTCACAATATGATAAATTAATACATGATTGAATTCTTAAAAACAACCATAAACGCGCAAAAACCTAATAATATAACCTATTTTATTCTTGTTTTTTTTTTATGAGAGTAATCGACTTCTACTTGTCGATCCGAATTGAAACCGATTATTCGTGTTTCGTATTTTTTTTTGAACAGCAATTTAAAAAGCTTATATACCAACATGGAACCCAATTTTCAGTAATTATAAAGTCCTATTATCGAAGTAAATAATAATACACATTCCTTTTATTGCCGTTTTATTCCTGGTGTTAATTAATAATTCACCTTGAGGATTTTTTAGTTTCTTGAGGTATTCCATTCCATCTATGATTTTAAGTTTTCAAAACTCTTCATTCGCATTTCTTAGTGACGATTTGGTTCCTCGACCAAAATGATTGCGTGAATTAGCGAGGTCAAAAAGTTCGTTAATGATTCTTATAAAATTGATAATGTTTTTTTTTTTTGAAATCTGGGTGCACCTCTAATTGTAGTTCTAAAGTATCAGCAACACTTCTACTTAATGTTTGTGCAGCCAAATTTACCTAAAACAAAATTATTTGATATTTTGTCACATTGTTAACAAGGGATTATATCTATGGTGGGTGAGCAAACAAGTACAAGTCAAAATTAGACAAGTCGAGAAAAACGCATTTTAATTATTTGCCGCTTAAATATTAGGGCTTCATTGCCGCTATTGCTTTAAAATCGACTTTTTTAATTGACAAAAATGTTTTTTATGAATTACTTTTATGTATTTAGCTGTTAAGAATTTTGTGTTTGGTATTAATCATAAAAAAAATATGACTTATACTATTTTATCCGACCTAAGAAGTTGACTTATACTATAATGTCGGGCAAAAATGTGATTTTAGTAGGAATCATTGAAACTTAAATAGCATAAAACATAATAAAATAAAACAAATTTACAAAAAAAGTTTTTATTTCAACATAGGTAGGTAGATTATTATTTTTTATTCAACCACGTCTGGGTAGGTATCACGTACATCATCATCTGTGGGTAAATCAAGGTAAAATTGACAAAAAGCTGGAGATATTAACGGCAGTAACTGTATTAAATCAGTTTTTTTTTCTTTAGATATGAAGGGCTTTTGTAAGTAACACTTGTTAGGTGACAATACATCGGTTTTTCCTCGTCTAGCAAAACAAATTTCCTTGAAATTTTCTTCGTTAATAAGGCTATTTTTAAAATAAATCTGGCCGGGTTCTCTGGTATAACGAAGCCATTGTACATCGTGCCATTTAAAAGGGTCTCCAGAAGAATCTTTTTTTCGCAATACCAAAGAGCTTTTGTATAAATCGGCAAAATTTAAAAACTGGTCGTATGTTAATTCCTTAATCATAAACTTTTGTTTTTTACCAACGCTTCTAACCAGTTGATACCAATCATGGGGATGTGAGATTTCAGTGCCCAACTTTTTTTTTTGTTTCTCTATAAAGCATGATCAACGTCACATTCCATATGGCTATGACCACTAACTATAAATTTGTGCTCAATACTATCTAGTGATTTCTTTCGCTGCATTACGGTTAGAAACATTCCAGCAACGTGAGAATTTTTATTCTGCCCGCCACATGTATCTGAATACAGAATCACATTTTTATGTTTTCTGGCAAGGACAATAGTTCCATAAAAAGACAAGTTGCAATTTGATTACCACCACGCCTCCCTTCTCCTTCATGCCACATAAAGCATGTGACTGCTCCAGTCCCCATATCATGAAGTGTTAGATTGTATGTCCACAGCTGTCTGTTATAAAAAGAAACACTAGAATTAACATAAGGTGTGGGCAGGCATTGTTGTAAATCAAAAGAATAACATTTAACTAGCTAACTTTAACTTATGAAATTCTGTCTTATAAATTCGCCTAGAAACTTTTTCTTCTCTATTTTCACAATATGCTTCATACATCTTTTGTAGGGTCAAATTAGGAGACAAGTATTTTTTGTCATTGGTTCTTTTAGTGTAGTGGGATCGGTATGCGGGAAATGAGTTGATGTGATCAATTACTTCTTGTATTTTTTCTTGATTATATCTATTTTTCAGTTCATGGCGGCCTCTTTTGTCGGTATAAATAACTCCAGATAGGGATACGCGAGAATTGTTAAGCGCAAGGGTAATGAACATTTGTGTTTCATCCAATATTTTCATAAAGCAACACAATAATTTGATGTTTATTTATCTATACGCCCTTCAACTCGTAAAAGGCCTTCAGGTCCCAAAATTGGATTTGGGGACTTTAAGTTTGATTTTCTAGGTAGACTATTTATATCTTGACTCATATTGAACATTTCAGATTGAGCAATTTTCAAAAGAATCATTAAAAACATGATTTGATCGAAAACAGTTTAAACATAGTTTTAACTTTTTGATATATTCAATTATTTCTACGACAGGTAGTTCACTAAATTTTTGACAAAGATGTATAAAATCTTTTTCTTTACAAATATACCATCTACTTTCGTTAAATGCTAATCGATAAATATCAGGTTGCGTGGTCGCAATTGTTGTTTTCACACTCATTTAGAGATGTTTTAGCGAAGTCGTGACATGAATAACGGTTCTCAATATCGATATATTGTTGGTGTATCAATATGCCCCTTTCATCAATCTGTCCCGCCTCCCTCTATTATTGCTGGTAGATTCCTTAAGGAAAATAAATATTTTTCATCTCTTTCCCTCGGTTCTTGAGAAACTGTCGTTTTGTTAGATAAACGTGGTATAATGTAATAAAAGTAAGGTACAGCTTGACTTACAATAAATGTCAGGAATCCACCAGACCTCAATAGTAACTCAGGTTTATATTCCGTGGCTTCAATAAAATCTATATCAGTATTTGTACCCCAAGCAAGTAAATTCCCTTTGCATCTTTTACACTGATACTTTTTCGTTACTTCGTCTACTTTGTTTTGCTACATAGCCTGCATAATAGGTTATGATACATTTGCTTATTTTTAACCTTTTATGCATAGAAAGTATTTGCAAATCCATTGAGAAACAGATTCCAAGGCTGTGTCGGTAGTTTCACTTGCATCAGTAAATGTAAAGTTATGGCTACACCAAGCCAAAATTTATGATTTTTCAGAATTGTTACGATTACTAAAGTACATAAAATAATATATACCAATGTGTATTTATTTTCAACTGGCACCGATAATAAACAATAACCTTGCCACAAAACGCTCGAAGCGACCGATACAGGACTGCGTTCAGCTTTCGCATTTAAATAAACACCCTTTCCGATTATATTGTAGCTTTATTTTGCACAAGAGACTGTTCTATTATTTTAAAAATTATTTTGCATGTGCAATAATGTGCATGTATTCTGGTGCAAAATAAAGCTAAAATATAATCGGTAAACTTGTTTATTCAAATGAGATAGCTGAATGCAGGCCTGCAGCGATCGTTTTGTGGTTAGGCTATTGTTTACTATCGGTATCAGTTGAAAATAAGTACCAACACCATCATACCTATAGGTATATAGATAAAAGTATATAGGTAAAAAACCTGTGCTTGGAACATGTAAATGATACAAAAAAATTTACTGGCTATGGGGGTTCATCATATAATATATAGTTTTATGGCCTGCGTGGAAAAAATATATCTTGTATGTTTAAATTTCTGCTATTGAAAAATATGGATTTAAAATGATCATTAAAACGGTTAGAGATATAGGCAAGGATGCTAATACAGGGTATTCTATTTAAATTATTAAGGTGGGTCATTATTTTCAGTGTAAATGGAAGTGAATCTAACATCAAAATATAATATTTTTAAAAGTTCACCGCCTGCTATCAAATGTTTAAAAAAGATTATACTCACTAGTTTTCAAGATCTTGTAATATGTCACTCATCAGTTAATTAATAAAAAACAATATTACTTTATAATACACTATATTAGACTATATGTACAATGAAAACAAGTAAATAATAAACAACTAAGAAGAAATATCTACATTTAATAAACAAAATAAATGTGAAATATCAAATCCTTTTTATTTTTTAAGAAATGTAGAATGCACTTTTAAGGAATTGTATACCTTTCATAACAATAATTAAAAATACCTAGTGTCTGCTTATTACGTCATTCAAAAGTATCTGCCATTATTTAATCTGACACAAATTGTGTTTTTGCCCCTCAGAAAATATGTAAAAAATATTTTTTTTTCATGACTCATCATAGGAGCTGATGTTAACATAACGAATTTTAAGATTAGTTTCTTTCTGTGTATTAATAGAAAGAGAGGGAGAACTTTGAAACACTGCAAAGCAACACTTACTTTTAAAGAAAAATTAATTCTTAAAATGAATACCATCATAAACTTATCTAAATTATAAATGTGGTTCTAGTACTAGTCTTTTATATAATTAAAAAAAAATTAACTTAATTAACCTAAAAATAGTGGAACTGGGTCACTGATCAAGTAAGTGCGGCAAATTCCACATTTTGCGAGTTCAATATTGAAGAGTCTATCCATACAGCCTGGGCAAAATGCATGGCCACACTCCACAACATATCCTATTTGATTCTGATAACAAACAGGACATTTTAAGTTATTTGTCAGGTTCTCCTCCTCATTGAATTGTATGGAAGCACTGGTTGGGTCCCAACCTAAAAAATAAATATGGAATTTAGACTAATAATTTAACTTCATGGGAAGTATTTACTTACGGCGTACTAACGCCTGATGTACAGTTGGATCATCATCATCTCCCAACTGCGCAAATAGTGCTGCAACTCCTGCTGGAAACGGAGGAACATTATAAGTGAGTAGTTCTCCATCATCACCTCTAAACTCCCCTTGGTTAAGAGGTGGTGAAGGTGATCTACTTTGAGGAGGTAAGGAACTGAGTGGAGGTGCGAGGCTAGGTGGTGGAGGCGACGGGCTATGTGGTGGAGGTGAGGGGCTTGGTTGAGGAGGTTAAGGGCTACGTAGAGGAGGTGAAGGATTAGGAAGTGGAAAATAAAATAATGGAGGTGGTTCCATTAAATTAGGATAAGGAAGGTAAGGTAAACGTGGCGGCAGATTAAAAGGAGTAGGAGTTGGCGCAATGGGAGCCAGGGAAATCAGAGGAGGGAGATCAACGGAAGCCAGAGCTAATATAGGTTCTTCGTCATCTGCGATATTCGTACTCCAGTCATGCAGTTGCCTGTCTAGATCTTCGGCGAAATGCATCGCCCGCCTTAGAGAATCCCTGCTGGTAAATCGGCCATCCGATAATTTCTCCCAACCTCGTTTAGTTGCGAATTAAAGAGAATATTCTTTTTCGCTATTCTAAAGACTCTGTTGTCATGTCCCCGTTCCAATTGCGCCAAAGTCAATGGAAGCTGTGTTTTGAATGTCGATGAGAACCTCTAAAACAATATTTCTGTATTACATTTTAATTACATAAGGTTATTGCAGTGCTTAGTACCACTGCATAAAATTAAATAATTGATTATTCAAAGTGAAAATGATAGAAAAATACTTGTAGAGCTAATCCATTGTAGGAAAAACTCTGAAGTCTGACCCAATAATAAAAAAGAGGTTAACTGACCTGATTACCGATCAGTTAAATTGGCGATATTAGTTGACTACTTTGCCATTTGGCTGGTATAAATAAAACAATGAGTTTGAATAGATGAAATTTAAAAGGTGGTTTTTATTTAATTAAAAAATAAAAACACCGGGTTTTGTTTGAACTCTTGTTCAAAACAAACGGTGGATAATAATTAACTTTTTTATAATACTAACAAATTAAAAATACCTATCAACAATATACATACATTATTTTCAACAAGAAAACATTAAAAAAAACAATAAAAACTAATTTTATGTCCAGTCTCCCTGATTGGAGCGGATTTCTATTTTGTGCCCTTGCACAAAAAAAACTTCTCAGGAATTGAGCTTCACTCCTCCTTTATGAGATTGAGAAAGTCTTAATCTATCATACCTTCATATTATATACATCTCGAAAGTAAGTGTAAACCTTGCATAGAATTAAAAGGTTAAAAGCACCGTCGAGACTCAATGACGGCCTTTTTACAGTGACATTTTTTCGGTTACACTGGTTGTGTGGTCACAGCACACGGGGAGATCGACTTAAACGATCGGGAAAACTTGTTAAAATTGGAATACTAAATTTGTGCCATGTTTAGGCAAGAGTAAACTTTGGTATAAGTCACCAAAAAAGACTTTTAAAAAACCGAGAAAACTTTTCGTTGTTCACCAATGTCAACAAAAACATAAAACGTCAACTTAAAAACCATGGCAACCAAAAACATCATCTCTTTTTTATTGTTGTAACGACTGGTGCGCGCGCAGTGCCTCCCTAAACATTTCACGACTTCTATATAGGAGTGAAAATTAAAGGGGGTTGGGGAAGTTCCCCAACATCCATTAAATCCCAAACACCAGGATGTCTCACTAGTTTACTGTTCAGTCTTCTGTGGTAGGATTCCATGACGCTATTCGTACGATGCCTCTGGCGGAAGACACTGAAATGCTCCGAAGTTACCCTACCAATCCATTGTCTTCTTACATATCTATTCAGGTCCGTAAACGTTGCTCCAAATTCTATATCCTCCTTATATTAAAAAAAAAACAATCAGCAAAATCTATAATTTCCTAGGTAAATCATATACAAACCTCTAATGAAGATAAGGTAGGTTCTATCATTTCCGCAGGTAAAAGTGTCAAAGCATAATACTTCCTTAAAAAGATCCTTCCATTGGCATTTCCCTCTATTTGGCGCACTATTTCTAAAGCCTTAGCTTTCCGCAACACGGCCTATAAAGTAATACATATTATATTTAGGAACATAAAAATAATTATTTAGGTCAGGGTAACTATTTTATAATAAAAATTACATATATCCTTAAATGTTTCTGGTATGTATGCCGTATATAATAGTTAAATTAGGACGAGTGGTTTATAATTAAAAATATAAATAAACAGTATTTTTAGCGTATTTTTTTTCCGTATGACAAAGTTGTATTAAAGTAAATATATGCGCGCCTTTGCAGTGATCGAGCATACATTCATTCTACGTCCCTGTATTTTTTAACCACCACTACAGCTATATATCTTTTCACCATTACTTAAGTATATAAAATATACATAATAGACATATAAACCAACACCATGAGCACAATGGGCTAAACCTGGCCGAAGTTCATTCGGCGCACGGACAGGCCCTCGGGAAAAAAAACCACCACCATTACCATCACTAGTGTTGTATATGCGGTGGAACACTCGACGTAACTTTTCTCGGGGGTATTTTTTTGTTGGGTTCGTGGTTCTGGCCAATGAAAAAACCAAAATAACAGTTTGGAACAATTTCGGTTTTATTGTTTTTCACACTTCTCAAGAACTAGAAAAATTTAACCTAGTCAGGAATATAGGCCACGTGCGGTGGATAAATAAAAAATTATGGTTACTAAAATTTAACGACCAGGCACGTAGTGACTTTACACTTTGGGTAAAGCAAAACTAAGTGACCAAAAGGCTCGCGACTTTACTAGTATTCTTTTGAAAAAAAAACAACTCAAGACCCACGCTTCTATATCTCCGTCTTGTTCAGAGCAAAAAGACCGGTGGAAAATTTTAACCTCCGTGAAATTAGCTGTCAATCAGGTGGGGGTCAAGGCGCCCAATTCAAAACCGACCAATGGTAGCCGACACTCGTCACCCGCACTTTACTGGTCGCGCCGCCACACGGCTAACACGTGTACCCGACATGGGCGTAGACATGGGGGTTTTGCCACATATACATACCTATAATACCTAGACAAGTACATAGGTAAAAAACCTGTGCTAAAAGATGAAAATGATTCAAAACATTTTACTGGCCATGGGGGTCTGTCATACATAATATATAGTATTATGACCTCATGACCTGTGTGAAAAAAAATTATTATCTTGTATGTTTAAATCTCTGCTATTGAAAAATATGAATTTCAAACAAAAAACATTTTACTAATTTTCTATGGTGTTTATGGGATACGAAACACCTGACCCCTTCAGTTTCTTGTAGTCCCTGAACATATCATCTAAAATTGGTTAATAACAAATCACAATTGTTTTCTTAATTTACATAGCCCGCGATGGTCAGAAAGTATATGCACTTAATATATAAGTAGAGGGAGATGATTCGTTCACCATCCACCATTTACACCAAGGCCTCTGCGCATGCCCAGACAGTGCGCAGGCGTGTGTCATATGTCATACGTCATCTGTCATCTGTCATACATCATCTGTCATATGTCAAATGTCACACTCTTGGACGTTAGCTACTTTGGCATTAGCTACTTGGGCGTTAGCTACTTGGGCAATAATATTCTTTATTGACCACGTGTTAAGGATGATGTCATATTATGTTTAGGAAAAGATGACGGCTGCCACCTGTCAATTAAGATATGTCAAGACCACCTGTCACTTGTCAAATGCTAAAATTAAAATCCAACACGTAGGTCGTATTTAGGATGACGTAATAAGTCGTTTAAAGAAAACCCGAACGCGATCGGTCAACTGGTTTGGAAGATATAGTTTTTTGCGATTAGTGCCCTTATGCCTCGAGACGAAGCGCTGAAATTCTGGTTGTAGACAGAGGTATATTGGACCTATCTAGAAGTGAAAGATTTTTTCAAATATCTCAAGTACTAACGGCGTTAGATGTATTAAACCATTAAGGCCTTAACACAGCACAGTCGTGCAAAGCACTGATAATGTTTATTTCTTAGTAGGAATATACCTCGTATATTAATTATATTTACAAATTACTGTACCACCAGTAAAATCGTCAAAGTGTCAAAACGGCACATCTAAAAATTTTAATTTTTTCAGTATTTACATTAATAATCTATACCTATACAACCTCATAATCAAAATACATCCAAGTATTCGAATTATCAGTAAAACCATAATAACTGTCAAAACGGCACCTCAGATATTTATAATTTTATCTAATATATTCATTATTAAGCCATACCTATAGAACCCCGCAATAAAAAAATAAGGACATTTTGAAAATGCGCAGAAGCCGAAATCGGTGTTTCGGAGTTAAATACGAGGAAATATTATGCGCATATAGCGAAAAAAGTACCTTCGGTACTCCGGATGCCAAAGGGCACCTTTTAAATATATATTTGAAAAACACTTCATTTCGACATTTTTGGGAAAAATTAAACGAAAAACATAATAGGGCAGACGCCTTATAAAATATATTAGAATCTTTAGATATCACGCTTTAGTAAAAAGACTTGTTCTAACAAGATGATGAGCTCATCAAGCGAAAAAATCAACTTGTATGTAATTAATATGCAAATCATTAGTGATCGGAGATTGTAAGTATTTTTCCAACTATCACGCTATGATGACCTCAACACGAGGAGAAAGTCACCCGGCCTGCAACGTGTTTCGCGGATGTAATTAATATTCAATGTCGTGACTGGTACGTACAAAGTGAAGGGTATAGGGTATAAATACAGTGGAAAACAGGCAAGTAGCATCAGTTATCATCGAGCAGAAGTCGTGACTTGTTGTAAAGATTAACAAACAGTGTAAAATTAATAATATCGTAAGTACCATATTTATTATTATATATATATATTATATTGTGTGTTATTTATCTATCTGAGCCATGCATTAAATAAAGAATTCGTTCTAAACAATCAATATCTGCATTATTTAAGGGTAATATAGGGTGTAAAAGAGTACTAAAGGGTATATAATATATAAGTGGTTATTAAAGGGTTATATCGATGCTCGCCAAATATTATGTTATGATGTGAACGCTAATTATTATTTAAAACAATTTTGCAGAAAATGTTTGTTTGTGAACACTGTAAGCGCTCCTACACCAGAAAGGACAGTCTCAAACGCCATGGAGATTGCAGACGTGAAGCCAGAGTCTGCCAAACTTGTGAAGCCAGTTTTGCATCAGAAGGGGCTCTTCGGCGACATCAGCAAGAAAAACAACATAGAGCCCCCAAAAGACAAACGATGCCTTCACAAGGACCCATGGCCAAGAGGGCTAGACTCGTTTCGTCAGATGGTAAGTTATTGCATAATATTGTGTAAGATTAGGTATTACATCATATTGCGTAAGATTAATCAGATATTGCATCATACTGTGTAAAATTAGATATTTTATCATGCTATTATAAAAAGCGATAAGACACTCCTAGGCAACCCGTCTAAATTATTTGCTATAACTACCTACATATGTCTCGCTCTTATATGAACATCATCAGAGAACAGGAAATTAAAACAAAACAATACGAAGGCGTCCTTACAGATATTTTTAAGTGTAATAATTGTATAAAAAGTTATCTAAGCGAATATTGTAATTTATTTCAGAACCATCAACGTCAGGTTCATCTTCGCAGCAGCAGAGGCATTGCAGCGATTGCAAGCTAGATGTGCCTGTCTCCCGCTGGTCCAGCCACCTAAGGACCTTACGTCATCGGGAGAACTGCTGTGCAGTGCAGGAGGAAGGTGTAGAACTAATTAAAACATCATTCCGGAGCCGAATTGCTACCTATCGACTTTCCACAAACCAAGATCCCACCAACGTCCCCAGGTTCCTGGCTCATCTAAAAGAAAAATTTACAAGGTTGGTGGGAGGCATTGTTTCAAAATATGAACAACTGAAAGTCGGGGTAGAGCTTTTCGGCCGCTTCCTCCTGCAGACGAACGAGTCGGCTGAGGACAAGTCCTTTAACACAAAGTATGTGCTGGTGAATGGAGCGACGGACCTGGAGGAGCTGTTTGGACAGTTTACTGCCATCCTGGACCGTAAATACTCTGAATTTGCGGAAAAGGACAGTGGTAAGTACTATTGTAAGCGTTTAAAAAATATTAACTAGCACATTTTTAATTCATTATACTTAACAATGTTTCTATTGTTACAGGGTGGACTCTTCAACAGCTCCTACACCTAGAATTAGGCATTAACAAGATCAATCCTCTAAAGGCATCATCCTACATCCCGCTACCAAAGGAGATTGAAGCAAAGAGAGCTGTTTTAAACATTCAAAACACAGACCTAAAGTGTTTTATGTGGAGTGTCTTGGCAGCCTTGCATCCGGTTCATTGGACTCAAAATGCAAATAGAGTCGCGAACTATATGCCTTTTGAGAACGAACTTGACTTTACAGGTATGGAATTTCCGATTAAACTTAGTGACATAGCTAAATTTGAGCGCCTTAATAATATTTCTATCAATGTTTATGGCCTAGAAAAAGTCTATGACAATGGTAAAAATAGTATTGAAGTCGTGGGTCCCTTATACTTTACTACATCTCGTAAGGAGAGGCATGTAAATTTGTTATTAATTAGTGATGATTATGAAAATAGTCATTACTGTTTAATAAGAAACATGTCTCGACTGGTCTCAAGTCAATTATCTACACGTCATGGTATAAAGTATTTATGTGATGGTTGTCTAACTTACTTTTATTCAGAGCAAAAATTAAAAGCTCATCAAGAACATGATTGCGGACACGTTTTGGCTAAAGTACCGACAACAGATTTAAAAAAGAATAAATACGGAGAAGAGGTCCCCGAGAATATTTTGAAATTTACAAATTTTGAAAAGAAATTAAAGGTACCTTTTGTTGTTTACGCTGACTTCGAGACAATCCTTGAACCCTTGGATACAGAGCAAAATGAGTTGGACCCTGATACATCCTATACTGTTAGAACTCATAAACATGTACCCTATTCCTTTGCATACTACATTAAATGTGATTTTGATGATGCCTATTCAAAGTACCAAAGTTATAGAGGACAGGACGCACACAAAGAATTTGTAAAACGGCTAGATGTTGATTGTAAATCAATATATAACCATTTTATGAAGGAGGTGGTGCCTATGTTACCTATAACAGCGGAACAAGAGAATATGCATCGACAAACACCAACCTGTCACATTTGCGAAAAGCCATTTAATGTAGAGGCAAACGATAGAGTTCATGATCATGATCATACAACAGGGCTATATCGAGGCCCCGCCCACTCTGTATGCAACCTAAATTATAAAATCCCCAATTTTATTCCTATTTTCTTTCATAATATGTCTAATTTTGATTCCCACCTCTTTGTCAAGGAGTTAGCTTGTGCTGAGGAAAAGTTGGACGTTATCCCTCAAAATAAGGAAAAGTATATTTCCTTTACTAAACACGTCTTGGTGGATAACGTCGAAAACAAGAATGGTAAACAACAACAGGTATTTTTAAAATTACGTTTTTTGGATAGTTTTCGATTCATGGCTACAGGACTGGATAAACTCAGTAAAAATTTAAAATCAGATCAGTGTAAAACGGTGCGAAAATATTTCGAGGATGATAATAAATTTGAACTTATTCGACAGAAGGGTGTCTTCCCGTATAATTACGTAGATTCATTTTCAAAATTAGACGAAAACAGGCTTCCATCGCATAAAGACTTTTATAACCAGCTTAAAAAAGAGGACATCTCCTCCGATGATTACAAGCGTGCTTGGAAGGTGTGGAATTTGTTTAAATGCAATACTTTAGGCGAATATTCTGATATCTATTTAAAATCCGACGTATTAATTTTGACAGATGTCTTTGAAAGTTTTAGAGACGTGTGTCTGGCTACTTATGGTCTTGATCCTGCGCAGTACTTTACTGCGCCGGGTCTTTCGATGGAGGCCGCCCTTAAAGCGACATCCATCAATCTTGAGCTTCTGACCGATCTAGACATGGTGCACTTCTTTAAACACGGTATTCGCGGAGGAGTCAGTCAGTGTAGTATAAGGAAAGCTTTTGCGAACAATAAATTTATGTCTAATTATGACGCTACCAAACCCACCTCTTACATCATGTACCTGGACGCTACCAATCTATACGGAGCAGCCATGTCTCAATTTTTACCAACGGGAAGCTTTAAGTGGTTAAACGAAACCGAAATTCAAAATTTAGATTACCTAAATATCGTGAAAGATTCACCAACAGGATACATTTTAGAAGTTGATTTAGATTATCCGGAAGATTTACATTCTTTGCACAATGAGCTACCCTTTTGCCCAGAATCCATTGCACCGCCAGGGTCTAAATTCCCGAAAATAACAAAATTAATTCCAAATTTCATGAAAAAAGAAAAATATATTATTCACATTCAAAATTTACAACAAGCTTTAAATTATGGCCTTCAGCTTACAAAAATTCATCGTGTAATATCCTTTGACCAATCACCCTGGCTTAAGAAGTACATCGATCTAAACACAGCGTTGCGAAATCAGGCCAAAAATAAATTTGAAAAAGACTTTTTTAAACTTATGAACAATGCTGTGTTTGGCAAGACAATGGAAAACGTGGAGAAACGGGTAGATGTAAAGCTCGTTACCCATTGGGAAAATATTGGTAGGAGGTTGGGGGCCGGAGCGTTAATCGCGAAACCTCATTTTAAAGATCGAACCATTTATAGCGAAAACCTGGTAGCAATCCAGATGAAAAAACAAAAAGTGGTGTATAATAAACCCATTTACGTGGGTTTTTCAATCTTGGAAATATCCAAAACAATTATGTATGACTTTTTGTACGGGTACATTAAGCCGAAATATGGCAACAGCGCGGAATTGTTATACACTGACACCGACTCCCTAATTCTAAAAGTAACAACAGATAATTTTTATGATGATATGACGACAAATTTAAGCAGATTCGATACTTCCAACTACTCACAAGATAACCCACATAATGTTCCTGTAAACCAATCTATACTTGGTAAAATGAAAGATGAGTATGCAGGAAAGATTATTTGGGATTTCTATGGAACCGGGGCGAAAGCATATTGCGTTAATGTAGAGGGAAAGTTGACTAAAAAAGCTAAAGGGGTTCCTGACTACGTCACCCAAAAAGAACTGACTCTTGACGATTATAGAGAAGCGGCTGACGTAGAAGGAACTCAGATTCATCGTAGAATGAACACTTTCCGTTCGCATGAACACGATATGTATGTCGAACTTAAAAATAAGGTAGCGCTGTCATACGCGGACGATAAGCGCTTCATTATACCCGGTTTCGAGCACACGCTTGCTTGGGGTCATAGAGATATAGTATTGTATGAGGAATCATCGGAAATTCCATAAGCTAAGACTGACAATAGCTATCTTTGTTTCAATCTTCTTGGATAGCTGATGGTTTTAGAGGGTTGTGATATTAGGCTAGGTATTTATTATATTATTATTATTATTTAATTTGTTTATTTATTGTATTATTATTAATATTATTATTATTATTATTATTTATTATTATTTATTGTATTAATATTTATTGTATTATTACTTATTATATACATAGATGAAAATGTTAATTTTTTGTATTAAAATGTGTATCATATATACAAATAAACACAGGATTTCTTTGTATTCAAATTTTTTGTCTTATTTTACCCCCTCTCCCTCTTCCCCACTAAGGAAAAAAACAGATGTAAATTTTTAACATTTATTTTACAACAGTATAATATTCAATGTTTAGTTTAAACAATGCAGGTATATGTCTTGCAAATAAACGAATTAGCTTGTCAGTCCATCGAAACAAATATTTGTCTGTCATGGCATCTTCAAACTTGAGGCTTCGCTTTTCGTCATTACGATGAAACACCAAAGTGTACTGTCCAATAATCATAAAGATGTCAACCCAGTGAGTGTTGAAACAATCAAACGTGCTTATGAATTCTTCAAATTCATCACTAGAAAAATAAATCTTGCCATATCCAATAGTGTCTATGATTACTTGTTTACGCTCTTTTTCTGTAGTGTTAAATATAATTGTTATGTAATCATCAATTTCATAAACTCTGCTTGGCTTGATCTTGCGTACAATATCATCATTATCCTGCTGACATCGAGAAGGAGATTCAAACACTTTATCCCAAGCGGATGATGAAGAGGAGGCCGCCATTGATAAGTATTAGAGGTTAAGTTTTAACAACTGTCTAACCAAATATTTATGATCTTCGTAACACTTGATATCTTTTTTCAGCCTACGTATTTTTCGCAGATGTTCTTGGAGTTTAACTCTAAGATCGACTGCCTTTGCCATAAGCTGAAGACTAAATGACTAAATTCCAACTTTAGCGCTAAATATTTCTTTCGTAAGGTATTACCCGTCTGAATAATTATTTGCTTAACATCCTTACCGAGATTCTTTTAAATAAGAAGCCATAACAGATAAAACAGCTAAAATCAGGTAAAAACCCGATAAAAACAGCTAAAAACCCGCTTAAAAACAGCTAGCGGTTTTTAAAAAACAGCTAGCGGTTTTTAAAAAACAGCTAAAAACCACTAAAAAAACAGCCCTGTTTAAAAACAACCCTGTTTAAAAACAGCTCCGTTTAAAAACAGCCCTGTTTAAAAAACAACCCTGTTTAAAAACAGCCCTGTTTAAAAACAGCCCTGTTTAAAAACAACCCTATTTAAAAACAGCCGTTTAAAAACAGCCCTGTTTAAAAACAGCCCTGTTTAAAAACAGCCCTGTTTAAAAACAGCCCTGTTTAAAAACAGCCCTGTTTAAAAACAGCTAAAACAGCCCTGTTGTGTTGTTGTTGTTGTTGTTGATTCGATTTGTTAGGATATGTCTATGTTCAATGATGTGCTATGACTTAGGGAATTAAATACCTAATAAACATGCTACGATACCGACTATTATTAATATCATTATCTTTAACAATGACTAAGAATCCAAACATATCTTATCAATATTCCGAACAAACACGTTTAAAAGTACCGAAGGACGTGCATGTATTAACATGCTCGCTGTAGGTTTATTTCAAGCGAAAATCATTCGGGCTGAATCAAATCAGTGCCTTAGCATTATCAAGAACCAGTTTTAAGTATTTTTCGATAAGTTTGTCGCAAATAGAATAAATTAATATCATTGCTATTATAACCATATAGAAGGCATAATAAATTTGATAATTCAGTATAACCATTACACTTCTAACATACGTATTTAACTGGGATTAGCATAACAACTATCGCTGTTTCTCTAAATATAAACTAAGGATAGAAGTATTCAGTTAAAACATTTATATAGAAATATTTAACTGAATTACTAGGCCAACAAAATTAATACAAATAATTTTATTTTTATATATTTATTTCAACATCATTCAAATAACAATATCTAAAATTATATAATACCTTTACATTATTCTGTGAACAATGCCACACACTTGAATCAGAATCGTGATTATAACATTATGTTTTATTCATAAATGTGCTTAATTTAAGATTATCTTATGGTTATTAATTATTTTTATCTTGGTAAATGAAAATGTTATCTATTCAAACTAGATGGCATTGGGAACGGAAACAGTTTTGAAATTATGTTTGTATACTTCCAGCCAGAACTTGATTTAATATGTGCATTTTTTCTGAACTTTGGTTTATGTAAATTTGTAAGTAATATTAATTCTTTGTACAACTTTAAGTCTTTCTGGGAATATGCTTTAGGATACATACTCGTTAATAAATCCAACAAACCGTCGGATAGTGTGTATGTTTCATTATCAAACACCAATTGGTCATTTTGAAAGTCAACAGGCACATTTCCCAGTGTAATAAAACGTAGAAAAACTATCTACATCAATGCCACACGACCAAAGGCTCACGAAATTTTGTAAAAATTTTGGGAGAAGGTCGTGTGGCATTGATGTAGATAGTTTTTCTACGTTTTATTACACTGGGAAATGTGCCTGTTGACTTTCAAAATGACCAATTGGTGTTTGATAATGAAACATACACACTATCCGACGGTTTGTTGGATTTATTAACGAGTATGTATCCTAAAGCATATTCCCAGAAAGACTTAAAGTTGTACAAAGAATTAATATTACTTACAAATTTACATAAACCAAAGTTCAGAAAAAATGCACATATTAAATCAAGTTCTGGCTGGAAGTATACAAACATAATTTCAAAACTGTTTCCGTTCCCAATGCCATCTAGTTTGAATAGATAACATTTTCATTTACCAAGATAAAAATAATTAATAACCATAAGATAATCTTAAATTAAGCACATTTATGAATAAAACAGAATGTTATAATCACGATTCTGATTCAAGTGTGTGGCATTGTTCACAGAATAATGTAAAGGTATTATATAATTTTAGATATTGTTATTTGAATGATGTTGAAATAAATATATAAAAATAAAATTATTTGTATTAATTTTGTTGGCCTAGTAATTCAGTTAAATATTTCTATATAAATGTTTTAACTGAATACTTCTATCCTTAGTTTATATTTAGAGAAACAGCGATAGTTGTTATGCTAATCCCAGTTAAATACGTATGTTAGAAGTGTAATGGTTATACTGAATTATCAAATTTATTATGCCTTCTATATGGTTATAATAGCAATGATATTAATTTATTCTATTTGCGACAAACTTATCGAAAAATACTTAAAACTGGTTCTTGATAATGCTAAGGCACTGATTTGATTCAGCCCGAATGATTTTCGCTTGAAATAAACCTACAGCGAGCATGTTAATACATGCACGTCCTTCGGTACTTTTAAACGTGTTTGTTCGGAATATTGATAAGATATGTTTGGATTCTTAGTCATTGTTAAAGATAATGATATTAATAATAGTCGGTATCGTAGCATGTTTATTAGGTATTTAATTCCCTAAGTCATAGCACATCATTGAACATAGACATATCCTAACAAATCGAATCAACAACAACAACAACAACACAACAGGGCTGTTTTAGCTGTTTTTAAACAGGGCTGTTTTTAAACAGGGCTGTTTTTAAACAGGGCTGTTTTTAAACAGGGCTGTTTTTAAACAGGGCTGTTTTTAAACGGCTGTTTTTAAATAGGGTTGTTTTTAAACAGGGCTGTTTTTAAACAGGGCTGTTTTTAAACAGGGTTGTTTTTTAAACAGGGCTGTTTTTAAACGGAGCTGTTTTTAAACAGGGTTGTTTTTAAACAGGGCTGTTTTTTTAGTGGTTTTTAGCTGTTTTTTAAAAACCGCTAGCTGTTTTTTAAAAACCGCTAGCTGTTTTTAAGCGGGTTTTTAGCTGTTTTTATCGGGTTTTTACCTGATTTTAGCTGTTTTATCTGTTATGGCTTCTTATTTAAAAGAATCTCGGTAAGGATGTTAAGCAAATAATTATTCAGACGGGTAATACCTTACGAAAGAAATATTTAGCGCTAAAGTTGGAATTTAGTCATTTAGTCTTCAGCTTATGGCAAAGGCAGTCGATCTTAGAGTTAAACTCCAAGAACATCTGCGAAAAATACGTAGGCTGAAAAAAGATATCAAGTGTTACGAAGATCATAAATATTTGGTTAGACAGTTGTTAAAACTTAACCTCTAATACTTATCAATGGCGGCCTCCTCTTCATCATCCGCTTGGGATAAAGTGTTTGAATCTCCTTCTCGATGTCAGCAGGATAATGATGATATTGTACGCAAGATCAAGCCAAGCAGAGTTTATGAAATTGATGATTACATAACAATTATATTTAACACTACAGAAAAAGAGCGTAAACAAGTAATCATAGACACTATTGGATATGGCAAGATTTATTTTTCTAGTGATGAATTTGAAGAATTCATAAGCACGTTTGATTGTTTCAACACTCACTGGGTTGACATCTTTATGATTATTGGACAGTACACTTTGGTGTTTCATCGTAATGACGAAAAGCGAAGCCTCAAGTTTGAAGATGCCATGACAGACAAATATTTGTTTCGATGGACTGACAAGCTAATTCGTTTATTTGCAAGACATATACCTGCATTGTTTAAACTAAACATTGAATATTATACTGTTGTAAAATAAATGTTAAAAATTTACATCTGTTTTTTTCCTTAGTGGGGAAGAGGGAGAGGGGGTAAAATAAGACAAAAAATTTGAATACAAAGAAATCCTGTGTTTATTTGTATATATGATACACATTTTAATACAAAAAATTAACATTTTCATCTATGTATATAATAAGTAATAATACAATAAATATTAATACAATAAATAATAATAAATAATAATAATAATAATAATATTAATAATAATACAATAAATAAACAAATTAAATAATAATAATAATATAATAAATACCTAGCCTAATATCACAACCCTCTAAAACCATCAGCTATCCAAGAAGATTGAAACAAAGATAGCTATTGTCAGTCTTAGCTTATGGAATTTCCGATGATTCCTCATACAATACTATATCTCTATGACCCCAAGCAAGCGTGTGCTCGAAACCGGGTATAATGAAGCGCTTATCGTCCGCGTATGACAGCGCTACCTTATTTTTAAGTTCGACATACATATCGTGTTCATGCGAACGGAAAGTGTTCATTCTACGATGAATCTGAGTTCCTTCTACGTCAGCCGCTTCTCTATAATCGTCAAGAGTCAGTTCTTTTTGGGTGACGTAGTCAGGAACCCCTTTAGCTTTTTTAGTCAACTTTCCCTCTACATTAACGCAATATGCTTTCGCCCCGGTTCCATAGAAATCCCAAATAATCTTTCCTGCATACTCATCTTTCATTTTACCAAGTATAGATTGGTTTACAGGAACATTATGTGGGTTATCTTGTGAGTAGTTGGAAGTATCGAATCTGCTTAAATTTGTCGTCATATCATCATAAAAATTATCTGTTGTTACTTTTAGAATTAGGGAGTCGGTGTCAGTGTATAACAATTCCGCGCTGTTGCCATATTTCGGCTTAATGTACCCGTACAAAAAGTCATACATAATTGTTTTGGATATTTCCAAGATTGAAAAACCCACGTAAATGGGTTTATTATACACCACTTTTTGTTTTTTCATCTGGATTGCTACCAGGTTTTCGCTATAAATGGTTCGATCTTTAAAATGAGGTTTCGCGATTAACGCTCCGGCCCCCAACCTCCTACCAATATTTTCCCAATGGGTAACGAGCTTTACATCTACCCGTTTCTCCACGTTTTCCATTGTCTTGCCAAACACAGCATTGTTCATAAGTTTAAAAAAGTCTTTTTCAAATTTATTTTTGGCCTGATTTCGCAACGCTGTGTTTAGATCGATGTACTTCTTAAGCCAGGGTGATTGGTCAAAGGATATTACACGATGAATTTTTGTAAGCTGAAGGCCATAATTTAAAGCTTGTTGTAAATTTTGAATGTGAATAATATATTTTTCTTTTTTCATGAAATTTGGAATTAATTTTGTTATTTTCGGGAATTTAGACCCTGGCGGTGCAATGGATTCTGGGCAAAAGGGTAGCTCATTGTGCAAAGAATGTAAATCTTCCGGATAATCTAAATCAACTTCTAAAATGTATCCTGTTGGTGAATCTTTCACGATATTTAGGTAATCTAAATTTTGAATTTCGGTTTCGTTTAACCACTTAAAGCTTCCCGTTGGTAAAAATTGAGACATGGCTGCTCCGTATAGATTGGTAGCGTCCAGGTACATGATGTAAGAGGTGGGTTTGGTAGCGTCATAATTAGACATAAATTTATTGTTCGCAAAAGCTTTCCTTATACTACACTGACTGACTCCTCCGCGAATACCGTGTTTAAAGAAGTGCACCATGTCTAGATCGGTCAGAAGCTCAAGATTGATGGATGTCGCTTTAAGGGCGGCCTCCATCGAAAGACCCGGCGCAGTAAAGTACTGCGCAGGATCAAGACCATAAGTAGCCAGACACACGTCTCTAAAACTTTCAAAGACATCTGTCAAAATTAATACGTCGGATTTTAAATAGATATCAGAATATTCGCCTAAAGTATTGCATTTAAACAAATTCCACACCTTCCAAGCACGCTTGTAATCATCGGAGGAGATGTCCTCTTTTTTAAGCTGGTTATAAAAGTCTTTATGCGATGGAAGCCTGTTTTCGTCTAATTTTGAAAATGAATCTACGTAATTATACGGGAAGACACCCTTCTGTCGAATAAGTTCAAATTTATTATCATCCTCGAAATATTTTCGCACCGTTTTACACTGATCTGATTTTAAATTTTTACTGAGTTTATCCAGTCCTGTAGCCATGAATCGAAAACTATCCAAAAAACGTAATTTTAAAAATACCTGTTGTTGTTTACCATTCTTGTTTTCGACGTTATCCACCAAGACGTGTTTAGTAAAGGAAATATACTTTTCCTTATTTTGAGGGATAACGTCCAACTTTTCCTCAGCACAAGCTAACTCCTTGACAAAGAGGTGGGAATCAAAATTAGACATATTATGAAAGAAAATAGGAATAAAATTGGGGATTTTATAATTTAGGTTGCATACAGAGTGGGCGGGGCCTCGATATAGCCCTGTTGTATGATCATGATCATGAACTCTATCGTTTGCCTCTACATTAAATGGCTTTTCGCAAATGTGACAGGTTGGTGTTTGTCGATGCATATTCTCTTGTTCCGCTGTTATAGGTAACATAGGCACCACCTCCTTCATAAAATGGTTATATATTGATTTACAATCAACATCTAGCCGTTTTACAAATTCTTTGTGTGCGTCCTGTCCTCTATAACTTTGGTACTTTGAATAGGCATCATCAAAATCACATTTAATGTAGTATGCAAAGGAATAGGGTACATGTTTATGAGTTCTAACAGTATAGGATGTATCAGGGTCCAACTCATTTTGCTCTGTATCCAAGGGTTCAAGGATTGTCTCGAAGTCAGCGTAAACAACAAAAGGTACCTTTAATTTCTTTTCAAAATTTGTAAATTTCAAAATATTCTCGGGGACCTCTTCTCCGTATTTATTCTTTTTTAAATCTGTTGTCGGTACTTTAGCCAAAACGTGTCCGCAATCATGTTCTTGATGAGCTTTTAATTTTTGCTCTGAATAAAAGTAAGTTAGACAACCATCACATAAATACTTTATACCATGACGTGTAGATAATTGACTTGAGACCAGTCGAGACATGTTTCTTATTAAACAGTAATGACTATTTTCATAATCATCACTAATTAATAACAAATTTACATGCCTCTCCTTACGAGATGTAGTAAAGTATAAGGGACCCACGACTTCAATACTATTTTTACCATTGTCATAGACTTTTTCTAGGCCATAAACATTGATAGAAATATTATTAAGGCGCTCAAATTTAGCTATGTCACTAAGTTTAATCGGAAATTCCATACCTGTAAAGTCAAGTTCGTTCTCAAAAGGCATATAGTTCGCGACTCTATTTGCATTTTGAGTCCAATGAACCGGATGCAAGGCTGCCAAGACACTCCACATAAAACACTTTAGGTCTGTGTTTTGAATGTTTAAAACAGCTCTCTTTGCTTCAATCTCCTTTGGTAGCGGGATGTAGGATGATGCCTTTAGAGGATTGATCTTGTTAATGCCTAATTCTAGGTGTAGGAGCTGTTGAAGAGTCCACCCTGTAACAATAGAAACATTGTTAAGTATAATGAATTAAAAATGTGCTAGTTAATATTTTTTAAACGCTTACAATAGTACTTACCACTGTCCTTTTCCGCAAATTCAGAGTATTTACGGTCCAGGATGGCAGTAAACTGTCCAAACAGCTCCTCCAGGTCCGTCGCTCCATTCACCAGCACATACTTTGTGTTAAAGGACTTGTCCTCAGCCGACTCGTTCGTCTGCAGGAGGAAGCGGCCGAAAAGCTCTACCCCGACTTTCAGTTGTTCATATTTTGAAACAATGCCTCCCACCAACCTTGTAAATTTTTCTTTTAGATGAGCCAGGAACCTGGGGACGTTGGTGGGATCTTGGTTTGTGGAAAGTCGATAGGTAGCAATTCGGCTCCGGAATGATGTTTTAATTAGTTCTACACCTTCCTCCTGCACTGCACAGCAGTTCTCCCGATGACGTAAGGTCCTTAGGTGGCTGGACCAGCGGGAGACAGGCACATCTAGCTTGCAATCGCTGCAATGCCTCTGCTGCTGCGAAGATGAACCTGACGTTGATGGTTCTGAAATAAATTACAATATTCGCTTAGATAACTTTTTATACAATTATTACACTTAAAAATATCTGTAAGGACGCCTTCGTATTGTTTTGTTTTAATTTCCTGTTCTCTGATGATGTTCATATAAGAGCGAGACATATGTAGGTAGTTATAGCAAATAATTTAGACGGGTTGCCTAGGAGTGTCTTATCGCTTTTTATAATAGCATGATAAAATATCTAATTTTACACAGTATGATGCAATATCTGATTAATCTTACGCAATATGATGTAATACCTAATCTTACACAATATTATGCAATAACTTACCATCTGACGAAACGAGTCTAGCCCTCTTGGCCATGGGTCCTTGTGAAGGCATCGTTTGTCTTTTGGGGGCTCTATGTTGTTTTTCTTGCTGATGTCGCCGAAGAGCCCCTTCTGATGCAAAACTGGCTTCACAAGTTTGGCAGACTCTGGCTTCACGTCTGCAATCTCCATGGCGTTTGAGACTGTCCTTTCTGGTGTAGGAGCGCTTACAGTGTTCACAAACAAACATTTTCTGCAAAATTGTTTTAAATAATAATTAGCGTTCACATCATAACATAATATTTGGCGAGCATCGATATAACCCTTTAATAACCACTTATATATTATATACCCTTTAGTACTCTTTTACACCCTATATTACCCTTAAATAATGCAGATATTGATTGTTTAGAACGAATTCTTTATTTAATGCATGGCTCAGATAGATAAATAACACACAATATAATATATATATATAATAATAAATATGGTACTTACGATATTATTAATTTTACACTGTTTGTTAATCTTTACAACAAGTCACGACTTCTGCTCGATGATAACTGATGCTACTTGCCTGTTTTCCACTGTATTTATACCCTATACCCTTCACTTTGTACGTACCAGTCACGACATTGAATATTAATTACATCCGCGAAACACGTTGCAGGCCGGGTGACTTTCTCCTCGTGTTGAGGTCATCATAGCGTGATAGTTGGAAAAATACTTACAATCTCCGATCACTAATGATTTGCATATTAATTACATACAAGTTGATTTTTTCGCTTGATGAGCTCATCATCTTGTTAGAACAAGTCTTTTTACTAAAGCGTGATATCTAAAGATTCTAATATATTTTATAAGGCGTCTGCCCTATTATGTTTTTCGTTTAATTTTTCCCAAAAATGTCGAAATGAAGTGTTTTTCAAATATATATTTAAAAGGTGCCCTTTGGCATCCGGAGTACCGAAGGTACTTTTTTCGCTATATGCGCATAATATTTCCTCGTATTTAACTCCGAAACACCGATTTCGGCTTCTGCGCATTTCCAAAATGTCCTTATTTTTTTATTGCGGGGTTCTATAGGTATGGCTTAATAATGAATATATTAGATAAAATTATAAATATCTGAGGTGCCGTTTTGACAGTTATTATGGTTTTACTGATAATTCGAATACTTGGATGTATTTTGATTATGAGGTTGTATAGGTATAGATTATTAATGTAAATACTGAAAAAATTAAAATTTTTAGATGTGCCGTTTTGACACTTTGACGATTTTACTGGTGGTACAGTAATTTGTAAATATAATTAATATACGAGGTATATTCCTACTAAGAAATAAACATTATCAGTGCTTTGCACGACTGTGCTGTGTTAAGGCCTTAATGGTTTAATACATCTAACGCCGTTAGTACTTGAGATATTTGAAAAAATCTTTCACTTCTAGATAGGTCCAATATACCTCTGTCTACAACCAGAATTTCAGCGCTTCGTCTCGAGGCATAAGGGCACTAATCGCAAAAAACTATATCTTCCAAACCAGTTGACCGATCGCGTTCGGGTTTTCTTTAAACGACTTATTACGTCATCCTAAATACGACCTACGTGTTGGATTTTAATTTTAGCATTTGACAAGTGACAGGTGGTCTTGACATATCTTAATTGACAGGTGGCAGCCGTCATCTTTTCCTAAACATAATATGACATCATCCTTAACACGTGGTCAATAAAGAATATTATTGCCCAAGTAGCTAACGCCCAAGTAGCTAATGCCAAAGTAGCTAACGTCCAAGAGTGTGACATTTGACATATGACAGATGATGTATGACAGATGACAGATGACGTATGACATATGACACACGCCTGCGCACTGTCTGGGCATGCGCAGAGGCCTTGGTGTAAATGGTGGATGGTGAACGAATCATCTCCCTCTACTTATATAATTTAAATTCATTAATGGAAACAGAAAATATAATTATCAGACCTTTCCGGACAATGAGAAAATATAAAGTTTCCTATATATTGTACATACTTTCTGAGTGTCATTATTTACATTTATAATACCTGGCAAAAGTGAAAGAAACAACCATGTAACGATGCCTGCGGATATGCAGCTCTCAATGACTATCAGAGCCAGTCAGTGACTACATTTTGATTCACAAAATGTGGGAAAGTCACTGACAGGTATTCAAATACAGCATCATACAAAGCTTTCGTTCTTCTTTCCATAAAAACATGAATAATAGGGAAAACCTAAAAAATTTACAGTATATATTTATTTATCCATACTACTTATTTACCATAGAAATTGGGATACCTTTAGTATTATAATTTAGTTATCCTATAATATGGTCAAATAGGTTTGCCATGAAATAACTTAAATACCAAGAGTATACAAACCCGAATAAATCAAAAATTTTTACCAAAGGGAAAAAACATTTTCTTTTTAAAAACTGAATTATAAAAAGTTAATTTTTTTTTAGTACTTCTTACATTATATTATATAATATACTTACGTGGTCCATACAGGAAGCAAAGACAGTCAAAATTTGGCCAAAATTTGGTCTTCTTGGAACTGCTTTAAATGTACCATCAATAAATGTACATTGTGAATCTGTAAAATTCACAATGAAATCATGGTTTCCAAATATAACAGCATGATCTTCATTTGCCGTCACAATACCTGAAAAGAACAAGCCATTAGCACAGTTGGTATACCTAGGCCACTCACCTGCTTGAAAAATGTTTGCCAATTCTACCAAACTCCCTGGGATATTTGGTCTGGTTAGCCGCCTCCACCTCAACATAGAAGATCTTATGGAATTAATTGGCACACCAATAGCGCCAACCATATTCCTGGAAAAATTAATAGATGCTAAATATAAATAATACATTTTATTATATATAACTATGACCAAACTAAAAAAAGCTAATAGAAAGGTACCCAAAAGATATATAAAGATAATGTCCTTTCAGTTTCTTACCTTGTAGCGGTCTGTTCGTAAATATTTTTTAAAGTGCCCCGTTCCCTTATATAGGTTGCTCTTAATTGTTTCCTGAATTCTACACCTTCTACCTAATTGTCTTCCCTCGGATGGTTGTGGTGGGCATTCAATAGCACAAATTGGGCTACACCAACCTCGTCCACATTATCAACAGGTATTTTTCCCGTTGCCGTGCAGCCCAATCGTCTATAGTCGCGACAAACAAAATATCTAAAATGCACACAAAAAAGTATATTTAATATTCATAAAAATGTGTAGAAAAGGTATATTATCTGAGCATATTACCTATTACCTTTTTTTATTATGGATATAAAAAACTTGACCTACCTGGTGTTATTCTTCTTCCATCTCGTAATGTATAAGAATCCATCATTGGCAACGACATTTTGATGTCGTCTCCTATCCATTTTTGCTTTCTTACACTATTTTTTTAATTGCTTTGCTATGAAAATAACAGATTAACAGATAAAAAGTATAGTAGCTTTGCTTGGATCCCAAACAAAACTAAAAACCGACGCATAAAACGCGCGAAACAGAACTTCTTCTACTTTGTTTGATTGGCATTAGCACAGAAGCCTTAGTGGTGAGACTATCAGCCTAAATCACTCTCATTTAGAGCGGCAGTGATAACCTATCATTCCTCTGTGCTCTCACTACCTCCACAGAGGAATGATAGGTGGCTATACTGTTGTATCAGCTGACGCAGGCCTTGAGGAAAACAGAAGCCAAGAAAACGAAGAGAAGAAGAAATATTCGATTTTTATTTACTGTTTCTCAATAAAACATAAAAGTAGTTTTATTATTACTTTAGAGAGTTCCCGGCTGTATTTCTAGTAAATTTAGAGGATTCAAGAGCATTCCAGTCCGGCCAAAAATGTAACTAAACCTGTACCCCAAACTCAACATCCACAGAGTTTCCGATGCTAATTTTGGTCATCCAGACCTAAAATAATAATTTTAGAATACTCTTGGTTTCTAAATAAAGAAAGTGTAAAGTATTTACCCATCTTGGCATTTTATAGTTATATTATTATCCTTTATAATTTAGGTAATTAATTACCTATCTATAGTTCGGTCATATTTGTTTAAAACGTTTTATACTTTTAGTTGAGTGAAATACGAGCATACAAAAGTAGATACTTTAACTGCAATAATTCTTTTTTTAGGTTTTCTGGAGGCTTGATAGATGCACAATAAATTATACCAAGAAACAGAACAGAGTTAAAACATGCTTCTTGGTAGATGTATACTAGTGACAATGACAAAGGCACTCTATACAGCACAAAATACTAGTTCTAAACCATAGCCTTCCATCCATACCAATGAAAATTTAACTACTATTATGGAGATATAATCTTACTCACATGACTATTGATTATTATATACTTATAAAAGCAATGCTTAGGAAAGTTATACACATAGACATGCAATCCGACTTTGTGAAGCCCAAAACGTTATATTTGACGGTTACACGAAGCCCACTTGGTATTTACGAAGCCCACTTTCGGGCTTCCTAAAAACACAGTGTATAAATTCGCTATTAGAGGCAGCTGGCGCCATCCATGTTATTTGAGAAAAAACGGCGGGCTTCGTAAAACCGGCAAACTTCTCAAGATATACAGCTTTAGTTCCCATACTTCAGCGGCAGGGGCGCAAAAGTCAAACTCAAATATATACGGTACTATATATGCCGCACCAACGACACGAAGCCCGTTACATCTGGCAACACTACAGCGTTAGAAATAATAAATAATTTAGCAATTTAGGATAATTCTTGTTCTGTTAAATGCCAAATATTTGATTTTATGTAAAATTTAACACAAATGAAAGGAAAACATACATGATAGGTGGATTTAATTACTTTTATAGATAATATTTATTGCCTTTTGAACACGGTATTTAATAATAATGACAATACCAATACCTATTAGTGTAAAATTGTAAAAAATAATAGAGCGTAAAATGCCTACAAGGTAGTCCATCGATTTGAAACACCTTTGTAATATTTTCATTTAAGGTATACAGTTTGCCAAGGGAAAAAAATATCAATTTTCAAATAGTATTATTTCGAAAGCAGCTGAAAATTAAGACATGGTTTAAATATCAAAAAGTCATAATTTTTAATGCAGCATTCAAGAATGTAATAACTGATAGATACAGATTTTTAAAAATTGTTGAATATCTGTCAAAACAGTGCCTATTTATTTAACATAAGAACTATTAAATAACAAATAGTTTGGCTGCATTGAACAAGGTGTCCTAAATTCTATCCAATTATTGCAATATCATAAATGGTAGATATACAGCAAAGGTTAGACCGGCGCCGGTAGAATGTTGCTTAACTCAGTTTTTAATAAGTTAGCGTTAATTGAAGAAATTGTAACAAATTGCTGACAAATATTTGCGAGTTTCTGTATTTTGTTCATTGTGACTATTTTCATAAAAGAAAAAAATGCTTTCTTAAAACAAATATTGTCTTTATCACTTGGCAATTTTAGGTTTTTAATGCCACGCCAGCGTTTCGCTTTTTAGACCCATTAACTTTATTATTTAAAATACGGATATAGAATTTGAGTGGAAAAAATTATCTTAGGAGCCTTTAATGTCCCAAATACAATGACATGTCACACTCGTCTCTAAGAATTTAGAGACTCTTCATAAGAACACAATATCATGTTTAAATTACATTATTCAGAATGTTCTGTTATTTTTTTGACAGAGATTAATTTTAAAAGTATCTGAAATATTTATCTCGATACACTTATTCTGGACATTAAAAGTTCTCAAAAACCGAGGTAAAAACCTTACTTAGTCCAAATACAATCTAAGAGTGGTTTTATTTACATAAAAATAAAATATCAAATATCATTTAGTAACACGTTTTATTTAATACAACAGCGTATTTAAAAAAAACCTAAAAAATAAGAATTTATTATCCCCTATGGTCATAGTTAAATGTAAGTTACAAAATATCAAAAAATTCTGATCTAACTAAAATCTGATCAAAAACTAAAATCAAAAATGTAAAAAAATAATATCATATTTTAAAATCATTTAAAACTCTTTTAAATCAAAATGAATACACGGAACATACAGGGTTGGGCAAATGTTCCGGAACGGCTTAATTACAAGCGAACGAAAAGTGATATCGAATCGGGGTTTTGGGCAATCTATAGGACTAAAATTATTATTATACTATTTGACTGTTACACCATATGTCAGAAATGTCACCAACTGTCAAGTGTTGAAGTTATTTTTTTATTTTTTTAAATGGAACACCCTGTATATTATCAGATATTATAAATCTTTAATAAATTTCAAATATTTTTCATATTGCACACCATATGATTAAATTCAACTGTTTCGGAAATACATTTTTCCATTTAAAAAAATAAAAAAATAACGTCAACACTTGACAGTTGGTAACATTACTGACATATGGTATAACAGTCAAATAGTAAAATTTTAGTCCTATAGATTGCCCAAAACCCCGATTCGATATAACTTTTCGTTCGCTTATAATTAAGCCGTTCCGGAACATTTGCCCAACCCCGTATATAATATAAAAAAAAGTTTGAAATAAAAGAGATATGCCACAGACATATATATCCATTATTTTTGTTTTAGTCTAAATGTGTTATAAACGAATGTTTTAATTTTGACCCAGTCTTTTTGCATCATTTGATCTCCATGTATAGAGAGGAATTGGTTGCATTCGTGCAATTTTGGTGTTACCCTATTTTTGATATGGGTCCGAAAATAGTGTTCAACTAGTTTCTTTTCTGTTGACGTCCATCGTTGACGTCCAACAATTGGCTTCAGACGTGATGTACGTTTATCACCATTTGTTTGAGTGGTAGTATTTTTTTCTCTTAAGTCCTTCGTACTATCATCTTTTTCTTTTTTATCTTTTTCTTTGCTATCTGCTCCTTCAACTTTTCTTTGAATTTCAATTGTGTTTTCTCTTAAATTCTCCGTATTCTCATATTTTGCTTTCTCTTCTCCTATTTGGCTGCTATTCTCATCCGTGCTACATGTTTTTTCGTCTTCTGTTTGTCCCCGTATTTCCGTGGTAGTGTTATCAATTAATGATGTTTTCCTTTTTTTTTGTGGTAATATTTACTTCATGCTCATCTTCTTCCTCACTCGCATCCGAGTTGTAATAGCTGTTATCCAAATTAATCTGTTCTAAGTTTTTGCCACGAAATTCTTTCCCTTTTCCTTTTTCTAGTAGAAGTAGCACCTTTACTACTTTTGCCGTTTGATAGATGTCTTGTGGAAGTCTAAAAAAAGAAGAAAAGTACACATAATATTAAAATAATAAAAATATGTATTATATAATATTAGGTGGAAAAAACAAGGACTATACGATTAGTTCCTTAAGAAAGAGTTAGCTATAGCTTATATGACAGTTTTTGATGCGAGCCGAATTTTAAATTTTAACCTCAGTAAATGGATATAGAAAAGAAACTGAATTTTTATCCCCCCAGAGTGGTCCTTTTTTCATTTTTCATTCACTACGAATATTTGAAAAACGCTGGAATGCTTCAAATTATGATATGTAAATAGATGAGAATTGTGCCAAGTAAAAGTAAAGAAAAGCAAAAGATGTTTATACAGAAGATTTAAGAAAAACAAATAATAAATATCGATCAAAAATCAGGGTATGCAACGTCTGAAGCCCATTTCCGTGCATAATCGATGGACGTCAGGGAAAAGCATACTTGAATGATAGAATAGTTTTGGACTTGCATCGTCTTTATTTGTTTTACATCACAAAGTCGGGACCGAGAGTGGCGTTATGGACCTCTGGGGGCGTAAAAAGGATAACTAGTGAATACACGTGGTTCGGATCACACGCTAAGCTGTAGGTCCCGTCTGGCTGACATTACCCAGACGATAGGGGATACAATTGGCCTTATATAGGCCTAAGTATACTGGCTTTTCCGCCAACCCCAGCAAAAATATTATTAAGCGATATGTAATTTTTGGTGCAGCCGACTCTACTTTTGAATTATTTGATAAAGTCTACCTGTAAAATTGAGCATGCGTCTTTTTTGTATGTCCCATGAATGTCGCAACTTGTTCCATTTCATCGGCCCCCATGTTCATCAGTTGCAAAGTTGTTGCAATATGTTTCCTGAACTTTGTAGATGTCAAAAGGAGAGGATGTCTCGCTCCACATTTCTTCGCCAATATTCTAATTACATAATCTCCTCTTATCCATTTGTTTTGAACCCCTGGATTTGCAAATAAATATAAATTTGATGCAGGTACTATATTAGTGGTTTTTCTAATGTTCAGTAGGGATCTTATATATCGTTGAGTTAGTTTGGAAAATAAAATTGGGACTGGTTTTGAGCCCTTTCCGTCTGTGATAACTCTCTTGAATTGTCCACATAGTATTTTTTCCAAGTCTGTTAATGAATCAGAAAACACTTTTTGAGTAGTTGAGGAGTTTTCTTTCTCATATGTTTCAATCTTTAAATATTGGACATCTCCTATACGTTTTCTATTGAACATTATAGTTTGAGCTAGTACACATTCCGTTAATATTTTGTAATTGTCTTTAACATTAATACCATTTTCTAAGCTTTCATGAGCCTTTTCAGATATTTCCTCACTATATTTTTTAAACAAGAGGATGTCCTCTGATAATGGCAAATTTTCAGGTTTTTGCCACTGTCTCTCTTTGAGGTCTTTCAGAGCTAAGCTTGATACTTCGTTACACCAATGAGCTTCAATAAGATTTATTAAATCTTTTATATCACTTTTTTTCTCATCCCTATTCTCCCAGCTTATTTTTGGTATCTGTTTCCGTTCAATTACTAATTTAAAAGCAACGTTACAAATAATTTTCAAGTTAGTTCCCATATGTAAAGCAAGGGAAGGTGCTTTAAATCTTTTTTCGTTTTCGTTGTACCCACTTATTATTTTTGCTGCTGCCACAAGCGTTGCAAACATTTCTGGTTTAAGGACATCAAAAAGTCCTTGAATGTTATCATGCATAGACCTTATTGCTATCAGCATCCTGGCCATCTCTCTAATTTTATTTGAAATAAGAGTTACAATCTGCTGTCTTCTATGTTTTGCAAGAAGCACCTCTCCATATAAACAAATCAATGGATCACCTTTTGCAACATCGCTTACAGAATCGGCTCGCATTGTTTGGAAAACTTCCATTTTTAAACGAGATGTTCTTAAAAACTCATAGTTCTTTGAAGCCATAAATGTTTGGGATCTACTTAGACAATTCTTGCCGGGGTTAGTAACATCGAAAGGTTTACTTTTACAAACTTTTACGTGTCTGTACAGCGTTTTTTTATTATAGAGTCCTAGACAAAACGTGCAAACGAAGTGATCAGTGTCGGAATCCTTTGAACTTCTTACCGGATGTGAGATTTCTTTTTCGGTTTTTAATATGAAATAACCTCGTTTTCTAAAAGCTGCAACTAACTCTAATCGTTCTTTGCTGTTCGGTTTCAAGTTTAGCATTCTTTTAACTTCGCGGTCGTTAGGATGATGTCTGGAGAGATGTCTGGGAAAATGTGTAATCACGTCTTCATAGCATAACGGACAAATTGTTGGTCTTTCCCTGGCAGATGGCTTTCTGGTATATTGCTGATTCGTAACCTAGTAAAATAATTATTAATTGAATATTATGTACAAATATTCGTTTGTATCTTTATTATTATTATTATTATTATTATTATTATTATTATTATTATTATTATTATTATTATTATTATTATTATTATTATTATTATTATTATTATTATTATTATTATACTCTAGCAAAAAAAATGTTCTATGTAAATATTCAAAAAGTTCACGTCGTCGTCAATGAACTACGAGTTTTTAAGAACATCTTGTGGAAAAAATGTGCCGTAATTCTATGCAATTTTGCAAAAAGTAGTAGTTTAAACTATAATTTTTAATTAGACGTGTAGGAAGCGTCCGATATATAGAGAAAAACCTTTTTAACCACTAAAAATCCGTTTTGAGTTATCAATAGGAAAAAATATTACGTGGACAGTTTAATAGATTTTTTATAAGAGAATGAAAACGCAGTTAATATAAAATTACGAGGATAAATACCTATTTTTTTAAATTTAAGAATAGAGGAAACAATAACTTACCGAAGATATTTCAGGGCTAATATCAGTATTGTCTACTTTATTATGGTCTATTTGTTTCGGTGATTTTGAACCCAAGTTGTTTGTATCCGCATTAAAATATTTAGGTTTCGTTGGTTGGGTGTCCTGAAAACGTTTTTGCATAATGAATTTAGCCACACAACAAATTAAACATATTTAAATGACCAGTCATATGATCAACAAATTAACTAAAATCTATCGGAGAGAACTTGCCTTATCAACTAAAATTTAAGTTTTTTAATCAATAATTTTATTTTAATTTTAAAAACTTCAAGACGTAAAATTTTACATAATGAAAATGCATTTGCATTACTGACCTTAGCATTGGTTTGTCCTTTTTCATTCATATAAATTACAGGAATATTCTCTTGCGTATTTTTTAAATATAAACTTGGACTATAATTATCTCCAATGTTTATTTCGAGTTCACTATCAGACGAAGTTGTATCATTATCAGTAGGTGGAACATATTCGTCGCCAGAACTTTCGTATTTATTATCAGTGACAGAAGGCAAAATATTATCTAGTTCTAGCGGCAATATTGATGGCTCCGTAACCACGGTATGTAAGTGTGATTGGGTTATTCTTGGTTTCTTTATAAGCGGGAAAAATATCAAAGCCGTCACTATCTTCTCTGGATGTTCCAACACGTGGAGGGTTTTTAGTAATGTTTTGTTGTGATGCCGCTGGAGCTAACAAAGTTACATATTTACTATTATCTGAAACTGTAAATCCAGAAAAGTCTTTGTTTCTAGTTTCTATATCCATCTGATCACATTCCTTATCAATAAAATTGTATACATCATATTCGATGGGCACGCTGGAAGGCAAATCGATCTTATCTTGTGCAGAAGTTGTTTCTCCAGATGCAGCACTATTATTTCTAGATTTTTCAAAATGTAGAGCGTTTTCAGTAAAGTTTTGCTGTGATGCCGCTGGAGCTAACAAAGTTACATAGTTACTATTATCTAGAACTATAAATCCAGAAAAGTCTTTGTTTCTAGTTTCTATATCCATCTGATCACATTTCTTATCAATAAAATTGTATACATCATATTCGATGGGCACGCTGGAAGACAAATCGATCGCATCTTGTGCAGAAGTTGTTTCTCCAGATGTAGCACCATTATCTCTAGATTTTTCAAAATGTAGAGCGTTTTCAGTAAAGTTTTGCTGTGATGCCGCTGGAGCTAACAAAGTTACATAGTTACTATTATCTAGAACTATAAATCCAGAAAAGTCTTTGTTTCTAGTTTCTATATCCATCTGATCACATTTCTTATCAATAAAATTGTATACATCATATTCGATGGGCACGCTGGAAGACAAATCGATCGTATCTTGTGCAGAAGTTGTTTCTCCAGATGTAGCACCATTATCTCTAGATTTTTCAAAATGTAGAGCGTTTTCAGTAAAGTTTTGCTGTGATGCCGCTGGAGCTAACAAAGTTACATAGTTACTATTATCTAGAACTATAAATCCAGAAAAGTCTTTGTTTCTAGTTTCTATATCCATCTGATCACATTTCTTATCAATAAAATTGTATACATCATATTCGATGGGCACGCTGGAAGACAAATCGATCGTATCTTGTGCAGAAGTTGTTTCTCCAGATGTAGCACCATTATCTCTAGATTTTTCAAAATGTAGAGCGTTTTCAGTAAAGTTTTGCTGTGATACCGCTGGAGATCCAGAAAGGTCTTTGTTCCGGGTTTCTATATCCATGTGATCAGATTTCTTATCAGCAAAATTTTGTTCATCAAATTTGATGGGCACACTGGAAGTCAAATCGCTTGTAGATTGTTCAGAAGTTGTTTCTTCAGATGCAACTGGTTTCAAAATAACGTCAGATAGTATATTCACAGAATTATTATCGGATATTGTGGACGACTTATTAACGGGTGATTCTGTTAATGGTATTTCTTGAATTTGTAAATCAGGATGATAAGATTCCAGGAGACACGACTTTTTGTCTGAAGTAGAGTGTAGGTTTTGTTTGCTTGTTGAAGAGCTCGCATATGAGTGATAACTATTCCCCTGCGGTTCTGCAATATTATCGATAACAGTATCTTCAACCCAATTATAATTACTGTTATTTTGTTGACTTAAATCCTTTTTAGTGACGTCAGTTGTTTCGGAAACATACGCAAACTTATTGTTTATTGCAAGGTTTACTAGAAATTCACTTCGCTTCATTTTGACATGTTCTTTCCAGCCATGAGAAACTAGAATTTTTAAAAATAAAGAAGTTTAATTATCATTTGAAAAATGTAGCTATTTATTAAAATACTAGGACACGTCAATTCCCATTCAATGTTATAAGAGGTGCTTCTAAAATTGTTGGCATTAATTCACTACCATTTTTGGGCTAATATAAGTCAGCTTAATGAAAAAGTCGATAGTTTCAAACGCAGAATTTTGTCACACCTTGTATTAAATACTTTTATGCGATATACCTTAGGTCAAAAGTATCTTAAGTCTCAAAAATTTATTATTCCTTGTTTGTATGCAGCAATTTAACATTATTTTGCAAAACTTCGCTTTATCAAATTTACAGTGTGCCCGTTGACAAGAGGAACAAACATATTATTAACGGCATTATTGAGTTCTTTAAATTAGTGCTTCAAAAAATTTGATTGTAAAAAAATATAAGTTCGTTAACCTTTTTACTTTTTTTACGGACCCTGTACAAGAAAATACAATTTTCTCAACGCGAATCAGATTTTTATAGCAAGCAAAAGAAATGATGAAGAATGACTTTTTTTCGAAAGAATGTAAATAAGATTTTACTTTTGTAAAAGTACATATTACTTTTTTAATGCACTCTGTACAATAAAATCAAATTTTTTCAACGCGAATCATATTTTTATAGCAAGCAAAAGAAATGATGAAGAATGACTTTTTTTCGAAAGAATGAAAATAAGATATTTTACTTTTGTAACTGTACCTAGTAGAAATTTCACTATAATATAAAAAAGTTTTTGCTTTCCATGTATTTCAGATATTTTATTATTTTGCTTCATTTTGTATTTATTTGTATTGATCTTAAAGTATTATAGGAGGAAATCAATTATGATGGGCTTTATAAATAATAAAGGTATTTACTTACCTAGTTTATACAATGTGTCTGCAAAGATGATCTGTGGCAACACCGCAGGGCTTCGGATAAGCTCTAAGACGTGTTTCTTATCACATATGCACCACCGAACTGATGAAATATTATAACAGTGTTGCCAGACTTTCTTAACGATTTTCCTTCAACTGAGTGACAAAAATCCTTCATATCCTTCAAAGCAGTGGCGGGTGTGGCACAACAAGATATTTTACAAAAAAAAAACTTTATATGAACGAATTTTTTTAATAAAAATAAAAACAAAACAAACAAATAATTAATATCCTAAAATAATTATAAAAACCAAAATTAAGTGATTACATTAAGTGAAGACGTCTAGTTATTTATATAAATTTGACGATTTCATTAATAACAAATGTTTTTCTGTAACTTCCAATGAGGAAGCGGTAACTTTTTTTTGTTTAAAGTTATGACGGAGTACGCAAATAGAATTTAACGTATCTTCTTCAAGCCGATTCCTTTTTTTTGTTTTTACATCCGTCATAATTGAAAATACTCGTTCAGCTTCTGCGTTTGAATGCGGTAACGCAATAACCATTTCCGCTAACTTTGATATGTTAGAAAATATGTATTCTCCTCTAAAATCCTGCGTTTTTGCAATAGAATGCCAAAACATAGGGATTGAAAGCTTATCTAATTCCTCCTTTTCGGCAGACGCAAAGTGCAATTGTAAATCGCGCCATTCTCTTTCTATCTCCGAGTTTTTATTGTGGATGGGCAAAAATTTTTTTATCGTTTCTTTTAGGTAACGACACTTCTCGGGCCTGTTGAGGGACAAAGCAACTTTTGGGTCAATAAAAATCAGTTCATCAAAAAACTTTTCTTCTAGAGGCATTCGCTTCTTAATTTCCTCACGAGAAACAATGTAAAACTCTAAACATTTTTTTCTTATTTTTTCTTGAACTGATTTTTCTAAAGTTAGCAAAAAATTATCGCAGTCCCCCCCTAAAAATATGTTAAACAAATCCATAAAATTTCGAGGATTTCTGCAATCAACATTTATTGTTATGACATCAGGTTTTAAAAAATTATTACAAAACTTTAAAAAAATTCGTTGGCATTCTATGGTTATTTGATGAATGAGAACTTTTTTAGATTGGAATAAAGCATTGAATGTGTTAAAAAAATTTAAGGCATAGTTTAAAAACAAGAAATAGGCTTTAACTTCGTAATTTTTTAGAGCTTCGTGAATAAATGTTGACTGCTTTAAATTGTCCTCTACTACAGCCAATAGAAAAAAGTGCTGAAGTACATCTCACATCTCTAAAACTCTTGCAATGCACTGATGTAGGCTTAGCCACCTGGTAGAAGCGAGCTTTAAAATTTTTTTTTTAGATGCATTTAAAAATTCTTGTACTTCTTCCAGCTGGGCTGTTCTTTTACCACTGGCTGATACATAGGAGCTAAGAGCCCGCAGCAAATCTTCAGGTGCAGCTGGTAAAACATTGCAAGCTTTACTTGCAATAATGCTTGACGTATGGCATATACATTTTAACCCTTTTGCTGCGGCTATCTGTACGAGCAGCTCTATACCTGGTTGCGGCTATTTTTTAAATTTTATATTTATTTATTTTTTGCCTAAAACTTTTAGGAACGTAATAATAATAAATAAAAAAATAAAAATAATACAACAACACAAAGATAAAATATTATTCGACAAAAAAACATAGGCGCTGTGTTTTCAAGGAAATAAAATAAATTTTATTACATTTTTAACAATAAACAGACCAAAAAAAAATATAAACAAAATAGAAACAAAAAAAAATAAAAAAATAAAAATAAAAACAAAAAAAAAATAAAAACAAAAAAAAATTAAAAATAATTTTTATTATTGTTAAAAGTAAATTCACAAAAATACAGAATGAAAGTATAATTTTCAGTAATACACAGAAAGCAGCAACAAAAAATAAGATGATAGCAATCTCTAAAAATGTTTTAGGGTGTGAAAGGTTTCAAAGCATGGAACAACGCACAATGGAACGTCACACTCGCGGCACGTAAAGGTTGTTTCCTTTCTTTTTTTTTTGTGCACATATGACACATTTCTTATGTCCAGCCTTTCGGTTTTTTATTGGAGGAAGTCTGGAAGGGAAATGCCGCCAAGTTAGCCTCAAAGGATTGCTTTCTAACGATCTTCGACCACCAGATGTACGCTGTTTGCCAATGTGATGTTTCTCCAAAATATCACGGATAAGCTGCATCTGAAATTTCGCTAATGGGATTTTTTTCTTGGTAACGACGGTATACACAACATGCGCATTTAGTAAAACCATGTCCATAATATGAAAAAATATTTTCTTGTACCATTTGGTCGTTTTTCGAACACACTCAACCGAGCTCAGTAACATGTCCGTTTTGTCTACTGCGCCCATAAAAATATTATAATCGGTAATACAATGAGGCTTCATAATTGTTCTTCCAGTATGACGATCTTTTTTGCTCAGAGATACAGCGTTATTGCTATGCACGGTCGAAAGCATATATACCTCTCGCTTGTCGCAATATTTCACGCAAAGCAATTTTGAATTACTTCGTATTGTAAATTCCCCCTTTTGGAGTTTTTCTGCCATTTGCGGCACATTCTTTCTAGTTTTGCGGACTGTACCACAAGCACCCGTAGCCCTGTTGTGGAGCCACACAAAAAGGTCAGGGCTGGTGTACCAATTGTCACAGTATAGTACATGCCCTTTGTCTAAATAGGGCTCCAAAAGGGTCAGTATAACGTCGGCAGATTTTCCAAAATTTTCATGACTTTTCAAGTCTGTAGTGGCCCCGGTATAGATCACAAAATCAAGAATAAATCCCGTGACGGAATCACACAAAACAAAAAATTTGACTCCAAAGCGATGCCTCTTTGACGGGATATATTGTTTGAAAAAGAGACGTCCTTTGAAAAGTAAAAGGCTTTCGTCAATGCATAGCTGTTTATTTGGATTCATTGCATTACGGAATGACTCTCGCATGGACTCCACAATTGCTCTAATCTTCACCAAACTATCGTCTATCTTAGGTAAATTATTATCGGAAAAGTGTAACATTCTCAATAAAAGAAGATATCGGTCACGAGAAATTATATTGGAAAAGGATGGAGTAGCCAATAATGTATCTGTTGTCCAGTATTCATGCAGGGTTAATTTTTTAACACGTGGCATCAGATATGAAACGGCAAAAAAAACCCACATTTCGTTTACATTGGTATCCTTCCATTTCGTCAAACGCGACTTTTCACGCAAGTCTTGCTTTTGGCATATATATACATAAAATTTATTTGTCTCAGTTACAATCAAATTTACTAAGTCCTCGGTAAAAAATACCTTGCAAAATTCATCTGCTTTACTTTCAATTGTAAGACTGTCTATCAGGCACCCAGTTTGTGAACTGTCAAAAGGAAATCTTACCGGATCCAGATCTCTTTTTTCCCATTCAAAACTAAAAACCTGTGCGCCCCTGTCTGTAGACATCTCTTCCGTGTCACTGTCGTCGTCAGAAACCATATTGTTTTCAACAAACTCATCCTCGCTATCACTTCTGGTAAGAATTTCATGTAATTCTTGGTCCGTATAATAAGGCCCTTTTTTAGGCTTTGGCAGAACCCTAGAGGGACCTGGCTGGGGATCATCCATTTTTTATGTTTTCGAAACGTCAAAACGAAATAAATAACTAAGACACGTTTACAAGATACGTTTAAAATGCACTAACGGTTAAAATCATAATCATAACTTGTCGCGTGTCCGCTTCGCCTTTTCAGGTAGTCGGCCAACGCAACGGCGCCGGTGGTGGAGGGAGAAATAATCTTAAAACGACGCAAGACCGAATAAATACGAATAATATTCAATATATCATATGGCGTCAACAGCAGTTCACGGTAAATGCAAAAAAACAAAAGGCGTCGTTAGCACTGACGGCACGAAACATTGGAGACGCCAATTGGCGTCAATAGCAGCGAAAGGGTTAAAACTATTAAAACAGTTGTGTCAGATTTTAACCTAGTCTTAAAAGAATTATTTTGACTAAGCATAACATTGGCTCCATCAGTGGCTAAACCAATTATATTTTTAAAAGGTATTTCACTTTGGGACATGAACTCTTTAAACTGACGGTACATATTTTCTGCTGTAGTGTTAGTAGCATCTAACTTTAACATTTTTATCAGGTCTGTTTTTAAGTCCCCTGACTTTGGGCATATATATCTGACAAGAATACATAAATATTTATCCATTCCAACATCGGTACTTTCGTCAGCCAAAATGCTAAAAAACGCTGTCTTTAAAACCGAAATTAAATTGTTTGTTTCTAAAGAGCATAACACATTATTTAATATTTTCGTAGTTTTTGTTCTTCCAAGTGAAATACCATTGACCACATCGGGATCGATGCAAGTAGATTTTATTAATGGTACCAAGTCATCCACTAAAGAAATCGCTATATTATGCTCTGCGAAAAAAGTAGATAACTTAATTTCTGCAGTGGAAATTTTGTCTTTAAGCAAAGTTTGCTCTTTCCGGGCGGCAAAAAGTTTCAGCGCAGAGACTGTTGAATTTTTGTTTTTCATATTTTCAACGTGTTTCTTGGAAGTATTGTGTCTGCTTATTTCTTGCTTACCACCTTTCACAGAGAGTACTGCGTTACAAGGCTTACACTTATATTTTGATTTATCGACAGGAACTTCTTGCAGCCAATCTGTAAAAGGACGAGGTAATAAAAAAAAGCTGCCCGTTTAGTAAAAAAGATATTGTATTACCTTTAAATTCATTTTCCTCGAGCCATTCCTTTCGAAACTGCCCTTTAAATTGGACTGTTTCTCCACAGAGGACAATTCGTGTCTGGCTTTGCGTTTTTTTATAGGAGTCGATGGCCGTCGCCGTTGTCTTGTACTCGGAGCATCCTTATCGACAGAACTACAATATTTAATTTATTATAGGTAGAAATATATCACTTAAAGTAAAACCAATTATTTAAATAAAACAAAATTATTTTTACACTTACCTTAGGGATGAATCAGAACAATCAGATCCGGACATCATAAAAAATATATCACAACACCACCTATTCAATAAATGACTCCTGTATAAGTATTATTATTTCGGGGAAACCCATAACCGAGAACAGTTGTAAATAATAACAGGCAGCGTAACAATCACAAGCAATCGCCGCAATCCACATCTCAGAGCTTCGCTCTGCCACTGACGAACTGGCGACACGTGACGCGACCAATAGAAAATAAGTATGGGGTCACATGTCACAATACTCGTTTTCTATTGGTCACAACACGCGGCCCCAGCCACAAGCTTCAATGCTTGTAACTGACGACAGTGGCGTAGCGAAAATGGCAATTCATGTTTAGGTTTATTCAACTAATTAATTGATTTTAATAAAAAACTAATAATTTTATTTTAATAAAATCAAATTGGTTGGTAAAATTATTGGAATATTTGCTAAATATTCAACTTTGCCTAAAAATCCTTCATATTTGGATAAAAACCTTCAATCCTTCAGTATTAAAAATTCTGGTGCAAAATCCTTCATATTGAAGCAATTCCTTCAGTTCTGGCAACACTGTATTATAATAATATTTAATATGTTAGTCGTAGTCCCCTCCCGCACAAGCGGGCTTCGACTTGTCATAATGATATGACGGGCTTCGTAGTGATAGGTTTGCATGTAACTATATATATTGTTCTCTTTGTAATTTTTATTTTACATACTAGTTCAAGTATATGCACATAAGTTATTTTTAAACAGGTATAGAGTTTTATTATACTGACTTTTACTAGGTAGGGCCAGACAAGGTATGTTTTGCAAAAATAAGTAGGTATATACATATTGTCATTAATAGGTACCTTATTTAAATTTTAGAAAAACAAAAACTGAAAATAAAATAAATTTAAACCCATCACTGAGGGGGTAGACTGTCAATATACTATAAAACATGTTAACCTAAGTCCCAAATACTATGTTCTGCAGAAGGGCTTTACGAGTCAGATAACGTGGAATATAAATGAAGTATTCAAGGCACTTTGGGCTTCTAATATAATAATTCAGTACATTGAAATCAACACGGACATCATATAGTAGCTTCCTTCTGCCAGCTAAAGTTGTTAATATGATCGATCTCCCTAGGGACATATAGGGGGGACCGGGGTTGGAAGTCACATTTTTTTTCTTTTATTTTTTTTGTGTCCATTTTCTTAGTCAGCACATTTATATATTAACAGATACTGCATTCATTCTAGTTTCAAAATATATCAAGATTTTCTGTCTAACATTACCCATTGAGGAAATATTACAAATTTTATGGAAAAAAAATGAGACTTGTAACCCCGTGTCAGGGATGGTTGTCACATCGTGTGGGGTAGGTAGTCACATGGTAAATTAAAAGGGAAATAAATACATTTCTTCAAATCGAACGAATTTTTATTAAAGAAAAATGGTTGTAGGTACCCAAGAAAATAATAAAAAATGTTTCATTCATAATAAAAACCAAAACTTAACGATACCAAACTAGAGACTAAAGAATAGGTTAACGAAAATAAAAATATATATTAAGTCTAAAGATTCAGTCTGAATAATCTGAGTCACAGTTCTGGCAAATGTAATAAGGCAGCCCAGGTGTGCAAGCTTCATGAGCCCATAACTTGCATTTTTGGCACTCAATCCAGTTTTTTTTGGGTCTGCTAGCAGAGTAGGGAGAGACGCAAACCAGGCAAAACACTTCATCATCTTCCTCCTCGTCTTCGTCATAAACTGCTTTTTCTTTAATTCTTTTTCCTCCCTTTCCTTTTGCATTCTTCTTTCTAGTCGCCTCTTTCTCGTCCTGATCCTCACTCAATACACGTTTCGTAACTTTCTTTTTTCTTGCTTCTTGTTCCAGTTTTTTCTCTTCTAGATATGCCTTCTTCGGTATGTCTGCTAGAATTGCTGATTTACATTTCCTTCTATCAGTTCCCTGCAACTTGCGCGGAGGAGCTTTTGGTAGAGGTTTCAAAACTAGCGGCGATACTACCAGAGAACCCCCTGCACTACTTGGACCAGGAACAGTGATCATGATAGTTTTCTTGGTAGCTTGATGCTGCAGTGATTGCTCTGACTTTGAGCAGCCAGGCAAACTTTGTGATGTCATAGAATGAGCATTAGGGCCAGGACTCTCATTTTCAGCAGATACAGTATCTTCAAGGTCAGGCGTCTCACATGGAGTCGTTGCAGGTTCAATAGTCACAGTGTTACGATCAAGGTCATAATTATTGTTTTGATTATCTGCGTTATTCTGTACGATTTCGGCATTAGGATTCGTAATTAGTGGCCTATCTGTGACGGACGACGGCAAGAATTCATGTTCTTGAAATATATCTCGATTAAATGGGGAGATTCCACAGGCTTTAAAACCTGCAAGAATATGGGATGGAGTAACTGCCAATGGAAAAGCTTGTGCAATTATTCGTTGTATTTCGTATATTGTCATATGTTGGCCTGGATTATTTACCATCCATTGATCCATTGCGTTGTTAATGTATTTTTTCAAAGGTCCATATACCGATCTATCCAAAGGTTGGAGGCGGTGAGTGCAATGTGGCGGGAACGAGACCATTATTATGCCATTATCTTTTGCAAAATTTAGTCCTTCAATGGATAGATGGGAGCTGTGATTATCCAACAGCAAGAGACATGGTTTCTTTTTTGCACATGGTTATGGAAATGTTTCAGGAAGGAAACAAATAGCTCTTCTGACATCCAACCCAAAGGATTACTTCCTCCTTTGCAGCTAATTGGCCCATCTCTGATGAAATGGTCTTTTAAATGCACCCTCGGAAAAACAAAGAATGGTGGAACTAAATTTCTACCTCCCGAAACAGCAACAGCTAAGGTCACTAGTGTGCCTCTTTCGGCCGAGGTAATAACACCAACTTGCGTAAATCCTTTTTGAGCAACAACTTTGTTAGGTTTTTGAACCGTAGTCACCCCAGTCTCGTCCATATTCCATATGTTATCAAAAAAATTTCTGACATTATGTGGGTTAAAACTCGTGGCTCGAGCCAGACTGGTAGCGTCAGGTGTTCTAATGGACAAAGAAGGGTGTCTCTGCAAAAATAATGTAAACCAGTCTGAGCCCGTTAGCTTGTTCGATTCCCAAGACTTTGTAACTTTCATGTTATTGGAAATAGCAAGCTCGAATGCCATTTTCCGAATCTCCTTAGGAGATAACCCAAAATAAATTCTTGAAGCCAGAAGTAGGTAGTTTTCTAATTCCGTTTCCTGTTCATCATTAAATATCTGTCGATTCCTTTGGTAGCCCACTTTTGTAGACGGTGTTGCTACGACTATATTATTTATTTTCTCGGTACTGAACTTTTTACAATACCTCGTTAAGGTTCGATAATTAATTCCAAAATCTTTCGCGACAGATCTTATGGATTTTTCATGGTTTTTCACTTCTCGGGCAGCACGCAGCATTACTGCTGGTGTAACAAGCCCTCTGGTAGATTTTCTCTTATGCTGGCGTGGCATTCTTATGTCTAGCTCTGGAACAAATAAACCTAAACTAAGCTCAACTCCAACAAGACAACAACAAGAAGCACTAAACATGCATGGGGTTGGTTGTCACATGTGACAACCGGCCCCCCTCAATGTGAGACAACCGGCCCCAATCTCGTTTTTTTACTGCATCCAGGATTTCGACAACGCATGTATGAGTTTTTGTCGTTTACACTACATATTGGTAAATGGTCACTATTGGTTCTTCTAACGTCTATTGGCGGTATTGCCACAGTTTTTGATCTTTTAGAGGGGGGCTCAGTTACTTCAGTTTTCTCATCATAATGTGGCATAGCAGCTTGAAACAATCTCGACTGGCTCGACTGTCCTAAGGCAAGAGATTTCCCAACATACAACTTAAATTCTAATAAATCCATTATCGCCGATTTTCTGTAACCAAATGCCAAACGGTCTTGCCGGTACTCAATCCAGGAATTTGTTATTGCCAGGTCAACAAAATGCCAGAAAACACGCACAGGCCATTTTTTTGTGCTCATGCAGATTCTGTAATAAGAAATCAATCTGTCGCACAAATCTACACCACCCATTGATTGATTGTATTTAACAATTGTGTTTGGACACGGTACCAGAATATATTTTGAATTTTTTTTATCCCATCTTCGAACGTCCGTTATGGGTAAAGACCCTGAAGATGTGGAGGCCATCGTGACAGATCTATTATCCATCCATTTTAAAATTGTCATTTTGTTGTCGGCTTTTACCCATTCTTCATGAGATCCCCGTCCTTCTCGCAACAAATCAGAGTCCTTTTTAATTTTGTTTCGAAGTGTTTTTGGAATGCGGTTGTTCATGATTGTACCAACACCAAAAATCCCTTTGTTTATTAAGTGCTCAAGCAAATTTACTGAAGTAAAGTACCTATCAAAGTAAAGCGTGGTTCCTGCGGATATTTCAACTGATAGCTTTTTGACCACAGAGCCTCCAATGCCTAACGATTTTTCAGGCGCAACATCAGGCCATGTTTTAGCGCCTTGATAAATAAAAAAGTCAAGCACTAATCCTGATGGTGTAGCAAGAACAAAATTTTTTAAGCCTACAGGATTTGGCTTATTTTTTACAAATTGGCGTAAGCTTGTTGTGCCAGTAAAAGGAATCATTTGTTCATCAATTGATAATTCTGTTGGTCTTTGAAGGCTGGTGCACATATTTCTAACAGAATCCAATATTGGTTGAACTCTCCAAAGTTTATTTTCTGCTTTGACTTCCGCAGAAACGCTCAAATTGTCGACTACATGTAAAAAATTCCTTAATTTATAAATCCTATCCCTAGGAATCTGAGTAATAATAGGAATTTCAATTCCTTTCATAAAGTATAGTCTTAGTCGTGGCAGTCCAAAAATACCCATTAAAACATGAATCCCAGTTATTTTTTTGTATTCTTCTGCAGTTGATTTTAATTCTTTTTTTTTCATTTGCTTGCATGGCACGCATGTTACTTTGTAAAGACAAATTTTCCCAAAATTCCTCCGCAAAATACTGGGAGAAATAATCTAACGGTGACCAAAATTCGTGCTCATGATTTACCTCCCAGTGGTTCTCAGAGGAGTCATTGTAATTACTTTCAAACGTTTTCTTTTCCCAATGATTTTTAGCTTCTGCCCACCTTTCTTCGAGTAGTTGTTCTCGCAAATGAAGTAAAGGTACGTCATTATCAGAATCATATTCTAAGTCATTCTCTGGAATGACTGGGATATCGGGTACATAATCATCTTGAAATATATTTTCTTCCGAATTATCTAAGTTCATCGTGGGGTTATCATCTTCATCATCACTAAGGTAAAAGTCGCTGTCTTCTAAAAGTTCCACTAACTGGGCATCACTAAGAGGCTTCTTTAAACCTGGAAAACAATATTTTCTACTATTTAACTTTTACCTCACTTAAATCCCGGTGTCCAAACTGCTTGACAAAAGGTTTAATAAACCCTGGCACCGCTGCTAATCAATATTTTTTTGCAGTTTTTGCGTCACATACATGTCACGGTACCCAACAAGCAATTTATCACAGATTAAACAAAAAAAAACTATTAGATAACTATGAAATTACCTTGTGTTTTACAGGACGCCATCATAACCTCGCAATATCACGTGTAATCACAAACAACTGAACGTATCGTACACTGTTGCTGTTTTTTTCCACCGGCAAAATTCTTACGCGTTGTAGTGGGTGCAGCGAGCGGGACACTGGGCCAATACGATGAAAAAAGCGTGTTGTTACCGTATAATAAATTTATGAGTTTTGTCCAGCGGGCGGGACCCATGGACCGAAGAGGATAATATAGAGCTGCATCCGGTCCACAGAATCTCTTCAAGTGCTGCAAATCGTCAAATTTTTGCTTTGATATCGATATTGGAGCTGAAACTAAAAAACGAAAATTCTCCATTATTTTGTTTTTAGACTCTGATGTTATAGACTTACATTCATAGGAATAATCCGGAAGACAAAATTCACCTGGTCTCAGGTTAGTTTTGGGAATTTTCTTCTTTATCTCCTTTACTACTCCCGTGTCCCAAGCTCCATTATATGCCGTGCGGTAACGAAGTAGCCGAGGATGCTCCTTTTCAATAACTATCTCTTTGACTGGTCGAGTTGGAAATGGGCACTTTTTTTTGTACAAAGTATCAAGGTGATGTTTCCATTTCCTAAAGAAGTTTTGCTGAACATCTACGACATCGAAAGGTGATGGTTTATATCTGGCAACTTCGAAAACTTGGTTTCACTCTTTTGGGTGCTCTACTCGTGTTTTCTGGTTTACCAGGCCAACGTTCTTATCACATTCCAGATACGAGTGACCCCTGACCGAGAAAGTAATTTTCACAAAGTCAAGCCTTTTTTCTGTATGTACTAAATTGTGAAAGAATCGGAATATTGGGAAATTTGCTACGCTTTTCTTTGCGCCTGCGCACAGGTGCGCTTAAAGTTATCTTAAAAAAAAAATTACCTACCAATTACGGCCATTGATAATCAATTGAAATTAAGTTAAGTTAAGTCAAGCTAAGTTAAGCTAAGTTAAGCTGAGGGAGAGGGGCTAAACGAAGGCGTGCAAAAGTGCCCTAACTCAAAATGCCGGAGAGTAGGGGGGGTTAAACGGCGCCACCGATTTGTCAGCCGGGCAAATCGGAATCCCTCCAAGATCGCGTTGGGACCTCGCTCTCAGCTACACTTTAAAACAAAAGCAAATTAAACCTGTAGGGTAAGGAGGCTAAATTGACAAATGAGTCAACTAAGGAGTGCTGTCGGCTTCTCGAATAAAACTCATACCCAAATTTTTTTCTTTAAAACAAATATATTATATTTATTTCACCATCTGTCTCCTGAATATTGAACAACAAATTACAATAACGTCGCAATCCAATCATAAGAAATAAAAGTTAAAAACCTGCGCAACCGCGGTGATATCACAACTGGCTTTACAATACGCTATTAAATTCTATATATAATATAAAAGGAAAAAAAAACAAATTCATATATAAGACCTTAACCAATTCTGGCGCTGAAAACAGATAGCATGAATAAATAAATTCGGAAACAAATGAGTTATACGCGTTCCTTAAACTATGACTTAGCTGGTGTTGTTCTGCAGCCTCTTATGCTATAAGCAACCCACAGTCCTTATTCCAGAATCATACGTCGCATTCTACCGGTCTCGGGGGCAGAAAATATAGGGTTGTACTCGTCTCAACGACAATAAAGGTGGATGCTTGAACCCTGTTCCAGAAAGTGAAAATACTGGTTGGTCCTTGTATGTACCCGTCGCAAAGACTGGTGGGTGAACTTATCCCCAAGAAAAGAACAGATGGGTGTTTGGACCCTCTGTAAAGACAATTTATCGGTGGGTGTTTGGACCCTCTGTAAAGACAATGTATCGGTGGGTGTTTGGACCCTCTGTAAAGACCCTATAAAGAAAACAATCCGCGTCAGAAAGATACTTAAATAAAATTAAAACCACGTGCGCGACCTGAAAACCACACATAATAACATGGCTGAAGGCCCACCCGACTTTAAAACCATATTGCAACGCTGTATACAATAAAAAAAAATACTACAAGTTAATGGGCGCGAGAAAAAATCCCAAAAATGCACCCGCGCTTAATAAAAACAACTCCTCAATAAATAAAAGCCCATTGCCCATTAATGACAGAAAAATTACTACTGCGTATGTGCGACGCGACTGCGCATAAAAATGTACTACAATATCTGATGATAATTAATTCAACAATAAAAATCAAAAGTAACATTTTAAACTGAAGTTAACCGAGTTATCTACTGCGCATGCCCGAAATAAACGCTAAAATTTATTTAAAACCACTTAGTATTCAAGCAGAAAACCCACTAGACCCGAATACGTTAAAATCCCGAAAACTATCGACTGCGCATGCGTCAGGCGATGGCACATTTTATTTATAAAAATTACCACAAATGAGTCGGGGATACTAAAATAATTATTTAAATAATTTAAAAGTGGTTTTCTCCTTGAAATACTAGCCAAAAATAACGAAGTAATAAATTGAACATAATGCGCATGCGCCCAAAAATCGTACGATATGGGGCTCTAAAAACCCGGAATAAAATATACAATAAAACCCTCAATACCCTTTTACTAAATGACGTTCAGTTAAATTAACAGCGCAAGGCCGAACAAAAATGAAAGATAACTACTGGAAATAGATTATAAATTACAACATTATGGCTTAGAGCGCAGAAAGAATTAAAATCCGTGATATTAAGAAAATTTTACTACCACGACCAATACTAGAACCTACAGTATCACCCTACTGGTGATTCCCCCACTTAAATTTTTATTAACCTGAAATTCGAAATGTGGTTTTATAAGACCGTTATTACTGGATGAAGGCAAAACTAATTATCCCGATGTTGCAATATGAAGAGATAAAGTAAAACGCATTAAGTTAACAAAATGAAATCAGTACTAACGGTTTTAATAGCAAACTAATAAATTAATGCGACTTTAATCGTCAGATAACAAAATTCAACGTACAAAATCAAGTAAATTAATAAGTAATTAAAGTAAATCAGTTAAATACAACTTCCACAAGCCTTCTAAAATATACAAAGGAGGTTTCAGGACACCACGTGACGCAGTATTAAACAAAATTTCCATAAATCAATCAGTAAAATCAAATCAAAGCATAAAAACAATGACGTAAATCCATGAAATAAAATAAAATTAAGTAACATGATGAAATAGCAACGTGGTTTTACCAAAAGGAGAGCAAAAAAAAACAAAATGATAGCCTTACCCGTTGTTACTAGGGGGTCTGCTTGGCAATTAGCGGCTTCGACGCAGTGAAATCGGCAATCAGCCTTAATGACCTTACTTTTGACCCAAAACCAAATACTCCAACAGTCAATCACTTAGAAAGGTCACTTTATTAAGTTTTCTGCCCGAAATCCCAAAAATACGGAAGTTATAAGAAACTTTTTAGGGGCGAACAAACTTTACGTCTGAAGACTAACGGAGCCAGCTAAGAAGTAATGCTTCCTTGACCACGCTAGCAAGATGGCGAAAACGGCGGAAGTACTACGTGAATAAACCAACGCATTCACATTAAAGTTAACAAACTAATCGGAGATGATTGAACCCTTGCACAACTAATTAATTTACCAAACCGGTACCCCATAACAAGACCAACCCTCTTCAAACAATCAAATAAAATTAGATAATTCAAACAACTTAATAATCCCTCACTTGACTATAAAATAAGAATCAGAAGGAGAACACGTGACCCCTGCCCTAGGGACGTGCACCCGAAACGAGAATGGATCTGGCCATCGATATTGGCTAATGCTCCAAAACCAAGGAAAGCGGTCGAATTTCCGGACGGAATAAAAACTCCCAGACCACTAAAACTCAATAAACAAGAAAACAGCCCCTTCCAGGCGATGAAGTTATCCCCATACAGAGATCAAATAATCAATCGAAAACCCAATAAACCTAACGATATGGCCCAGCACTAATATAAATGAACCTATTTTCATACATAGCTCGATGCTCCTTTGAATGCAGTCAAAAATGACAAACAGCTGATTAACGTCAAAATCGACTGCTGGCCAAAAGAAAATACAAATAACAAAATGGGCTTTCTTTAGGAAATGAGGACTTGAAGAGTCAGAGAAAATACGAGAAAAAGGCCCTACGACGATAGAGGTAACCTTTACAAAAATTTAACATTTTAAATAACCTATAAACATGACATAAATCATTTAATTCACAATTCCAAATTTACCGGATTCCAAACTATATTTTAGGGGAGATTACACAATAGACAGTAAGGAAAATTGACTCATTTCCCCGGGTAAACTATCGAAGAAGGATCTACCATAACTAGAGGTACCAAACTGAAGGAGATATACATTACAGCACTGTCGAAACAGGATCGAAACTAGAGATAAAAACTGACTTTAATCATGGAAATCTAAGGTAAAACTACCCTCAAGGTAAGAAAATAAGGCCCAACCACTATTACTTACTACTCTTAAGGCCACTTAAAGCAATTAATCCCCAACCACATTAACTATGGTAACAAAAAAACATCTCCCCGACAGGTATCGAAGGCAAACAGAAGGAAATAATAATCTAGAGATTCAAAAACCCAATCCAAACAATATTTACCACAACCAGTCTAACCTGGCACCACATAAAATCAATTCCTTCCTATAGGACACAACGAAAGCCAAGAAAACATACAGGGTGAGCAAAGAAAATTGAAATATACCGCCATTCCGTAGTTAAGGGGAATTTACAGAAAGTAAAGTAAGGTCAGTAATTTTAGATTTAAAACATAAATGACTTTCATAACTAAGGTCATACTTATTCACAGTATCTAAAGAAAAATAGAACGATTGATTAGGTCTGTAAGCCAGAATTTCTTGACAAAATGGTGAGTCAAAATAAAATAAATCATTAAATCCCTTAAAATTTGAATTGTCTGGCATTATTAATTATCCATATGTAGCCATATAGGTCACTCACTTTAACGGCTTTTTCAAACCGTTACAACTCCCCTCTACTACGGAAGGAGGAAAACTTCCTCTGAGAAGTTTTACGACGATAAGTCCAATAAAAAAAAAATTCAAACTGATCCAGATCTTAAAGAAAAATTCCCTACTACAAAAAACTACAAGGTACTCAACCACTCCAATGCTACTTATTATTCGCCAAATACTTGATCATCTACTTTTATAAAAATACTGAAGGTACCTAAAAATAGTCACAAGGGTATAACCCGCAAAAATAACAGTTACTAATAACATAGCAACTCCACTACTATTATCAAAAATAACCCCCCAAAAAAAAACTAATCAACCAAAAAGAAAACAAAAGATATTCCAGTGACTGCCCTGCTGTCGGAGACTCCCGGAGTCCCCGGAAGAGGAAGGAAGTGATTCTGATCTGCTTGCGTGGTGAACGTAACTCCTAAGGAAAATCCGAAAATGGAAAAGCGGACTACATTAAGCACTTATTGGAAAACGGACCCGTGAGCTAATATTGCGTTACAACCAACTTTGGCTTGGCGAACCTCGTATATTAGCCTCACACAAGCAAACCCAAAACACAACCAGCCACCCCCAAGAAAACCGAAAAACCCCGACAACAAGACAATACCTGAAAGGTGGAAAACTAAAAATAACTGAAAGTTAATATAGACCAACAAACTGTAACCCAGATGTTCCACCGATCAAAAGGGAGTGCATTATAGCACACACTAAGCTAAAAGATACAAATGTGTTATACACTAAGATATGTACCGCAGCCTTTTTAATGAAAATGAAAAGGTTGTTCCGAAAGGCGCCACTGCTCCAGGCCTGCTGTCTCACACTGACCGACCGGAGTAAGTCACGCACAGTAGTTTCGCCCTCCCCTGGGCTGGTATTTCGCAGACTGGTCCTCCAAGAGGCTCCAGGGGTCAGACAGCCACCCCCCAATACGTAACCCTTCCAGCCGGCCTGCTCACCACCGGACCCAAATTCCACTAGGGACTGAAGGTCCCGCAAAAAGCGGTGAAGCAACACCCTGGGGCACCCAACGCCCCTCAGCCTATAAAAGAGAAGGCTGAAAAAAAAAATCGTCAAAATCGGTTAGGTAAATTTTTCCAGAATAGAATCAACCATCTATTCTGAACACAAAGGTAAGTCACAATCGGTATACTCGAATTCAACATAACGCCAACGCCTCTTTTGCCCGCAGACAAAAGATCGCTAGCGACGTCCAAAAGACAATCAATCAAATAAGTCAAAATCAGGTTACTTTGTTGCTTTCAATCTGGTCATACAGTGGCACAAATCCCTAAAAAGGTATATCTCAATCTAAACAACACAACGCCATAAGGCCAAGATCAATACAACCAAATCAACCAAAAATAGAAAGAGAAAACCAGTTTTCAATGTAAAAATCCCGAAATACGGCTCATAAAATGATACACTGAAAACCAAACCACTGACCAAGATAAAAACACCCAAAGTAATAAACTAAGGGGTAAAGGCGTGAACGTTAACCGCAGAAAACTTCACCCTAAACCAAAGCGAAGATACTAATATCAAACGCAAAGTCACAATAAGCAATCAAATAACGTCCACGAGGACCAAGTCAAAATAAATCTAATAAAGTCATAATCAGGTAATCAATATCAAACATAAGTCTCACAATAAGGTTAAAGTAGTCAAACAACGTAAGGTAAAGTAAAGACAAAGAGAGAGCAATAAAACAAAGCAAACTGAAAAGAAAAGTTAAAAGGAGATTGCAACTTAAGGTTGACTCCTTAAACACAATAATAACTACCGAGCTGAAGGCAAAAGTTCCATTACCAAAGCTGAAGGCTGAACTATACTGACAGAAAAGCAGTGCAACTACTGAAGGTAAATTACACGACTCACAAGTAAAAAGGTAAGAAAACTGAAGGTTTAACTTACCAACACGAAGTAATGAACCGCTGAAGGCTGAATTCACTACGAACGGAATAGACCAGCTGAAGGCCATTAGCCTATGCCTGCACTCGATGGAGTTCTACCATCACTTAGTACACAGTGCGGAGTATTTCTAACTGAATCCACCCAGCTCTGCCACGTTTCGCGCCGAGGCATCACTGAGCTTCACTCAGAAACCCACATCCGCTGGGGGCACAAACACTGTAGTGAACTGCTGATGGCTTTGTTCGCTACACAAGAATTAGGTCAGTTGAAGACTTCGACGTAATCCAGCACTCGGCGTACTTCTAACGCCACGGGTTCTCCGTGCAGCACATTCCTAACCAACTTCACTTGAATCTACTCTGTTTCGCGCCAAAGCAGTATCAAATGTAGTTGGAACCCCGTAGCCGCAGGGGGCTTATAAAAAAAAGGAAAATTACAGAGGTAATGAACTAAACGTGAAGGTAGCGATAGTGATTTTACTCGTTGTCTGAACTCTCGCTTAAAATTAATGGATTATTACACAACTTGAGATCTTGCACATGCCAAACACCTTTACTTTGACCATTCTGATCTTGAAGTTCATAGGTACAAGTGCCGGTCTTCCTTTTAATAATAAAAGGACCTACAAAGGTTGGTGCTAATTTGGCGCTGTAATATTTTGTGGCATCCGAGAGACTTTTGTTCTTCCGCCAGACCTGCTGTCCGGGTTTAAATTGGACAGGTCTCCTGCGTAGGTTATATCGACGTTGATTATTAGCGCGGGACGCTTGGATCCTTTTTCGTACGTCCGCATATAAGTGTAGAAAGGCGGTATGTCTCTTGTCGACAACATCCTGAGGATCTAAGTCAATTTTAGGCATGTCTTCGATAAAGTCTTGTCCATAAAGTTTATGTTCTCTTCCAAAATTAAGATAGTAAGGACTAAATCCGGTAGTTTCATGTCTAGAAGTACGCATGGCACAACCGATAGCGGCCAAATTCTCGTCCCAAGTACGATGGTTATTATTTTGAATGTATGAACGTATCATGGTTTTCACCACTCTGTTTGCTCGCTCGGTTGGATCAGCCTGTGGATGATACGAAGCTGTGTAAAAGATCTTGGTTTTATAACGCCGACAAAGTTCTTGGAAATCTTTTGATTTCATCTGAGCTCCCTGATCACACATCAAAAACTGTGGGGCTCCAAACATAAGAAAAATACCCTCTTCAACTTGCTTGGTAAGTGATTTAGCTGTAGCAGAACGAGATGGAAATAGAACGGTGAATTTTGTGAAATAATCGTTAACTACCAGAACGTACTGATTACCCGATCTAGAGCGAGGGAACGGTCCAATGTAATCTAAACTAATACATTGCCACGGTTTCTTAATGTCTGGTCGATTACCCATTAAACCTGCAGGAGGTTTTTGTTCTACTTTATTCTGCGCACAGATTCTACACGCTTTTACATATCTGGCTATGTTATTCCTCATCTTTGGCCAATAATAACGCTGGCATACTTTCCAATACGTCTTGAATATGCCTACATGGCCTGCAGCAGGAATATCGTGGCAGCGGTGAAGTATTTCACTCCTCCTATCTTTCGGAACAACAAGTTTCCAGGAGCTAGATGGTGTAGCTAATTCCGAGGGACACGATTTCACAAATTCATACAACAATCCGTTTTCGACTCGCCAAGTTGGAAACTTATGCGGTAACTCTTCTAGTCTAGTGAACATGTTTTTATACAATTTATCAGTGGTAGACGAAAATGAATCTTCTTTAATTTCCGGATTTACAGCGTCAACAGCGACAGGCACAGATCGAGAGAGGAAATCTGGAACCACATGGTCTTTACCCGGTCTATGAATTAGCGTGAAGTCATAAGGTTGGAGGCGAAGTGCCCAACGTGCTAATCTTCCTTGCGGATCCTTCAATCGATGTAGCCATAATAGTGAATGATGGTCGGTTATTACTGTAAAATGGACTCCTTCCAAGTAGTGACGTAATTTTTCTACGCTCCAAATTACTGCCAGACATTCTTTTTCAGTCACCGTCAATTTCATTTCCTGCCTAGTTAGTGAACGTGATAGGAAACATATTACTTTCTCTCCTTCGTCAAACGTCTGAGATAATACGGCTCCAAGGCCGAAAGCACTTGCGTCAGTCTGTAAAACGAAAGGGCGATTGAAATCTGGACAAGTTAGAATGGGTGCTGTAATTAATGCTTCTTTAATGGCTCGAAAAGCATTGTCACAATCGGGTGTCCATGACCAACTGATCTTTTTCTTGGTCAGATTGGACAAAGGAGCTAGTACAGAAGAAAAATTAGGTACAAATCGTCTATACCATGATGCGGTACCTATGAAACGTCGAATTTCTGTCACATTTTTAGGTGGTGGTATATTCACAATGGCCTCTACTTTCGATGGGTCTGGCCGAAGGCCTTGACGGTCAACTACATAGCCCAAATATTTTAGTTCTGATCGGCAAAAATGACATTTTTCCAAGGATACAACCAGTCCTGCTTCGAGTAAGCGATCGAATACTATGCCTAGAAGTCTTACATGTTCTTCAAAGTCCTGGGAAACCAGTACGATATCGTCTAAGTAAACCATGACGGACGGTTCTAGGTCGGCGCCAAGAACGCAATCGACGATCCTAGACCAAGTAGCCGGAGAATTCGTAAGCCCAAAGGGCATTCGCCGGAACTGAAATAATCCTCTTCCAGGAACAGTAAAAGCAGTGTATTCTCGCGAAGACTCAGATAATGGGACAGTCCAAAAAGCAGATTTGATGTCGATGGAACTCAAATATTTAGCGTCTCGCAATCTGTCTAAAATTGATGAAATATATGGAATAGGGTATGCATCTTTGGTAGTTACCTCGTTGAGTCGTCTATAGTCCACGCAAAAGCGATAAGTATCGTCTTTCTTGCGCACCAGACATATTGGGCTTGACCAAGCACTTTTTGAGGGTTCAACCACTCCGTCCTTTAACATGGACTCTAACTCCTCATCTATGATCTTTTGCTTGAATGGAGACACAGGGTAATACCTTTGTTTGATAGGTCTGGTGCCTGGTTTAACCTCGATGACATGTTCAGCAACTGTGCAATATCCTAATCCGGAACCCATTGACGAAAGCTTTACTTTTATTAATTGATCTAATATTTGCCGCTGATCGGCGGTAAGTGTGCTCTCGTCTTGAATACTATTAATTTGAGTAGAGACAGGATCAACAGAGAAATGCCAAATATCTTGATTTAAATCGGGAACTATTTCCATGCTTTTCCAGAAGTCAATTCCTAGGATAAGTGTGTGTGAAAGCTCTGGTAAGACGAGCACGTCGATGATTTTGGTCTTCCCCATTAAACAGAATGGAACCTGCATAAAACCAATGCTGGAACAGCTCTGTCCATTGGCGACTGTGCATCTCGTTTCTTTCAACAAAAGTTGTAAACCTAAACGTTGTAATAGTTCGTATCCAGGAAGACCAACAATAGTCCTGGTAGCACCGGAATCCAATAATCCTCGAAAGGGAGTGCCTAAAATAGTGACTTCTAAATATGGGCGTTCATCGCCTTGAGCGTGACCAATGATGTAATCCAAAAGTAATTGAGCTGGAAAGTCGGAATTCTTGTTGGTCGATGTATTATTGGACTTGGGAGACATCGCACGACCTATTGATTCCCCCGGGAAGCGTTTCCCGAATTCATGCATCTGGGGCAATTTCGAGTCGTGACATCAGGTGTCCCGCAACGGTAACAATGTGTCTTCTTCGGACTAGGGCAATCCCTATTATAATGACCAGTTTTCTGACAATTCCAACATCTTATATCTGGGGCACGTCTATTGCTGTTAGTTGGTGGATTGACGTGTCTAATTTCTTGAACATCGTTATTCGAGTGGTATCTCGGAAGAGCTTCCTGCATATCGGAAACAAAGGCAAAGTCAGGCTCTACAAATCCCTGTCTTTTTCTAGAAGGTGGAACGTAATGTTCTGCACGATATTTCTTAGATTCCAAAGTCAGACAGCACTCCTCCAATTCTTCTAAAGAATTTACTACAGGGAGTTGGGTAGTATAAAAAGGAGCCAAATTTCTGGTGATGATGTCCAACTTTACCTCTTCAGTCATTCCTCCATAACGTCTACAGAGGGCGTGCATACTCGAGAGGTAATCTACAATGCTCTCGGAGGGATCTTGTGTCCTGTCTAATATTTCTCGGAAAAGTCGTGTACGATAATCTGGTGGTTCGAAATGACGACTAAGCAATACCGATAAGCCTTTCCAATCGGTAAATCTAGATCGGTTAGATCTAAACCAATTCAACGCCTTTCCTTCAAAAAGATCTATGGCGGACTCGAAAACTTCCTGTTCAGTAACGTGGCGAGCTACTCTAAGTTCGGCGACTCGTTCTAAAAATCCATGAACGGACATACTTTTAGCGTCTCCGGTGAATTTCAATCCCCATTTTTCCACTTTTGGTCCTTTAAATTGCATAGGTGCTCTGCTAGGAGTAAAGACAGGTGCATTGTGAATGGAAGATATAGAAGAAGCAGCGTCTGAATCAGACTCGTCCTGATTGGCCAGTAAAGCACTCAGGTTTGGATCTTGTTTGGATAAAGCTTCCAGGTTACTGAGTGTCGACAAAATGTCGGCTAAAAGTTTGGCTTTTATTTCTACATTTTCTGGAGTTAAACTGCTTGGCGGGGCACGGTCCACACGACCAACCAGATGCAATAGGTGGCTTTGGTAGCGTTCGAATTTTGATCTCGCCTTATCTCCAGTGATAGATGTCATTGCTTCTTTCACTCGTTGGAGTGCATTGTGAATGCATTCTTTCTCCTCGTCGAAATTTAGGTTGTAAGGTGGAATGCTTAATGACTTCCTCCTCTTTTCCAATTGCATGATCTGACGTAGGGAAGTTCTCAACTTCTCCACCGTCTCAGATCCATCCACTGGTATTCCACGGACGACCAATTCATGACTTAACATGTCCTTGTTCAGGTAGTTGATCTTCATGTTGTAATCCATCTTGAATTTCTCTTTCAGGGTTCAGCAAAACACAATCACTAATAACTCACAATATTACAATACTAAAGTCACGTCACTTCACTACACTTCACGGTAAAAAAAAGTGGTTTTCAAAGTAATAGCAAAGTTAATAATTCAGAGTCAGTAAAAGACGTAACTGTAAAAAAAAATAATCGACGCAAATCATAAACAATAAAGTCAAATCAGGTAAGTCAAAATAGGTAATTCAAGATAAGCAATATCAATAATAACAGTAGGTAAGGTGAATCAAAGCAAATCTGAGCCGCAGCAAAGACCCACTTCATACGATCAACCAATAGATCAAAACTTAAGCAAAATAAAGCAATAAATCGAACCAAGGTCAGGTTAGGCCGCAGCCAAAACCCTACGAAATAAATCAAAATCAAGTTTTAAAAAAAAATTAATTGACTTTTAGCTACCTATTATAATCTCTCTATTTCTCGGGAACGGGTCATATATTTATTTACAGTCGAGAATCGTTACTAGTTACCATAATACGTACGCAACGCAATAAATGTCAAAATCAAATAATCAATAAATCGAACAAAACAATGTCAAAACAATGTACGCAAATATCAATAACGCAATGTATCGAAACGCAAGTAATAAAATAAAGTCATCAAGTAATTAAACGCAAATCAATAAAAATAAAGTAAAGTAATTATGGTACTTAGAACGTAGTCATAAGTCGACACACTGTCCGCGCATATGCGATATTACGTATCAATGTTTTATTTGAGTTTCCGCAGCACTTCCTGTTTAAACAAAGAAATCCTGAATTAAAAATTTAAAAACTTTGCCATCCTTCCAACAAAAAATCCAAATATAAAAATTCAAAAATATAATCAAACAAGTCAAAAATATTTCAAAACAAGCCCCACGTTGGGCGCCAAAAATTTGCTACGCTTTTCTTTGCGCCTGCGCACAGGTGCGCTTAAAGTTATCTTAAAAAAAAAATTACCTACCAATTACGGCCATTGATAATCAATTGAAATTAAGTTAAGTTAAGTCAAGCTAAGTTAAGCTAAGTTAAGCTGAGGGAGAGGGGCTAAACGAAGGCGTGCAAAAGTGCCCTAACTCAAAATGCCGGAGAGTAGGGGGGGTTAAACGGCGCCACCGATTTGTCAGCCGGGCAAATCGGAATCCCTCCAAGATCGCGTTGGGACCTCGCTCTCAGCTACACTTTAAAACAAAAGCAAATTAAACCTGTAGGGTAAGGAGGCTAAATTGACAAATGAGTCAACTAAGGAGTGCTGTCGGCTTCTCGAATAAAACTCATACCCAAATTTTTTTCTTTAAAACAAATATATTATATTTATTTCACCATCTGTCTCCTGAATATTGAACAACAAATTACAATAACGTCGCAATCCAATCATAAGAAATAAAAGTTAAAAACCTGCGCAACCGCGGTGATATCACAACTGGCTTTACAATACGCTATTAAATTCTATATATAATATAAAAGGAAAAAAAAACAAATTCATATATAAGACCTTAACCAATTCTGGCGCTGAAAACAGATAGCATGAATAAATAAATTCGGAAACAAATGAGTTATACGCGTTCCTTAAACTATGACTTAGCTGGTGTTGTTCTGCAGCCTCTTATGCTATAAGCAACCCACAGTCCTTATTCCAGAATCATACGTCGCATTCTACCGGTCTCGGGGGCAGAAAATATAGGGTTGTACTCGTCTCAACGACAATAAAGGTGGATGCTTGAACCCTGTTCCAGAAAGTGAAAATACTGGTTGGTCCTTGTATGTACCCGTCGCAAAGACTGGTGGGTGAACTTATCCCCAAGAAAAGAACAGATGGGTGTTTGGACCCTCTGTAAAGACAATTTATCGGTGGGTGTTTGGACCCTCTGTAAAGACAATGTATCGGTGGGTGTTTGGACCCTCTGTAAAGACCCTATAAAGAAAACAATCCGCGTCAGAAAGATACTTAAATAAAATTAAAACCACGTGCGCGACCTGAAAACCACACATAATAACATGGCTGAAGGCCCACCCGACTTTAAAACCATATTGCAACGCTGTATACAATAAAAAAAAATACTACAAGTTAATGGGCGCGAGAAAAAATCCCAAAAATGCACCCGCGCTTAATAAAAACAACTCCTCAATAAATAAAAGCCCATTGCCCATTAATGACAGAAAAATTACTACTGCGCATGTGCGACGCGACTGCGCATAAAAATGTACTACAATATCTGATGATAATTAATTCAACAATAAAAATCAAAAGTAACATTTTAAACTGAAGTTAACCGAGTTATCTACTGCGCATGCCCGAAATAAACGCTAAAATTTATTTAAAACCACTTAGTATTCAAGCAGAAAACCCACTAGACCCGAATACGTTAAAATCCCGAAAACTATCGACTGCGCATGCGTTAGGCGATGGCACATTTTATTTATAAAAATTACCACAAATGAGTCGGGGATACTAAAATAATTATTTAAATAATTTAAAAGTGGTTTTCTCCTTGAAATACTAGCCAAAAATAACGAAGTAATAAATTGAACATAATGCGCATGCGCCCAAAAATCGTACGATATGGGGCTCTAAAAACCCGGAATAAAATATACAATAAAACCCTCAATACCCTTTTACTAAATGACGTTCAGTTAAATTAACAGCGCAAGGCCGAACAAAAATGAAAGATAACTACTGGAAATAGATTATAAATTACAACATTATGGCTTAGAGCGCAGAAAGAATTAAAATCCGTGATATTAAGAAAATTTTACTACCACGACCAATACTAGAACCTACAGTATCACCCTACTGGTGATTCCCCCACTTAAATTTTTATTAACCTGAAATTCGAAATGTGGTTTTATAAGACCGTTATTACTGGATGAAGGCAAAACTAATTATCCCGATGTTGCAATATGAAGAGATAAAGTAAAACGCATTAAGTTAACAAAATGAAATCAGTACTAACGGTTTTAATAGCAAACTAATAAATTAATGCGACTTTAATCGTCAGATAACAAAATTCAACGTACAAAATCAAGTAAATTAATAAGTAATTAAAGTAAATCAGTTAAATACAACTTCCACAAGCCTTCTAAAATATACAAAGGAGGTTTCAGGACACCACGTGACGCAGTATTAAACAAAATTTCCATAAATCAATCAGTAAAATCAAATCAAAGCATAAAAACAATGACGTAAATCCATGAAATAAAATAAAATTAAGTAACATGATGAAATAGCAACGTGGTTTTACCAAAAGGAGAGCAAAAAAAAACAAAATGATAGCCTTACCCGTTGTTACTAGGGGGTCTGCTTGGCAATTAGCGGCTTCGACGCAGTGAAATCGGCAATCAGCCTTAATGACCTTACTTTTGACCCAAAACCAAATACTCCAACAGTCAATCACTTAGAAAGGTCACTTTATTAAGTTTTCTGCCCGAAATCCCAAAAATACGGAAGTTATAAGAAACTTTTTAGGGGCGAACAAACTTTACGTCTGAAGACTAACGGAGCCAGCTAAGAAGTAATGCTTCCTTGACCACGCTAGCAAGATGGCGAAAACGGCGGAAGTACTACGTGAATAAACCAACGCATTCACATTAAAGTTAACAAACTAATCGGAGATGATTGAACCCTTGCACAACTAATTAATTTACCAAACCGGTACCCCAAACAATCAAATAAAATTAGATAATTCAAACAACTTAATAATCCCTCACTTGACTATAAAATAAGAATCAGAAGGAGAACACGTGACCCCTGCCCTAGGGACGTGCACCCGAAACGAGAATGGATCTGGCCATCGATATTGGCTAATGCTCCAAAACCAAGGAAAGCGGTCGAATTTCCGGACGGAATAAAAACTCCCAGACCACTAAAACTCAATAAACAAGAAAACAGCCCCTTCCAGGCGATGAAGTTATCCCCATACAGAGATCAAATAATCAATCGAAAACCCAATAAACCTAACGATAATTAAACGGAATTGAGACCTATTAGTTTATTATCTGTTCTGTCCAAGGTGTTCGAAAAAGTCATTTACGAACAGACAATTAAGTACTTTACTGAAAATAATCTGCTTCCTTCATCTTAGTCTGGCTTTCGTAAAGGTTATAGCACTGCATCGGTCTTGTTGAAGGTCTTGGACGATATCATTGGGGCGGCTGATAGGGGTGAGACTTCGGCACTGGTATTGCTTGACTATAGTAAAGCATTCGATACACTCAACCATCGGCTTTTATGTGCTAAGCTTCGCTCATTTGGCTTCTCGGAATCTTCGGTAAATTTCTTTAAAGACTATTTGACGGATAGATCCCAATTCGTGTTTCTGGAAGGCCGTCGATCCGCCTCTAGAGCAGTGCGTATGGGTGTACCACAGGGTTCGATCTTGGGGCCGCTACTTTTCGTAATTTATACAATCGATATTAACGAGTTTGTTAAGGGTTGCGATTTGCAGAGATATGCCGATGACACGCAACTGCGCACCAGTTTTAGTAAAGCCACTGCTGTTGAAGCAAAGAGTAATCTTACCCAGTGCCTGAGATCGATTTGTGACTATTCTCAGAGCAATGGTCTAAAGTTGAATCCTAAAAAATCTGCAATAATTTATTTTGGACCTGATAGCCAATGGGCAGCAGACAACATGGATATAGTTATGGCCGATACAGTATTACCCGTTGTGCAGGAATATAAAAACTTGGGGGTCATTTTTGATAGCAAGCTTCGGTTTAGAAGCCAGGTAGGTACAGTTATTCAAAAATCGTATTTTTCACTCAGAAACTTATACAAAAATAAACACATCTTACGACCTCAATTAAAAAAGGAACTGTGTGAAACTCTTGTTTTATCTCACGCTAACTATTGTAACTTCGTGTACGGCCCCTGTTTGGATTTGCAGTGTAAGACTAGACTGCAAAAGGTTCAGAACTCTTGCATTCGCTTTGTTTATGGACTGCGTGCAAGAGAACATGTTAGCTATAAATTGCCTGAGTTAAAATGGCTTAAAATGGTCGATCGACAAAGACTACATTTTTCTTGTTTTTTGTATCGTCTGCTTGTGAGTGGTGTACCCCAATACCTACGTGAAAAGCTTCATTTCCGGCATTCTACACATAATCGTACAACCCGTTATAATGGTCTTTTAAATGTACCGAAACATCGAACTGCTATCTTTCAACGCAGTTTTTCTTATATAGCTCCTAAAATCTTTAATACTGATATTTGTACCAAATTTGTCAACCTAAGTTTAAACTCCTTTAGGACCAATTATCGCAGTTTTTTGCTGGGTAATTATGCTTGAATATGTATAAGATCAATATTATGTAAATATACCATTAGTTTAAGTTGCCAATATTTAAGTTTCTACACTAGATTAGGTACTTAATATAACTTAGCAATTTTGTCTCATTTTGTAAAACTTAACTTTTGTAAATTTATCATACATGCTCGGTTAAGCAAACAGCAAGCTGACCTTCGCCGAGTCAAAAATAAAGACGTTTCTATCTATCTATCTATCTATCTATATGGCCCAGCACTAATATAAATGAACCTATTTTCATACATAGCTCGATGCTCCTTTGAATGCAGTCAAAAATGACAAACAGCTGATTAACGTCAAAATCGACTGCTGGCCAAAAGAAAATACAAATAACAAAATGGGCTTTCTTTAGGAAATGAGGACTTGAAGAGTCAGAGAAAATACGAGAAAAAGGCCCTACGACGATAGAGGTAACCTTTACAAAAATTTAACATTTTAAATAACCTATAAACATGACATAAATCATTTAATTCACAATTCCAAATTTACCGGATTCCAAACTATATTTTAGGGGAGATTACACAATAGACAGTAAGGAAAATTGACTCATTTCCCCGGGTAAACTATCGAAGAAGGATCTACCATAACTAGAGGTACCAAACTGAAGGAGATATACATTACAGCACTGTCGAAACAGGATCGAAACTAGAGATAAAAACTGACTTTAATCATGGAAATCTAAGGTAAAACTACCCTCAAGGTAAGAAAATAAGGCCCAACCACTATTACTTACTACTCTTAAGGCCACTTAAAGCAATTAATCCCCAACCACATTAACTATGGTAACAAAAAAACATCTCCCCGACAGGTATCGAAGGCAAACAGAAGGAAATAATAATCTAGAGATTCAAAAACCCAATCCAAACAATATTTACCACAACCAGTCTAACCTGGCACCACATAAAATCAATTCCTTCCTATAGGACACAACGAAAGCCAAGAAAACATACAGGGTGAGCAAAGAAAATTGAAATATACCGCCATTCCGTAGTTAAGGGGAATTTACAGAAAGTAAAGTAAGGTCAGTAATTTTAGATTTAAAACATAAATGACTTTCATAACTAAGGTCATACTTATTCACAGTATCTAAAGAAAAATAGAACGATTGATTAGGTCTGTAAGCCAGAATTTCTTGACAAAATGGTGAGTCAAAATAAAATAAATCATTAAATCCCTTAAAATTTGAATTGTCTGGCATTATTAATTATCCATATGTAGCCATATAGGTCACTCACTTTAACGGCTTTTTCAAACCGTTACAACTCCCCTCTACTACGGAAGGAGGAAAACTTCCTCTGAGAAGTTTTACGACGATAAGTCCAATAAAAAAAAAATTCAAACTGATCCAGATCTTAAAGAAAAATTCCCTACTACAAAAAACTACAAGGTACTCAACCACTCCAATGCTACTTATTATTCGCCAAATACTTGATCATCTACTTTTATAAAAATACTGAAGGTACCTAAAAATAGTCACAAGGGTATAACCCGCAAAAATAACAGTTACTAATAACATAGCAACTCCACTACTATTATCAAAAATAACCCCCCAAAAAAAAACTAATCAACCAAAAAGAAAACAAAAGATATTCCAGTGACTGCCCTGCTGTCGGAGACTCCCGGAGTCCCCGGAAGAGGAAGGAAGTGATTCTGATCTGCTTGCGTGGTGAACGTAACTCCTAAGGAAAATCCGAAAATGGAAAAGCGGACTACATTAAGCACTTATTGGAAAACGGACCCGTGAGCTAATATTGCGTTACAACCAACTTTGGCTTGGCGAACCTCGTATATTAGCCTCACACAAGCAAACCCAAAACACAACCAGCCACCCCCAAGAAAACCGAAAAACCCCGACAACAAGACAATACCTGAAAGGTGGAAAACTAAAAATAACTGAAAGTTAATATAGACCAACAAACTGTAACCCAGATGTTCCACCGATCAAAAGGGAGTGCATTATAGCACACACTAAGCTAAAAGATACAAATGTGTTATACACTAAGATATGTACCGCAGCCTTTTTAATGAAAATGAAAAGGTTGTTCCGAAAGGCGCCACTGCTCCAGGCCTGCTGTCTCACACTGACCGACCGGAGTAAGTCACGCACAGTAGTTTCGCCCTCCCCTGGGCTGGTATTTCGCAGACTGGTCCTCCAAGAGGCTCCAGGGGTCAGACAGCCACCCCCCAATACGTAACCCTTCCAGCCGGCCTGCTCACCACCGGACCCAAATTCCACTAGGGACTGAAGGTCCCGCAAAAAGCGGTGAAGCAACACCCTGGGGCACCCAACGCCCCTCAGCCTATAAAAGAGAAGGCTGAAAAAAAAAATCGTCAAAATCGGTTAGGTAAATTTTTCCAGAATAGAATCAACCATCTATTCTGAACACAAAGGTAAGTCACAATCGGTATACTCGAATTCAACATAACGCCAACGCCTCTTTTGCCCGCAGACAAAAGATCGCTAGCGACGTCCAAAAGACAATCAATCAAATAAGTCAAAATCAGGTTACTTTGTTGCTTTCAATCTGGTCATACAGTGGCACAAATCCCTAAAAAGGTATATCTCAATCTAAACAACACAACGCCATAAGGCCAAGATCAATACAACCAAATCAACCAAAAATAGAAAGAGAAAACCAGTTTTCAATGTAAAAATCCCGAAATACGGCTCATAAAATGATACACTGAAAACCAAACCACTGACCAAGATAAAAACACCCAAAGTAATAAACTAAGGGGTAAAGGCGTGAACGTTAACCGCAGAAAACTTCACCCTAAACCAAAGCGAAGATACTAATATCAAACGCAAAGTCACAATAAGCAATCAAATAACGTCCACGAGGACCAAGTCAAAATAAATCTAATAAAGTCATAATCAGGTAATCAATATCAAACATAAGTCTCACAATAAGGTTAAAGTAGTCAAACAACGTAAGGTAAAGTAAAGACAAAGAGAGAGCAATAAAACAAAGCAAACTGAAAAGAAAAGTTAAAAGGAGATTGCAACTTAAGGTTGACTCCTTAAACACAATAATAACTACCGAGCTGAAGGCAAAAGTTCCATTACCAAAGCTGAAGGCTGAACTATACTGACAGAAAAGCAGTGCAACTACTGAAGGTAAATTACACGACTCACAAGTAAAAAGGTAAGAAAACTGAAGGTTTAACTTACCAACACGAAGTAATGAACCGCTGAAGGCTGAATTCACTACGAACGGAATAGACCAGCTGAAGGCCATTAGCCTATGCCTGCACTCGATGGAGTTCTACCATCACTTAGTACACAGTGCGGAGTATTTCTAACTGAATCCACCCAGCTCTGCCACGTTTCGCGCCGAGGCATCACTGAGCTTCACTCAGAAACCCACATCCGCTGGGGGCACAAACACTGTAGTGAACTGCTGATGGCTTTGTTCGCTACACAAGAATTAGGTCAGTTGAAGACTTCGACGTAATCCAGCACTCGGCGTACTTCTAACGCCACGGGTTCTCCGTGCAGCACATTCCTAACCAACTTCACTTGAATCTACTCTGTTTCGCGCCAAAGCAGTATCAAATGTAGTTGGAACCCCGTAGCCGCAGGGGGCTTATAAAAAAAAGGAAAATTACAGAGGTAATGAACTAAACGTGAAGGTAGCGATAGTGATTTTACTCGTTGTCTGAACTCTCGCTTAAAATTAATGGATTATTACACAACTTGAGATCTTGCACATGCCAAACACCTTTACTTTGACCATTCTGATCTTGAAGTTCATAGGTACAAGTGCCGGTCTTCCTTTTAATAATAAAAGGACCTACAAAGGTTGGTGCTAATTTGGCGCTGTAATATTTTGTGGCATCCGAGAGACTTTTGTTCTTCCGCCAGACCTGCTGTCCGGGTTTAAATTGGACAGGTCTCCTGCGTAGGTTATATCGACGTTGATTATTAGCGCGGGACGCTTGGATCCTTTTTCGTACGTCCGCATATAAGTGTAGAAAGGCGGTATGTCTCTTGTCGACAACATCCTGAGGATCTAAGTCAATTTTAGGCATGTCTTCGATAAAGTCTTGTCCATAAAGTTTATGTTCTCTTCCAAAATTAAGATAGTAAGGACTAAATCCGGTAGTTTCATGTCTAGAAGTACGCATGGCACAACCGATAGCGGCCAAATTCTCGTCCCAAGTACGATGGTTATTATTTTGAATGTATGAACGTATCATGGTTTTCACCACTCTGTTTGCTCGCTCGGTTGGATCAGCCTGTGGATGATACGAAGCTGTGTAAAAGATCTTGGTTTTATAACGCCGACAAAGTTCTTGGAAATCTTTTGATTTCATCTGAGCTCCCTGATCACACATCAAAAACTGTGGGGCTCCAAACATAAGAAAAATACCCTCTTCAACTTGCTTGGTAAGTGATTTAGCTGTAGCAGAACGAGATGGAAATAGAACGGTGAATTTTGTGAAATAATCGTTAACTACCAGAACGTACTGATTACCCGATCTAGAGCGAGGGAACGGTCCAATGTAATCTAAACTAATACATTGCCACGGTTTCTTAATGTCTGGTCGATTACCCATTAAACCTGCAGGAGGTTTTTGTTCTACTTTATTCTGCGCACAGATTCTACACGCTTTTACATATCTGGCTATGTTATTCCTCATCTTTGGCCAATAATAACGCTGGCATACTTTCCAATACGTCTTGAATATGCCTACATGGCCTGCAGCAGGAATATCGTGGCAGCGGTGAAGTATTTCACTCCTCCTATCTTTCGGAACAACAAGTTTCCAGGAGCTAGATGGTGTAGCTAATTCCGAGGGACACGATTTCACAAATTCATACAACAATCCGTTTTCGACTCGCCAAGTTGGAAACTTATGCGGTAACTCTTCTAGTCTAGTGAACATGTTTTTATACAATTTATCAGTGGTAGACGAAAATGAATCTTCTTTAATTTCCGGATTTACAGCGTCAACAGCGACAGGCACAGATCGAGAGAGGAAATCTGGAACCACATGGTCTTTACCCGGTCTATGAATTAGCGTGAAGTCATAAGGTTGGAGGCGAAGTGCCCAACGTGCTAATCTTCCTTGCGGATCCTTCAATCGATGTAGCCATAATAGTGAATGATGGTCGGTTATTACTGTAAAATGGACTCCTTCCAAGTAGTGACGTAATTTTTCTACGCTCCAAATTACTGCCAGACATTCTTTTTCAGTCACCGTCAATTTCATTTCCTGCCTAGTTAGTGAACGTGATAGGAAACATATTACTTTCTCTCCTTCGTCAAACGTCTGAGATAATACGGCTCCAAGGCCGAAAGCACTTGCGTCAGTCTGTAAAACGAAAGGGCGATTGAAATCTGGACAAGTTAGAATGGGTGCTGTAATTAATGCTTCTTTAATGGCTCGAAAAGCATTGTCACAATCGGGTGTCCATGACCAACTGATCTTTTTCTTGGTCAGATTGGACAAAGGAGCTAGTACAGAAGAAAAATTAGGTACAAATCGTCTATACCATGATGCGGTACCTATGAAACGTCGAATTTCTGTCA